>JAHLJT010003656.1:44703743-45343356 GCA_031308135.1 Acheta domesticus | reverse complement strand
TTACAAAAAATTCGAGCAGAACGGACCAGTTCGGACCAAAGGGCGCAGTTCGGGCCCGAGGCGTAGATTGGCTGTTATTTCCCGGAACGACAACTGCTATGGTCATTAATTACGTTAGTGACGTGACTGTTATATTCCGGAAGATGGCGGTATTTCTTCCCCACGTAATAGTGAGATATGTTGTCGACTAGTACGTCTATTGATTGATTGATTAGTGGTTACGGGCGCGTCAACTGTTGTTGACTATCACGTCGGTTGATTGATTAGTAATTCCGGGCGCGTCAACTGTTGTCGCGTATCACGTCGGGTGATCGATAGATTGATTAATGATTCTCTGCGCGTCAACTTCTAAGGTCATTATTCCCACATAAGTGTAGTGCATTTTTTATCGCGAGGTGGCGATGATCTTCCCCCTCTGAACGGCGAGAGTAAGCGCCCATTCACCCGTCAGGAGCGGAGTTTTCTCAACCAGGTATCTCCCATCAGTGAATCACCACTCCAGCCCGTACAAGATCTAAGCTCCCGACTGGTCTACTGACAAATGTGGTAGTGTAGTGCATGTATGTGTAATTGCACGTAACGAGTGGAGGATAGGACAAGGAAGAGGAATGAAATATCGCGTGTGGTCTGCGGTCCGTTTGTTAGGGTACTGCTCCGGCAGATGCCTGATGTTGAACGGATAGAACACAGAAAAACACCGACCAGGGCAGCAAGTCGCTAGAATTCTCCTCTAGACAGCGGCTGAATTCGACCTAGCTAGTGTCAAAAATCGCGACATCTGCTGGATTTGACCCCTAGCACTTTCCTGTCAGGGGCACTGCAGTGACATCGGTTGATGCCCTGAACCACACAAGCCGATCCTTCATCAGCTTACGAAGTTTCTCCCTACATGTATCTGCTCCAGCCGGGCACCGCTCCAGACAGGACAAGTTCTAAGCTCCCAACTTGCATGGTAGTATATGTGTGTGTGTGTGTGTGAGAGAGAGAGAGAGAGAGAGAGAGAGAGAGAGAGAGAGATGCGCTCGCGTTGCCTGTGACCAGTTTTTACGGTAAAGCTTTGGTATTACCTTGGCATTGGTCGGAGAAATCAGGAAAACAGTAGCTGAATTGAACATGTCTAGCCAATCTGGGACGGCTCTATCAAAAATACCGACATTTTAGACTCATTTCATTCAATGAGAGTTTTCCTAATGCTGAGAATTTTAAAATACCGAGAACACTCTCGACTCATGTAAGATAGCATTGTGAATAATTTTAAAATTTTCAACTGAACCTAAGGTAATGACACGAACCAGTAGTGGCCACTAGAAAAGCAAAATAAAAAAGAATTGCAGTCTTTTCATTTCCTTCAAACTTGCAGAAAGTGAATCTTTCAAGTGATAAGGATGGTGAAGCCTCCAAGAGATGAGGATTGAATCGAAGATAATGAAGAGGTTGACTGACCTTTACTGAGCCGAGTATCCTGCCACCAAAAGAAATCATTTGAAATTTTCAAGCTGCGATACAGGGACACAATAAGATCAATGCAAATTCGTTTTGAAAACAAATTAATAAATACTGAAACAAATTAAACAACTTGTAGATTTTAGGCAAGCTATCTATTCGGATCGTAAGATTCAATTTTGCGTAACGAATATAGTTCACTATCTCAAGAATTAAAACAAACGACGAGTTTTTAAAACTATGGTCAATACTGATTTTCCCTAATATCTTTCTTTCATTTCGCTAATTATTTTTATTGCTTCGCTTAATGCTCTGTGATTTCTCCACGACCTCATGACGGCACTATACGAACGAAGAGGGTAACCTTGGTCAGTTATCTTCTCCTAGCAACGGAGTTCTGTGAGAGAAGACCCCAAATTAAAAAGCAGAATAATTTGCGAGGTCGTGGAGACAATTTGGAAAGATTCTCAGATCCACAGAAATGTGGATTTATGCAAAGGGATGCATGTTATGCGTGGCCTATTAGCAAAAGTAACCTCGAAATGGTTAAGAAGTTATGTAACTAGTGAATTTTTAACAGACGTCTGGAACTTAAATTGTTATTTTGTTATTAAAAAATAACTTTATTTTCTCAGAGAATTCTTCCACAGGTAGTCGATGGCAACGTAACTGTGACGTTCTGACTGTTGAGACGTTACATACCCCGCGCTAAAATAATGTAAATTTCTGCCCGCGGCTAAGGTCTGGCAACTTGCGTCCTACGTGCGTGCGCTGATGTCATGCACACCCCATGCGCTACATATTGAATTGAATTAATGCCATGTTTTTACGTGAAGATTTTACATGAGGCCTGCTCTTCCGTCTGACCACGCAAATTTCGCTACGCTCCTTTCACCAACTAGCGGAGAAAGAAGGTATTCCTTGGGAGACGAAACAGGCGATTTTGAATTTAGTTCAGAGGCATCATTTAGGCATGAGCATGAAGGAAGACGTACAAAGGATATTTTCGCCCTTAAAAATCCATGGCTTCGATCGGGTTTCAACCCGTGAACAACGGGTATCCGTTACGCTAACCGCTACACCATCGCCGCCACAAAATATACGTGTCAGTTGTAGACTCAATTGTTGGTTCTACGTTATTAGTCTCTCAAACTAGTAAACCAGTTATGTGCTACTTGCAAGACCTCAAGGGCCACAATTAAATCTTCAATACGGTTGCGGGCCATTACTTGGGCGATCTACACATGACTACCCTTTATTGCTGATCTTGGCAGTTTGCCCAGGGGCTCTGAAACGGGGTGGGGGGATGGAACCGTGCTCGATATCAGGCCGTAACATGTATAACGAAGGGAAAAAAACTTTGGGATGATTTTGAATTTCTGAAATAGCTAGAAAAAATAATTTTTAAATCTAAACCTAACCCATTTTTACATTAAGGGGGTGTTGACTGCGAAAACGCGCATGCGGCCCGCGGGACTCCATTTGTACAACCCTGTTTTAAATGGTTGAAAATAAAGATGGAAAAATCATTACTCTCATCGCAAGAGACCGGAAAAATATGTAGTATTAAACGTCAAAATATGTAATGAAAACAGCGAGAATATATAATAAATATGCAAAATCGGATATAATATGTAATATGAAATATCTCTAATTAAAAACCATTTACATACCAAGACATTATATTTAGAAAAACTGCTCAATTTGCATCAAACAACTTTTTCGTCAGTAGTGAAAGCTTAGTCTATTGTAATCCAGGACCGTAGTTTAGAAGCCAGACTAATCGCAATAGAAGCCATCGCACAAACTGACGAGATCTACGACCAGCAAACATACACTGTAGCATCTTCATGGAATTGTTAAGTGTTACACGTCGGCGATCGCAAATTTTTCTCGGAAATTAAGGTCACAGATCACAAAACGCGGTGTCAATGATATTTTGAACACATGGATTTCCCCAATAAAGTAGGCAAAACGCTGATTTTTTTTAAAAATACAACTTTTCATAAAAATATATAGAATTTTTTAATTGATAAAATAAGAAAATTTATTGTTAAAACAGAAAAATATGTGAAATATGTAATATAGCACTAAATATGTAAAAATATGTGACGAAAAAATTCGATATTGTGTAAGGAAGGCTATGATTTGCCAAGATCACAATTTTGAGAACGGTAAGTAGAAAGAAAAAAAATGTAATTACATAAAAATCCGGTCTCTACTCATCACCTTCAAACGTGAACGCGGAGGTAGGAAGACCTACTGTTATTTCAAGTGCAACATTATATGTATTACTAAGTACCTATCATAATGAAGATATCGTCCAAGAGAAAAATTAGACAGCTATTTCCACAAGCGAAACTGATAATTGAAAAGAGTCTGAGGTAGATTCATAATAAGGTAATTTGACTAAAAAATATCAGGTCTAGATTGTATCTGAGATAGAATGAAAACACCAAAAGGCCGTAAGCCAATTGCCATTATACCCTAACTATTGAAATTTTAGATTTTCTCACATAAGTAAGTTAAACTGACCACCTCGCGCGAATAGACGTTTTCATGAGGGAACGATTATTTTTTACATTCATTTGCTGATTCGAGGTCTCTGAGAAAATTATTGATTTGTTGTCGTATGCTGGTAAAATATTATTTTAAAGCGCTGTTTTGTATATCTACACCTATCAATGAGGTGTGTAGTTTGCTTTCCTTTGGAGATTTTTTAAAACGATTGTAAATTCTGACTTTTTACAAAACAAATTTTAATGAATAAACTTGAATATAGGTAAACATATTACACATACATCCTGACGTATGTTACCTTCACAGTTGACAGTTTTGAGAAATGCATGGAATTTGTAGCCTTATGCTTTCAAAGATGCGATGTAAAGAGGTATCATGTATTAACAGGTGTCACACAATTGAATAATGTTTGAATTTCCTTTCTTCATGTACATTAATAATTAAATTGCTCGAATTTTTAGTCTAATCGTGTCTTCTAAAGAATGATTTCATTTCCACCCAGCAAACTATTAGATAACTTTGAATATTTTTTTTAAATTTAAATTACGTTAACTTTTAAAAATGTCCCTGCTGTTCCTTAATACTGTAAACCTAAAAGCCAAATTCAAGAGCGAATAAAAAAAATAGAGTAAATCACGTGAAAAATAGCGTTATTAAATCACTAAAATTTTAATAACTGCGCTCTCTGGTTAGTAGAAGTAATTACTTGAATAATAGCTTCAGAAAGTAGACCGGCGCGCGGTGGACAATGGCAGTTCCGTACGAAAGCGTGTTAGATGCGAGGACACTATCTGCATCTCTTTGTTCTCGGAGTAAACAAGAGAACTCTCCGCAGCAAAGCCGCCGCGTCTCCTTCTTCTTTTGTTTAATAAACTCCCGCCGCGCCCGCGCGCGGGTCAGCCGAGCGAAGCCCCTCGAGCCGAGGACGGGGGTGGGGGTGGGGAAACATCTGCTCGCGACTGGAGGGCTCTCGCACCGCCAGACAAGGCGGGGGTGGGGGGGATGCGCATGATCCGAAAACGTTCGTAGGCGTTTCCGTGTTATCCGTTCTGGAAATGACAAAAGAACGCTACTACGCAGTGAAATCGGGAACTCGGCCTGCGTACTACAGCAGCGTATAAGCGACTCTGACAGTTCGATGCTCTGTTGTCCCGCATTCCGACGTTCATCTCACCACCTATACTTGGGTTTTTATTTTTTGGCGCGTGAGGACCCGTCTTCACGATGGAATATCTCACGGCATTTCGCGTCTTTCCCGGTCATGTCGCTAGACATCGCTTGATCGCGACTGTATCGAGCAGTGCTGGCGATCATGTGACTCCTAGCGGCAATAATACGAACGACGCGAAATACCGTGAGATATTCCATCGTGAAGACAAGTCTCCAACCTTTCTTAGGGTCTTCGGCTCCAATTTTGACCAAGAATATTGTACATACTCATGTTATAACAATAAACAAGTTAAGCTAAGTGAGTGCTTCTTAATCAATACCAAGACCAGGGCTCCTTCACCTTGGTTGTAGAGAGGTGCCATTAGCGAGTAGCCCCGCTCTTTCTAAATTAGGTCGCTATCAGCCAGACTTACTGCAATGTAAGATTTGGCTACATTTTCATTAACGAACATTTGTTTCAAAATGATCCGTAAGCTAAATGAGCGTTTCTGAATAATACACATGGCATTTAGAGATCCAAGTAACCTTTCTTCAGAAACTATACGGCATACATTTTGGAAGAATATAACAGTATCTCGCTTAAGGTCTACAAAATTTGGTTTTACCAAAAAATGTTAATTTTAGAGACTATCAAAATGTGATTTTTGTATAATCCGACCAAGCGGAGTGTAGGATTGATGATAAGGGCAGCACTGCGCTTTGTTTTGCTTCGGATAGAAAGAGAGAACTATTGGTATACTCAGTGCAACAGGAAACTGAAGCACTGATCTAGACCAAGATCCGAAGACGCATACATGGCCTTCTTGTAATGTCATCGTAGCTTCAATAATACCCGCGACAGTCCGTTTAAAACAATGGAAAAATGCCGACGCGTTCAAAAACTGATAACCATATAAAGAACGGAAGTTTTTGAGTACCTAAAAGTAATGACATATTCCAGTAATGCTACACAACAAATTCTGCAACATGAGTACATTACGTTATTCGTTTTAATGAAAAGCATCCAGTAATTTTTTGTTTAACTTTCAGATTCCCATAAAATACAATGTGTTGGAGTTGTGTTTCAAATCATTAATGAGTGATCAAATTATTAAGTGCTCTCTGTGTGGATATATTAATGTTTCTATGGAAAATTATCTGAAAAAAGGTAATTGGACTTATTAATTAGCATTACGTACTATGATATGCAAAAATGCTTCATTACTGTGAAACAGGAACATGAGTGCACCAGACTATACTGGCCTGGCGCTAACCCGCGACGCAACTGTCGCCGTTGTTAGTTCCCAGATGCGCAGTTCCCTCATCAGTCCTACACTTCTCTTGGTCGGGTTATACCTCTGAATTCCACGAACTACATTTTTTATATCACTGAAAGCAGCACCCTGCCAAACATTTCTCGAATTTGCAATTAGAACTCACGGGAAACAAAATAATTTGTCTTTCTTTGCAACCTATTAACCAGGACGCTTTATCACATCAAGACATGGAAAACATCAGCTTCCCTCCCTTGTTGGTGCCGCGTAAAATCTCCTGTAGTGGCAGAATTGGACTTCCGTTCTATTCTTCTCACCGGGAGGTCCTAGGTTCCCGATTTGGCAAGATTTTCGACACTAGCTTGTCAGCTAGTAGGTCGAATTCAGTCTCGAGGAGAATTCTAGCGGTCGGCTGCTCTGATCTGTAGTTTTCCGTGGTTTCTCCAATCAACAATAGGCGAATGCCAGAGCAGTACCGTAACAAACGGGCCACGGACCGCACGCAATATTTCCTTCCTCTCTTGTCCTATCCTCACCCTTCACACACACATTTACATTAACATGCACTACACTACCACACATGCCGGGAGACTGATGGGGTATTCAGAGCTTGACCCCGCTGGGGTGGTGCGCCGCTGGTGGGAGATACCTGTTTGGAGAAAGCCCCGCTAGTCGCCGGTAGGTCGGCGCTGGATGTCGTCATCCAGCGGAGAAGGATCACCGCCCCCCACTGGTGAATAACATGCACAACCAACCATCGTAGATCTTGTCCCAGCGGCGGCTATGCCCCACTGGGGGAGATATTTAGAAGAGGAAACCTCCCAAGACGACGCGGCGACGGTTTTCACGTTCCAGCAGTTGGAGGAACTCCACCATCTTCAAGGATATAACACGCACTACACTTACGAGACTTAAATGCTGAAGAAGTTGATGTATCTGGTAATAGTAAATATCCATTTACTCTCTTGAAACATTTTTTACTATTTATTTACTAAAACTAGTGGTGCTACAACAGCACTTACTTTCCCGTATTAGAGGAAACAGCTAAGTAGTACTGTAATATTGCACTTTATGCGCTACTTACATCTTCGCTTGGAACTCACTATTTCCATTGCAGTGTTGTCAGAACTATGTGAATTCTACAACTTCACAAAAATAGAATGCAAAAGTTTTGTAACCCTGTATTGGAAAAAGAAGCCTGATAACCTGGAAATATAGAAATGCCTTCCATTGGGCCATGATTAGGGAAGAGTATTTTAAAACCATGCAACAAATTCTCTACTCACTACAAATGGTACAGCATTTGGTGCAAAATTAAATATTTGCCTGCAAATATCAACATAAATTAGACAATTATAACTCCTTTTCATACAGCTCCATTAGGTCACAACAATGACACTAATTCACAGATATTCGCGAGCGCAAAGTGAATTCCATTGTTGCAGACCCTGCATTATCGCTATTCTGAGAGCTATTAATTCCTTTTACTTATTTCAAATATTTCAAAATAAAAAATTTCTAAAATATTAATGTGTAAGTCAATAACAAAGTTCGAATGTAAGAAACGAAGAAAGAAATAATATACAAAATTGCACATTCTAATTTACGACGCATCCAGCTGTCCGAAGCGCAGTAAATTTACAGCGGCCTATTACGTTTGTCACAAAATTAAAGAAAAACTACTTGTATTTTGAAAAAATTAAGCATGACCGTATTTATTTTATTTATTTATTTGTCAATATTCGGAATTGCCACATACTCTTTCTTGCCAGCTACCATCTATCATCGCCAAAAGTACATTTTTTGTCATTTTCTTAATTTTTCGGTTTCCTATTGGTAGAACAGAAACATTAATTTTTAGAATATTAAAGAACACAAAAACCTAGCCGTAAATGGCAATTTTCTTTTAAAAATTATGTGCCGTTTAAGAGAAAATGGCGTTTTAGCACTACTAAAAATGCGAAATTTGAAGCTCATTTTCACAGAAAAATTTTGAGTTTTCAAAATACTTTATTTGAAGTTATTTGAAGCACTTACACTCACAAATATAATCATCTTTACAAATTGCGGATAATGTGCATATTCAAGATGTGAGAGATCTTTCAAAAAATTTACATTTATATAATTTTTGAAAAAAACAAAAAAAAAACAAAATAAACTTCACGCTATACTAATGAGTGTAATTAGCACTATCCGTTACAAAAGTTCCAAGAAAAAAATTGCAGCCATATACGAGAAAATGACGTTTGAGCATTTCTGAAAATGCCGAAATTTGAGCTACTTTACACAGAAAACGGTTATGTTTGCGAGAAACTTTACTTGACATTATTTAAAGCATATATATTCGTAATTATAATAATGTAAAAAAATCGCCGGTAATGTAAATATTAACGACGTGAGAGACAAGTAAAAAAATCTACATTTTTGTAATTTTTGAAAAAACCAACCGATAGACCAAAATGGCTTTTATGTCATTGATAGAGTAAATTTACTACTATCCCTACCAAAAGTTTAAAGAAAAAATTTGGAGCCTTTTTTGAGAAAATTTTGTTTTTGTAATTTTTTAAAATTGCACATATTGCACGAAAACTACCAAAATTGTGAAAAACATTTACATGACCTTTATTAAAGAACTCAATATGCAGAACAAATTTTATTTGAAGAAAAAATCTCTATCTTCAATTTTGTATTGGAGAAAGACGCCGAAAAAATTCAAACTTTCACAATTTTCGAAAATTCAGAGCTGTACGTGAAAATCGGACCTATGCCATGTTAAAAAGTGTATTTTCCTCTATTCATACAAGAAATTTAAAGAAAAAATTTGGAGCCGTTTTTGAGAAAATGTTGAAAATCCCCGGGGGGCTTCATATAAAATACCCCCAAATTTTAAAGAATCTTCTTCAAAATCACAAAGCTTCGACTAGAATCAGATCGACTGGGGAATATCAATTTTGAAGAAAATCGACCGAACGGTTTAGGCGCTAGCGTTCACCACAGACGGACAGACGGACGGACAGACGGACGGAATGCAGTCAGTTGGTTTATTAAGTATGAAGAAGCAACAAATCATGGATTTTGACCACACCACGTGTTAGGGGATTATTTTTTCTTAATTCAGCAACTGGTTTTATCCACTTATTCGTTTTCACGGCCCGGCAATTAATTTTTTTCCGCCGAAAATTGGCCATTTTTTCGCGCAGCATTACATAACTTTCCCTATACTACGTATATCACTCCGTGTATACGTACGTATACGGGAAAGTAAAAACAGCAAAGAACTATGTGACGTATGGGGGAAATGATCTCCGCACGTTTTATTGAGTCCCAGAATTCCTTCCCAACATTTTAACTAGTGTGCCGGGTGAATGTATAGTATTCATGGTGTCGTATAAAATGGGTTACTGAGGGGTTGTTGATGAACGAGGAACAGAGGGAAAGGCAGTGAGCGAAATGTGTGCCCATTGAATGTGAATAAGTAAACTGTTTTATAGTGAATATTGAATAATTATTTAATGATTGAGAACTGATACCGAACAGAGATCAATGCATCACACAAAGATAAGTATAAGATCTTTTTATAACTTCATTAATTACAAATAGTTGAAAGATGAATAAAAGTTTAAAAAATTAGTAATAACAATAATAATTAATTTAAAAGGGTGAGATTAGGAACATTTGAAAAACATTTTCGTTTCCCAGTAATAGAAAATTTATTTGCAAAGCTAGACGAAGTGCAGATTTGATTTTTCTGCATTGCTATCAAAATAGTAACACACCTCAGCTCCGCTCTGATCACTACAAGCAAAATGACTGCTCAAGAAAACGTGCGCATAGTGAAGCTACATTTATGACCAGAAGCAAAACAAGGGGTCATCTCAGAATTTGCTCAATGAATCAGGGAAACTGGACAAAGTCCTGATCGAGATGGGGAGTCATTGGCCCGGAAGCTAAAGTACATTACTTGTTACAGGCATATTAACTATTTTTAACTATACAATATAAATGTTAACTAATTCATTATATCACTCTTTTGTTAAAATAAACATTATTTTTCTTTTTGATGAATGGCGCAACGAAGGTGTGATGAATAGACATCGGACGTTAAGGCATTAAAAACTTACTTTTTAGGCGCCTAAAAGGGTTCTAAAATGTTTTCCAATAGGCACCGAAAAATACAATAAAAACTTAAAATTGGAGGAAAAAAGCAATAATACATTTCACTGCACTTGCTTCTAAAATTAGCCAAGATCCGAAAACTATATAACATCAGAGAATGTTAACGAGTCATTGGACGGTGAGTGACTTAGGCATCTTCACACGATGAAGCTGTTACTACACGTACACAGAGGCACTGGTGCGGTACTTCGTGTCGTGCACAACTCAGACACCTGCGGACAGAATGAAGACGTACCTCACGCTCGGTACATGTCAATATTGAAAGTCGGAATGCCTTGCTCTCTAAAACACGAGTCCACCGCTTTTTTTCCGAATGGAATGCAATCTGCAGCCACAATGCTAGTTTTTTAGCTCCAAAAATTCAATCTAATGTGCAAACACAAATGAAAGCTTTATTCTAGAAAAAAATGGAAATTCGTTACCTGTAGACAATTAATGAAATTAGTAGAACAGAAAATGATTTAAATGTGTATTTGAAACCAAGACTAGAAAACAATACACAAATTTTAAGAAAAAAAGGCATTTAAAAAAATTGTATATAAAAAGGCGTTTACGTCATAAAAGACCAAAAATTCACAAAAAAGGCACAATAAAAATTCGTCACAATATTTAATTTTCAGTAATTCATTTATAGTAATTAACGAAACGAGTGTATAAAAAGGGGGATAATTGCATCAGTGGTATATTCAAGAAAACGAGCGACGATAGGAGCGAGTTTTCTTACATACCACGAGTGCAATTATACCCCTTTATACACAAGTTACGTTCAAGATTTTTTCGTTTCCATTTAAGAATGATTTAAATTTTGAAAAATTCAGGCACATCTTTAACATTTGAGGCATACGTTTGATGACGTATTGCTTCTGAAAAATATATTTTAGTAGGCCTTGCAATGATTGTTTGCAAGAAATATTTGCAAGCGGAAGGTATTGAATATATTGTGGATAAAACATTAGAAGAAACTGACGAAGTCATGAAAACATTACTTCCCACGAAAAGTAAAGACAGGTATGAGAGAATACATGTGCAGATAAATATTAGAAAGTAAAAACAACTAGTGATTTGTGACACATATTTGCTGTAGTGTACGTTTTAGAACGGGTGAACACAACTTATGTGTACATTTTGTACATTTGTAATCTGAAAACCAAATGTTTTACGTGTATAACATTAAATTTATTCACGTTAAATATTTTATATTATTCCAATAGTCAGCTAGATTGACGTTTACTTCGCCAAATTAGTTTTATTCATTCGTTGTTTACATAAAGTTGTTGTAGGTATTGTAGCGTTACCGAATATCAACTTCATTAAATTAGCATTAATTTCTACATTTCTCTGGCAATAATCTGCGAAAGGCGCCTCCACTGGCGCCGGGGAATTTTTGGCGTGACTCCCCCCGCTCTAATTCGGCACGCGCAGCTGCGCCTCCTCGACCGCCGCCACCCGCCTCCACCTCCGCGTGTTTGTCTTCCGGGAAACGTTCCTTCAGAGAACGCACCCACCCCTTCCAGCCCCTGGGCCGCCACCCAGTGGACGTCAACAAAAATTAGGCTTGCCCTGGCCCACTTCTACGACGCATGTCTAGGATTGCACGTGCGTCCAAGTAAACAATGTAAGATAGAGAGACTTGAGACAGAAGATACTGCAAATTTTCCATTAAAGATCCCTGTTCAAACGCCTTCAGCGATTGGACGAAACAATTTCACTGCGCAATTTCCTGTAGCCTATCGCCGAACGGGTTCAAAATTGTGGTAGAACATTCTCGAAATTTAGAGATTTTTTTGGAGGGGGACCGGGGCAGCGAGCAGAAAGAAAGTAACATCCGAAGGGGCATTCCGCTTGCGACTTTTGACTGAGTAGCATTCTGTTTTCGGCTTTTGGCTGAGTATTGCTCTGCTTTCGACTGCGGCGCTTGTTAATAAGACTTCGTGAAGGCACTCTGTGACTGCCCGTCGAGGCCTTCACTTGATTTATCTTGTGGCGAGACTTTTCAAGAGAAAGTTTTCTTTCGGACTCGATCAATTTTCAGAACCATAGTTTTATCGGTTCAAGTTATTTAATGTGCCGTGCTTGGCCACGATTCGATGAACCGAAACAATTGATTTTGTTGAAGTAGACGTGATTATTAGTCTATCTGTGGCATAAACACGCGAAAGTGACTGCGTTAATCGTCAAGATCGCCACCGCTTATGTCAATGCCCGTCGAAAGTGCTACCTGATGGCGCCCGCTCGACCAGCTGAGGGCATCCACCCTCGGCCGCGCGGCCTAGACGACCTGACCGCCGCCACCTGCCTCCGCCTCCGCCGACGCCGGTAGAAGCGCCCCTTTCCGAGACGCCGCACCGCTGAATGGGGCAATGACCACGAAAGTCTCCAGACGGTGATATGTACTAGAGCTTCGCCGAAAGCGCTCAAATGCCCCTCAGGCGCTACGGAATGAACTTTTGCGGTTAGCTCAAAACAAGCAGGAAAGGAAATATTTCAGGCCGCGCATTGGCCGTTAATAAAATTAGTCGTAGATTTTTTTTGTGTAATGCATTTTGTCTGTGGTTGATTGTAATAACTTAATTTTAATTTCTCTTGTTTCGCTTATTTTGGTTTGCATTACGGGGAAAACTCACGAGCTCGTGCGTGGTAGTGTAAGTCTAGGTTAATCTTTCTTTTTTGAATCATTAAATTCTTCACGTTAACCTCATTCAGATATGTTCTTTCTTACTGAAACAACGTCCACTCGCCATCCCATTTCTTTCAGGCCACCTTTCTGCCACCTGAGCTAGCTGGAAGGTAAGGCGACCCACCTTCACTGTCATTCGCGGAGACCGCGAGTGACGTGGCAGTATGTAACTAGTGGTGCTACAGAATGGCACAGACTTTCCCGTATTAGTTTTCTAAATTTCTTGGGTCTTCGCTAGCTATTCGGAATTGCCACATACTCTTTCTTCCCAGCTACCATCTATCACCGCCAAAAGTTCATTTTTTTGGTCATTTTCTTGATTTTTCGGTTATTGGTAGAACGAAAATATTAATTTTAGAATATTAAAGAACACAAAAACCTAGCCGTAAATGACAGTTTTCTTTTAAAAATTATGTGCCGTTTAAGAGAAAATGGCGTTTTAACACTACTAAAAATGAGAAATTTGAAGCTCATTTTCACAGAAAACTTTTGAGTTTTCAAAATACTTTATTTCATGTTATTTGAAGCACTTACACTAACAAATATAATAATCTTGACAAATTGCGGATAATGTGCATATTCAAGATGTGAGAGATCTTTCAAAAAATTTACATTTATATAATTTTTGAAAAAAACAAAAAAAAACTCAAAATAAACTTCACGCTATACTAATGAGTGTGATTAGCACTATCCGTTACAAAAGTTTCAAGAAAAAAATTGCAGCCATATACGAGAAAATGACGTCTGAGCATTTCTGAAAATGGCGAAATTTGAGCTACTTTTCACAGAAAACGACTGTGTTTTCGAGAAACTTTACTTGACATTATTTAAAGCATATATACTCGTAAATATAATGTGAAAAAATCGCCGATAATGTAAATATTAACGACGTGAGAGACAAGTAAAAAAATTTAAATTTTTGTAATTTTTGAAAAAAAAACAACCGATAGACCAATATGGCTTTTATGCCATCTGATGGAGTAAATTTACCACTATCCCTACCAAAAGTTTAAAGAAAAAATTTGGAGCCGTTTTTAAGAAAATCTTGTTTTTGTTGTAATTTTTTAATGTTGCACATATTGCACGCAATATTGCACGAAAACTACTAAAATTTTGAGAAACATTTACCTTTATAAAAGAACTCAATATACAGAACAAATTTTATTTGAAGAAAAAATCTCTATCTTCAATTTTGTAGTTGGAGAAAGACGCCAAAAACAATTCAAACTTTCACAATTTTCGAAAATTCAGAATTATCCGTGAAAATCGGACCTATGTCATGTAAATAAGTGTATTTTACTCTATTCATAAAAGAAATTTAAAGAAAAAATTTGGAGCCGTTTTTGATAAAATTTGAAAATCCCCGGGGGATTCATATAAAGTACCCCCAAATTTTGAAGAATCTTTATCAAAATCTCAAAGCTTTCACTAGAATCAGATCGATCGGGGAATATCTATTTTGGAAGAAATCGTACGTATGGTTTAGGCGCTAGTAGTGTTCACAGACGGACGGACAGACAGACGGACGGACGGACGGACAGACGGACGGACGGACGGACGGACGGACGGACGGACGGACGGACGGACGGACGGACGGACGGACGGACGGACGGACTGACGGACGTTTTCCTTTCAATTGGGTTTTCGGTATCAAGGACCTAGAAAACAGTGTTTCTGGCTACTCCACGCGTTACGGGATTTTGTTTCTTAATTTAGCAACTGGTTTTATCCACTTATTCGTTTTCACGGCCCGGCAGTTAATTTTTTTCCGCCGAAAATTGGCCATTTTTTCGCGCAGCATTACATAACTTTCCCTATACTACGTATATCACTCCAAAAGTAAAAAATTTACTTTTGGCGGTGAGAGATGGTAGCTGGTAAGAAAGAGTATGTGGCAATTCCGAATAGCTAGCGAAGACCCAAGAAAATAGAAAACTAATACGGGAAAGTCTGTGCCATTCTGTAGCACCACTAGTTTCGCGCAGCGTTACATAACTTTTCCTATACTACGTATATCACTGCGTGTATACGTACGTATACAGGAAAGTAAAATGTGATGTGCATTTTGTTCATGGTCGACTGGAAATATCTTGGCTACACCTGTGTTACAGTTCCTTAATTAAACGCGTTGGCTCCTTTTCTGAATTCTGATTGGTAGGTGTGGAGTTTTAATTGCACGGTGGGATTTTAATTGCACGCATGCTATTAACATAGAGATAATAGACTATTTTTCATACAATTAATAAGCATATTTAGTTTACTAAACGAAAAAATATATTAATTGCCTTTAAACAGTTTCATTAGAAGAAAACAGGCATTTTCCTAAACACCGGATGTAATAAACATTGTCACGATATTGTTCTCCTCGAAGCGCCCGACAGAGCGCTGGCAAGTGCTCTTTCAGTAAAGTTTAGATGACGCCGTGTTGCCTTCGCTTCACTTCTCGAGCTGCGAATAGAGAAAGGGCGTTAACAAAGCCGCTGCACCGCGGGATGTGAAATTACAGGATAGCGTTGCTTCCAACTATCAGCTGCGGTGAAACAACAGTTAGGCAGAGGGGGATTAGCCGGCTCCGCCTGTAGGTGCTCGACCTCAAAGCCTTAGCTGCTCGCAGCTTAAACTTGTGCTCTGTTATGTAAGAGGATCCTTAATTAGACGAACGCTAGAATCTCATCAAAAGTTGCCTGCACTTCGCATCACCCGAAGGCAAAAATGGAACACACTTATTTCACACCTTTAATCGAATAATACAACCCATCAAATTTTGAAGCTTAATAATATTATTGGCAATCAGAAGGATGTCGAGTAAAAGTGTTAATTGTTTTGTGGTTTTTGCAGAATAAATTTTAGCGTAGTTTCTCCTTTAAAATGAGTTCCAAATATTTCGTCTTAATCTCACAATTCCCAATTTAAAATTCCAAATGCATGTAATGGTGTGCTAAGAGGGCGTAACTGATAGCGCACTTCTCTCGATTTCGTTTCTATTTTCTAGGCAGTTTCTTTCATAGTATCAAGTTTTAAACATGGTGCGAATTTTTAAATATGTAAGTGCTCAAATTCTGTGACTGTGTAGACAACTATTGCAATGAGTCCAGTGAGATTTGTTTCGAGTTTTATTCACGATTTTGAAAACACAACGTGTAATTGTGTTTTCAACACCTGTTTTAATTATGTAAAGTTAGCGTAAATACTAAAATGAGTATAAAGTTAACTAGTGGTGCTTCAACAGCACGTTCTGTCTCGTATCAGCACGGTCACGTAAAATTATAAAACCGCTATTTCTGGGAATATTAGCGCATCTCAGCCATCGCTTGTAAATAACTCATTTCCAAAAGTAGCGCATTAGACGCGAAAACGTAATTCATTTCAAGCTAAGATATCACAAATTCGACGATACAAAACTCCGGTCCGTACACACAAAAATACTGCCTAACAATGAAAAGTCATTCTGAGAATTTCAAACTGCCGTGTCGAGGCACTGCCATAATCGTTTTACGACCTCATAACCCCTCAAAGATTCTGGCAAAAGAAGTGCGAGTAACTTGAATTTGCAATTTCGAAAATTTGTAAACAGTTTCCGAGACTACACATTTTTATAAACAATTCACATGCTCTTAAAGATATAATTTTGAAGAACACATCTCATTAAGTAAAAATCCCTTCATCAGGCGAGAGAGTAAAAAATGTTTATCGTTACTATCGTTGTTTTGCAATGTTATTTTTTTTGTAATTTTCGGCAATACACAAGGTTTACAGAACCTACACCATTTGTACATCCTTAATTTGCTATATTCCAGAAAAATTGGAGCCGTTTTTTGAGAAAATTAGTTTAAAAAATTGCCTGTATTTCACAAAACAGACTGCTCATACCTTCAAAACATTGAACATGACCTTATTTAAAGATCTGATTTGGTTAATAGATTTCATTCAAGAAGAAAAATATATCTTCAATAATGTAGTTGTTGGAGGAAGTCGAAAAAATTGAATTTTTGTAATTTTCGAAAATTCATAAGACAACGAAAATGAGACTTTTCTCCGTTCTTGTCCTAGGACAAAAAGTAAATCTGGAACGAAGGACGACATCTTTTTTCAGTGTCGATTCACCACAATGCGATTTTTTGTTGGAAAATCGCTGGTTATCACCCCAGTCTTACGTTATGGAACTCTATTCTGCATAAGCATACGTAAGCAGTACACGTGACACTAATTAGTGGTGATAAATAGCGGCATAGACATTCGTACTTATTAGTTTCCTTGTGATTCGTGTAGCTTAGCTTTTGTTTTTTGTTTTCCGCCCGCCTTCCCAGCTATTACTTATCGGCACCCAAAATACATCGCTACTCCTTACGCAGTATAGAGAAAATTAAGTAATGTTGCGGAAAACGGCGAATTTTCGGTAAATAACTCTTATTTCCGAGCCCTGGTAACAAATAAGTGGATAAATCAAGTTTGTAAGTATAGAAAAAATCCTCTAACACATGGTATAGCCAGAATCCATGTTTTGTTTGGGTCCTTGATACCGAAAAATCTATTCACGGTGAAACGTCAGTCCGGTCGAGTGCTCAACGCAAAACATAGTTGTATGAATTCAATTGTTTTAAAATAAATTAAACAGAACAATGAAGTTGTTTTTATGTGATTGTGGGGTGTGGAAGTGGCTAATCGTAAAAAATAATGGACACGAATTTGAATTCTAAAAATATACTTTTTAGAACGGCCCACTGCTAAGGATGTCGATCCCTCCCTCCGTCTCTCCCTCGTTTGGTCACCCTGCTTCTCGGAGCGTTATCTTACGGAGGGGTACGGTGCTCTTACACCATCTTTCCTCCAGTTGGCAAACGCTGCTCTAGACGTCGTGGCATGGATTAAAAGGGAGCCTGGATGTGCTGCTGGGGAACACGCTGCCACGCTGTTTCTATGCCCAACCATAAAGGATCGACACTAGCTGCTGGAAGACCAGAACGAACAAGTTGCAGACCGATCATATCGCGATACGTTCGATACGTTATTCGATGTGTTTGATGGGCAACATGTCAGGCCAACGTGCGAGCCACGGAAGCAGTGGTACCCGCCGTTCTTCGCAGAAGGCTTGCACATTCCTCGCCACAAGCGGTCGGGCATTCTCCTGCTGAATTACGGCATGTCAAACGGCTTGCAGGAGGGACAGTACCTCGGGCTCTAAAACCTCCCTAATGAAGAGGTTGATGTTCAGATTGCCCTCAATACGTATGAGGCGAGATTGCACATTGTAGCCAAAGGCGCCCCAAACCATCAAATTTGGCGTATGTACGCTATTGCGCGCAACAATGCAAGCTGGCAGACTGCGATCACCACGGTAGCGTCGAAGTCGTACGCGGCCATCACTGTACCACAAATTAAAGCGGAGCTCGTCCTAAAACACCACACTTTGCCACTCTGCTCACAAGTGAACACGTTCGTGTGCCCATTACTGTCTTGGTGGTTTGTGGACAAAGGAATCCGTCGTAGAGGTATGCGTGTCACCAGTCCACCTCTCTGCAATGTTGATCGTCAACGCAGACATTACCACACTCGTTTCAATGCTCTTACTAGGAGCTAACAGTGTGGGCGACGCCGTTCTGTCGGTTACGGCCATCCGGACAAGATGTTGATCATCTCGCACTGTGGTCAATTTGTGTGGTCCTGTTCCTCTCGTCACTGTGTACGACCTTCCTCTACCCACTGGTTCCACATACGCATCACTGTCGTAGCACAGCGCCCCGTTCGAGTGGCAGTGCAACGGTATGACAAACCCGCTCCTTGGAGACCGATCGTTCTGCTCCGTTAGGGCTCATTCAGATACTGATAGTGCGCCCCTGGCGTCGTCGCATATTGGCACCTGCTTGCACGTTTGCACGTTGTTTGACGGCTCTACACCGACTACGAGCAGCGTAACACTGACATGCCCTGCCACACAAATGAGGGCGCTGCTAGACCAATGTGCTCTATGCAAATTTAATCACTTCTTATTGATACACTATTCTACATATCCATAATTTTTTAAGTGATTCCAACCATTCCTTCTGGGTGTTGCAATTTTCACAAACAGTGTATCTCTTAGGCGCTGGTACGTAGCTGCTGGGAAGAGAGTGGGGCAACACAGAAAATCTATCGTATGCGAAATCTTTTTGTAAACCAATTAGTGCGGGAAAGTTCTGCACCAGTTAGTCTTTCTGCAGCATCAGTATTTCACATTATGAAAACGTATGCCTGGGTGTTGATGATTTTCTTTTCAGATAACTATGGGTAGTTAGGTAAAGAAACTGGTAGTGCTCCAAGCTGGCACGGACTACTAGTTTCCTAATCTCCATAGTGTGGGATAGTTTTTTTGGTTTTGCCCCACGCTTCTCAGCGGCTTCCTATTTGTAGACTTTCCTGTTTGAAAAACAACGTTCAAGTCACGAAATCTCAAACATCTGTTCCTTCCAGGGGGCGCGACCGCAAAAGGTTTGGAAAGTAATGCAGTGTAGCAATGTTGTAGTCACTGGGATACACAACAATCCTGCATCACGCTTCAACCTTCAAAAGAAGCAGTATGGTCTTTGCAGCAGAAGCACTTTGTCTACCCAGATTTTTTAACAAAAATTCTAACCAGTCCATACTGAAACTTTTCTAAATCACAAATTCTCGTGAAGGTGGTTCATTTCTTGCGAAAACAAACGTTACACTCTCCATATTGAGGTTAAGTATATACAATTAATCCTGTATGTGTTTACTCTCCCAAAAGGAAATACAAATATTGTCGTCGGCTTCGTGGCCGAGATCGCTAAAGCAGTAGTGCCGTAGTGATCTCGGAGTCCCGCCTTGGCCATGATTGTATGTGTTCGTCCTTTCACTCCCTAACATCACAATATCGTTTCATCCTCATACAATAACGTTAAACCAATAGTGGTCGCTAATGACCTAGTAGTTGATGCGACCTTAAAATTAAAAAAATAAATATTGTTGTTCGTAGAAACTGTTGTTCATAGGACGATAATAATTTTATGTGAAAAAAACAAAGAAAATACGTAATAATTTAATACAAAAAGAAATGTAATAGAAAGTTCATATTGTCAATCGATTACCATTTTGTAGAAAGCATCTGAAGTGATTAGGTTCAAAGACAGTTACCCAGAATGCTCCTATATATCAAGGTATAGAAAATAATTCCTTGACAGTAATTTTTCCAGTAACGTTTTCGAGAGGATGTTCCTTTGTGATTCGTTACCACAAAAATTTTAAAAAAATATTATATAGCTTATAATACAGCACTCAACATAGACTGAGGTGTATAAGTCTCCTTAGACCACGTGGATCTACAATTTTAAGACGATGCACACGAATCTCACCAGACGGGAGATACAAAAATATCGAACCCTTTGCGGGAATGCACATAAACCCGAACATATATTTATGAGTACGTTAAATTTTTTCTCGCTACGGCTGTCATCGCCGACGGCGGACAAGGTTTTCGGGGACCCCCAAAGTGTTCGGCGAAGAAACAACGACGAGGGTAAGCGGGCGAGGGCAAGGCGATGGCGGGACAAGGGTGAGGCGAGGGTAGGGCGAGGGCAGGGCTAGGGCAGGGCTAGGGCAGGGCGAGGGCGGGACGAGGGCGGGGTGAGAACGGAGCGAGGGCAGGGCGAGGGCGGGACGAGGGCGGGGTGAGAAAGGAGCGAAGGCGGGGCTAGGGCGAGGCGGGGGCGGAGAGAGAGCGGGTGAGAGCAAGGGCGGGTGAGAGCGGGTGGACGGTGGCAAGAGCGGGCGGGCGGGCGGGCGGGCGGGCGGGCGGGCGGGCGGGCGGGCAGGCGGTGGCAAGGGTGGGTGGGCGGCCGAGTGGGCGGGCGGCCGGGTGGGCGGTGGCAAGGGCGGGCGGTGGCAAGGGCGGGCGGTGGCAAGGGCGGGCGGTGGCAAGGGCGGGCGGTGGTAAGGGCGGGCGGGCGGGCGGTGGTAAGGGTGGGCGGGCGATGGGAAGGGCGAGCAGGCGGTGGTAAGAGCGAGCGGGCCGTGGCAAGGGGTAGCTGGCGGGCGGGGGAGGGGGCAGGGGCGAGGCCGAGGGCGGGCGGGGTCGACGACAATGGCGGTGGCGGTGACGAGGGCGGGGGGGGGGCGAGGGCCTGGGCGGGAGGGCGAGGGCGCAAAAGACGGTCGCGAAGGATTCGTCGCTCGTAAAAACCGAGCGCGGCGTTGGCCCAACTTTCCGGCGCTGATGCCTAATCTGCGGGCTATAGTTGGGAGCTTTGCTCGCTTGGCGGCGCCACCGCAGCGCCTGGCGGCTAAGCGCTCGCGGTGATAAAATACTCGGCACGGCGCTCGCCCTAAATTATTTCCCTCGCGTAAAACAAGACGGAGGAAGCGGAACGCAGCGCGAAATTCAACCGAGCTTTGCGCGATTGGGAGAATAAAACGAAGGGAAAATGTTTTTTTTTTTCGAGAAAAAGGTTAAATAATGTGCCCGTATTCTGAAACTTTGAGAGAGATTTTTTAATGGAGAAAGATTGTTTTCGCGGTGTAAAGTCCTAATTCTAAATTTGGGTTTGAATGAGAATTGGAAAGTTAAGATCTGCAGCACGTTTACAAGCACGGAACTTTGCTAAAGAGCAAATACAAAGCGAGATAAATAATTCCTCAAGATGCTGTGCGTTATACGAGATTTTGCGCGCGAGTTTTATTTCATTACACAATATGATAGAATCACTAAATACCAAGGAAGATAGCTTCATCAAAAAAAATAGTAGAAAACTCGCTATACTGATTTTAATTATACTGAAGGGTTAATCGAAAGTTCTATGGTAAGGAATAAATTGTGCACATGATTCTCTTGACGTTTCTCCAACGTATCTCTTTACAGAATTTGTTTCGTCGAAAAAAAAATTTCGTAGATTTTAGAACAGAGACATCTAATAATTCGCCTTTACCGTGGAACTACATTAATCGTTACAAAGGAAAGTCGTGCAGATATGACGTACGAACGTAGAATAACCATAGAATCTTCACATTTTACGAGAAATACTAGCATACTAAATACTAAATGGAATAGAACTACAGAATAGAATAAGACTAAAGAGAATAGAAATACTAAATACATAATACTAAAAATATAAATACGTTTGTTGAAAATAAATGTTGTTTACTAGTAGCGGGTTCTTATTTGAATAGCAGTTCCGTGTAGCCAGTGATGGATCCCGGAGGGATGGTGTATAAAAGGAATGGTTAAAGGGTAGTCGTTACACCCGCTCCCCATCTAGAAATTCCATAAGACAGTGATCATCTGTCATCTCTCGGGTTTTTAGTACATTAACAGGTTCCTGGTTCTGATGACTCAAGCACCAAAAACAAATACTCGATGCTTGGCATTCGGTTTTTTAGTGGATGTCACTTAATAATCACAGTTGAAGGTATTCTTAAATGGCGATGAGGGGCTGGGATTATTCTTTTCCAACTGGAAATGTGAATGAATAGTTCAATCTTAAAGAATGTATTCTTTTTGTTTAAATACAAATTACACTCATTGCTTGGCGAATTAAATACAATAGTTCGGTAAATGTAACAGATCACTGGAAAAGAAGACACCATGCAGTGCATAGAAGGATAGTTCATAATGTAATGTTTTACTCACCGTGGAGCGTATGTAATATTTCAAAAAGCACTTTATATGTACTGCTGTTGACTCTCAATTAAACACAATAATTAAACAATCCGTATTTTCAAACGTAAGGTATATCAATTTATGTCACGTTCACTTGTTTCAGACGATCGGGACTAAACTAAGAAACTAACACAATTATTGCAATAGGACGGTGATCGGTGTTGATTTAATCTTATCTCAAAATCTGTAGAATTCAAAAACATTGTACATTTTGAGCGAGTGTGATTCATGCTGGGCTGAATGGCTGATAAAATTGAATACGAAAACTCCAACGCTTCATTTTTTACCTAATAACTTAAAAATAAATTAAGATTAATTAAAAATGATTACATTTTTAGTTAGATATTTTTTCTTTACTGTATATATATTAAAATTCTATCATATAACATATTTTACTTAAGTAAACCAAATCTTTTTCTTCATATATAAATATAATAAAATCATACAATTTTTGATTGATGTTTTATACAAATTTTATAAATTTCTGAAGTTTTAGGGGGGGGCAACTGCCCCCCCCTGCCCCCCCCTGGCTACGCCCATGCCATGCACAACAAAGAATCTCACACTCACAAAAAGATTAAGATACAAAAATAATTTTAAAAAACCTTGAGTTCATGAATTAGAACATAATAAGGATGGCCATATACATAAGTTTACAAAACTTATTTACCTACGAGTATAGTATACACAATAGTCACTTGCTTTAGTTGAATAGACGTTAGTTTAAACATTATCTTGAAATAAAAATCGTCTTTCATGTTAGTCTTTCCAAACAAAAGGTAAACTTTCTCAGTTACAAAACAGTTTTCAACTACTCAGAAGTTCATTAATGAATGTAAATGTAATTACAGTATCTGTTTGGGTATCGTTATTTCCCGGTTCACAGTTTATTTCGCAAACTATAGTTATTCTTATAACAATTACCACCTGGCTCCAGCTAACGTCGCGTCGTCCACCGTTTCCTAATACACTCTCTGGCTGTACGACCTTGACTTCGTGTAGCTGAGCTTGTTATGATCTTAACAGAATAGTGCATCTAAACTTTTATTGTTGCATCTAAACTTTTATTGTCTCTCCTTTTAACTAGCGGAAGAAATAGACGAACACAGGTAATTGCTAGCAGTTCAAATACTCACTCCATCATCCCTTGATGTCTGTTCTTATAAATTTTATTATTAAAAATAAAAATATAAAAATGTACACAAAATTTACAACATATATCACTGAACATACTCATATCTACAGCCCTGTAGCAAGCCAAATAAATGGATAAAATGTTGGTACTGTAAAAAGACTTTTTATTGACCTACAGTCACAATTCTCTACATTATATTCATACTAATTTTTTTCTTCCCTAATCGATTTGGTCTATGACACAGAACGTGAAACGGATATTTTGATTTTTGTGTGTACTTTACATTAATAAACACGATTTTCTACCCAAGATATTTTCAAAAACGCCCCCAAGTTTTTCTGTTTTTTTTCTTCTCTCGGATAGTGCGAAGTAGGCACAAAGAATTGTGTAGGTCAGATCTTGATTGAACTTTCTGAATTTTGAAAAAAAGGAAAAAGTTTCAATTTTTTCAGAGGCGACTAGCCTACTTATGGTGGTTATTTTTCCTTAGTAAAAACTTTTATTTTACAATGTACCTTTAAATAATTCCATATTGTTTTGAAAATACGAATAGTTTTAGACTGTTTGGGTAAAAAATGGCAAATTAAAAAATTAGGAAAACAAAATTTTCTTACATCTACCTACTTTTTCTTATATTTTACTCCAACTTGTACGGGCATTTTTGAAAATTGCAAAGGCTCAACTTCCTCTTTAAAACGTCTGGAAGTTTGTTTTGCCGACGTGAACGATTGTATTAGTAATTATTGTAACTTCCAGCTAAATCGAACTACCCGATTTAATACCCGTTCTACTACCCAGTTTGAATTCCAGAGTGGTCGTTTTGGGGGTTTGGAAATACTTTTGCAGCTTCAGATAAGGCTATAATATTACATAAGAGTTACAAATATCGCGAGAATGTATGCGCCGTTGTAGCTCACTAGTTTTTTTTAAATGGAAGGCAGTGAATCCTAGGTGTGTTTTCACATGATTTTATTTACCATTTTAGAGTATAAAATGGAAAGTAATATTAACAATATCTTAAAATTAAAAGAATGGTCTCTTAACTACCGTAATTTTTGCATTGCTGCGTTTTGCCCAAGACAAACTGCATTCCCCAATAGTTGGACTTGGTTTTGATATGGTTTACAATAGATGTATCAAAAGTAGTTGTTTCGTCGTTTGTCCCGAACAAACGTGTGGATTTGAAGCACCGGTTAACGAATCGAAGAGAGCGATGTTGTAATTGCAAACAAGATCAAGGAATTTCACTTTCATAGTCTTCTTCTCAGTCAGTTTCCATTAAAGGATATAGACGAATAAGGGGGTGAATTGGAAACACAGGGGTGAAAGCATATGGACGAAAAAGTGCCCCCAAACTATATCGATAATCGCGAATTCACTATCGTCTACATTGTACATAAATCTGGAAAAAAATGTGTTATAGAATGTTATGAGACATATCATACTGCGATTTATGCAACTCTGCCCCTGACAGGTATCAGCTGTTGACGGTGTCATCAAATCGGGAGCTTGTATATCGCTACAGTGATGTCACTATGGTGACGTTTAAAGTTCCCAATTAGATGAAACTGTCATCTGCTGATACCTGCCAGGGGCAGAGTTGAATAAATCGCAGAAAAGGGGGAAAACTGAGGCAGTACTCCAACGTTATCACGTCGAAAATCAACTTCAAAAAATTTATTTATTTTTTGATTTGAATATGGTGCCAAAATTGTTTGACAAACGTTGAAATACGTACAAATCAAACTATTTTTTCTCTGCCCCTCCATTTTTTTCATGCTCATGCATGCAATAGAAGGTGAGAAAAAAAATAAACATGAAAAACACGATTCTCGTATCTCTGTAACAGATTGCCCTAGGAGGTTGTTTCTTGGGAATGCTCGATATTTTTTATTCTCTTTCATATGAGTGTCACAATTATCGATTTGGTTTGGGGGCACTTTTCACCCCTTTATTCGGCTATACTCTTTAGACGAATTTCTACCAGTTCGATGTAACTCATCACGAAATGGACTCGACAAATCGCATTAGGGCATAAATCAGCGTTTGGAGGGGCCGTCAAACAAGGGAACGTAGGCGGCGGTGGGTGCTTCGTGTGAGGCGCGCGCTCGGCCGGGGAAGGGGAAGAGCGACGGGGGTGGAGGGGAGGGGAGGGGATAGGCGACGTCAGCGCAACGAGAGGCGCCATTACGACGGCAGAAAGCGCTCGTCAGGCTGCAAAGGGTTCGCGAGCGGCAGCGGGGGGGGGGGCAGGGAAGGAGGACCGCATCGGACCCGAGCCCAGCCAGCCCCCCTTCCCCCCGCTCCGGGGACGTGGCGTCGCACATTGGGGCACGATCAAGGAAAGATGGCCAAAAATCGAAAAAAAAACAACTATAAAAAAGACAACTTTTTATAGTTTTTTTTCTACAACTATAAAAAAGACAACTTGTGTGCATCGCTTCCCGTTCGTGAAGTTCGTCATTGTCAAGATTGTTTCCAAGACGACTATCTTGTTACCGTGAAAAATAGGTATTTTTCTACTCCCATTCTATAATGCTGTTATTGGATGGCTGCAACCAGTTGCATAATGGTCATTTCGATACAGTTTTCATTACGATACAGGTTCTTGACCAATCACAGAGTCGCTTACAAACCATATTGTCACTTCATTAATCATTTAGCGTCTTTGCAGTAAATGTTTCGTTCGAGTGAGTATATTAAAATTGCATTTAATATTATTTTATGCTTCTCATTCTTAATTTCTTTCATTAGTAGTGATTTTTACGTAAAATATTAGTTAAAATAAATTGGATTGTAATTTCACTTTGATGTATTTGACTAGCGCAGTGGTAGTTATTGCAGAGAACATTTGAGTGACGTTAAGATCTCCACGCGAGATCACGCGAGTCATTTTGTGTTATTTGCTGTTGCCGTGTAGTTGTCCTTAAAAACCGGACAATTCTTTAGTTTAAAATATTTAGTGAATAGTGGTTCTTTCTGGTGGTGTTGACATTTCAAGAAATCAATGTTAAGTAGATGTTTTGCTCCGAGGGCCTCCAAATTCCAACGTTAAGTAGATGTTTTGCTCCGAGGACTTCCAAATTCGAGGGCCTCTGGCCCGAGCGGTTGGAAGTCGCCTGAGGTAAAAATAATCTAGTAACGCCCGTGTTTATGGTTTACTAGTTCGTTGCTGAAATGAGAATTCGAAACATTCGTTATTGGACAAAATTTAAAAAAATATTGTGAAGTTCCTACGGAAATTCTCGCAAAAGGTAACAAAACTACGGACAGAGGTTTTCAGTAAAATCTCTAGAAATATATGAAAATGTTTATAGTGTATTTGAGAGTTATATAACAGTGTGAATAATAGTGTAAATTGCGCTGATGAAACGGTACTTTAAGTTTATTTGCCTCTATTGCCAAAAGTTATTTAGGATATATAAATCCATAAAATAACATTTCGAGTTTTTTAGCCGATGTGCCTGTTACATATTATTACTAGTACTTTTTTTTAACTGAAACATTTTTAGATTTTTTTGGATTTTTGAACCGCACTTTTGACATTTTGAAATCGTAACCAGCGCGCCCAAAAATCATTGTATACAATATTTCATTAAATTTGGATACCGTTTTCATATTTTGGCCACCTCTTCGGGATCTCGCTCCAACGTGCGTGGGGAGGCGAAGGCACGCGGCTAACGAGGCGTCGAGAGTGGGGGGCGGTGGGGGTGGGGGGAGCGGGGAGGGGGGAGGCGTCGGCCACGGAGAGCCACACATCGCCAACGGAGCTGAGACTTGGATCCTGTACAGGTTTTCGCTACTCAATTACAAACTTGGAAGAGTCGGACGCTATGAAGAGTGATGTCAAGGAAGTTGACACCGATGAAAGTCGGTGGCGCACAAGGAACAATGGAATCTCCCTTGCAAGCTGTTGAACCGGGAGAGATGGCTCAGTGAATCAACCTGATGTCACTGCAGTCCCTCTGACCGGGAGGTTCTAGGTTCCACTCCCGACGGCGGCAGGATTTACGACACCAGCTTGTCTGCTAGGTCGAATTCAGTCGCTGTCTGGAGGAGAATTCTAGCGGCCGGCTGCTCTGATCGGTAGTTTTCCGTGGTTTCTCCGATCAACTCCAGGCAAAAGCCGGAGCAGTACCCTAACAAACGGGCCACGGACCGCGCGCGATCTTTCCTTCCTCTTCCTTGTCCTATCCTCTCTTACACACAGACTTACACTAACATGCACTACACATGCCGGAGACCGGTCGGGAGCTTACAGCTTGTCACGGCTGGAGTGGTGCCCCGCTGGTGGGAGATACCTGGTTGAGGGGAAACACTGCTAGTCGACGGTAGGTCGACGGCAGATGTCGCCAATCAGCGGGGAAAAGATCCGCCACCGCTACCTCCCGAGGAAAAACACGCACTACACTTACGGGAATAATGACCAAAGTAGTTGACGCGCCCGGAAACACGAATCAATCAATCAAGCAAGCAAGCTGTTGACCTGCTCGCAACTACAGACAAGTGAAAGGGGCTCTGGAACGTACTTCTGAGATTCGAATAGACGGTGGGTAGAAACATCTATGAAAATAAGATGTTTGTTGTTACATTTATTAATAATGTTTACTATCTGAACACATTCTGCGTTTGTGGTAGCAGTTTTGTTTAATGTGCCTTGGCCAACACGTCGCTGGAGTTTTCGTCAGCGCCGTTGCAGTGAGAAAACTGGCAGTTCCGATTTGTTCCACCAGTCGCGCTGGCGTCTCCTGGCATTCATCTCCAATGCACTTGTAGGCTCTGAATGCGAGCTGATGTAACGCGGGCATTCTCTCCTTGTCGGTTTGCCAAAGCTATGCGAAGGAACAATAGGCAAGCAAAACTGTGAAGTAGCTTGGATTCGTTTCTCATTTTGACGAAACGATATATGTTTAACTGATGTGGCAATTCATCCTCTGAAAGAACTCTTAACATCCAACACTGGATGCAAATATAATTATCATATGAAAATAAAAAAGGTTTCTCTCAAAAATTAATATAATCACAAAGGTAGAATTAAGAAAATCTTCATGAATTTATATGATTTGGGGATATTTATATGTGTATATTACTAATTTCCAATGCGCGCAGAAACTCGAAGAAAATGGTGCACCCTCCCGCCACACGATATGTATTTACGGTTTTGTTAAATACTTAAGACCTCGAGAAAAATATACAAAGAATGTAAATTTTCATTTTGTTTGAAAAATGTAAATATTTTATAGTCTACATCCACCTATTCTAATACAGCGCGTACCGACTGAATTCTCATATTGAGTGAGTCAACGGGAGAGGTGGCTCAGGACATCCACTGTCGTCACTGCAGTGTCTCTGACCGGAAGGTCCTAGGTTTCACTCCCGACGGCGGCAGGATATTCGACCCTAGCTTTTTAGCTAGGTCGAATTCAGTCGCTTTCTAGAGGAGACTTCTAGCGGCCGGCTGCTCTGATCGGTAGTTTCCCGTGGTTTCTCTGATCAACTACCGGTCGTATGCCGGAGCAGTACCACTTATAAATTCACTTACACAAACACGCACTACACTAGCACACATGCCCGAAGACCAGTCGGGAGCTTAGAGCTTGTCCCGGCTGGGACGGTTCCCCACTGGTGGGAAATACCTGGTTGTGAAAACACAGCTAGTCGATTGTGGGTCGGCGCCGGATCTCGCCATCCAGCGGGGGAAGACCATCGTCACCTCCCGATGAACACATATTCTACATTTACGGGATTAATTACCTCGTTAGTAGACGCACCAGAAATCACTAACAATCAATCAATCAATCAATCAATCTGAGTGAGTCCCTGCTTACAACACAGATGACGAAACGCGACAGAAAGGCTCCAAGAAAGAGGTTATCCGCCATTAAATATTTGCTATGCACGTGCTGCGTTATGACACGGCAACTTTTTGAAGTTCGTGGTGGATAAAGAGCTGTTCTACTCTGTACATTCTATGCTATTGTAATATTCTAAAGACTCATTTTGTTCAAATGTTTATTTTATTGTAGGAATATAGGCGACTATTTTATTTGTTATTGAGTTGCGTTCCTCTTCCTTGGAAAAGCATGTTGTGTGACTTTGTTCAGCAGAATTTTTTATAGCTGTACGCCAGTAGTTTCTTTGAAACTTGTATACAACGCATGGTCTTACAGATATTGAAACAGCATCGAATAAGATGTAAAACACTAAGAAGAGTGGAAAGGCGTCACTCCAGTCTATCTCCATGGATGTTATATTTTACGATGTTGACGCCTATGGTAACTAGATAAATAAAACTTGGGTGCGAGAGCTCGAGTGCCAGCAGGCAGCTCTAGGTCCAGCACGGGATATTTACACGAGCGATCACTTTCTAAAGTTAAATTGTGTCGTGGGCAGTGCGTGCGAGGGTTCATGAATATGGAGGCAGAGCGCAGCAGGGAGCACCCGTGACGCAAAGGGATTCAAACCGCGCTGCGCACTCGACAGGAAATGTAGCGCAGGTGCGCAAACGCTGTTTGAGGGCAGCACTTCCCTTCTTGACTTCTCTGCTCACATCCTCTTCTTTGGTCCCGTTCTTTCATAGACGGAAGTTAGGTGATCCATCTACATGGCTCCATAGTATTATCATCATGATGAGTTTTCTCGGGAGGATATAATCATGGTAGTTTCCCATTGCTTGCCCTGATGGTGCTGAATGAAGCAATTGGGTGATGATGAAGGGTGAAAGGACTAAGATGATGGTGCGAGATAGTACGTGGGATTTCAATGTAAGAATTGTAAAAAATTCCTTCGCAGTGGGCGGTACGTCACTGGATACTTGGCCCATGACAGTTCTTGAGAGAAGTTACTTCACAGTTTCACAAATTTAGCTATATTTATTCCCATTTTCTCTTAAACGCAAAGAAATTGTCTATTAAATGAAGTAATACGTGAGTCCGATTTCAGATCCTCAATTGAGAGTAAAATTCTAAAAAAATAAGGATTACCTTGATATTGTTGTCCTGTGTACTTACGAGTGATATACAATCATGAACTTTCTACGTTCGGTTTAGAATGCTTAACAGACACATATTTTTATCTGTTAAAAGCGCTGTCCGTCCTTAAGGAAGAATTGTTAACCTACAGAGACTTGTTAATTTATTTCACATTATTGCTCAATACAATAAATAACTGAATGATTTAATAAGACAACAGGAAACGAAAACAAGGAAAGAATTCGCCATTCAAACATATTCGTGTCACATAGCAAAAATGTTTATATAAGGGAGAATTTAGTAAGAAAATAAACATCGTATAGTAATAAGTAGTGAAGAATATAAACATAAAACAATTCTTGGTTATCTGATAGAAAAAATCTGGCAAAGATGTTTTCGTACGAAGCCACTATTCATCGCCTCTCGCCGCTCCAGCTTGCGCATGTGCACCCCTTTCTGGATTTGGAGGGGAAATGAGTGCGGAATGAGGGGAAGTTGCCCGTGCCCTTACGAGCGAAGGGCTCCCAGGCGGGCAAGTAGCTCGTGCGGGCGCGGTTTGACTTGCGTGCTTTACACCATCGAAACCACCTCTTGTGTCTCCTCCTCTCTCCTTGCATACACACATTTACATGCATTACTCTTCCATACATGTTGGAGGACTAGTCGGGAGGTAAAAGCTTGTCCCGGCCCAAACGGTGGATGGGGAATCTGACGTATATTGATTGATTGATCGGTTCGTGTTTCCGGGTGCGTGAATTACTTAGGTCATTAGTCCCGTAAGTGTTGCGTGTTTTTTTCTCGGAAGGTGGAGATGATCTTTTCCTCGCTGGATGGCGAGATCTGGCGCCCACCTACCGACGAGTAGCGGGGTTTTCCCCTCAAGCCCGGACAAGCTGTAAGCTCCCGACCGGTCTCCCGGCATGTGTGGTAGTGTAGTGCATGATAGTGTGTGTGTGTGTGTGTAAGGGGAGAGGATAGGATAAAGGAAGATGAACGTAAGATCGCGCGTGGTCCGTTTGTTAGGGTACTACTCCGGCACCTCTGACGTATAGGTCAGCGACGAATCTCACGTTCCAGCAGAGGATGGAACATCGACACTCCATGAGATGTAACTGCCGAGCATTTACAGCATTAATGGTTAAAAAGTTCGGGCCTCCTCGAACGCAAAAAAAATCAATCACAACTCGCAATCCGAGAGACCGTTGTCATGGCGTCAGCGCTATTCCCTCCACTGGAGCTGTAGGGAACAATAGCAAGGACGTCTAGAACACACTTCTTGAAGTGAGAAGGAAACATACTCCTACACAAAGTCCTGCGGAAGTGAGGAGTTGAACAAAGTCTTTGGGACGTGTTTGTTTCAAAGCTATTTTCATATTGTGATATACCAGAACGGGACATGGTTTATTCATAATATTAGTTGTATACGGGGCGACTAAATGGACTTGTAAAATGGCGATATCCGGCCCTAGTAACGCCAGCGCAGAGGGTTGCTATGGTGCAGGGCAGGTAAATAAACTAGCTGCAAGCCTCGTAGGTGCCGGAACGCTGGCTAGATCGATATAATAAAGAATATGTGATTGGTCGAAAAACGTATGACGGACGAAGGCGCGGCTACATGGGGTTGTAAGAAATGAGCGGGTTGGCGGGGGGGCAATTAGACTTTCTGGTGTTTACCGCCGTGTTTTGGAAAAATAGAACGTGGGACGCTACCGACCCATCAAGGGTTGCAAAATACAGAAAAACATTAATTCGGACTTGGAGCTTCGTTGAGTGCAGATCGTTACAGTCTGACTCAGAGTGGTGGAGTGTAGGTCGTGAACTCGGCTCTTGAGTTTCGTGGAGTGCAAATAGTGTGCGGACCTTGTAGTTGAAAGTGAGACTTATACATTTTCGTGCGAAAAGTAACAGTCGTCATCGGACTTAGAAATTATTTGCCGGAGTACATCCGCGGACTTGGGCAGTTTTGGGTGTTCACCGGACGATAGTTCGAACATTAGTATTTTATTAAACTCGTGTGAAAGATTATAAACCTAAAGCGTCGGAAAGAACTTAGCTAGATTTTATGCAGTGTGGACTGGATACTTCAGCAACCGCGCAAGATCAGAAGACAGAAGAGCGACTCGGATTCATCGGCCAAGTGAGAAGCGTCTTCGGAACGAGCGGGTCGGCAAGACGGTAACATATACTGCAGTATATTAAAATAATATCTTTTAAAAGGGGTCATGGCCATTAAGTAACCTGTTAAAATTAACATTGAATAAATTGTTAAATTTTGTTCTTTGGAAAAAGAAAAGAGTCTGTTCATTTGTCAATCATAAGCTTCTAATTAGTTGGAAGCAGAGAATTTCCATATTTCAGATTCCACGCCAGGCTGTACAGTCGGCAGATCAGGTAATCGGCTATCTTAGCGATAGCGAATACATGTAATCCGAATCCATCGGCCCCAAGCTAGCTGGATGCCCATATAATTTTGACAGAATTAAATAGGGAAAAGTTAGTATTAGTTTATGTCACCTGTTCCTGGCGCCCACATCTTTCTATAAATTCGGAACAGGTCAAACTCACGACAACGTATTACGAAGTGAAGGATGAAGGTATATTTCAAAAATGGCGCGCCAAGTGGGGCATATTTTGTTATAATTTATAACAAAGTGAAGTACGTTAATGGAGTTATTATAAATTATAACAAAGTGATCTGATGGAATCTGAAATTTCGTGATTGACATATGAAACTAACGTGTAATTATAAGAAAGAGCCAAAACCATTTCATTGACGGTATTTGAAAGGAATTTGATAGAGAAAATTCTAATTTGTATTATAATTTTAAGATGGAGACTAGAAGTAAGACAGCACGTGCCGAAAATATTGAAGTAGATAATATGGCGGATACCGGTATGAATCCCGAAGGAGATATTTCGGGAGACGTAATTGAAATAGAACAGGAAGTAGCGGTATCTCCAGTAGTTAATACGGATTCGAGTAATTTAATAATTAAAATGTTAGCTGAAATGAAGGCAGAAATGAACGCTAATAATGCTAAATTAGAAAATAATAATGCTAAATTGGAAAATAAACTTGAAAATATAAAGATAGAAATGAATAGTCAAACACAGGAATTTAAGAATTTTCGCGAAGCCATATGTGAGGAGATATCACAATTACGGACCGAAACAATTAGTGAATTCAGTAATATTTATTCAAAAATAGACTCATTGAATTCTCAAGTAAATCAAATACAGGAAGAACAAAAGGAATGCTTGAATAAAATGAATTCGGAAGTTGTAGCTTTACGGGAAAATGTCACCGCGTTAGAACATTTACAAACTCAACAATGCGAAAAAATGACAAACGTTGAATCGCGTTTAGAATGTTTGAATGATATAGCGCAACAACATGGCGATAAAATAGATAATCTTGAATTAAAAATGGTTGTGACAGACAACAAGGTAGAACAGCAGATACAAGAGGGGCTAAGGAGTATTAAAACCTTGCAAGAGTCCGAATCGGAAAAACAGTTAGCTAATATCAAGGGAAAAATAGATCAATTGGAAAATGAAGTCCTAACACGCGCGCAGGGAAATGTAATAACTTCCGCATCCGCGTTGGTTTTACCAAGCTATTTGAAATTCCATGGGGATGTTAAGGAACAACCTTGGTCATTCATTTCAAAATTAGAAAGCTACTTTACGATCAACAACATTCCGGATAGGTTAAAATTACATGTTGTCGAGCAAGCAATGTCAGCGAAAGCGCATCATTGGTGGACATCGTTAGTTCCAGAACCAACAAGTTATAAAGAGTGGAAAGATAAATTTTTAAGGCGTTATTGGAATGAAAACCATAAATTTGATTTAAAGTATAAATTGATGAGTGAGAAATATAGGAAAGGCGGGGCGGAAACCATGTGCGATTTTGCGACACGCAAAATTGCAGCATTTAAGGCTTGCGAAGAAGGAATAAATAATAATGACTTAATTAGAATTATTATTCGACAGTTGCCAGTTAGTATCCAAAATTTACTATGGAACTCGATGCCCGTAGATTACGAAGATTTGGTGGAGCGGCTTAGCCTCTTTGATCGGACATTGAATGGCGACGGATATCATGATAATATAAATGGAAAGAGTAATGGAACGGGAAAACAAGCCGATAGTGATAATTGCCAAGGAAAGTATAGCTCAGAAGGGAAGGGCGAGCGGGGAAATGAGACCAAGATAGAGTCCAAAAAGTCCGGAAATGGTTATCCGCGACGATTTAAGGATGACAAGAAACACGAACATGTAGAAATTAATGTCATAGAGCAGGAAAACTCCCATTGTTCGAAGTAAATAGGCGGGTTATTTCGAACAATAAGACTGATGAGACGATGATTACAGAGTTGAATAGCATCGAGGTATCAGCGGATGATTTATTAAGAGAAGATACGGACGAACGGGCGGAAAATAGCACGTGTTTAGTGTTGAAGGGGACATTCCGGAATATACCAGTAGACGTTTTGATTGACACAGGTGCCAATGTTTGTGCGGTATCGGAGGAATTGTATAAACAACTAAAGAAAGAAGGGAATAAGATGGAGGAATTACCTACTAGGAAATTGAATATCCGTACAGCTAACGGGAGGCGCATCGAGACAAGAAGTCAGCAGATTTGGGTGGAGCTGGAAGTCCAAGGGGTGACGATACAGTTTCCTGCAATAGTTATAAAGAATTTGATTCGTCCAATCATTTTGGGGATTGATGGCCTGAAGATGTGTGACGCCAAGGTCGACGTAGGTAACAGGAGTATATTGTTACGAACTGACAAAGGGCAACAACATTGTTTAGGGATCAAGGACCAGGAGGGCGAAGATTTGTGTATTTGTGATGTTGCGGAACTAATCGAAGAGACCAGGGACCAGATTCAAGCTGCAGCCGAGAATGCGGTCGATGAAAATGGTGTAGATGTTAGCCATTCCGTTGAGACGTTAGTGAGCAAATATCGAGATGTTTTCGAAGGTTCGAAGGATCCTGTAAAGGGATATCAATTTAAAATTGAATTAATGGATGAGGAACCCTTCAATGTTAAGCAATACCCGATCCCACATATATTTAAAGCCGAGGTACGGAAACAAATCAACGCGATGCTTGAGGATGGTATCATAAAAAAATCTATGACACCGTATGTGAGCCCGATAGTAATAGTCCGAAAGAAAGATAATAAGATCCGATTCTGTATCGATGCTAGGAAACTTAATAGCAAAACCATTGCTCGTCATGAGAAACCGCCAAAATTGGAAGAGATGATGTTGAAAATAAAAGGAGCCCGGATATTTACAGGACTGGATTTTACGGCGTCGTATTGGCAAATTGGATTACACCCAGAATCCCAAAAATTTGTTAGTTTTGCATTCGAAGGCAATACTTATAGTTTTCAAAGGATGGCTTTCGGATTGAAGAATAGTGGCGCAGCCTTAATTAGTTACTTAGATGATGTGATTCCGGCTGAACTGAAGGAAACAACTCTGATGTATGTCGACGACATTGTGTTATTTTCTAGCAAAATGCGCGAACACTTAAGGAAACTGGAAAAATTATTTAAAGTCTTTCGGGCACATAACCTTAAATTGAATATTAGGAAATGTCAGTTCGGTAGAAAGAGCATTGAATTCATGGGGCACGTCATATCCGATCAGGGAATGTCCATACAAGATCGGAAAAGAGAATTGATCAAGAATCTTCCACGACCACGGAATGTAAGGGAAGTTAGGAGATTAATTGGGGTGTGTAATTATTATTCACGGTTTTGTAAAGGATATTCAGAAGTTATACACCCAATAATAGAACTATTAAGAAAGGGGAAGAAATGGGTATGGGACGCCAGATGTCAAGACGCGTTTGAAAAATTGAAAAAACTTTTTGATAAGACGTTCCTGATCAGCTATCCGGATTTTGACAAAAGAATGTATTTACAAGTAGATAGTAGCGGATTTGCAATGGGAGCGGTACTTTTTCAACTCGATGAAGATAATAAGCAGAAAATAATCGCCCTAGAAAGCCGCGTGTTGACCCCTAGTGAACGACATTTTACTACTAGTGAAAGAGAAGCATTAGGGATTGTTTGGGCTACGCAAAAGTTAAGAACAATGTTGATTGGACAACAATTCACCGTCATCACTGATCATAAGGCTTTGATTTTCCTAATGAGGAGCCATTTAAATAATGATAGATTGTTGAGATGGTCACTATGGCTTCAACAATTTGAGTTTGACATCCAGTATTGTGAAGGTCGCGACAATGTTTTGCCAGATTATTTGTCGAGAATAAAATTTAAGAAAATGGATTATAGTACGGAATCGGATATAAATGCTATGCAGTTAACGAAAATACAACCGAAATGGACGAAGGAGGAATTATCAAAAATTCAAAGGGAGGATCCTATGGGGAAACGAATCATTGAGCATTTTTTAGCGGAAGATTACGACCGACGACGGGATGATCCGAAATTTTCAATGTGGAAAATGTACGAAGGGATACTACTACATCGAATTAAGAATCGGGGAACACAGTATCAAATTTGGATACCCGAGGCACATAGGCGAGAGCTTATTCCATCAACTCATCAACATTTCGGCCATTTCGGATGTAACAAAATTGAAATTATTCTTCGATCAAAATGTTATTGGAAAGGCATGGGGCGACAAATTCGCAAGCAGATTAGTGAGTGTGACGTTTGTCAAAAAACTAAACAGCCCAATAAAAAGTATGAAGGAAGTAGAGAAGCGATAATACCTATGTCACCTAAGGAAATATACGCCGTGGATCTCTATGGGCCGATGCCGAAATCTAAATTTGGAAATCAATATTTGTTGGTAATAATGGATGTTTTTTCCAAAATAGTAAAATTATATCCCATTAGAAAGGCGAATGCACAGAGTTGCATTACGAAATGTCGCAAATTTTTTGAAGAATTCGGTGTACCGAGAAAAGTTATTAGTGATTTGGGAACGCAATTTACTAGCGGAAAATGGGAACAAGAGATGGGAAAAAGTGGGGTGCAAGTAGGTTATACAACGGTACGGAATCCTCAAGCTAACCCCAGTGAGAGAATTATGAAAGAAATTTCACGACTATTTAGAGTATACATTTCGGAATGTCACAACCGATGGATGGAGGCCGTTCCTTTATTAAATTATGTGTTAAATCATGTTCCTCATGGAAGTACGCGAAATACGCCGATAGAGATTCATATGGGGAGAACAGGAGAAAAATACCCGTTCAAGGGGATAGAAGTACCTCCGGAAATCAGTGGGACTTCAAATAATAATAATAACATAAGCATAGTTTATGATAACTTGAAGGAAGCAGCTGCAAGAAGGAAGATAAAGCAGAAGCAATATTTTAAAGGCGAATATAAAGAAAATGACGAAGTATTGATTAGAGTGCCTCAAGTATCTTCGGTGGATAAAAAGTTATTTCATAAATTTTTTTCCTCTGTATAAAGGACCGTACCGAATTGTCAAGGTATTAAGTAAAAACGCGGTAATTCTAAAAGATGAAAACGGCAAACAGATGGGGACCTATAATTACAGAAATATCAAACCGTATAAAAGGGACGATACCTACGACTGAAGATTTGTGTCATTGTAAATAGTTTTGTATATAGTAGTGTATAATAGTTTGTTTGTTTTGTTGTGTTGTTTGTCGTTGGAACGTGCAAGGAATTTCAATTAATATGTTAATAATAGCCAATAAGGCGATACGCAATGAAATGGTTAAAACTATGTTGGCATGTTCACAAATTAATGTAAATAGTTGTAAGGCTGCAAGAGTACAGTGCAGTGCTCAGTGTCAGTACAGTGCAAAGTGTCAGTGAGTTCAGCGTGACGAAGCATGAAGAAAGTTCTAATATGGTCTTGTCATTTAGTTAGGTGGTAGCAAACAAAATGACGCTTGGAGAGGGGATGTTGTGATATACCAGAACGGGACATGGTTTATTCATAATATTAGTTGTATACGGGGCGACTAAATGGACTTGTAAAATGGCGATATCCGGCCCTAGTAACGCCAGCGCAGAGGGTTGCTATGGTGCAGGGCAGGTAAATAAACTAGCTGCAAGCCTCGTAGGTGCCGGAACGCTGGCTAGATCGATATAATAAAGAATATGTGATTGGTCGAAAAACGTATGACGGACGAAGGCGCGGCTACATGGGGTTGTAAGAAATGAGCGGGTTGGCGGGGGGCAATTAGACTTTCTGGTGTTTACCGCCGTGTTTTGGAAAAATAGAACGTGGGACGCTACCGACCCATCAAGGGTTGCAAAATACAGAAAAACATTAATTCGGACTTGGAGCTTCGTTGAGTGCAGATCGTTACAGTCTGACTCAGAGTGGTGGAGTGTAGGTCGTGAACTCGGCTCTTGAGTTTCGTGGAGTGCAAATAGTGTGCGGACCTTGTAGTTGAAAGTGAGACTTATACATTTTCGTGCGAAAAGTAACAGTCGTCATCGGACTTAGAAATTATTTGCCGGAGTACATCCGCGGACTTGGGCAGTTTTGGGTGTTCACCGGACGATAGTTCGAACATTAGTATTTTATTAAACTCGTGTGAAAGATTATAAACCTAAAGCGTCGGAAAGAACTTAGCTAGATTTTATGCAGTGTGGACTGGATACTTCAGCAACCGCGCAAGATCAGAAGACAGAAGAGCGACTCGGATTCATCGGCCAAGTGAGAAGCGTCTTCGGAACGAGCGGGTCGGCAAGACGGTAACATATACTGCAGTATATTAAAATAATATCTTTTAAAAGGGGTCATGGCCATTAAGTAACCTGTTAAAATTAACATTGAATAAATTGTTAAATTTTGTTCTTTAGAAAAAGAAAAGAGTCTGTTCATTTGTCAATCATAAGCTTCTAATTAGTTGGAAGCAGAGAATTTCCATATTTCAGATTCCACGCCAGGCTGTACAGTCGGCAGATCAGGTAATCGGCTATCTTAGCGAAAGCGAATACATGTAATCCGAATCCATCGGCCCAAGCTAGCTGGATGCCCATATAATTTTGACAGAATTAAATAGGGAAAAGTTAGTATTAGTTTATGTCACCTGTTCCTGGCGCCCACATCTTTCTATAAATTCGGAACAGGTCAAACTCACGACAACGTATTACGAAGTGAAGGATGAAGGTATATTTCAATATATTCGTTTTTCGCCAAAATTATACAAGTAATGTTAGAATATACACTTTTATTTCACTAAGTTTTGATGAACGTTTAGTCTACACAATCTTCGTAAGTTTTATTATGTATTAGTGTTCTGAATTTTTTGAAATTCCATTCCTGACATTCCATAAAGCTGCAACGCCCATTCGGGGGGGGGCACCTGGCTCCATTGCATTCATTGCAATTTTGTAACACCACCTTACTACAAAAAAGTTAGAATATATCTTCGAATTCGAGACCTTGGGGGAATAACCTGCTATGACACATTTCTGATGAAATTAATATATTAGTGTATTTCGACCCCCATAGATGTTTCTAGATGTTGGGATTTTATTTTAAAGATTTGCCGCAAGATGACAGTGTAATTCATAAATGAATGTTCTTTATTACTATCTGTAGAATGCAATGTGTAATCCTTTACTTGCCTTTATCTCAAAACTTACTGAAAGTGGCATAGCAGGTTATTGCACCGACGTCTTCAATTGCAGATTCGTACGCCATGGTGCCGATTGTGCTTACCGGCCGGCTTATTGATTGATTAGTGATTCCGGGCATGTCAACAACTAAGGTCATCAGGGTAGTGCATGTTTTGCGGGATGTGGCCTTCCCCGTCTGCACGGGGAGATCCGGAGCAGGGGGAGTCTTCCCCAACCACATCTCTCCCACCAGCGGGGCACTGACCTAGCCAGGACAAGCTCTAGACCAGTGTTGTCAAGGTCGATGCCACGATCGGGAGTCCGTGGCACGAGTGCCACTACCAAATCGCCCCTTCACGTAGTTCATTACCCCGCCGCAAGAGACAACGCCATCCCTATTGTAAAACGGCGGGGTTACTAATGTGGCGTCTTGGCCTGAGCCAAAAGAAAGAAAATAATCCACAGACGTTGAATGTTTGCAAATACGGATTTATTCAAATGAAATCCGACACCTGAACATTTCTGTACATATTTACAAGTGGACGGACGGACCGTCCCGTTCCAGAAGGAATTACCCTGGGCCACCACGACCGCTAACCTACTCTCAAGTAAGGAGCAAGCCCCTTACTCGTCCTAATCGCGGTGCGTGTGTGGGTGCGCACGCGCCGCGCACCCACACACGCACCACTCACCGCGACCGGACCTGCGAGAAATTGGAGAACGAGACGCTTGCTCTCGTTGCTTTTATACCCGCTGGGCTCGTCTGACGGAACTATGTCACATAGCCGCATCCGCCAGCCGAATTCTAACCCCAGCTTCTTTTCGGGGTTCGCAACACGGGCGCCATGACAATGCGCGTCACAACCGCCACCCTAGGAATGTCTCACCCCCGACTTGCTCTGCTGGATTTCCCCGTCTTCCAAAAATAACCCCTTTTGTCCTGCGAGGCGTCAACTCGACGCGCCCACCGTTTCCGCTCTTTCCTGTGTGCAATTCAGAGCTTCTGAATACACGTACTGAATTTATTATGGGGCGTCTCATATGACGCCACACTAATAGTTCCCTTTCCCGACGCTAGTGGCGCAGTGAAGCTCGCGGTATTCTACGGTGCCACGACGCGTGCCACAGCCACCAGTAGAAGACCTTGACACCACTACTCTTCGCCCTCGACGTTTTTCCCGTCATGGCCCGTTTGTTAGGGTACTGCTTCGGCTTTGCCTGGTACTGATCAAAGAGACCAAGGAAAACTTCTCATCAGAACAGTCGGTCGTTAGAATTCTCCTCCAGACAGCGGCTAAATTCAACCCAACTATGTACGTAGATAGAGTCCAAAATCCTGCCACCGTCAGGAGTGGAATCCTAGGACCTCCCATTCAGGGGCACTGCAGTGACATCAACACTGCAAGACACTGCAGTGGCACCCTAATCTAAATAAGCCGGTACGAACGACGGTCTTCAGATGGAGAAGCCACCTCCGCCTGCAGTGTTCGTGGGCATGGGGGTGGCCGCGAGGGTCGGGGGCGAGTGCGCCGTTAGTTAATTACTGAGGCGACCGCAGACCGCGCGCGCGTCAGCCGGGGGCCGTGGCCAGGGGGCGTGAGTCGATGGGAGGCCGGAGGGTGAGGGGACAGGAGAGGGGCCGTCGTAGAAAGGCGCGCTTTGCAGGCAGTGGAGGCGCTCCGAGCGGGGCAGCCAAGTCCTCGAAATGACGCGATTTTTTTTGTTGCAAAAATTGTACGAGCGAGCGAGAAACGAGTCAGAATCGTATACTTCACACGAGTGTATTAATGCCCATTTCATCGAGTTTCATACGGTACGTTTCCAACGACTTTTATAAGTTAAAGTTTTACATTGAATCGTTTCGTGGCAGTTGACATGCAGGATTGATGTAATGATGTAATGATGGGTATTACTACACGAGAATGATATTACGATACGAGCGAGAAACGAGCGAGTATTGTAAACTTCACACAAGTGGATTAATACCCGTCTCATTGAGTTTCATACGGTCCGTTTCCAACGACTTTTATAAACTAAATATTACATTGAATCGTTTCGTGGCGGTTGACATGTAGAATTCAGTCAAGACCTAGCGGACAGTTTCCTAACCCTACCCTCTTCGTCCATAACATACAGTTTATCAAACAAAAATGCGCTCAAAAATTAGAAACTCTACACAACCAATGCTTGATTTATGCGCCCAAAATTAATTATCAATTTTGTATACAAATGTTTATATATTTATAAAATATGTAAATGAGGTACCGGAACCCCAATTCATCCGTTCTACCAGAAACCAAAACCCTACACACAACCATTGGCTAAGAACATGTACCAGTTGTTTTCACACCACCCAAATCGACAGCATCCTTATTGAATCCGATGAATTCACCTTATTTCTCCGCAGAGATATCTAAGTATTAAAAATGCTCTCAATCCTGCCACGTCAAACAATCCTATAATTTATTATGATATTTTCCCTAAAGTTGCAATGTACCAAAACCATCCCAATACGTACACTCGTGAAAACAGATTTCGCGTCGAAAATACCTGGTCCGAGATGTTGATAAGATCGACATTCCGACCTGCCGACAGCGTTGTCTAACGATGTTTTTCAAAACTATGTTCTCAGACCGAACTATGGAGATTAAATTTATTTCAGTGGAAAATAAAACCTTAAATTATTTTACGGCCCAAAATGGCATGGGCGGTCCAAACACCGTCGCGCGAGCTCAATCGCTATGAAACAAATGAGTGCGCGGTGCAGGATTAAGATCTATTATTTTTTATCTCCTCACTACGTTACGCATATTTAAAATTTCATACACAAGCGATCAATTTTGTAATTTCTTCAGAACTCTAATATTCGCCTTGTTCATGAAAGCAAATTTAGGTGCTTTATGTTTAACATTGACAAGACAAATGTAGCATCTTGTAATTTAGTGGATTTTATGAAAATGTAGAATGGATAAATATATTTTCACAGACTGGGAATGGAACCCGCCACTCCTGGGACTACACTTTGATACAGCTGTCCATTTGCTGCTCTATCACTCCTCTTATAACACACCTCTAACACTCCTCTCATATTAACGAAACTTGAAAGCAACATTACGTGTACAAATATTAATGTCAAATCAGTTTCGTGGGTAAGAATGACGGAATTCTTTGACTTTCATACTATACTGTTAGCTTTCAATTGATGTCAAAAGATTTTATACGTTCTGCAATGAAATAAATGTAATCTCCTTAGTTCGGTCTACAGAACGTAGTTTTGAAAAACATCCTTAGATAGCGTTGTCGGCAGGCAGGGATGTCCATCGCCATGAACCTCTTAGACCAAGGCATTTTCGACGCGAAATTTAATTTTCCATTGGTATACATATCGGGGTGTACATATTTTGACGTTTCACATTTCAATTTTTTCCGGTCATAATCCCACTGGGATGAACAGACTGTTTAGTAAAAGAATTTTCTTTTACAGTGAACGAGGAATTCTTCCCACTGCGCGAAATTCCGCACGATGCATTTTCTCCCCGCGAGCCGAGGCATTTTTTCCCCTGCGATGTGGCCTCCCCGCCCCCCCTCCACCTGCAGCGGAGCATCTCGAGGCGGCCGTGCCTCTCTCCCAGGGCCCCGGGTGTCACCTGCACGGCCACTCCAGCGATGCCCCCGCCCCCGCGCCGTATCCGAAATCAATGCCGCCCCCTCGAGCGACTCCAGGGCCACAGGCGGGGTCCGCCTCTTTTGTCACGCGGGGCGGCGAATGGGGCGGGAAACGCCGAGAAAGAGTAGTAGTGATTTATGAATGACTGCTTGTAATTCGAGGCGGTCAACTACTAGGGTCATTTGCCCCGTAAGTGTAGTGTATGATTTTCATAGAAGGGTGGCGGAGACCTTCACCCACGGGGTGGCGAGATCCGGCGCCGGCCTACCGTCGACGATGCAGTGACATCAGTTGATGCACTGAGCCACCTCTCCCGGTTAAGAGTATTAGTACTACCATGCCCAAATTCTTATCAAAGAATTTTTAGAAAGACCCGAAATATGTTCTGTCGACTCTGGGTATAACGAACTCTGCTATTGAGAAATTTGCTATTGAGAAATTTGCTATTGAGAAATTTGCTATTGAGAAATCTGCTATTGAGCGAGCGGGGCCGGAGGTGTTGACCGGAGAACCATGGCATGCCAGATGGGACGTGCACGAGAAGCGGAGAAAACGTGGTGAATTGGAGAAACAGAGCAGAAAAGAGTTGGATGAGCGAACGGAAGCTGTTCACTGGACGACTGTGGAATGACGGATAGCGCGTGCGGTGGAGACGGGGAAGCATGCGGGCTGGCCAGGATGTTTAACCCGGCAAACGGATGGGTGAAAAATGTAACACGAACGCATGGGCTGGATCTGAGAAACCCGGTAAAAAAACAAGAATTACATAGCATATATGTTGTTTATATTATTAGAGGGCTTTATTATGTTCATTATTAGTTTGATATAAAAGAAAACATTTTTGTTAATATTTTATGCGATTTTTTTCTTCTCAAAAATATTTAGTAAATTTAAGGAGTACAATGAGGCCTACTTAATATTATCCTTGTCTTTCCATTGGAAATATGGACTCATTTCTGACAGTACAGTTCAATTTTACTTTAGTTGAACTTAATACTGCACAAAAATAAGTTAATTATCTATATCGCAATTATAATTATTTTTCTAATAATACTAATAAGTGTCTATTGGATTACAGTTACACGAACAGCTGGGTTGGGTCTCCGAAACCCAAGCAGGAAACAAATTCCTCTTATAAGGGTGTTACAGCAAATCTGATTCCATATTCAGGCTTAAAAAATCATTCGAAAACATCCACTTTCCTGCAAAACCCCAAAATGATGTTACTCTGTGATTATTAAAAAATGTATCAAATTTTGGTCGGGAATACAACATAATTATTTCTCACCCCCACCAGCGTTAACCACCCATTCGGAGTTCACACCAACCGCCGGCCCTTCCTGAACCATCCCGTCCCGTTCGTGGCGTTTCCACGGTCGCGTTTCGTGTAGGTGGACGCTGTCCGGGCGAGGACACTGTTGGCGTAAATCACGGCGTGCGGTGAAGCGCCGGGGAGGTGCGGGGGGTGGGGAGAGGTGGGGTGGGGAGGCGATTTTTCGCCGGCGCGAGGGCGTTCGAGACCGCAACAAATGACGCAATGTCGACATACAGCGCCGCCGCCCCCCACCCCGCCGCCGCCATCGCCGCCATTTGTTTCCATTAGCTAGAGCTTCGGTAGCGCCCTCTGCGTCTCCATTTACGCGGACAGCCCAACCCCCCACCCACCCGTCCCCACCGCTGCCACCCCCGGAAGCGACACGTGTTGCTCATCACTTGTGTCTTCACACGAGGAAGCGACGCGATACCAGAGGGAGGAAGAGAGACATAGATTGGCAGTGCCACTGTGGGGTGCTGGAATAGCTGTGCTTTTTCATTTACTCAATAGTGGTTTGCGGAAGCAAAAATGCTCATCACGCTCTTCACTTGTCTTCGCGCGAGAAAACAACGAGATACCTTCGAGAGAGAGAGAGAAAGAGACATAGATTGGCAGTGACAATCCACTGGACGGAGAAAGTGAGACATAGATTGGCACTGCTGCAATGTGAAATTTATCACATTAAATAGAGAGGAGAGGAGAGACGTGGATTGACACTGACAATGCTGGGTTCTGCTGAGATAGCAGTGCTTTCATTTACTCAGTAGTGGTTTACAGAAGCAAAAATGCTCATCACGCTCTTCACTTGTTTTCGCACGAGGAAACGACGAGATATCTCTCACACACACGCACATAGACATATTTTGACAGTGTCAATGCTGAGTGCTGAGGTAACAGTGCTTCCATTTATTGTATAGTGGCCTACAACAGCAAAATTTCTGCTGAACTAAATGGTTTTCTACACTATTTAAGGTTGGAAGATTGGTTTTCCACACTGTTTAAGAAAAATAAATTAAATATTTTAGAATAACACAACAACAAATAAAAAAAATTTAAACAAAAAAATAGTGCCGTAACTCAGTATTATTCAGTACAACAGCTCTTTAGATACCAAGAACAAAAAAATGCAATTCCATTACGCAGCATCTGGTGTCAAGAGGATACCCCCTTTCTGCACAAATTTTCAATCTTTCTATTTTTTTGTGTGTTCTGAGCACACTCACAGCACGCAATCAACGCATTTATGTTGTGTTCTGTTGATTTTTAAGATGTACCGCATCAATACTAGTTCCTTAAGTTTTCGATTCCTTGATGGTGATCTGTTTGGACAACTTCAATGCTGCAAGATAATGTTTTCACAGCGAAGCTTTCAGTTTTACTTCATCGATAAATTTCGAATCACATTTCCGCTCAGACTGAGTTATGATCTCTACGAACGTTTTCAGCTTTCCTCCGCAATACATCACTTGCAAGACGCACTGCACATTTTTCAGAGTTGGACATCTTCATGGAGACTTAATCTAAACCCATCCAAATGCGAAGCTAAAATATTCACTCTTCGGCACATCAACAATCCCACTCTCATATATATTAATAATCAAAATGTTCCTTGGAATCCTCCAAATAAACCGATAAAATATCTGAGTGTGTTCCTTGACACCAGGCTAACTTGGAAAGTGCACATTGTAAATAAATGTAATAAGGCATAGGACACACTTTTCAAATTGTATCCTTTGATACAAAAAAAGTCAGCTCTTCACAAAGATCTCTCCCTGTTACTTTACAAAACTGCCCTTCGTCCCATACTTATATATTTCCGGTTTGGGGAGGAGCTGTCCCTTCGGTACGTAAAATGCTCCAAACATTCCAAAAAAAATCTTTCGAAATGCCATCAAAGCGCCTTCGCCCGTTTCAAACGAACAACTCCACAGTGAGTTTCTACTTCTCACAATTGATCATTACATCAGACACCAATTAAGTAAATTTTTCCTTTTCTTATCATCCTCCCCTGCAACTTCCATATTCAACCTAAGAAAAACATGTAACCAACGCTGAAGAATCAAATCTAGACTCCAGAAAGATAAATTTAAACCGCCCCAAAGAGAAGCGCATTATTTCCAAAACTTACTTTCTGTAACTTTTTTTCTTCCCATAATTGTCACCTATAACCTTACTTTCCCGTTTCCATAGCAGACAAAATTGATTATTGAGGTCTCCAATGAGAGTATTTAATCTTCATCACTATTGCCTTCACCTTTCGAAAAATCATTGCATTCTTTCTCCTCTTCCAATCTCTGTCGTATTAATCCTTCACACACGCTGACTGGACAAAACAAAACATTCGTAGTTCGAGAATCACGCCCTCACACAGAAACCACTGGTAGCTGTCTACTCGAGAAAAAAAACTTGTACAATTTTGGGTTTATTCTGTTTCCCTTTGTACATTTGATTTCTTTATGTTGTTAAAGATCAAATATTCAAAAAAATGTTTCAAATATAGTTTATAGGTAATTGGCAAAAATGTAGGTTTTTACTTCCAACATCATAACTCTTCAACAAATTGATATATTTTGAAATTTCTTGTTTTAAATTAATCATAATTGAATTATCTAGTGAATGAAGTACGTAAATATGCTGTGAATGGTAAGCATGCTGCATGGTAATGGTAAATATGCTGTGAAAACTAAAGTCTTAAAGCGTCAGGGCTTGTTTATTTGAGGAAAGATTTTGAATATAAATTCTGTCTGGACATTTCAGTTCATAAAACTGAAAATTATTGTTACAGATTAATAATTCCAGTTTATTCACTAGAGAATTTCCTGGGCTACAAGCTGAAAAAATAATTATATTATCTTTAATAGCTTTTGATTTATGACGTTTGAAGAGCACGAATATGCTGAAAGCATTGCGGGAAAATGCATCCGAAGTTCACTCACTTAGGACTTGACAGTTGACACTCGCCTCGAAAAAAAAATTCTCAAAAACTATGAAGCAAGAAACGGTTTTAAGCATTTAAAAGAAAATAAAAAAGAGCATACAACCCAATAAAAATTGAATAACACTAAAGTTAACGACTTTTTATCACGCTCGGGTAGAGAGCTACCTTAAAAAACCACAGAGGCGCGGTTGACTTCGTCACTTAGGTATTGTAGCACGAGCGCACGCGCGGACTACAATTGAAATCCGGTAATGGGAAGCGTGCAATTACTATTTAATCACTGAAGTAAATAACATCCACTGAAGAAGCGTTACTGGAAAATCCACAACAATGTATTGTCAACTCTCTCTCCGTAAATAGCGAATGAATAACATTGGGTTACAATTGTAACTACGCAACCACTGAAGGATTAACCATTTAAATGCTTCGGCCTGGCAAGGCAATGCTGCTGACCGCGGTGTGCTGACTCAGCCGTCTCACGCGCTGCGTACTTTTCCGTCAGCGGGCCGATGGAGCGCGGTTCATTATAATATCGATTAACTCTTTCTACGTTCACGTAGACTGGTTTGTCATACGTATAAATATATATTTTTGTAAATATGCCTTCAAAAATGCAATTAACCGCAAACCGCAGATCCCACAAAAAGTAAAGCCAGAAATCAATTTACCTTGGATACTAGAAAACTACGTGCCGCTAGGAAGACAAATAAAAACAAAAAAATTACTGAAATGCAGAGGAAAGCTGAATCAGTTTGGTATTATTTCTCTGATTGAAAGATTTGCATGTTTTGAAAAGCGCGGGCTGGGGCGGGGCCATGTGTCCTGGGGCGGAGAGCTCAGCGCGCCTTCCAACGACGCAACACCTCAAAACAAAGGCAACAAAAACTCTTTCACAGGCCTTCAAACGCCATCTAGTGGCCACTGAAATCTCCATTGGTACCTTCCGGAACCTCCAGCTATCATCACACTCAGGCTGAGGCGCAACCTAGCAGTGAATGACTGAATGAGACCCAGCGACGCGGCTCATTTGAGACGTTGGCAGCACTGGCACGGACTCTGCGCGACTCAAATGTAAGCCAACAGCAGCAGTGGCACGGGCTACGCGCGGCTCAAATGTGAGCCAAAAGCAGCAGTGGCACGGACTACGCGCGGCTCAAATAAGAGCCGTTAGCAGCACTGGCACGGACTACGCGCGGCTCAAATGTGAGCCAACAGCAGCACTGGCACGGATTCGGCGCGGCTCAAATGTGAGCCAACAGCAGCAGTGGCACGGCCTACGCGCGGCTCATACATGAGCCGTTAGCAGTTAAAAGGTTAAAACCCAATTCACAAGCTAAAAATTTCAGACAATTGTGTTTGAAGTTCTACATAAGTTGATCACATTACAAATTAAGTGGATAATGAAAAACATGTCATGTTAAAATTGTTACAAAAAATGACATCATAACGTTTATTTGAAGTCATTTGTTTCTGAAAATAACAGGATGGAAACTAGACACTAAGTCAGTGTTGTCAAGGTTGATGCCACGAGCGGGAGTCCGTGGCACGAGTGCCATGACGAAATTGCCTCTCGACATAGTTCATGACCCCGCCGCAAGAGTCAACGCCATCACAATTGTGAAACTGCGGGGTTACTAATAGTTTCCTCTCTCGACGCTAGTGGCGCAGAGAAGCTCGTGGCGTGCTACGATGCCACGACGCGTGCCACTGCCACCAGCAGCAGACGTGACACCACTGTACTAAGAGCTTAAGTTTACACGGATGAAGGAAAAGAGCGAAGGCAGACTTTTCTATTATGTACGTCACGCAAAATATAGGATCAACATCCTTCATATCATCTCACTCCAACGAGTGGGAAGGTCTTTCACATTAAAGAGCCACGCTCCCTTCACCTCACCTCAATAGAAACAAAAATAAAAAAGCAAGGCTACCGCCCGACTCCACATCAGCTCCCTGCCCTATTTGTGTGGCGTCATGCGGAGCGGAGGGAAGGTAGCTGGTTGGAGACGCTCCAAACTGCGAGCCGTATATTCGAGAAAAGGCAGAGTTCGACCGCGCAACGAAGAGGGCCCCAGTCGGGACAAGCTCAAAGCCCTGGACCGGTCTCCCGGCAGTTGTGGTAGTTTTGTGTATGTTAGTGTAAGTGTGTGTTTAAGGGGTGAGGATTGAACAAGGAAGAGGTAGGAAAGATGGCGCGCGGTCCGTGGCCGGTTTATTAGGGTACTGCTCCCTGGTGTTGATCGGAGAAACCACGGAAAACTACCGAACAGAGCGGCCGGCCGCTACAATTCTCCTCCCGACAGCGACTGAATTAGACCTAGCTGACATTAGTTTACACCCTGAGCCATCCTACTGGTCCTAGGGTCCTGGTTGCAACGGGATGGCTTTTTGGCACCCACCGCATCGGCGCCTGAAGCCCGTGTCGCTTCCAAGCCCCGTCCACGGCGCTCTGATAGTCGGGGATGCCGGATGAAGCCATCTCAGAAGATCGTTTTGTTTATTATAATACAGAGCGTAGCAACAACAGCAGCATCACTTGATATTGTTGTGTTCCGGCTGAATAAAGTAATGATGCTGGTTGCTATGTATTGTAAAACGTAGAATAGTGACGTATGTACGAGTTCTTATGGAAATAAAATGTATTTGTTCAATGTTACCAGAAAGTTCATCAGTCAATATTTCTAACACGCTCCCGTACCGACCCCGCACTCTCTTAGCTTCTCCCGCTCGCTTCCCGCTCTTCTCATCTCTGGCAGCTCTTTGCTCTTCCGCCTCCGTTCAGCGCGCCCCGGGAGGCGAGCGAGACGGCGGCGGCAGAAACCGTAGCGGGTGTTAATAGCTCAGAGACGAAAGTCGAGGTTTGCGCTCAAAGTCAAACACGTCGGCAAAGCTCTCCTTCCTTCCCTCTCTCCCTCTCTCCCTCCCTCCCTCCTTTCCTCCTTCCGTCCCACCTGCGTGCCCTCCCTCTCTCCCGCCCACACTCGCGCCCCCCCTCCCCCTCCCTCCCACCCTCGCGCCATCCCTCCCTCCCGCCCACCCTCGCGCTATCCCCCCCTCCCGCCCACCCTCCCTCCCTCCGGCCCTTTCTCCCTCCCATGCTCGTTTGTGACGGCGACGACTTTCACCTCTCGTTCGCCCAGGGCCTCTAGTGCTCGACCCCGCCGCCGCACGCGCCACTTGCTCTTTATTGTTCCTCGCGGAGAAACTTTGCTTACGGGATGAGCTCCGCGCGGAATCCCGAGGGCGATGTTCTGGGGAGACTGGGAGCGCGTCGCGACCTGTTTCGAGGAGTCACTGCTTTCGATTCGTCTGCATTAGACGAACGACTCTTTCACTCTCGCAGAAACACCAAAGGAAGAGATTCTGATGTTATGGATGAAGTTCACAATAAAGTGGCATAGTGTTTAAAAGTATGTATATAAAACAATAGAAAGCACATGAAAATACAAGACCAGTAATAACTCGAATATGTATGTACATAAGATCAATCGATTTTTCGGTATCAAGGACCCACAAAAAAAATGGATTCTGGCTACACCAAGTGTTAGGGGATTTTTTTTTTCTATATTTGGCAACTGGATTTATTCACTTTTTAGTTACAAGGGTTCAGCTATAAGAGTTTTTTTCTGCCGCAACTTCGTCGTTTCCAACGCAGGATTACATAACTTTTTCTTCTTACGAAGTACCTTCGTAAGAAGTCGAGAAAGTAAGGGCGAGAAAGTAAAATGTTCTGAGGTTCATCAACATGTAAGGAAATGTAACCATTGATACCTTCCGCTAGAAGGTAGTACAACTACTTCTTATATTTTTTCGCTTACAGTTTTGTTTGTTTCGTAAATAACTTTATCTCTAATTTGTGTAATTTTTATTTTTAATTCTTTTATTTTAACCAATATCTTCAAAATTTGTTTGTCATTTTTCATTTCCATAAAAATATCAATAACAGTAATCCCTCAACATTCGCGAGAGTGAGGTTCCCAAAAAGTATTGCGAATCGCAAATCCACGAATGTTGAGTCTACCTTTTAACGAAAAAAGGTGGATTAGATTCCTAGATATCGAAAAACTGTCCAAAAATTAGAAAACAATCTGGCAAACAATTGCAGTAAAACTAAGTAAGACTATACTTGGGTTTTTACTTCTCGGTACGTGGGCGCTTGTCTTCACGATGGAATATCTCACGGTATTCCGCGTCGTTCTTGGTCGTGCCGCTAGGAGTCGCGTGATCGCCAGAACTGCTCAACAGAGTCGCAATCATGCGACTCCTAGTGGAACGTCTGAGAACGACGCGAAATACCGTGAGATATTCCAACGTGAAGACAAACCCTCACGCGCCAAAAAATACAAACCCAAGTATAAGTAACCGACTACTAAAAATAGAATTCACAATTCATATCCCAAAGAGCAGAAATAAATCAATATTTGAAACTTATTTCAAAATTGAAAGTGATTGGATATAGGATTTGGTTATTTTTATTCCGTTGTTCAAATAACTAAGAATGGAATAGTTGCTGGTTCAATTTCTTTCTTAAATTTCGAAGTTTTTGCCATGTTCGGATCACATTCAAATGCCCTTTCAACCAGAGCTTGTTGAAGTATTAGAACTCCACTAACCGTTTTGACATTTAAGTTGCTATAAGACGCAGTTTTACTTCCGTTGCTTCATCTTTACGGTCGTTTTCTTCGCCGATAATTTCCCGAAGCTCCTCTTCAGTGACGTCATTACAATACAATGAGAGTTGCACAGATTCTGAATGATTTTTTTTGTTAATGTGGCTTCAATTTGATGCAACTGAATTGAATTATTAAACAATTTTGTTTTTCTATTAATGTGAAATGACATTCCAAATTCGACATTTTTGCAGAAAAAAAAGGAGTGCGACCAAAAGACGCAACCGCGAATGTTGAAGCCGCGAATATTAAAACCGGTAGCATTTCTCTAATCGCGAATGTTCAGAGCCCGCGAATAGCGAATTCTCGATGTCCAGGGATTACTGTATTTATTATTTGTATTACTCGTTCACTTTACAATTGCAGACGGCAGAATTAGGAACTAATGTTGTTTTGAAAGTGAAGGGCCGAACACACAACCGAGAATACACGAATGGCCCCGATGTCAGTCAGCATCTCCGTCAGCATCAGCATCATAATCAGCTGTCTCCGAAGGCAGCACAAGCGCTACGGACACAGCTGACAAATTATGCCTTTCTGACAGTGAGCTGGAGTCGTGCTCTTAAATGATTAAGATAAATATACAATAAAATAGATCACACCACACGCTATTCACAACATTCACGTACAATATTTTTATTTCTTCTTTGCACTTACCTACTGCTTAATGGTTATATTCGTACCCCCCGAGGTTGTGTGTGCTGCTCACCGCCATCTATATCATATTATACATACTGCAGACGCGCGTTTCTGTGAATGAGTCATATGCAACTGAAGACGCGTGTAAATAACACATGGAACGTCGTGTATTGCGAAGAATGGAGCGAGTTTTCGCCGCAAATGAGACATTCGCTACGTTATTTTAATTTTTCCAAAGACAAGGACGTCGAGTCCCCCCCTTACTGGTAATCGCTGGTCGCGCCGAGACCTCTGAACTCCGACGCCACCATTAATGTCAACGTACCCAGTCTAGTCAAGCTAATCTCCGCCCACTCACTCAGCGTGACATACCTTACGTTTCCTGGGTCATTCCATGTCAAATCGGACAAAATTTCCCGTCCATCTTCCGATTCGACTGAAACGTTTTAAATCGTTTTAGAATGACGAAAGAACACTGAATTTTGTATTTTTGGCATTAAATTTTACTTCCTTTTGAACATTTTGAAATGTGATATTTTGCATGAGTTTCAGGGGGTATTATCTAAAAAGCTAGTAAAGTATCTTCAAATTTGATTTTACTTTGGAACTTACCTTATATTTCTAATGAGTACATCCCACCCTAAAGTTTAATATATTAAACACTAATTATAACGGCATTAGTAAGGCCATATTAAGGCCAAAGTAAACAGAATGTTTTTTCAAAATTCATTTTCTCAAATACTCCATCTCGGATTTTCTTCTTTTAGTCGCCAAATTGAAGCAGAGACATTGAAGTTTATAGTAGTTAAAGAATCTCGATGGTAAATTTGAATTTACCAAAGTCATTACCAGTTAAAGTTACATTTTCATTTTTGCTTTTAATGGACTTTGGAGAACTATGCATTTATAAACGCTTATCATTTGTGAATCTTGCTTTAGTTATTTAGTGATTAATTTTCGTACATTTTAATTGTATCTGAAGCATATTTTGGAAGGCAGAAACTTCTACTTATACCGGGTGACCCACGAATTGTGAGCCATACTATTGCTAATTATTCTTGAAAACTAATATTTCAAACCTGAGAAAACAAGAGGAAGTAAATGTCGCAGGCAGTCCGTGGCTCGATTGTTAGGGTATTGCTCGGTATTCTCCTCGTATTGCTCGGAGAAACTACTGAAAACCAACGATCATAGCAGAGATTTTATTCAGGTTTGAAGTTAGCAGTATTTGGAAATAATACACGCTGCCGTGTTATGATTTAAATCGTTTGATATTACGACAAAATTGATTGAAACACTGGCTTGTTCCCTTGGCCGAAAATAGCATATATGGCTTGAGCATTGTTCCAATGTAATTTTGTACACTGCCTTGGACTGTAAATGCGTAGTTCTCTGAAATGTCGGCTACTACAACCGCACAAAACTAAAAATATTACAAACAATATCTATAAAGCGCATTACTTGCCCCATTATTCCGCATTGATGACCGAAAACTGCTTTTCGATGTTGTGAACCAGTAATAAGATATGAGTGTGGCTCACAATTGGTGGGTCACCCGGTATAAATAGAAGTTTCTGCCTTCAAAAATATGCTTCAGACATATTTAAAATGTACGAAAATTAAGCACTAAATAACGAAAGGAAGATTCACAAACGATAAGCGTTTATAAATGCATAGTTCTCCTAAGTCCATTAAAAGCAAAAATGAAAATGTAACTTTATTACCAGTTAACTTTGGTAAATTCAAATTTACCCTCGCGATTCTTTAACTACTATAAACTTCAATGTCTCCGCTTCAATTTGACGAGTAAAGAAGAAAATCCAAGATGGAGTATTTGAGAAAATGAATTTTGAAAAACCATTGTAACTATTTACTTTGGCCTTCATATGGCCTTATCATATGCCGTTATAATTAGGGTTTAACATATCAAACTTTTAGGGTGGGATGTACCCATTAGAAATATAAGGTAAGTTCCAAAGTAAAATCAAATTTGAAGATACTTTACTAGTTTTTAGATAATACCCCCTGAAACTCATGCAAAATATTACATTTCAAAATGTTCAAAAGGAAGTAAAATTTAATGCCAAAAATACAAAATTCAGTGTTCTTTCGTCATTCTAAAACGATTTAAAGAGTTTCAGTCGAATCGGAAGGTGGACGGGAAATTTTGGCCGATTTGACATGGAATGACCCTGCTTACTGCTCTCCTACCTGAGCTGTGACTATTTGCTCTCCCTCTCTTACCCTACGTTGTGGGAGTGCCAGTGGGTCGCTTACAAATACTAATAAATGATCAGATATACGCAAATGACATAGCATTTGCAAAAAATCAATATATCCTTTGAAAACATTGAAAAAAAAACATTGCATGAAAACATTACAAAGTTACCATCAACGAGAAAAAATAAATTGAATGTTAGAATTACATCATCCAGTGAACCCCCCCCTAAAAAAACGAAAGAAAAGGATAATAGAAAAAAATTGTCTTGTCCAGTCTTAAATAATCAAAAAGACAATCACCTTGTCAAATCTTACATAACTCGGGATCATAAACATTCCCTCTATTTCATTAACCTTATTCTTTACATTTAACACTGGCCCACCCTGATGTCTATATTTCGATATTTGTTTGTTCAATGCCTTTCTTTGAAATTTCCCTGATTTACTTACTTTATTGGGGCAGACGTCCACCTCCCTCGTAGGCTCCACTAGCAGCATCCGTCAAGGTCACGCCATTTCAAGAGGAATGGGAAACCCAGTTCATTTTCCACAGCTCCTTCAGTGTCACCAAGCACTCGTGCAGTTAACTTTCCCGAAACTTCACCATTGCTAGTTATCACATTAATACACGACTGCTACTTATTTCTACCGTATTGCGTACGTGCACAATGCTAGCTGTCCGCAGGCCGATTGACTTAAACCGACTCTCTCGACACGCCACCAAACGTCTGTCCCGGGGCCATTAACTCCTACTGTGTAATATAGTGGAGACCATTACAATGGCGCGCTCTTCGGCATCACCTTCTTACAGGAACTAAAATACGAACTGCTGCCAACGATACATCAAAGTGCGTGGCTGCGTAGGTTCGCAAGACGCAGGCAGGCGTGTAATGTTACAAGAAATAGCGTCGATGTTCGCTCTTTTTACAGATGATTCTCATGTGTATATGTTATATTCTTATGTGTATATACGTTATGGGTTAGAAGACACTTTTCGCACTTCTCAGAAATCAGCCAATTTTATGTGCGGAAGTTGGCGAGTCTAACCTGCAGCTATACCCGGCGACACACTCCTACTTTTTTTCTAACGTGGCCGATGACATTAGGTCATTATTACACCTCCTGCCTTATAAAATTAACATTTTTAACAGTGGTGAGCACATTTCTGAGGTCATGAGCGCCGTTGAGAAGGACGCTCCCGAATTAATAAAAAAGATTCATTTTATATTGCAGGGTGTCTAATAATTTCCTAATGTCATCCAGGGGGTCCAAGTTAGAAAAAACCAGAAGCCAGGCAGGGTGTCCAAGTTAGAAAAAACAAAGTATAGCGCCTCCTGTAGAAGCACCCTCAAGCTTTGTCTCCGGTTTCGATGGAGAGTCGCAAGACTCTGGCCGCAGTCCTCTGTTCCTTCTCTGCTACCAAGTGCTCTCCTCCGGCCACCTCATCCCCTCCTCCAACTACCCCTCGCTCCCCCCTCCGCCACTCCCGCTGGCCGCGGTCCGAGGCTTCCAACCCGCCGTTCGCCACTTTGGCGCGGTGCGCCACAGCTGTCGTAAACAAAACGGTCCTTTTGCGTCTCCTCCGATTGCAATCAAATTACTGTTTGTTCATTTGCATACGCAATGGATATATGCAAATATATCACAGTATGGACAATAAAGACTACATTTGAAGAAATTTTATTGGTTCTCAAAAATGGAAAAGGATACTTGTGTTTAATTAATAATATTTACGTGACAATAATAATTTTCCCATGCTCATGTGTTTAAAATTGTTGCATTTTTTATGTTATTCTTTATTCTAATGGTTATTATAATTTTTTCTTAAACGTTTTGACACGGATAATACTGAATGTAGTGAAGTACGTGACACTCTGGTAATTTCAATGTATTCTTTTTTTCAAGAATTACACAAATCTTTTTTTAAATATCTCTCATGTCCATAATATTTACATTACGGGTGTTTTTATAAACTAGTGAGAACCCGTGCGATTAAATCGCACGGTTAGTCAACTAACCAAACTGTTTTCTGCTTAAATTCTTTTTTGTATTCCAGCATTATAAACGACCTAACCTCACTAAGATCACTAACCTCTCACATTTCAAGATTTCTATTCAATGTAGAAAATCACGTTCACGTGCTTACACAACCTACACTAAATTGAAACAAACAAAAATGCTTGAGATTGCATTTCCCGCCACCGTCCGGGTGTAATTTTCTTCCGATAGATCGCGCGGCAATCAGATATTACAGATCCCGTATTACTATTTTTTTTAATATTTAGGTATTTTTAACGCCCTTTTTCAATACGAATGTCCCATGTGCAGGTGAACAGAAACACGATTTTTCAATTCATTGCTTCTTTATACAGATCGGTTTCGTATGTCGCCCAATTTATTGAAAAGACCAAACAGCCCTTTGAGAAATAATATATAAGATTATTATATTTCTGACTGCAAGTGCTTCAAACAATTTTCAATGAAGTTTCTCGAAAATAAGTTTTTCTTTGAAAATGAACTCAAAATTGAGCTTTTTCAGAAGCACTGGAAAGACATTTCCTCAAAAGGGTATTGTTTTTTTTAATGAAAAGGTGCTTAAAGAATCATATTTTACTCTTTTATTACATTATCACAGACATACGTCAATTCTACCATTAGGGAACCGAAAATTGTGAAAATGTGAAAAAATGAATTTTAATCGTCAATGGATGGAACCTCGAAAGAATGTTGTGCAGAGCCGAAAATCTAGCCCAAACTAGAGACGAAGGAAATAGTACGATAAAGTCTGTGTCATTCTGCAGCGCCATTAGTTTCTTTAGGAATATTTAAATTTCGTGAATTCCACAAGTCCTGAAATACAACAGGCGTTAGAATAATTGCCTAAAGGCATTGTAGCCTTCATGAAAAGAGGAATAAAATGATGTATCATATGCTAGAATTTTGATAGTAATTTGAGTATAAAATTAGACTTTTTGATACGTGATTTTGAATTAACTGACAATATTTCGTGTAGCCGCCCTTGCAACTCTCGCCTTAGGGGAAACTGGCCTTCGCGGCGTCAAGACTGTTGCGTGGAGAGAGGAGACTGAGGGGGGGTGGCAATGAGGGATAAGAGCCAACATCCATAGTCTTGACATTCCATTGGTTTATTTGCATTTAACTTGTCTCATTTAATAATTAATATCATTTTCAAACTTGACAAGAATCCAACAACCGTCTTTTCGTAGGTAGATTTCATTTTTAAGATGATCATTCGTCCACTTCGCATCCATACCTCTACCACTGTTCATAAATGGAAAAGGAAAGAGTATACTTCCGTCTTCTTCCGTGGATTTTCAAGTTTGTGGAAGCACGTGGCGTTATGAAGTGAGAAACTCTCTAATCAGTATTAGCAGTATAGTCTGTCAAGAATGTTTCAACATTTTTATTGCTTTGTTCTTTTGGTTGGTATTTAAAGAAGACGTTTATTAAGGGTAAATAATAAGAAAAAAGTCTACCTATCTATTATTTGATGAATTAATCAAGATATTGAAATGAAAATCTTTAAGCATTCATTCCCTTCCCTTGTTTTAAAATGATAGACTGTTTTTGCTATAACACATGGAGCTCGAATCTTGTAAGTTTGAAAAGGACCTTTATTATTATCGTCCTTCCGCTACAAATTATTTTTACTTTGTTCGTTTCAATTATCTTCGGAATTTCAGTAGAAGAAAAGTTCAATTCAGATGAACTAATGGGTAAAAAACCTCTTTTTGATCGGTAATATTGATGTTTGTTCTTATGATCTTCGTGTCAAGACCATGGATTGCGGTAGTTACGCCTCTATCCTTCACGGCCACCCTTCTCACACTCCCTATCTCCACGAACAGTGTGGACGCCGCGAAGGCCACCTTCACCAACGGCGACTGATGCAAGGGCTGCTAAAGGGAAAGATCCGTTTACTTAAAAATCACAAATCAGAAAGTCTAATTTTATTTTCAAATTACTACCAAAATACTAACCTATGATACATCATTTTATTCCTCTTTTCATAATATATCCATTGCTGTTGAAAAAAAATATAGTATAGTCCCCTTAAAGAAAGATGATTAAATTTCTCGAAAACTGAAAATAGACAATTTTTCTACGGCCCTATGATTTCGTATTGTTAAGCGAAAAATGCATTTCGATATTCTGAACCATTTAGATGTTATGGGGGCGGTCCATTGTTGGTGGGACACCTATATATTTGTTTCAGAATAATCTCAGTTGTTAGGGTAAAAACCATCTTAAATTACGGTGCAGCCCGCGGCTTAATTGGAATTTGATATATGGCCCATAAGCCCTTCTAAGTTGGACAGCTCTGTTCTAAAGGAAACGCCCCGTCATAACCAACATATGTGGAGGGGAAGGCCTAAGGGATTCTGCAATTGCGGTATACGAACGCTGTATAAAAGAAAAACAATGCGTTATACCTTTCAAATATTTTCCTGACCCAAAAATAATGGATAATGAAATACATATTTAGCAATTTGTTTTCTTTGAAAAGGTGCATAGTGATAAGAAACCATACTTACGTCATTCCTGGGACTCGAGAGATATAATAAAACTAGTGGTGCTACAGAATGGCACAGACTTTCCCGTATTAGTTTTCTATTTTCCTGGGTCTTCGCTAGCTATTCGGAATTGCCACATACTCTTTCTTGCCAGCTACCATCTATCATCGCCAAAGTACATTTTTTTGTCATTTTCTTAATTTTTCGGTTTCCTATTGGTAGAACAGAAACATTAATTTTAGAATATTAAAGAACACAAAAACCTAGCCGTAAATGGCAATTTTCTTTTAAAAATTATGTGCCGTTTAAGAGAAAATGGCGTTTTAGCACTACTAAAAATGCAAAATTTGAAGCTCATTTTCACAGCAAATTTTTTGAGTTTTCAAAATACTTTATTTGAAGTTATTTGAAGCACTTACACTCACAAATATAATCATCCTTACAAATTGCGGATAATGTGCATATTAAAGATGTGAGAGATCTTTCAAAAAATTTACATTTATATAATTTTTGAAAAAAACAAAAAAACTCAAAATAAACTTCACGCTATACTAATGAGTGTAATTAGCACTATCCGTTACAAAAAGTTTCAAGAAAAAAATTGCAGCCATATACGAGAAAATGACGTTTGAGCATTTCTGAAAATGCCGAAATTTGAGCTACTTTCACAGAAAACGGTAGTGTTTTCGAGAAACTTTACTTGACACTATTTAAAGCATATATACTCGTAAATATAATAATGTAAAAAAATCGCCGATAATGTAAATATTAACGATGTGAGAGACAAGTAAAAAATTTACATTTTGGTAATTTTTGAAAAAACCAACCCATAGACCAAAATGGCTTTTATGTCATTGATAGAGTACGTTTACCACTATCCCCACCAAAAGTTTAAAGAAAAAATCTGGAGCCGTTTTTGAGAAAATCTTGTTTTTGTAATTTTTTAAAATTGCACATATTGCACGCAATATTGCACGAAAACTACCAAAATTGTGAAAAACATTTACATGACCTTTATTAAAGAACTCAATATGCAGAACAAATTTTATTTGAAGAAAAAATCTCTATCTTCAATTTTGTAGTTGGAGAAAGACGCCGAAAAAAATTCAAACTTTCACAATTTTCGAAAATTCAGAGCTGTACGTGAAAATCGGACCTATGCCATGTTAAAAAGTGTATTTTCCTCTATTCATACAAGAAATTTAAAGAAAAAATTTGTAGCCGTTTTTGAGAAAATGTTGAAAATCCCCGGGGCTTCATATAAAGTACCCCCAAATTTTAAAGAATCTTTTTCAAAATCACAAAGCTTCGACTAGAATCAGATCGACTGGGGAATATCAATTTTGAAGAAAATCGACCGAACGGTTTAGGCGCTAGCGTTGACCACAGACGGACAGACGGACGGAATGCCGTCAATCGATTTTTAAGTATAAAGAAGCAACAAATCATGGATTTTGACCACACCACGAGATAGAGGATTTTTTTCTTAATTTAGCAACTGGTTTTATCCACTTATTCGTTTTCACGGCCCGGCAATTAATTTTTTTTCCGCCGAAAATTGGCCATTTTTTCGCGCAGCATTACATAACTTTCCCTATACTACGTATATCACTCCGTGTATACGTACGTATACGGGAAAGTAAAATCGGTAAGTGTATGAAAAGTCCGGGAAATATAATGAGAAGATGCCGATTTTTTCAGATTGTCAATTTATGTATTGCGAAAATACTAAATGGAATCTGAAGGAAAAAGTTTGGAAACAAAGGTCACTTATGGACGATATGAAACAAAAGTTCACACGTTATTTTGTTCCACGCAAATTACTTCCTTTCACGAGTCAAGATAACTGGCCGCCATACATGGAAACAGTTTATTAAAAATTACTTTTCAAAGTGGTTATTAAATGTGATTTCTCTACTATCATGACACATTTATTTAACTACAATCTTCTATAATATTTCATATATAAATGGATAAAGAATATTCCAAAATATCAAATTCATATGATTTGTTAAATTGAAATGAAAACAAACCTTCCTCGTGAACGTTGGCTCGTAAACGTTAAAATAAGTCAAAAACGTGAAGGGACGTATTGATAAAAGTAGCTGGAAACTGAGTCGTGATGAACGAATTGGTTGGGCAAGTGCGATGAGAATTGGTGAAATAAATAATAAGCTTCTTCAATTTTTAACTTTTGAATAAATTTATTCGTTGCCTTATGTCGAAGTCCAGTATACTCGTCTATAATTGTTTTTCAACGAGAATCACCATCACACTACGTCTACATGTCTCCTCATCATCACACCACATCTATTATGTGTCTCCACTGTCACTTATGAACTGCGCCGGGCGTTTACACAAAAACCGTACAAAGGTGGACCAGTAAAGCGCGCTCGTAACATTGAATATTGTCTTTCCTTACACCTATTTCAGAGTTACAACGTCAGAATGTTTGATTTGGTTTAGAGATTAAGAAGGTCTCTTTCATGCATTCAACCATTGCGAATGACCCTAGACAAAAGTAGTCACATATTTAAGTACAAATTGTTTTCATACAGGAGAATGTGGTGTGTTTACGAAATCAATTGAAGACCTCGGGACATGCTATGTCACTATTCGTAAGTTTTGAGAAAATGAAAAGTAAAGGTTTATACATTGCATTCTACACATTGGAATAAAAAACATTAATTTATGAATTACATTGCCATCTCGCGGCGAATCTTTAAAATAAATACCCAACATCCAGATACATGTAGGGGGCGTCGAAATACACAAATATCTCAATTTCATCAGAAATGTGGCATGGCATGTTGTTGCCCCAAGGTCTTAAATTATACAAAACAAGTTTTCGTCGTACACGACCTATATTTCGTGTACATGAACACGACTTGTCGTGTAGGAGGTTGGTGTGGGAGTGTAATCGTTTGTCAATACTCCACATAACATGGGAGAATGATCTTTGTCGGAGGGGTTGGGGGGCCGGGAGAGCAGCAAGTAAGCCGATGAGATTACGCGCGTGCAGGCATACCAACTGTGCGGGGAGCGCTCAGCGCTCAATTAGTGCGAGTCAACAGGGCGCGGCGCGGGGAGGGGCTGGGCGGGGCGGGGCGGGGAGCAGGGAGGGCGCCGCCAACGAAGCGTGAATTATGCGCTGTCTCCAAAGCCCCAGGGGCAATTGAACGCCCGCGTCAATCACCCCTCAATCGCTGCGCGGTGCGTTGCTGGATAATGCGCGCGGCCCGGCCCCCACCCCGCCACGCCCACGGCACGACCGCCCCCCGCCCCCGGACCCACTCTGAACGTCCATGCCCCCGGGCCCCACCCCGCCACATCACGCCCTCGCCACGCCTACTCTATGACCACCCACGCCTCCCGGCCCCTGTGACCCTCTACGCCCCCCAGAATCACCCCGCCACGTCATGCCATGCCCACCCCATGACACGACCGCCCCTGCCCCCGCCCCCGGAACTACTCTGAACCTCCACGCCCCCCGGTCCCACCCGCCACGTCATGCCCACTCCACGCCCACTCACACCTCCCAGCCCCACTCTGTCCCTCTATGCCCCCCGGCCCCACCGCAACGCGCCACGCCCACGCCACGCCCACGCCACGCCCACCCCACGCCACGCCATGCCACGCCACGACCGCCTCCGCCTCCCCAACCGACCTAATCCTCCATGCCCCCGGTCTCACCCCGCCACGACTCCGCCACTCCCACGCCACGACTACCCACGCCACGACTACCCACGCCACGACTACCCACGCCACGACTACCCACGCCACGACTACCCACGCCCCCAGGCCCCTATCTCACTCTTTACGCGGCGTGAATGCAGTAACATGTCCCGACATGTCTGTGAATAATTTATTGAAACAGTCAGGTCATTTTTGTTGTAGTTAAATTTTCGACATTTTGGAATGCTAATTGATCCCAAAAGCTTTAACTCTTACATCGTTTCCGGGAATAAAAAGCGGAGAACTACATACTGACACGCAACCGGCAGCGCTATCCCAACAAACAGAATGATAACGTATGGTGTGGAACATCTTTCTTCGAGCGCTAAGAAACTCTTATGATGGCGTCACGCTTTGTAGGCTACATACGTTGTAAGTTTAATAGGATTTAATAAATACGGTACATGTAATTTTTAACACAATTTCAAATTTACATATTCCGTACAGACACGGTTTGAAAGTCATCATACATTTCTTCAATCGTATGTTTGTTGCGCAAAGGGGTTTCGTCTTTATTGTAAATAATATTTGACGTTCGTGAATAGTCGTCGGCTTCGGTTGGCAATCATGGAAATTACCTCCGTTGACCGGATCACATGCTGTTCTCATGTTCTGAAGATTACCACAAGAGCTTTGCGACTTAGTGCTTGCATTAAGAACTCTTTTGAGTACTTTCAAGGATGCTCAATGCTTTACATACTTTATCGCTACCACGAAAGTCCCCTTAACTGATTAAATGAACATTGAACATTAAAGTCCAGACGCTTGTTCTCTGTATTTTTGTGCGTGTTCTGTTTGCTGCTGGGTTCAGTTTTCTAAATTATTTTCATTAATCGTCACTTAAGATAAAGATTCGATGAAATGACGAGACTGATAAATACTAAATAAAAAATATTTGTATTAATGACTCAACGATATTATCGTGAGAATATATTGTAAGAAACACACGAGAAACAAATTACACGTTGCCAAAGCAGTAATTTATGTGCATGGATTACATGTCTGAATATTTAGAGAAAGTAAAGTTAATTTTAAATGCATAAACAATACGGCACATCGAAGTCATTTTACACATTAGCGGGTGAGTCAAGATGTTCGTTGTCTTGCTCCCTAAATTTCGCCGCGGAGATAATTTTAATCTCGTTTGAGGAGACTCATCAGCTTCAAGAACGCGTCTCCAACGAGTACAAACTCGGAGGAGACGGGAAATTTAACAACTCTGCAGCAAGACCTTCCAGAGAATGTTGGGAAAATCTGCTCTCCGGAGCCTCACAATTAAGAAGCAAGAAGTAACTTGGTGCCACGAAAATGTGGTTAATACTTTGCACCAGAATTACAGCAACTTAGTTATACATACACTTATATCCCTGACATTGAATTACTTATTTTCGTAATTCTGTATTATATCTCAACGAAACGCAATCAAATATGAATGAAAAGCTTTTAATGACCGGCTTCAGTAAAGTAATTTAAGTCCTTTACCCTTTCAAAAGATTAGAAAAAGATGTAAATGTACTCATACTCAAAATAGGCATTATTCTCAACTTGAGTCGCCGTTGTGACATTGGGCATTAATGCTGGTATCTCCGTTAGAGATTCCCCATCCTTGGTATTAAGACTGCTCTTTGACATACAGATGCACAGGCCTTCCCCTTCTTTGCAGAGCTGAAGTCCATTTACCCATTGCGGCCTTTGCTTACACAACCACCTGGGCCCATGGCCCATATCGAAACGGTGAACCTTTTAAGCTGCCATCACACGGAGCTACTTGGAGGCACCAATACTGCTTTTTGACGTCCAGATGCACAGGTCTTCCCCTTATTTGCAGCACTGAAGTCCATTTACCCATTGCGGCCTTTGCTTACACAACCTCCTGGGCCCGTGGCCCATATCGAAACTGTGAACCTTTTAAGTTGCCTTCACACGGAGCTATTTGGAGGCACCACCGAGAAGCGGCAGAGCCCTTCACACGCAGCCATCGCCGACCGCCACTAACCGCGAGAGAGGAAGGTTTCGTAAGTCACGCCCAACGAGCTAGAGTGGCTGAGACACCTCCATCTTTGCAGCAGATTTAAGCCATTTTTTGCAGTGAAAGTAGCGCCCTCTGGAATTAGGTGGCCAAAAGACAGCCAGCAGAAACAAAACCGGTTGTGAGACGCGTCAGATGGTCTAGTGTGAAGGCTGACATTTAGAACTGTTTTCTGCTGGCGTTGGCCTAGATGCACATCCGAGCCAACATGAGTACGATTCTTCTCAAAACCACTGTCCCAGCTTGAAACTTAATGGCGAATACACTGGTGATAAGCATATTTCTACCAGATGATTTGTTTTCCGGCAATTCGAGAATAAATTAAAAACGTAATTTTTCCCAAAAATGTACCCTACAATGTCGCCATGTTTAACAGCTTCTTATAAATCAAAACACCTGTCAGCTCTGAAAGATAAACAGTAATGTACATACATTCCCTAGTGTAAATGTCAGTGCTCTAGATCCAATAGTTTAGGAGCTACAGCGCGTCAGAGTTGACCATATTTTGGAATTCTTTGAAACACACGATTTTCGGAAAACGCCTCTTAGGGCACAGTTATCGCCGAATCGGCAACTGATGACATTCTCTGCATCTATATTAAATTTTGAAAGAGGATTTTGCTTGATTGTGGGCTATCTTTGTTTCTCGCGGGGAGGCGTCAACGCATGCGGCACCGTCGGCATAGGTCCGTAGGTGACCCCTTCTTCCTCTTCTTCTTCTTCTTCTTCTTCTCGTTCCCTTTTCGGCGAACTGAGGAAGCTCTGAACTCCTGATAGATCAAGTGAAGTTAGTAGATATCAGTGCTATTATCGAATTAATTTCTTTCTCGTACCAAAATTGTAACTGGAGGCTTTTAAATCAGTTTTAAAAACATCGATGTTGAAAAACATGGATGGCTTTTGAACGATTTTTCAACATCGATGTTTTAATTTTGAACATCGATATTTTGAAAAGTGGATGTGTTAATTTTGAACATCGATATTTTGAAAAGTGGATGTGTTAATTTTGAACATCGTTATTTTGAAACATCGATGTTTTAATTTTGAACATCGATATTTTGAAACGTCGATTATTAATTTTGAACATCGACATTTTGAAACATCGATGTTTTGTTATCGATGTCACCGCATCCCTAGTAGTGGGCGAGGTGACGTCAAGAGGCAATTACCTCCCGAAACTGCTTCCTCTTCCCCCTTGCATAGCGCCTTCGTGCAACCCAGCCCCCTCGGGAGCGCCAGCGGGGAAAGTCGCCGAACGGACACACAGCACGGCAACGGTGAAGCGGATCTCACTGCAAAACACTCATCATGTGCGCTGACGTTCAGGTGTGAATTCATCGCGTCTTTGGCGCTGTGCTACTCACAACTGTCGCTGAAAATTCGATGTTGAGGCGGCGGAGTTCAACTCTCGCAAATCAGGATCGGAGACCACCCAGTGCACAGTGCTATGTTGAGAAATGCAGGATTTGAATATTTCAATGATTTGGAAGAGACATAATAATAGTAGATGACATTAAACAACTCAGGGCAATTTTTGGCCGCAATATATGGATTCCAGTCATTTAGGGTATCTGAAAATTATAATCTTATACGATGGCACATTTCTTTCATTGCAAATAGATCTCCAAATAATTAGCAACAACAGTATATTTTACTAATTTAGGCTTATAATAAAAGCGTAACTAAGAACCAAGAATAATAGTTTATTTCGATAAAAATGTTATTGTTCCTTTCGAAAGACGACATACTTAAAATATCCAATTTTAAGATTTAAATGCTTTTACTCATCTATTCCAAAATAATGTGTGACAGTGATGACAGATCAGATTGCAGACAGATTGCATTCAGATCTAGTCGTTTACATGAACGTCAAAAAATGCGATTTGATTGGGTTTTAGGTATAACGGACCCACAAAACAGGGATTCTGGCTGCACCACGTGTTAGGGGATTTTGTTTCTTAATTTACAAACTGGTTTTATCCACTTTTTCGTTATCAGGGCCCAGCAATGAATATTTTTCTGTCGAAAATCTGCCGGTTTTTTTTCGTGCAGCATTACATAACTTTCCCTACTATTACTCCGTGTATGGTACGAATACGGAAAACGTCTGTCAAAACGTCTGTCCGTCTATCCGCGTGTGGTCACCGCTAGCGCCTCAACCGTTCAACCGATTTTCGCCAAAATTGATATTTACGAATCTGATGGATCTGACTGATGTCGCGGCCCCTTGAATTTGAAAACGATATTTTAATTTTGAAGAAACTTGACATGAAGCTCCTGGGATATTTTCAAAAAAAGCTGTTTTTTAGATTTTGTTATTGGATAACGTAAAGAAAGGTTAAAGGAAATATGCTGATCACATCGTTAAGCTACCTGATTTTTCGAAAATTGCAAAAGTTCAATTATTTTTGGCCTTCTTCCTACAAATAAAATATTGCAGATAGACTTTTTCCTTCCGGAAATCTGTTCTGTAAAGACAGATTTTAAGATAAGTTCACATTCAATTTTTCCAAAATTTGAGCTGTTTTAACGTAATTTTTCAAATATTTTTTGTAGCGTAGGTGTTCTGTGCCGATTGTGTGTATAGTTGACCTTGAAACTTTAGGAAATCCCACATTCAACTCCCTGATATTTTTCTCCAACCATTTTGCCAATTCGTTGAACAATGTCTTCTGATGCGACAGTTTTGCGCTCTTGGCCCCCTCGTGCAAATCAGCTATGTCTCTTTTAACTTTTCTACAATATTGGCGCACAACACCATCCTCCATAAAGTATTCACCATATACTCGGCTCATCTTTCGATGAATTTCAGCTGCAATTTTTCCTTTTGATTGAAGAAATCGAAATACACAATGAAACTCGCACTTAGCGCAAGTATCAATTGTATCGGCCATGTATATGTGTCTGTAACTCATCTGAAAATGGCTTAATGTCCTAGCTACAGTTCTTATGAATATAGAAAATAAGGTTGGTATGCATCAAGCCTCTGTGATAGTGATATAATATCGCTCAAGCTATTTATGTGTAGACGTTTATTTTTACCGTAGTTTAATGGAAACAAACAACTGAATCATCAGAAATAATAATTTCTCTGGCCTCATATTTTGCTCAATTATTTTATAAATGCTATTTAAATGATGACCAATTGGTTTGAAGTTATTATTTTAGAAGTTTCTATTAATTTTCGCTATTTAAAGTAAATTTTGTTTTTTTTGCCAAATTTGACAAAAAAATTTATAATTCACATGCTTCTAATATTAAATGTAGTATTTATTGTGAATGTTTTAAATTGTTAAAAGACAATGTAATGAAATATTATTGTGTAATCAAATACGTAAATTTTATTACAAATTTAATATTATTACATATTAAATTTTGTTAAGTTCAAACCAATTGCTCATCATTTACATTGTTTGTTTTAATTTGCACAAAATGCAAGGCAAGCCTAATTATTGTTGCGGATAGCAAACTTGTTTTTTTTATTAGAATAAGTTAAAAAATAATTTTTACATAAATCTGTTTTAAACGGTCGTGATCAGCCTCAGGCCGCAGCCCAGCCCTGAATGAATCTAGCGATTTATGTCAAAAATGAAGAAAGCTTCGGAATCACTCTCCTTCGACGTAACGTCACTCCTACAGCCAAGAACCCACGAGTCCTTTACGTAAATATATCAAATCCATGGACTGTAACAAAAGCATTGACACAGTGCACCACAGAGTAGCTGCATGCGTACGCTGGGAGAGGGCGCCTCGTGCCGGCCAGCGCGTTGCCGCATTGTTTTATTGGCCGCGAGGGGCGCTGCGGGCGCCGGGCGGTGACGTCACGGGCGATTCCCTCGTTGCCCGTTTGTCAGGCGCACTCCGGACGCGTTCGCGCCGCGGTTGCGCTTTTGTTTTCTAAGTATTTTTATGGAACTGTGTGTGTTCTGACTCGGACAAACTATTCGTCCGGGTTCATTTCTCACTAATGGCGCTTTGTGTTAGGTCACCTCGTAAAATGCCCTAGAGTTTTGTTTGGATTACTACATTCTGTTAACTGTTATTTTGTGTGCTATTTACGTTTTAAAGTGGATAGTTCGCGCTCTGGTTCTCCTGTTTTCTACATCATTTGAATCCTTAGACTAAGGGCTACGTAGTACACCAACAACGCAATTTCACTAACAATGCAATCTCAAGTAGCATTTAGACTAGAGAAATAGCTTACACGCTACTTGAAATTGTACATTTGAAATTTCATACGATTATAGCAGTCGCGTTCGTTTTGTACATTAAAACTTTTTTAGGTGTGATGTAAGTATTAAAATCAATGGGAGAAAATTAAATGGAAACCTCATATTTTTGGTAAAATAGTGATGCTTTCTGCTTACTCTCGTGGTATGGGTAATAGTCACCTAACACAGTCGACGGCGGTTATTGTGAACCTCTGGGGACTAAAATGTTTGGTTCACTATATGCGAGGTCCACTGTATCCGATAATGGACCGGGAGAGGAAGCTCAGTGCATCAACTGATGTCACTGCAGTCCCTCTGATCGGGAGGCCCTAGGGTCGAGAGCCGACGGTGGCGGGACTTTCGGCACTAGCCTCTCAGCTAGGTCGAATTCAGTCACTGACTGGAGGAGTATTCTTGCGGCCGGCTGCTCTGATCGGTAGTTTTCCTTGGAGTTCAGAGATCAACACCAGGCGAATGCCGGAGCAGTACCCTAAGAAAAGGGTCACGGACCGCGCGCGATCTTTCCTTCCTCTTCCTTGTCCTATCCTCACCCTTTACATACACTAACACTACACTACCACACATGCCGGGAAACCAGTCGGGGACTTAGAGCTTCTCCCGGCTGCAGCGTTGCCCCGATGGTGGGAGATACCTGGTTGGGAAAATCCCACAATTCGACGGTAGGGTGGCGCCAGATCTTGCCATCCACCGGGGAAAGATCACTGCCACCTCCCGAGGAAAAACATGCATTACACATACGGGACTAATGACGTTATTAGTTAACACGTCTGGAATCACAAACAATCAATCAATTAATCAACCAACCGATAATGCAAAAATCACCCGGTAGTGAGCCCACTGCGTTGCGTAACCTTTTGAGGGACGGGGTGACTCACACCCAACGCAGTAAAAAGGGGAAGAAATAGTAAAAGTACACAAGTACATTTGTTTCTTTAATAAATAGTGTATATTTTCAGTAAAACAAATAAATTTTATAAAGCTTAGAACCAAAGAGTGATATACTAATTGCTACGAATCTGTATTTCCAAACAACCTTCACACATGTATTTTAAGTATTTAATGAACATAAACTCACTTCACACATGAAATAAAATGATGTAGTTTCTCTGTTTTATTCGTTGCATATGGATAGGAAACTCTTCTGTACCAACAAAACGATTTAAAAGAGTGAAGCTATTGTTAATATCAAAAAATAAATGAAGATCTTGTGGCCATAACATGCTATGCCACATTTCTGATGAAATTGAGATATTAGTGTATTTAGCGCCCATAGACGTATCTAGATACTGGGTTTTTATTTTAAAGATTCGCCGCAAGATAGCAGTGTCCGCGGCTCGAGTCCATGATCACTTGGCTGTCCGGGAGACGCCGCGACGAGATATCGCGGCCAACGACGCGGCGTCTTCCGGACAGCCAAGAAACCATAAATTAATGTTTTTAACGCAATGTGTAGAATGCAATATCTAAACTTTTACTTTCCATTTTCTCAAAACTTACGTATAGTGACATAGCATGTTATTGCCCCAAGGTCTTCAAATAGATTTTCACAATACAAGTATATTAGCAAATACAAGAATAGCAAATGTATGTTTCACACAACTGTATTTTATTTTACAATAAACTTAAACAAACAGAAAAGTCCTGTACAAAAGAGGAAACAAAAATAAACTCGGAAATTGGTAAAATATAAATACTCTATAGTGAACGAAAGAATCTAAATAACAGTTGCCATGGTGTGTGGTATCAGTAAAACCGCTTACTCTGCGTCTGGATCGTCAACTGCCGTGAAGTGCATGGCTATAACAAAAGGAGGCACAGGGTGATTCAGTGACCCCACTCCACGTCACATTAGTTTCGTAACATTAGTCACGTTAGTTTACGGCGAAATTTCTCGTTTAGGACTCGTAGCATTTGCAAGATAAGCAGCCTGGTACATGCATAAAGCTTTTCTCAAAAGCATTGAGAAGCTTGAAAGATCTTAAACAGAAGACGGATTTTAAGGAAATGTCATATTTTCTTTTCATTTTCGAGTAATGCCGATTAGTATAGAAATTAATTTTATGTTATGACAAAAGGAAATGACCGATTTTTATACGCCATTTTTTGTGCATTTTGCGTCACTTTCGAATAATAAGTCATTTTCTACAGTTTCCCTCCATTTTTAATTCATTTTGTGCTGATTTCATCGGTTTTAATATCATTTTAATGGTACTTGCTTCAAACAATATTTACGACATGCAAAAAATGTTCTCCACAGAAATCCTCAGTACCCTATTCGACTTCTTGGCTCATAAATTGTAATGCCAGCCTTTGTATGTAATCTAAGGTTCCTGTGACGCCTATCAATGCCATTGTTGGTTCGTCCGATTTCGGGATAACTAAAAAAAGTTATTTTCTGTTAAAGAATAGTCCAAACCAAAAGTTTGTAAGCTGAGTTCACTTGAAAGATTAGAAGAAGTCTCGATAACGTATCCTACAGTATCCTCTCAAAAACGTATTCTACAGTTTGAGTTGTTCGTCCGAACTGGTTTTGATCACTTTTTACTTCATTTTTCTTTGGTTTTAAGCCCAAAATCATCAATCAAAGGAAGTTAAAATAAAACGTTGCTCTGCACGTCCCAATCTCCTCCTTTGGCCGTCGCGTGCTGTGTAGTGGTAGAAATAGTCACGTGAAGCGTCTTTCATTCGCCAACTATATTAACCCTCCAATAAGTGATGGGGTCTGATTAATTCTTTTTTTGTATTATTATTGAAAGACAATAATTATCCCAGATATAAGTATTCTTCACATATTCATTTTTTTTGTACCAACAGAAATTTTATCATTTGTGCTATTTTATCATTTGTGCTATTTGATTTTCTGAGATCTATTTGAAGAACTACTTTCTTGCTAAGAATCAGAAGTTCAGAGAGCGATACTTAAAGTTTTCTAGATGAACTGACAATTAAAACAATGTTATCCGCAAACATAAGTTTAGATAATTTTTCCCATCAAAGTTAATTCCAAAATTATCGGACATTTTTCGAAGAACGTCTTGTAATAGATAAATAATTTACGAGAATAAAATAATAATATCAATAATATAATAATAATAATATATTACATGAACGAGGACTGAAAATTTCATTTGAAAAAACAAAATTGATGGCAGATATTAAAACAGCCCCACCAGAACTTAAAATTGGAAATCACAAAGTATTCCGCGTTAAAGTATTCAATTACCTAGGAGAATTGATTACCGAAAATTGTAATAAACGAAATTCATAAAAGCAAGGATTCAAAGAATGGAAACAGCATTTAAACTAACAAAAAATATATGCAAGAATATATGTTCAAAAATATGTCATGGAACTGCAAAATTGTGAAAAGTGCTTGTCATGGAACTGCAAAATTCGCCATTACCAGGCAGTAATCAAACCGGAAGCACTTTATTCATCAGAAACACTTAACCCTCAACACAGAACTTTAAAACTTCAGTTAGGAGGTAAAGAACGAAAATTATGAGAAAAATTGTTGGCCTTAAAATCAACTCGAAACCAAATGAAGAAATCTACAAACAAATTCTTAAAATCACAGATTTAATGCGAATGCGAAGAATTCAATTTAAGGTACATTTAGAAAGAATGAGTGCTAGCAGATTAACAAACCAGATCCATGTTTTCTTGAAAAGTAAATCCACCAGACCGAACACACGAACAGAAAAGAGCCTTACAGCATTGGGAGCTCCTAATTTCCAAGATTGTGATATAATTACAAAATTGCAGAGTTTCGAGGTCGAAAAGAAAGTCAAACGAAACTAATGGTCTGAGCAACGAAAGTAGACCAATTCGTTGCGTATAAGAGATTACTGTGCTAACAAGGACGAAAAACGTTGATTCCGCGTCGCCCAAGTGACCCAGTCTCGAACAAGAAGAATAAATGACGGGGTAACTGCATTCGCCTTCCGTGACGCAAGGTTAGACTACGTTCTTTGCTCCGTTTCGGTCAAGCGAGGGTCATTGTGCGCGAATTGTTTTGCTGGTAGGAAACTGACCGTTTTCTTTCGAATCCTTCAAATTTTAACAAGGACTCTGACGTTATTAAATATGAAAATCGTTTTCAACCATTTAAAGCGTGCAAATAAATAGATTAACTTGTATTTTCTTGTTTTTATAAAAAAAGTGCGTCCAGGAAAATATCACGAAACAAATATTTTTTCGTACGAGAATTGGGAATAAAAAGGGTTCATTTAATAATTAACTTTCGGAATGAATTTCCGCAATTCTTATTTAGTGAAGTTGGAACCATCTGAGCAAATGTAGTGTGGCGTCGTGGTAGCTAAATAACGACACAGACACGAGCTCTATGTACAAATTGGTTTATTTAAATAATGTACAAATTTACAGCTCTGGGGTTATGTTCGCAGTACCTCCCACGCGCCTGCTCCCGTCCCTAGGGCTAGTGCATCCCCCACCTTCCGCTTTACCGCGCCGGTGGCCGACACCGTGTTTCGCACACGCCGTGCCTCAAGGAACGCACTCCCGTCTCGGCGAGCATGCACGTCTACCTACGAGGTGCTCTGACAACCAACTGCCCCCTCCGTTAACTTACTTTCGCGGTCGGCTTCCGCCCTCTAAAGGCCGGCCGGACCACATGTCGCGCACTGGGTCCCGTGCCCCTGCCCGCTCCTCTTGCATCACGGGGGGTAGCAAGGAATTTTCCACTTTCCAGTGCCTTTGTCTGTCCCATGTGTCCAGCAGCCTCCGTGCCGGGCCGTTTGAAAATGTGCTGACGTTACAGTAGGGGCTGTGCTGGCATGTGCTGACGTTACAGTAGGCTACTGCCGGAGTAAAAAAAGCCTTCTCTCCCCAAAGCGCCCACGGCCGTCCAAGGCTGCCGGGCGGTGGACTGATCGCCCACGCTCCTACCGCGCGCTCCCGACTGATCCACGAAAATCTTCGACAAGCGCTGGGAAGATGTGCGACATCCTGCAAGCATTACGCGCTGGTGGAAGGGAACAGTAGTACCTCTCGCGGCCGCTGCAAGTTTGAGGCGCTGACGCCCAGTGGGAGCGAAGCGTTCACGCTAGGAAGTTTATCAAATATTCTTCTCTGTTAAGAGCGCAGTCTGTTCGTAAGAGAGAATTGCCACCTCATAGAGACATATTAATTTATTTAACATTATTGCTAAATAACTGAATGATTTAACAACACAACAGAAAACGAAAACAAGGAAAGGATTCGACATTCAAACATATTCCTGTCACTTAGCAAAAATGTTTATGCAGGGAAGAATGTAGTAAGAAAATAAACATCGTATAGTAATAAGTAGTGAAGAATATAAACATAAAACAATTCTTGGTTATCTGATAGAAAAAATCTGGCAATCTTGTTTTCGTACGAAGCCACTATTCATCGCCTCTCGCCGCTCCAGCTTGCGCATGTGCACCCCTTTCTGGGTTTTGAGGGGAAATGAGTGCGGAGCGAGGGGAAGTTGCCCATGCCCGTACGAGCGCTGGGCGCCCCAGGCGGGCAAGTAGCTCGTGCGGGCGCGGTTTGACGTGCCTTCTGTTCGCATTACCACGCGGGGGGAGGGGGGAGGCGGGAGTGGTAGTCCGTCTCGCGGCCGCTGCAATCTCGACGCGCCGGCGCCGACAAGGGAGCGAAGCACTTCCGGGCGGCGCGGGAAAGTGGGGGGGGGGAGGACTACGGCTCGCCGGCGCGTTTCCTGAGCGGGGGGGACGGCGACACCGAATCAGAGGCCCATTCACGCGCTCCACCCCCGCATCCCGCGGGACCCCCCCCCCCGCGGCGCGCCGCCAGAGACATCTGGCGGCCTTTCTTCCCTTCGCGCCCGGCCCATGCCTCTCACCCCACACTTCTTTGTTGTTTCGCTTCTCTACCACTTTCCTCCACGCGGTGAAAGTTTCTCTGGGTTTTCGCCTTCAGGTTTCGTACAGTGTACAGTTAGTAATAATCTGGTTTGTACAATCCATAATTTGTTCGAAAATCGTTAATTTTAAGTGGAAAATTAATACTAATGAAAAACATATTAAAAGATAGTTGAATAATTCCAGTTAAATAAAATTTAACTTTGCACACCTAGACGAAACGGCCTTGAATTTGAAGTTCAACAGCACATTGTGTTGCTTGGAAACCTTCCTAGCGGCTAGTTCAAATTCAAGGCCATTACTTCTAGGTGTACAAAGTTACATTTCATTTAACTGGAATTATTCAATTATTTTGTAATATATTTTTCATTAGTATTAATTTTCCATTTACAATTAATATTTTTCGAGCAAATTATGGACTGTACAAACATGACCGTTACCAACTGTATGTACTTTGGCACAAAAGCTTCTGACGAAGCCTGGGCCAAGGTGTAATACGTGTGGTGAGCGCGTAGGCATCCCGTTTTCTGGTCTTCTCAACCTGAAAAGTGAGTTTTCTCATTGTCACTTAGCAACAAATACTGGGACATTGCAAGGAAAGCGCTTACTGTAATCTCGTCCGACCGGGAATCGAACCGCGTTGTGGAAAGCGAGCACGCTAAACAAGTGCTAGCCGCGAGGGCTTTCGTACGACATTACACTAATCCACCGAAACGTGTTAGAGGATAACCTGGCTACCGCGGCCCCTGATTGGTCAGAGATCACGTGATCCACCGGAAGCACCCACAGAATCATGTGACTGCTTTATTTTCTGCTAATGGTACAAAATTCACTTCAAATTGACATACTTTGAATGCCATTAACTTGACGAAGAAGACTTCAATTATTTAATCATTTATTTACGTCAACAACGCGTTATCAGCAGGTTTACAAAGATAGTATATATACGGATCTCCATCCTTTAAAGGCGTAAAATAGTTTCGACGATTTTTCAAGAAAAATATACATGTATGAAATATGAGATGACAGATGAAATTTGAAATGTTACTGCTCGGCAAACAAAAATGAGTTCACAAACAAAGATAGTCAACTTTTGTAAACACAAACCCAGGTACTTTCGCAGTCACGGATTATTTCATCAAGTTAAATTACAAACCCAACCTATTTGTAAATGCTTTCACTAATACATTTCAATATCATTTAAGAACTCTATCTTATTTTTTATCATTTACTTTCCTAAAACAACTGTCTATCTTAGGATTTTCTTCATACCTCTAAAAACGCTGACTTGAATATTTTGATAAAGAGATTGATCAGTTTTGTAGACGGAGAGAAATTCTTTATGCTCTTAAACAAAACGCAGTCCCCCTCTTCGTTTGGCGAATAAACTTAAATTAGGTTTTGTAGGTAGCACCAAATCCAATTTTTTTCAAGAGACTAATTAAACTTAATTAAAAAATAAGTAAAAGCTGATTCTGCTGCCTCATAAGAACTTAATTTGGAACCACAGCTCGCCTAAAGTGGAGGTGATCTTCTCCGAAGGGCGAATAGAGGGTGGCCGAGAAATATTGTTCTGGTGGCGGAAGGGAAGGGAAATAACGATGGAATTGCGAAGGCGGGGAAAAGCGAAGAACGAGGGGTGATGGGTGGGAAGCCGAGATACGAAGATCTGAAAGCGGAAGAAGACGGAGAGGGGGATAAAGCTAGGAAGATAAAGGCGGGGAGAAGTGAAGTAGAAGGAGAAGAGTGGCTGAGAAACATTGTTCTGAGGACGCGAGGGAAGGGAAAGAAAGATGGAATTGGGAAGGTAAAGGTGGGGAAAAGTGAAGAACGAAGCGAAGGTTGGGTAGACGAGAAACAGGGTTCTGAGAGCGAAGGAAGACAGAGAGCGGCATGGAGCAGAGAAGGTAAAGGTGCGGGAAAGTAAAGAAGGAAGGGAGAGGGAAGAATGGGCGGCAAACATTGTTCTCTGGGAGGGAGGAGAGGAAGAAAGAGATGGAATTGGGAAAATAGAGGTGAGGAAAAGCGATTGTGGATCGTGGAGGGGTGGGTGGCCGAGAATTTAGGGCATCAGTGAAGAAATTTCTGTGCAAATTTGAAGGAGTAATTAGTAGTTACTAACCATCTTACATTATTTCTACAAATATACAAATCGCTACGAAATGTTGTACAATATGTTTTAAAACTCCAAAGGAAACGGGCACGGAGAGAGGCATTCACAGGCTGGGCAGCGTGCTCGGACACCTACTGTAAGTTCCAGTAACATCGTCATGCATGCTCAGTTGCAAGAACTGGGAGAGATGGCTCAGAGCATCAACAGATGTCATTGCAGTGCCTCTGACCGGGAGGTCGTTCGTTCGAGACCCGACGGCGGCAGGATTTTCGGCACAAGCTTGTCTCCTAGGTCGAATTCAGACGCAGTCTGAAGGAGGTTCTAGCGGTCGGCTGCTATGGTCTGTAGTTTTCCGTGGTTTCTTCAGTCAACACCAGGCGGATGCCAGAGCAGTACCCTAACAAACGGGCCACGGATCGTGCATGATTATTCCTTCCTCTTCCTTGTCCTATCCTCACCACTTACACACTAACACTACACTACCACACATACCGGGAGACCGGTCGGGGATTTAGAGCTTGTCCCAACTAGGGCGGTGCCCCGCTGGTGGGAGACACCTGGTTAGGGAAAACCCATCTCGTCGACGTTAGGTCGGCGCCGGATCTCGCCATCCAGCGGGGAAAGATCACTGCCACCTACCGATGAAAAAAGCATGCCCTACACATACGGGACTAATGACCTCAGTAGTTGACGCGTCCAGAATCAGTAACAATCAATCAATCAGTTGCGTGCAACATGGCTATGCCCACGTCGGCTGTTTCGGCAGCTGGCATTCACAACGCAGCCGTTGGGGACCAGGGGTCATGTGGGCATCGGGGTATCTTCGCTGAGGAGTTCCGTTTCGACCGCAGCTTTCGCCGACGACCACCTGTTTCGTGTCGAAGGCGCAGTGGGGGCAACACGCTGTGGTTTCTGGTATCAGTTCCATCACTCTCGAAGGACACGGTACGCGAAGTCCTTCCTCCAGTATTCCTCACGAACACAGTTTGAGCGTTCGGGAGTTCCTGCATCCCGGCAAGCAGAGATGCAAGCTGCAAGGGCTGGGCTATCAAAGGACTCTCTTTGAGTTATGTAGTATATTTCTATTTCGTGACGCCTGGACGCTTTGGCTTGAACACTTTACAGGGGTGTTAATAAAGACTTCAAAATTGTTCAATAATAGTTTATTTGTTCTTTTAGAATTTTTATTTTATGTAGAGCAACACTTCATTTTGTTTCTTGCACAAATTTTGAATCGGTTCCCAAAAAGAACTCATTGTGTAGAACCTCTCATACATGTAAAAGAACACAAGAATTCGACCATTTCGTGAAGCAGAATAGGCAAATAGTTTATATGTTTAATATTATGTCATATATTTGGTTTTATTAGAAAGCCATATATAGTTTGTAAAATGAACAACACTTACGTCATCTAATGTCATTTATTATTTTTTTTAGCAAAATGCTCCGGGAATTTTTAATTATCTTAAAGCTATATATTTCTTTCAAATAGCTATTCGAAGAAAATTAAAACATCTGGTTTTACAATTACCCGTTTATATAAACACCTTACGCCGTTCTGAATATTTGGAACTTGGGGAACAAGGATATAAATCCTATTTTCCTCGGATAACAATCGAAAAATAAAACTGAAGATGTAATCGACATAATTAAAGAAGATGAAGACAATATACAATACATTGCCAATAACGAACGTAGTAATTTTAGAAACAATGAGGCTTGTAACCTTGTGACAACTGGACAAATATAATATGAAAAAACAGGAAATTAAGTAGTGATGCTACAATAGTATATACTTTGTATCAATATTGTTATTTGTTATGTAGTGTTATAATGTGAGAATTTCTTAATTACACTTCAACTACCTTAATCCGACTTGAAGCTCTGCGATTTTGAAAAAGTTCTTTAAATCTTTGATGTACTTTACACGAAGCCCATGAAAAGTTTCAAACTTTTCTCATAAATGGCTAAAAATTGTTTCTTTAAAATGTGTGTATTAACAAAGTGAAATGCAATAGCAAAGTAGGTTCAACTTTCACCGTTAACTCTACATTTTCAAAAATTACAAAGAACTGAAAGGAAATGAAAATGTAAGGAAAGCGGCAGACGTACGATAGCAAGATATAGGTTCGGTAATGAAATGAGAGCGAGGAAATATTGACTAAAAAGTGGGGGGGGGGGAATTTAGAATCTGTGAGATGGAAGAGAAAGATTGGGAACATATTTTAAAGAGATGTATGATTTTTGAAGAAGAAAGTGGGCATGTTGGAATATTCAGGATAAGGTGAGGTGGTTATTAGAGGACAAATGTAAAAGGATCAGTGTTTTTGATAAATACAAGAAAGGTCTTAGTATGTAACGTATTATTATATGCTTAGAATGTATTGTGTATATTATGTATATGTATATTGTTGTTGTGTGTTGTCGTATGTGTATGTATTGTTGTTTGTGTATTGTTATGTAAATGTATGTGTACTGTTATTCAACTATTGATCTTAAAAAGTTGTAAAATAATAGTACATTATGAAACGATGTAATGTTGGGTATTAATACACTCGTGTGTGAAGTTTACGATACTCGCTCGTTCCTCGCTCGTATCGTGATATCACACTCGTGTATTAATACACATTACATCGAGTTTCATACAGTAGTTTTTCTACGACTCATGGTAACTTTCATAAGTTAAACTTTTCCACTGAATCGTCTCGTGACAGTCGACATGCAAGATTCAGCCAAGGCCACCTGGCGGACACCTCTCTACCCTACATCCGCAAGTGGCTTTGTTTTACCAGAGCGCCTGCGAGGGACTACAAAAGTTGCGGCAATAATATTCCGACATCAGCTTTTTCGCATTTTCTCTCATTTCTGGAAACGTCAACACCACCAGAAAGACCCACCATTCACTAAATATTTTAAATTAAACAATTGGCCGTTTTTAAGGACAACCACATGGCAGCAACAAATAACACAAAATGACTTGCGTTCAGATCATAACGTCATACAAATGTTCTCTGTATTAACTACCATTGCGCTAGGCAAATAGGATCAAAGTGAAATTACGATCCAATTTATTTTAAATAATAATTCACGTAAAAATTACGACTAATCAAAGAAATTAAAACTGAGAAGCATAATATAATATTAAATGTAATTTTAATATACATACTCCAACGAAACATTTACTGCAACGATTCTCAATGATTAATTAAGTGACAATACTTGGTTTGTAAGCGTCTCTGTGATTGGTCAAGTACCTGCAATATAATGAAAAATGTACCGAAATGACTATCATTATGCAACTGGTTGCAGCCATCCAATGACAGCGTTATACAATGGAAAAAGAAAAAAATTATTCAAGTACAAATTTAAAGGTCCCATGCTAATTTATGGCAAACGAGCCTGTAAAGATCATAAAGCGAATACAAAAACAATTAGAAAGGTTGTTTTACTTCTACGAAGTTTTTTGTATTCATTGTTGATTATCCTTGTGGAGCAAATTTTTCATGGTAAAAAAAGGTAATAGTTATTGAGAGGATTAGATCTTGTTTTGTATTTCGAACGAAGTGCAAGTGAAATTCAATATAAAGCTTATGCCTGCAAAAACATTTGAACCGTGTCCTCGAAGCGTTCAACAGTTCAGAAAATTAATTTTGGGTATTCCTAACTTTATGAGAGCGTTGACTAAAAATATTAAGTTATACAGTGAAGAGAGATGTCGTGCAGTGTAGAGCAGAGAAATAATGAAGGAAATTATTTAAGTGTTATAATGAAGGGAAGTGAAGTGCAGGAAAGAGAAGGACAGCGAATTGCCAGTGCAGTGCGGTCTTAACATTTAGTACGATTTTAGATTATGGGCGTTTCTTTTCTTCTTCGTGTCATTTCGTCCTTTATGAATCATCAGTTGGTATATTATTATTATTATTATTATTATTATTATTACTATCTTAGCAATATTTTTATTACTACTATTATTACATTATTTGCCTGGAATTATTTAATCTCACTTTTGTAATTAACCGCTACCCAATTGAAATTTAAATTTTATCTTTAGCGTCAACAAGATCATATTTTCTAATAGTTTAACAGTGGAACAACGATAAACCGTTGCTTGCCACTTAAATAACGAGAACCAGCAGGCGGTCTTATTAAAGAGCAAGTGTATCACACCAGCGCCATTGACCTTGATTAGCTCGAAGCGCTGATCTCGCGGCTTTGCAGAACAATAGAATTTCCTTAAGATATTTTTTATGACCAGTTTTTAAGTACGATTCTACATCCACAATCGGTATGAAGACATCAACAATAAAATCTTTTGTATTGCGAGGGAAACGGATTAAAGCGGAGAATATTCGAATAAAAGGAGATGACGCATGTGCACACGTGCGGTTAATAGAATAAAGGAACAGTTTAGATTAACTACCCTTGTTCTGTGAATTTCTTTTTAACTTCATTATTACGTTTATTGCCTTGAGGAATGCAATTACGAATACTGAAAATATGAATGAAAATGTTGAACAAGGAAATTGTACTTCCAGTCACCAGTTGCCAAGAGAATGCCTCGGTTCACTGTCATTGCTGCCTTCTTCCTGTTGATGGTCCTGGAAATAGCAACGCGATCACACAGTTGTATCCTCCCTCCGGTATGAAAATAGTGGAAATTGTTAGCATTAAGTTTATCGTGCTAATAATTAGCATTAAGTTTGTCATGTATAACTTGAATAACTGTTTTTAAATAGATGCATTATATAGAGGTGTGCAAATTATTCGAACTAAAGACGTAGAGTTTGAATTTATGAATTTATTTTCATACATAGGAATTGTTTTAATGTATAGTGAACATTTCTTTTTATTTATGAGTAGAGATCGGATTTTTATGTAATTACATATTTTTGACCTTTCTACTTACCGTTCTCAAAATTGTAATCTTGGCGAATCATAGCCCTCCCAACACAATATCGAATTTTTTCGTTACATATTTTTACATATTTAGTACTGTATTACATATTTTACATATTTTGCTGTTTTCACAATATATTTTCTATTTTATCAATTTTCTTCCATTTAATTCCATATTTTTATGAAAAGATGTATTTTTTTAAATATCAGCATTTTCCCTACTTTATTGGGAATATCTGGGTGTCCAAAGTATTATTGACACCGCATTTTGTGATCTGTATCCTTAATTTCGGAAAAAAAAATTTGCGATCTCTGACGTGAAACATAGATGAAGATGCTACAGTGAATGTTTGCTGGTCGTAGATCTCGCCAGTTTGTGCGATGGCTGCTTCTATTGTGATTAGTCCAGCTGCTAAACTACGGTCCTGGATTACAATAAATGAAGCTTTTACTACTGACGAAAAAGTTGTATGATGTGAAGTGAGCAGTTTTTATAAATTTAATTTCGTATAACGAAAATGTATTTTATTATTAGCGTATTTTAATATTACATATTATATTCGATTTTCCATATTTATTACATATTCTTACTGTTTTCATTACATATTTATGTACATATTTTGACGTTTTATTCTATATATTTTCCGGTCCCTATTTATGAGCATTCTGATCCCCTCTGGCATCTTTTTTATCAGTGCCATACACTGCATTTCGATGTCTGGATCGTTTTGCCATATTTCTTTCGATTTTTCTACCAGACCTTCCCTTATTATCTTACTGTTTTTAGTTTCTTTTTAACTATTGCCCAAATATTTTCAATTTGCTTCATATCTGGACTGTTAGCTGGCCATTGCAGCTGAATTCAATTGTTCCATTGTTCAATGGCAGTAACTAAGACACTTTCCATTTTGTGGAGTAAACAAATTAAATAACTGTTGTACCAACAGCTGTTGTACACATGAAACACAATCAAAAAAGTAGCAGACGTCGCTATGTATGGTTTTGAAAACAATAGGAGTGCTGTCAGATGAGTTTAACTTGAATTTACCGAAGAAACATCTTTAGTCTAATAATTTGCACACCTCAGTATAATCAATAGAATTAGTGGTAAGTTCTTAATCCTGCATCACACGCGGACGATCTCTTAGATGACTGTATTTTTCTTTTGATGAAAATGTCATAACTTTTTCATAACACTATACCAGAATGGTCTGAATCAAATCGTGCACAACCCAGTATCCAGCATACTTGGGCGTATAGTACCATTTACTACAGACACAGCTTTCTAACATGCATTTAAACATTTTTTCTCATAAACAGCTCAAATTTTTTCTTTACATTTTCTCCTTGTGTGTATGAAAGGACGACAAAAAAATTGGTTCTAGCCTCATTTCTGGGAGCTATCTGTATTTTCGAAAATTGCAAACAGTTAATTCAAAACCAAAGGATTGAAATTTTGCCACAAATGAAATCCGTTCTCAAACATTATCTCTTTAAGTCATGTACAATTTTTTGAAAAAAACTAGAAGTATTGTCGTAACTTCTGCTAGAAATTAATGCAATTTATAAAAAAAAAGCAGCTCCAAATTTTTTCTTTACATTTTCCAAGGATAAAGCAAGCAAAGCTTAAAAAATGTCGCAAGTCTAATTTTAGTTGAACTTTCTGAACTTTCAAAAATTGCTTGTTGGAAACAATAGATTTTTTAAGCATCGGCCCAAATGAATACGTCAGGAAGACTGCATGGTGCAACAAGAGGGGTGCAAACATGTTTCCAGGTTCATGTAGTATAATATTGCGGAACAGTTACAAATAATGCGAACCAGAATATGCTGTTGTAGAACGAATAGTTTCTTACAGATTCTTGTAAGAACAGAGGGAAAACATTTACGAACATTGTTTTAGGTCCGATTTTCAATGTTAGCTCTTTCAAAAATCACAAAAGTTTGAATTTTTCGGCATATTTCAACAGTTCACTTAAGATAGCGATGTTTTTCAAATGAAATTTGTTCCTCGCAGTTCTTTCATTTACTGCTTGTCTATTTTTACTTTCCCGTATGCATACGTATACACGGAGTATAGTCAATGTTATGATATACTGCGCGAAAAGACAGGGGATTTTCGGCAGAAAATATTCATTGTCGGGCCCTGATAACGAAAAAGTTGGTAAATCCAGTTGCTAAATAAAGAAAAAAATCCCTTAACACGTGGAGTGGCCAGAATTCCTGTTTTGTTTGAATTATGTTTTCCTGATACCGAAAAATCAATTTAGAGCAAAACGTCCGTCCGACCGTTCGTCCGCCCATCGCCCGTCCGTCCGATGAATGTGAACAACACTAGTCTAAAGCATATGTAGGATTTTTTTTTCAAATTGAAGAAACCCCTGTCGATTTTGCCGGAGTCAAAGCTTTGAGATTTTGAAAATTATTCATTAATTTTGGGGGTTCTTAATATAGACTCCTGGGACATTTTCAAAGTTCAAAAAAATGCCGCCAACAATTTTCACTAAATTTTGTTGTTGGATAGTCTGAAGGTCATTTAAGAGAATAACACAGGTCTCATAGTGGTTGAAAATTCTGGTTTATTGTGTAATTTTTTGGTTCTCGAAAACATGCTTTTATGAAAATGAACTCAATATTGCGCATTTTCAAAAAACTGTTTGAACTATATTTTTTCATAAACGGTTCCATTATTTGTAACGCAAATCTGTGTATATGATCATATTTAGTATTCATAAATGGTACAGAAACTGATTAGCATGAGAAACTCTGTGACGTTGTGAAGCACCACTAATTATGCCTTCTGTATGTCTTCATTTCTTTGTTTTTGGAGCAGAATCCTGTGGGACCGGAAGGACCGGGCGGCATAAAACCTCAACCAAAACATTTTTCAGATTATGTGGTAATTGACAAAAATATGCTCATGTAATGTTTTTCTTTGATTTAAAAAACCGAAATTACACAAGTTTTCTCTTTGCAGGAGCAATAAACAAAATGAAGCCCCACGTCTCTTAAATGCGAAGGATTATGGTTCCTGGGCAACGCTTGACTAAGGCAGATCAGCTGGAACACCATCTGTATTAGAAAAGTATCTGTTGCTGTGTACATATTTATTGTGAATAAACATGCTTTCCTTCAAACAGTCTCCCTCAAATTGTCTCGCACCAAAGAGCGTGAATCGCTTGCATTATTGTTACTTTCCCTTGCACGTACGTATATGCGAACTAATATACGTAGTATAGGGAAAGTTGTGTAATGCTGCGGGAAAAAACGGCGGATTTTCGGCAGAAAAAATACATTGCCGGTCCCTGATAACGAATTAGTGGTGCTACAGAATGACACAGACCTTCCCGTATTAGTTTTCTATTTCATTGGGTCTGGGATAGCTATTCGGAATTGCCACATACTCGTACCAGCTACCATCTATCGCCGCCCAAACTACATTTCTTTGACATTTTCTTAATTTTTCGCTGTCTGCTCAAAATCAAAAAACAAAACACGCGACAACGGGGCCTAAACTAGGGACTGAATACCGAAATAATAGCGGTAAAGGTATTTATACCGGTATAGAAATACCTTTACCTCTATTATATCTTTATTCAAAATACCTTACAAAATACCGGTATAAGACGTCAAATACCAGTATTTTTAGAGGTATTTTACCTTTATTCGACGTCTATACTGGTAAAATACCTCTATTTAGAGGTATTTTACCAGTATTTTCTCATGAAAATTCATTAGAATCACACAGGTTTCGGAAGGGAAACATTCTGATTTTTTACGCTGAGATGGCTCAGAGGAACAATTATGAACTCCGCAGAGTTTCTGACTGGGGGTCCTAGGGCTCAAGTCTGAACGATGGCGTATTTTCGTCACCAGACATTCTACCTAGATCCGAACGGGCCACTGATCGGGCATTATCTTTTGTTCCTCATCCTTTCGCCTTAAATACACACTCTTTCAGGCTCTACACTATTAGTCCTCAGGAGACTAGTCAGAGCCTAGAGTTTGTTTCTATTAATGATTGAATGATTATTAGTGATTCCGGGCGCATCAATTGCTGAACCGTAAGTGCAGTGCATGCGTTTTCTACGAGAGGCGTCGGTGATCTTCCTTGCATGGTAAGGCGCCGACCTATCCTCGACTGGCAGGGTTTCCCATCACCAGGTATCTCCCATCAGCGTCCCCCTGACGGCACACGCTCTAAGCTCCCACGCGGTCTTCCGGCATATGTGGTAGTGTAATGCGTGTTAGTGTAAGTGTGTGAAAGCGAAGGCGTGAGGATAGGACAAGAGGAAGGAAAGATCGCGCGCGGTCCATGGTCCGTTTATTAGGGTACTGCTCCGGCATTCCTCTGATATTGATCGGAGAAACCAAGAAAAACTACCGATCAGAGCAGCCGGCAGTTACAATTCTTCTCTGACCTAGCGCGATCTTTCCTTCCTCTTCCTTGTCCTATCCTCACCCCTAACACAAACTTACACTTACATGCACTACACTACCACACATGCCGGGAGACCGGTGGAGAGCATAGTGTTAGTTTGTCCTGCTGGAGCTGTGGCCCACTGAGAAACCTGGTTGTGAAAACCTAACTAGCCGACGGTAGGTCGGCGCCGAATCTCGCCATCCAGCGGGGAAGATCACCGCCACCTCTCGAGGAAAGCATGTAGTACACTTACGGGACTAATGATCTGAGCTGTTGGCGCGCCCGGAATCACTAAAAATCAATAAATCAAGAGGAAGGAAAGTAGTGTGCGGTGCGTGGTCTGTTTGGCAAAGTAATGCTCGTACATTCGCCTGGTTTTGATCAGAGCAGCTGGCCGCTAGAATTGTTCTCTAGACAGCGGCTCAATTCTATTTATTTTAAACTAAATTAAACAGGTGTCGAAAATTACGCCGCCGTTAGAATTCGAACTCTACGACTGGGAAGTCAGAGTCGCAGCAGAGAGCGACATTGCTGGCTCACGCAACACTCACCGTGCTGGATGCTCGGATTGACATGAAATTTCACCAGCTTATAGAACACCATGCAAAACCTATATATACAAATTTTGAAGTGCTATGGAATATTATAAATAGTGTTTTATAGGCATTTTGTATCAGCACTTCGTGACCTTCGCGCTTCCCGCAGCAGGCGAGCCCTTTCTTCGGCAGCGCTAGGAACGTTGTCGGCTGGTATCAGATTTCCAAGAGCGTTCGTTTAAGAATTAGTATTTATCTTTTCTTTCTTCTTCTTCTTTCGTTTGGGTCATCTAGGGCCCACGCACCAATTTCATTGCTTCTTCCTTTGTCCTTCTTTCTTCTTCCTCCAGTACTCTTTCATCTGCTCGTTGTGAATCACTTTTCTCTCCTCGGACCATTTTCATCCTGTCTTCTTTTCCTTCCTGCCCTGGAATCATTCCATTTCTAACACTTTCTTCTTAAAAAATTATCTTTTCTTTATTGTATCTGTTTATTATTTATTTTTAATTATTTACTGATTTGTTGTGCATTTATTTATTTACGTATTTATTATTTAATAAGTATTGTCTGATTAATTAAACCACATTGTAATCTTTAAATCCTGTAAATAATGCCAGTATGCATTTAATTATTGCATTCGAATTACTCATGTATGTTTTCTCGTCCTACTCGTCCATCTGAACCTGCAAAGTAAACACCCGTTTTTGTCACCTCGCCTGCTCTCCAAGTAACTGAGACCTTGCCGACACTCCGATAGTGCAGGCGTGGTGTGTAACGGCCGCAGAACCATCGGCGAGCAGCGATAACCGCCCTTCCACGGTCGGTAAGGTCAAGAAAGGTCCCAATACTAATTATAGCAAAAACACTACTTGCAATGCTTCATAGCACGTAATAAATTTGTATGTAGGGGTTTTGAAAGGTGCTGAACAAGCTGCAAAAATTTCAAGTCAATCCGAGTATCCAGCATGGTAAGTGTTGCGTGTCAGAGCTAACTCAACACACCTCCTGAAATTCTACAATATACGCAACACTTAAAGAACTAATTATGATAGCAGTTTACGGATCGTAAAATAATAATTCAATCTATCAACTATAATTTTTCGAATATATGTACATTGTACATCTGTTCATCTTATACATTGCTTTTCCTAATTTCACAATGTATTTTTTCTACTCCCTTTGTATAACGCTGTCTTTGGATGGCTGCAACCAGTTGCATAATGATGGTCATTTCGATACAGTTTTCATTATGATACAGATTCTTGACCAATCACAGAGACGCTTACAAACCAAGTATTGTCACTTCATTAATCAGTGAGAATCCTTGCAGTAAATGTTTCGTTCGAGTGTGTATATTAAAATTGCATTTAATATTATATTAATCTTCTCAGTTTTAATTTCTTTTATTAGAAATAATTTTTACGTGAAATATTATTAAAAATAAATTGGATCGTAATTTCACTTTGATCTTATTTGACTAGCGCAGTGGTAGTTATTGAAGAGAACTTTCACTGAGGTTAAGATCTGAACGCAAGTCATTTTGCATTATTTGCTGCTGCTATGTGGTTGTTCTTAAAAACCGGCCAATTTTTTAGTTTAAAATATTTAGTGAATGGTAGTTTTTTCTGATGGTGCTGACGTTTCCAGAAATGAGAGAAAATGCGAAAATACGGACGTCGGAATATTATTGCCGCAACTTTTGTAGTCACTCGCCGGCGCTCTGGTAAAACACAGCCACCTGCGGGTGTAGGGGAGTGAGGGACCGCTAGGTGGCCTTGGCTGAATCTTGCATGTCGACTGCCACGAAACGATTCAGTGGAGAAGTTTAACTTATAAAAGTTGCCATAAGTCGTAGAAAAAGTACCGTATGAAACTCGATGTAATGGGTATTAATACACTCGTGTGAAGTTTACGACACTCGCTCGTACCTCGCTCGTATCGTAATTTCACACTCGTGTATTAATACCCATCATTACATCATCGTTTCATAATGTACTATTATCTGTCTGCCAGATCAGTATAACACCTACATGCAACACGCACTGTACTGGATACTCGGATTGACATATGAAATTTTATCATCTTGTTGAGCACATTTCAAAACTCATAAATATGAAATTTAAGTGCTGTGAAGTGTGGCAAGTAGTGTTTGCAACAATTGCGACGCGCCGCCTCTCGAAGCAGACATCGCCGCGCACCGCCGGGCCTGCGGCCTCCTCCAGGATATGACGTTTGACATCAGTTGTGAAAGAACGAAGGCGATAGAAATCTGGCCTCGGTTGATAAGACTTCACGTAACTTTCCTGGGCGTAGCCGATGCATTCTCAGAATCAGTTGTCTCTGTGTAAGAGCTGGGAGGGCTGCGCCTTTGCGTAGGCTGTTTCCGGAGGTCAGCGTTTCGACCCACGGGCGTCTCCGGTTCGGCACAGGATGAAGCACTCGACATACTCCAGGCTATCAATTTCTTTTCGCAGTGGGAAGGATTTAAATGTGAGCGACGGATGTTTGACCGTTGGCCCCAACAAACGCTCTGCCGAATGTGAACTGTATGAAAGAGAAAAAGAGAGAGAGAAAGAGAAAAAAGCGGAAGGAAGAGAACGAGAGAAAGCGCGTGTGAGAGCGCAAGCGCGTGTGTAGGGGCGCGAGCGCGTGTGTGGGGGCGCGCCCGCTCGTGTGTGGGGGCGCGAACGCGCGCGTGTGGGCGCGAACGCGACAATATTTCCAGCGAAAATACCGGTATAAAACCGGTATAACCTTTACGGACGTCCATAACGGTATAGACGACCTATAAATGTATTTTACCGGTATAAATACCGGAATAAAGATATTTTATACCGGTATGCAAAAATACCGGTATCTTACCGGTATTTTTACCGGTTTTCAATACCTTTTCGGTCCCTGGCCAAAACACGCTACTAAGTGGGACACCCCGTACAATTTGTTTCTTAATGAAATGTGTTCAGAAAAAACAGATCTTTGAATGAGGTCATGTTGAATTTTTTGAAAATATGAAAATTTTGTAGTTATTTGCCTGCAAAAAAGTCGGAAAATATGGAAATGTGTTATTAGATCATTCCAACAAAGATTACATTAATTTGTTACATTGCTTAGTCTTGCACATTGATGAATTAATTATTTTGCATTTGTGCATATAAGTAGTAAACTTCTTAATTCATTGATTTTAAATTTAATAAAGTAAACGAGCTATTAGAGTGGAAATGTTAGCTAGCCAATCGCAGTCCACTGGTTAACAAAAGACTTTTTTTTCAAAGCTGGCTGGGTTTCTTCCAGTTGTTGCTCGTAGAATCCACGGAAAACTACCGATCAGAGCAGTCGGCTACTAGAATTCGTCTTCAGACAGAGGCTACCTAGCTATGTAGCTAGTGTCGAAAATCCTGTGGGACTCGAACCCTGAGTCAGCGTCATGGCAGTGAGATCATTGGATGTCCCGAGTCACCTAAGCTGGTGGGGATCCTCTTATCTCGGTATTTTATGAGGAATATGCGTTTACAACAGGGCTTTCCCACTGGCGGCCCGTGGACCGCATTCGGCCCGCCCGAACTTTTTGTGCGGCCTGCGACTGCTTTGAAAAATTTTATTATACCAACAAAATTTAATACAATTCCACAATTCAATCTTATATTTATTTAATGATTTATATCTTTTTATCGTTTTATGTACATTAATCATTAAGTGTGTTTAATAGAAGACATATATAATATATATTTGTTCCACTATGATCTCAGTAATTAGGGTAAAAACCATCTTAAATTATGGTGCGGCCTACGGCTAACCTAGAATTTCATATGTGGCTCATAAGCCCTTCTAAGTTGAACAGGCTTATAAGCTCTGATTAAAACAGGAAATCCTTTGAAGGCCGCGAGCTGAAAATAGAGAACACTGTAACCCAATCGGGAGCTTCAATACCAAACATTTAAGTCGTAACGAAGCTCGCAATCCGATGTCCCCCTCTTCTGGCAGATCGTCACCTTGAAAGGACTTCCTGTTTTAACTGGAGTATTGAAATGGTGGGACCCAATTTTACAATAACATCTCCGAATTTTCGAAATGTACAAAAATTAAATACATTCGACGTCCTTTTTCTAGTACTTTATTGAATAAATAGATTTTTTTCCTTAATGGAATTTCTTCTTCAAAGTTTGTTCAAAAATGTTCGATGAATTTTTTGAAAACATGAATAGTTTTGTGTGAAATCGTGGCAATTATAAGAAAATTTCAAGATTTTGTCAAAAATGTTTTTAATTGTTTTAATTTTTTCTCAATTTAATAATATGCGCTTAATAATATGTGATAAGTTATATTTCAATAATACGGCTGGAATTTCCAAAATTGCAAAAGTAAAATTTGTTACGAACTAGTTGTATATCTTCATTCTTGAAGCTAGACACTTGTTTTTTAATACAATAATTTTCTCAAAATTAAATCTTTAAATCATATCAAGAACATATTTTGGAAATATTACCAATGGATTTTCACGTAATTTGGAGATATATTGTGCATGAACCATCCATCACCAATATTACGAATGTATGTGGCAAGGGATGCCCTCTCGGCGGGATGTTGCTGGAATCGAACCGCGTGCGCTCCGGTTCAAATCCCAGCGTAGATAGACTTTGCTTCTTTAAACTTCCTGTTATAATAGAGCAATGTATACTCACTTCAATTCCAGAAAGCAATTTTCATTTCAGTCAGGTAATTATTTACAATTCCGTTGAGAAATCTTTAGAAGACGATTTTTGTAGAAAATGAGGTTCAATTAGAAACCATTAAATGGCTTGATCTCTTTCTTTAAAACTGCCCTATATGATGTACTACATTAAAGGGACGCGACTGCGGAACAAATAACCCGCTGGCGCTGCGTGTGGCGTTGCCGTGAACCTCGAGGTTGCGCGTTTCACCGCAGGTCTGTGGTGGCGCCAGCTTGCGGTCTCATAAAACCCACGCCTTGTCGACCAAACCAGCGAGGACGTTCAATGTCCAGCACTTTTCCTTTTCTGGGCTCCCTTTCTAGTAAATGCGTATGGACAAATTTAGCTTTGTTCCTCTACGAACTGTCATTCACAGTACATATCAAAAAATTACGAACGAGATACAACTAAACACCAGAAAAATTCCTTGAAATTGCCATGTAAATAGACAGTTGTAAGAACTGAAAGGCATGATAATGACACGAGATAGAAATAAAACAAATTGGAAATACGGAAAAGAGATACGGCAAAGGGAATGAAAACAAAACAATATTTTATATTCGAAAACAAAGGTAACGAACGAGAATGCAAATAGGAGTTAATATTTTTAAAACAAATATTTCTAGTAAAGATCACCTCTGCCGTAATACAAACAATAATGATTGCGAACTTAACATATTAATGATGGCAGCATAATCAAACTGAAATGTATTTAATCAATTACGAACAATTGGGTGACTCGAATGCTTTGCATGCACAGATCTAATAGACAGTAACTCTCTCAGGAACGTATTATTCTTCTCAAGGAATATTATTTCCTTAGGATTTCAGAATTTCTGCAAAAGTGACAAAGCTAATAGATTTGCTATAATAGATATATTAGATAATAGAATAGATAATAGCAAAGCTAATAGAAAAAGGCTAGTATATTTTTTTTAAATCTACTCACACATTCTCTTAAATAAAATGAAATTTCTAAACAAAGTTAAAGACCTATCAAAATTCAATTAGCAGTTGGTGATAGCAGCTGTAGCGATAAAAGCTTTGTAATTTGGCAACGACATTTTAAAAATGTTGGTGGAAGCAATGAAAAACGCATGTGTTACATTTTAGAATATATGTAATTTCCTCCCACAAGGTGACTTCTTATTTGAAAAGTTTTAGAGACAAATCTCTTCATGCGAAAGTTCTGAAAGAAAACACGAGTAACTTTGAAACGAGAAGCAGACGTGAATCGTCACCGAAGAGGACTCGAGATATATAATAACGTCGGCTGAAGGCAGTTGGCAACTTCGAGACATTCAGTTGGATCTCGGAGTTTCTATGGAAAACTAGTAAGAAGAACGAAGATATAAGATTTACGAGGATCCGTACCTCAAAAACTCGCAAAATTTGAAGTAGTAAATCAAATGTATTGAATAGTGGCAAACAACGCCACTGTCTAGGGAATGTTTTTTTCATAAAGTTCAACTCTTCCGCAGGTACATCATTAAAACTCCTAATAAATCGTAATATTATGTGGTATACTGTAAGTATTAACATTCCTTAATAGTGTATTCAGCAATTATATCACCTAGGCTATTACTAAGAAACAAAACCGCAGTGTTTTGAATTTCTTTGCTTGCACTATAGAAAAGCAATGGATTGAATATAGCCAATAAAGTAAGAAATATATTGTTTTCGCATTTTCATTTAGTGTCTGTTCAACAACAAGAATGGAAAGTATATTTTATGAAATTCATAAGTGCGAAATTAACTGAGAGTACGATGTAGGGAGACGAGGAGAAAACTCTCTGTAACATTTGCATTTGGTCGACTTAATTTTTATATATTTATAGTTTTATATTTACGTTAAAGAAATTGTTGTTAATGAGAGAGGAACTTAAATTTTTATTTGAATTGCGCATCAAGTGAATCTAAGATTCGTAACTTGGCCTTTAGGAATTTTGATTTTACTTTAATGATTCTAATGTTCTCCGCCCTATTGAAACATTTCCTTTTAAGTTTCATAAAATGGCGGGGCGAAGGGGCAGAGCCGTCGTAGCCTTGGGAGAACGCGTTGGGCAGGACGCATAGGATGGAGCGCGTAGGGCGGGGGCGATGGGCAGGGCGCGTAGGGCAGGGAGCGTACGCGGAGCGTGTAGGGCTTGGCGCTTAGGGCGGGGAGCAGAGGCCCGGGAGCGTAAGGCGGGGCGAGGAGGGCGGGCGCTTAGGGCGGCGCGCATAGGGCAAGGCACGTAGGGCGAGTCAAGGAGAGCATGGCGCGTAAGGAGGGACTAGGAGGATGGGGCGAGGACGGGACACGCAGCGCAGGGCGCGTAGGGCGGGGCTAGGAAGATGGGGCGAGGACAGGTCGGGGCACGTAGGGCAGGGCTAGGAGGGTAGGGCGCGTAGGACGGGGCTAGGAGGATGGGGCGAGGACGGGGTACTTGAGGCAGGGCGCGTAGGGTGGGGCTAGGAGGGGCGAGGACGAGGCATGTAGGGCAGGGCGCGTAGGGCTAGGAGGGGCGAGGATGGGGCACGTAGGGCAGGGCTAGGAGGGTAGGGCGCGTAGGGCGGGGCTAGGAGAATGGGGCGAGGACAGGACGGGGCACGTAAGGCAGGGCTAGGAGGGTAGGGCGCGTAGGACGGGGCTAGGAGGATGGGGCGAGGACGGGGCACTTGAGGCAGGGCGCGTAGGGCGGGGCTAGGAGGGGCGAGGACGGGGCATGTAGGGCAGGGCGCATAGGGTGGGGCTAGGAGGATGGGGCGAGGACGGAGCACGTAGGGCACGGCTAGGAGGGCAGGACGCGAAGGGGGGATCGTGGAGATTGGGGCGAGGAGGGCGGGGTGCGTACGGTGGGGCGCAGAGGGGGTAGCGCGTAGGGCGGGGCGCGGAGGGTGGGGCGAGGAGAGAACGGAGCTGTTTGTAATTGGTAATTAGTTCGTCGCCGGCAGCGTCCCCTATCTCGCCTTCGGCCAGCGCCCGGGCCGGGGCAGGGCGCCGGGGCGGTTTGGATAGCAAATTGATACAAATTCGAAGTGGCGTCATTAAGGCTCTCATCCTGCCGGCTTATGGCCACGGACTTGGCTGAGCTCGAGGCTGCCTCCTCGCTAGCTCTCTCGTCACTTTCAGCTCGCTCACTCTCTTGCTCCCAATCGCCAACGCTTCTTGTACATCATTCTCTAATACTATAACGTTTTCTTCTACTTCATATAAATCACTTATCTTCTGCTCGTATTGAAGCTCCACGTACAAAATCAGTCTTGTAATGAGTAAGCCCGCACTTAGATATCTACAAAGTGAGCGAGTGAACATATGTGTCAGCTACAATAGCCATTGGTTCCGTGAGTGTAGTGTACGCTATAATGCGGGAGGTGGCAGTGCTCTACACTAACAAAACGTAATGTCTGGCGACAATCTACATGTCGATTTGCAGGGATTCCTCCCTCCTTTTATCTCCACAAATTATACATTTGCGATTGTGTAATGAATGTGTGTGTGTGTGTGTGTGTGTTTGGATGCGTAAGGGGAGAGGAAAAGACAAAGATGAAGAAGGAAAGATGGCGCGGAGTCCGTGTGCTGTGTGTTACGGAATTGTCTCGGCACTTGCCTCGGCACTCACCTTAGAATGCACGGAAAACTACCATTTGTAGCAGTTGACCTCAAGAAATAATCTCCTCTTCTCCACAAATTGCTTCAACTGGATCATCCTAATCAGCCCTACCCATGCGTCTTCCAGACTCCAAATCAAAGGTGTTCACTTTCTTTCTACCAGAAAATCAAGTGTAAGTTTACAATCAATACAAGTATACGTCCGCGCGTATAGGTGGGGCTAGTATAGTCGTGCTTGACGCATCAATATCCACCTTATCATAATACTTTTTATGCAAAAACCTGACAAAATTTTGAGATTTAAGAGGGGTATTTTCTTTCTATTGCGGTATCTGCTGCAAACCTTTTCTATACGCATCCTGAGTTCTAAAAAGTTTACCGGATAACCAGCAACGTTCAAACTACTACTGTTCTAGTCATGCATCCGTTGAGTGAATCGTGTCTCTGACCCGGATTGATTGATTGTTATTGATTCCGGAAGCGTCAACTACTAGGGTCATTAGGCCCGTAAGTGTAGCGCATGTTTTTGCTCGAGAAGTGCCGGGTTTTCCTCCGTTGGATACTGAGATCCAGCGCCCACCTACCGTCGACTAGAGAGGTTTTTCTCAAACGTATCTCCCACCAACGTGGCACCGCCCCAGCGAGAACAAGCTCTAAAACCCCGACCGGTCTTACGGCATGTGTGGTAGTGTAGAGCGTATTAGTGTCAGTGTGTGTAAGGGGAGAGGTTGGGACAAGGAAGAGGTAGGAAAGATCGCGCGCGGTCCGTGGCCCGTATGTTAGGGTGCTGCTCCGGCATTCGCCTAGTGTTGATCGTAGAAACCACGGAAAACTGCCTATCAGAGAAACCGGCTGCTAGAATTCTCGGCGACAGATTTCACCGTTCGAATACCGTAATATTTATATATAAATATATATTTATATAAATATATTAATATATAAATATATAGTTTATATGTATATATAAATACATTTATTTTGATGTTGGTATATATAAGACCGGTTACCTCCGACACCGTGTACATCTCGACCCACATCTTCATGTTTTTTCACGTAGGTTTATGTGCTGGTAATTTTGTTGGAACTCCACTAGATGGCGGAGTAGAACAAAACTAAATATTCATGTCAAATGCAATCCACAACACTATGCAGTATTTTTGAATCTGTATCGTTAAATAACTCCTAAACGAAGCGTTCTAGGATATTAAAAACTAACCTTTGAGGTCAAATGCCTCAAAGAAACGTTTCTCACATCGTAATCTTCAGGATGAGATCTTCTATAATATTCTATTACGTTTTTTCTTGTCCGGCGCATCTCGATATTACCCCACCTTCTCATAGACGTGCAGAATCTGCAACTGAATGTGAACAAGAGGGACAGAAAGAGGCAGAGACAGGCAGAGAGAGAGAATCAAACAGACAGACAGGAAAAAGAGAGGAGAGAGAGATGAGAGAGAGAGAGAGAAAGGGAGAGGGAAAGAGAAAGAGGCAGATGAAGGGTTCCGGGTTCTCCTAGTTTGGATATAAGTATCTCTCTGGACTACATTAAACTCCATATCAAGAGATTCTCCCTTTTCTGTATTCAATTCGACTTCCATGTCGTTCAGAGTTGAATTCAATGAAGATGCAAAGTTTGTTCCTCTTGTCAGTTCATTGTGTGCAGACTTAGAGTTGCACGACGATCCTTTTGCTCGCTCCTTCCCGCTCGCGGTGCGCTGCGTGACAGGCCAGAGCGATGGCAAATCTCTTGAGGAAGGAAAAGCTGACAGGTCGTGTGCAATGGCGTTGAAGAACGACGTATCAAATAGGGTCCTTAAGTAAAGTATACACAAGAGGAAGCTTTCTCGTTAATATTCTATCTATTATTCCTAGATTTATTACGTACCAGCGAACGAATGTGTATGGAAATTTATGTTATTTGAATTATATTAATGAATGTACATGGACATTTGTCATAAATGTCAACAGATTTTCTTTCGAAACCATGGATAAAAAGAATGTCATTCATTTTTTCCGTATGAATGTCACCAATGTTTTCTAAAATAAGATTTGTCAGCTGCACCTAAATGCTTTCCACTTGCTGAATTTGCCGCTGAAGTACAAAATGTTCTCACTATTTCCGCAAGCCTACCATACTCATCTCTTGTGACCGGAAAAATGTGTAGTGTGAAACGTCAAAATATGTACATAAATATGTAATGAAAACAGGAAGAATATGTAATATTAAAATACACTAATATAAAACACATTTACATAATAGAAAATTACATTTTTAAAAACACTTCGTAAACACTTTTTAAAAAGAATACAAACATTTTAAAAATTGCAGAGTACACATTGATGCACACTGCTCCGTACAACTTTCCCGCCAATTGCAAAAACTTCATTCATTGCTATCCAGAGTCGTAATTTAGCAGCCAGATTAGACGAAATAGAAGTTATCTTTCAAACTGACGTTATTAACGACCAGCAAACAATTACTCTAGCGTGCATCATTCTTTGGCGATCGTCAAAGTTTCTCAGACATTAAGGTTAAAGGTCACGAAACGCCAGTCAACGCAACGTTAATTCTCAATGAACGCAATAATCCTATAATCCTATTGTACGGTTAGATTTAATTTTATTTAAATTTTCTCACATTTTTTTAATTTTCAAAGTTAACATGTTTGTTTTTATGTTGCTGGTAATATTGATAGATTCTTATAAATTAAGAAATGATTGTACACAATTAAGAAATGAGGTACAATTAAGAAATGAGGTACACATGTCAATTCGGCCGCAAATTCACACAGAGAATCAAAGAACACAAACAAGCATGCAAAAACAACACTACCACAATATCGCACTTTGCTGATCACTTAACCCAAATCAAACACACATTCGATAAACACAGTAGTTTCCGTATTCTAGAAATTGGCACAGTCTAAAGTTAGGAACCATTCACATACACACCAACCTTCATAACCAGAATGCCATTTGCGTTTATGCTTTTATGCTGTTAATCTAAGCCCAGTACATGCACCCTGGGACCGTTGCCCTCCCCCTTACGTAGAATATTGTTCTCCGCCAGACGCTGCAAGGAATGTACGATCCACTTTGCTTAATGCGCCTGATATGCTGCCGTTATGTAGAAAGTTATGTAATGCTGGGGGAAAAGCGACGAATTTTCGGCAGAAAAACTCTAATTGCCCGTATAACGAAAAAGTCGATAAGTCCTGTTGCTAAATTTAGAAAAAAAATACTGCAACACATGGTGTAGCCCGAATTTGTATTGTGGGTCCTTGATACTGAAAAATCGATTGACGGCAAAACGCCTGTCCGTCTGTCTGTAAACAACCTAACGACTAAACCGTTCCACCAAGCGACTAAACCGTTCAGATGATTTTCTCCAAAATTGATATTTCCCAAGGACGTTTAAGAAAATGGTCAGGTCTCATGTTCGTTGAAAACCCTGATTTTCCGAAAATCGCAAAATTTCTAAATTTTTTGGCGTCTTCCTTCAGATAAAATATTAGACAGAGCTTTTCCCCTATCTTCCTTTTAAAATAAGGTCAACACAATTTTTTGAAAATGTCAGTTTTATAAAAAATAATAACTGAGATGAGTTATTTTCGGAGAGAAATTACTGTATAATGTTACTTAAACCTCACTCAGGGCGAGAAAGCCTGTGCTGTGTTAACACCAATAGGTTTTGCAAATAAATTCCTCTATTTATAATTTTCAGTTCAATGATGTTCGCCGTGCGTTCCAAAAGATCTTGTATTCAGACAACAGTCATTTCTTAATTTCATAATTTAACGTACTTGAATACAAATGGTGTTGGCATTTAAAACTCTGATCAAAAAGTAGACATTTCTATGAAATTTAACATTTTGTTTACATTGTAAACAAACCTGCTTTGATCAACGGTTTAGTTTATTATTATTATTATTATTATTATTATTATTATTTTAATTCAGCACACCAAAATTAGACGTAATCGTTTGTCAATCTCATTCCGCAATATCATAGCAGGCCAGTGGTTGATATCAACTCATTCATCAAGTTGTCTCAATAGGCGTTAGTGAGAGTATACGAAGCGATAAGTGAAACTTTTCCTCCACAGTGGCTTGTAAAATGCACTGCGACATCTCAATATCCACAATGTGTTTGTGTAAATGTGTGCGTGAGTTGATGATTGATGAATACAATCAAACTGTCATGAACAAAACTGTCAATGCTAAGGTCACTACACCGACTCAACGAGCAGGAAGAAACGATTTGCACATTGAAACTCGATCTCCCTTTGCGAGGAAAAGGTTTAAAGGCGATCTTCTGCGCTACTTGAACGTTCTCTAGTTAGAAATGATTCAGGATTTACTACGGGACAATCATATTTACAAGATGTTCGAATTCTCCAGCGTAAGCCTTTATATTGAAAATTCCAGGCGCGGGGAACTGCCTTAAATGGAATGCTATTGCCAATAAAAAATAATGTGAAAGCAATTTCAATATACGGAGAAGCAGTGAAATTAAATTGCTGCTTTTAATGCGGAACTGCAATGGGATGAAATTTCATTCGGCTGAACCAATGATCGAGAAAAAACAAGCACTGCAGGAATCTCGGGACTTTTAATTGAAGGACGCCGCCGTTGCGCGTCAGGCTGATAACGGGCGATTAGCCCAACCGGCTTCTGAGCAGAATCTTCTCATTCTGAAATTGGAAGTTGTTCTTCTATATTCACGTACATACGGAGTTTACTCTACATTTAGTGTAGAGAAAGTTACGTTAGGCTGCAAAAAGATATTTGTCAAGATTTGGGCGGAAATTGACATGTTAGTATTCCTTGATGTTGAAAAGAATTATTTTTTCGCAAACTTCTGTCCATCTGTTCTTCTCCTGACCGCCTGTCCGTCTACGACTAGCATGTTGAAATGATTTTCCCCAAAATTGATTTTTCCTGTTCGATCTGGCTGCATTAAAGGCCTACGAATTTGAAGCGGATGCATTTTTTAGGGTCCTTTAGGTGAAGTCCGAAGGACATTTTCAAAATATTTTGAAAAATTGTTTCAAATGTTTCCTATTTTTGTTTTCGGAATACAGCAAATTACGATATAAAAGTTATGCAGGTCCGGTTTTCAATACAACCTCTAAATTTTCAAAAATTGTAAAAGTTTAAAACATTTTCGTTTTGTTTTAACAATTATAATATTGATGATAGAGCTTTTATCTTAAACCTATTTTTCACGGTTAAATCGTAGAATAATGCCAGGTATTTGGGGGGCGTTGGAGTCGGGGGTCATGTAATGGAGAGTCAGTGACGCCAGCTATCTTTCTTTCCTAAGCGTCGATCGGGAAGTTGAAGTCATTTGGTGCGGTGGGTGCGCTCATCCTTTGCTGAGCCTACATAGGTCATTCCGAAAGTAATGCCTCCTTTTTATTTGTTTGAAAAATACAGTAAATAAAAAGCAACTTAATACAATGTTTTAGAACAGAGTTTTTTGAACACGAAACTATTTTTCAATATAGTCCCCCTTTTTTTCTACACATTTTATTCACCGATGAACAAGAGCCTGCATGCCATGCTGATATAAGTCTGTACCAGTCGAGTTGATCTGTACGGGGAATTCTTATGGCGTCATTCCATGGATTGTCGTTTTATTTCTGGCTCATAATGGTGACATCTTGTCTTGTCATCAGTGATTATTCGATCCAGAAAACCGCCACCTTCAGCTTCGTATTGGGTCGAATGCTCCTCACAACGTTCCGTTCGGTGGTGTTGGTGTTCCGTGTGAGTGACCGCGGAACACACCTTGCGCACAATTTTCGATAACTCAACTTACTCGGTCATGGGCGTAGCCAGGTTTTTCATTAGGGGGGGGCAAACAACATTAATACGAAAATATATCAATTATATATCAATACGATATATAATTTATGTAATTCGATATATAATATTAAAAATATATCAATTCGATATCGATATAGATGTACACTCGTACATCTATTGATGTAACATCGACTTGCCATAGATGTATACTTCGTATTGAGTTGCCTTAGGAATATCATTTAAGGACAATATTAATAAACTATGAAGACATTTTTTTAAAAAAAATTATATATTCAATTACACTAGTTTATTAATGATATAAAGAAAATACACATTATAAAATATATTGGAAGACTATATAAAACAACTAACGAACTGTCAAACTAAAACAAGTTTGCGTGGATTTTTTGCAAATCTCTCAAATATTTCTTTGAGATATTTCTCTTCTTTTCCTATTACGAATTCCCTATGTACACTCATTAAACATAAACCGTTTAGTCGATTTTCTGTCATTGTTGATCTTAACCAAGACTTTACTCTGCGTAAAGTACTGAATGATCGCTCTACAGTACAAGTGGTGCACGGTAGAGCAAGAGAAATGAGTAGCGCTTTTTTTGTTTCGGGATAAAAAATGTCGGCCTCTTTAACTAAATCTGCCATTTTAATATCTTGTAATTGTTCTTCACTCAAATTTCTTTTGCTCCACGTGGAATACCATAATTCAGTTTCGGAATTCAATCGTTGTAAATTGTAGAATAATTCAAATTCTTTAGATTTTTTTTCGAAATCATCAATTGTCATCTTCATCATATTTTGAGGATGAAGAATCAACAATGAAAACGCAGCTGAATGATCTTCTGAAAAACGACGTTCCAAAGATGATACGAGAGAATCTAAATAAGGAATTATTAAAGATCTTCTCCAGTATTCTTCTTTATTGGATGCTGGAGGATTTGAACGATGCTTTTGTTTATCGACAATTCTAGGTAGTAATAGTTCCAGTCCACATTTTTCGGCTATGCTCTTTGCATTTTCCATGAGTACTCTTGTAATCTGCTCAGGATCATTACGATGACTTTTTATTACTCCAAGAATTCTTCGGATATGCTCTGAACATTGCAACAAGTCCAAAGCTTTGGACTGCAGAGCATTCACCACCGGTTCCAATATCGCAGAATATTTTGCAATTAAAGCCACAGCAACAACAAACTTACCTGTAGTTGTAGTTGCATGAAGTTGGAATGCCGTTTTCCTAGTTTGATTGTTTCCTATGAGTGATAATTTTTGCAGAGCTGATATTATATCAGTAAAATGATTGTTAAAAACAGAAATACTTTTGTACTTTTGAGACCAACGAGTTTCGCAAAACATAGGAATATTCGGGATATAGTTTCGTCTTAATACAGACTCTCGAAAAAATGCAATAATGTCTTTGACTGTAGAGATAGTATTTCGTATTTCTGGTACATTATTCAAGTCATTAACTACAAGATTTAATTTGTGCGATGCACAATGAAAAAACTTAGCTTGTTTATACTTTTTTTGTAATATGCTTTGTACTCCGTTTTCATTGCCAGCCATAGCTGCACATCCATCATAACCTTGACCTACACATTTTTCCGGATCAAGTCCTTCCTTTTCCAAAAATGTGTCTATTGCTGTTGCAATTGTATGAGCATCGAGAGCTTTAAGTTCAACGAAGCCAACAAATTCTTCCCGAATTTTCATCTGTTTTTCATCAAAAAATCTTAAACCAATTGACAATTGCTCTTTCCCCGATATATCAGCTGTCTCATCCGCTAGTACACTAAATGCGTATGCTTTTTTTGCGTCTTCTATTATATCATCTTTAATGACAGCCCCGCACAAACTAATAATTTCATTTTGTATTTGAGGAGACATATATGTTGCATTTTTTTAGCGTTAGATTCATCAAAATGTTGCTTCAAGTATTTATCACCAGCTTCAATTCGAAATTTAATTAAATCCTGAAACACACCTCCAGTTTGAACTTTTCCTCTTAAAGGCAGATCATGGGTCCCACAAAATAAAATTGTGGAGATTATCGATTTTAAAATCTTACTATTTTCTTCTATTATTTTTTTTGTGGCCGTGTAATAGTTGCACATCAACTGGAGCATTAGCAGTAAAATCTCTGGCCGCAGTAACTGCAGTTTTGTGCCAATGATTAGAAGAATGTTTTTTACAATCTTCATGTAAATTTTTATAGCGTGTAAAAGGCTTTATCATAAATGATCCAAGAATACCTTTAACTGAACCAATGGGTGGAGGAAAGAGGACACAAAATTTACAAAGACCGCCTTTGAGTGCTTTCGAATATACAAGCCAGGGTGAATATGTTTGTATCCAAGCATGCTTAAATTTTCTTTCGGAGGGTTTTACATCTTTACTAAAATCATAACTCATGGGTGGAATCCAACAAGATTTTAGAAGTGTAATTTTTTCTTCTGGTGTCATTTGAGAAGAACGTCCAATCCATAAACCCAAATCATTTTCGAGAGGATCATCCATGTGAGGTTCAAGTGATTCATCATTACTTAGATAAGAGGATGAAGGTCCTGGTTGAGGTTCTGTACGATTAAGTGTTGATACAAATTTTGCTTTCTTTTCGTCACTTTCATTTTTGGATTCATTTCTTTCCTCTAGTTTTCTTTTTGATTACCTATAAATATATAAAATATTCTACATTAAAAATGTCTACAGGAAAACAGATTTTTATGCTCTTAATAACTGCTATTCTAGATTTAGAAATACTTAAAATTACTTATACTTTGTGTTTAGATATCACAATACTTACTGATCAAAAATTTTCTTATGTCCATAACAAACTTTTATCTATATTAAGAAGAATATAGCAGAATGTTCAAGCGTAACTCCAACACTAAAAAGTAAACCCTAGACGGGAACTTCTAAAACAGAATATTCCAGAGAAATTAAAATTACGAAAATAATATTATTATATTAATATAATACAATTATATTAGTATATTCTTTCAAAATATTTTTACAAAAATTACGCTTTTATAAAAATATGAATGTATTATATGACATAATGTTTCATTTTCTCAGATTAAAACAAGGTTTTGCTGTAACTTAATGTATAAATATAATGTGCACAATGATTAACTGGTTTTTGTAACAAAAAAATTGATTTAGATTGATTTTAGATTTATTTCTAAATATTGATTTAGGTAATTATAACAAATTAATCACATTTTTTTCGAAAGAATTTTTTCTACGAAACAACAAAAAAGTTATTAGCAGTTTTCTTTTTATGAATTATTTATTTGTCTAAATTTAGGAAATTTAATTCAAAAGAAATAAAAAATATTAACAGGTATTTGGTCCAATTAAAATTACAATAATGTCCTCAATCCATACACATAGCAATTCATACCATTTCATAAGCTCATTCTATTTTATGAAATGTGCAACAGAAAATTCAAGACAGATTTTGCATTTGTTTCATAATCGTCGTTCTTCATGAATCATGCTTATCTAAGAGTTGTTTTTGGTAGTCATGGAAAAATCATTGATTATTATAAATATTATTTTTTATGTCTCGTAAAAGAAAATTATTTTCTGAAATACTATTAACGTTTATTCTAGAAGGATAGTTCATAATGTAATGTTTTACTCACCGTGGAGCGTATGTAATATTTCAAAAAGCACTTTATATGTACTGCTGTTGACTCTCAATTAAACACAATAATTAAACAATCCGTATTTTCATACGTAAGGTATATCAATTTATGTCACGTTCACTTGTTTCAGACGATCGGGACTAAACTAAGAAACTAACACAATTATTGCAATAGGACGGTGATCGGTGTTGAATCAACAATGTTGATTTAATCTTATCTCAAAATCTGTAGAATTCAAAAACATTGTACATTTTGAGCGAGTGTGATTCATGCTGGGCTGAATGGCTGATAAAATTGAATACGAAAACTCCAACGCTTCATTTTTACCTAATAACTTAAAAATAAATTAAGATTAATTAAAAATGATTACATTTTTAGTTAGATATTTTTTCTTTACTGTATATATATTAAAATTCTATCATATAACATATTTTACTTAAGTAAACCAAATCTTTTTCTTCATATATAAATATAATAAAATCATACAATTTTTGATTGATGTTTTATACAAATTTTATAAATTTCTGAAGTTTTAGGGGGGGGCAACTGCCCCCCCCTGGCTACGCCCATGTACTCGGTGTTACTTTTAATGCATTGCAGACAATGATCAGTGCTGTACGTAGTACCGTTACCCCCTCACGAACCTATTCACGCGGAAGAGCTGATCGAGGCGCTCCTTCATTCCGTGGCGTGGCAGCTGTGCGAGGACGACAGCAACGTGGTTTGTCATTCACGTCGCTGTTACCATCGCTGTAACGCACTACCCATCGTCGCCACACTGTGGCGTGACATCCATAGTATGTATCTCTGCTTCTGACGCACGTTCCAGCTAGACGCCATTTTAGCGTTCTGTAACTATGCTTCTATCTAACAAATAGCAACGACATTAAACGAACTTTAACGAGAAAGTTCATATTTTAGTATGACACCACTCACATTCGTTTTTGAGATCAAACTCCTACGTAAAAAAATGGGAGGCATTACTTTGAGAACGACCCTCGTACATACGTGAGTTCGGTTCCCAGCAGAGGCATTTCGTATATCGGTAATACTTTTGCGGATTCACGGAGTTTATCATTACCTAATCGTTACAAAAAATGAGAGGAAGTACGTGAATTTTTAGCATTATTAATAAAGAAAAATTCATCCGTGTTTGAGAAATTATTATTTAGATTTTCAGATTATTAGATTTTTGTAAAACGTCAAGATTCCCGTCACAGTTACTCAATAAATATTGATATTTATAATTGTACAGTACATCACTTAAAGACCTAAAATGGAGGCATAATTGTCATGAAAAATTCACTGGCTTACCCTCATGAAGGCCGATCGCCTCCGATTTTGTGGCTGCCCGGCTGCTTGTCGCAGGGGTCGTTGCTGCCTACACCTGTAAGTCTGACGGGAAACATGACGGATGCGTTAAAGATCTTTTGGTCCTAAACCAGCAAAAGCATTCCTGATTTATACACGAAGTTTAATGATCTACAGCTACACAATAAAATTGAAAAGCCATAGAAAACTAGTGCTGATAAAACAGCACGTACTTTCTCGCCCAACTTTCACGCCAAATTACGCAAAAAGTACTCAAACTTTCGAAAAATTGTGCATAACTATTTCAAAATCAGTCTTTAATGAATAGATTTCATTAAGGGAAAAATCTCTATCTTCATAATTGTAGTCGTAGAAAGACGCCGAAAAAAATTTTAAAAAGTGGATATTTGCAATTTTTGAAAAAACAATTTTCAATGAACTTGGAACCGCACTTAAAAGTCCTTCAACTATCCAACAACAAAATTTAATAAAAAAAAACGATGGAGCGTTCTTTATTTGGAAGATGTCCCAGATGCTTCATTTAAAGTACTCCCCAAAAGTAAAATATCGGTTTCAAATTTAACGACCCGCGATATCAGCCAGATAGATAATGGAATATCAATTTTGGAGAAAATTGGCTGAACAGTTTAGCCGCCAACGTTGTTCACAGGATTGACAGACGTTTTGCCGTCAATCGACTTTTCGGTATAAAGGACCCACAAAATATGGATTCTGGCTACATCACGTGTTAGAGAATTTTTTTCTAAGTTGAGCAAATGGATTTATTCACTTTTTCGTTACCAGGCCCTTGTAATAAGAATGATTCTGCCGAAATTCGCCGTCTGTTCGCGCAGCATTGCATAACTTTCTCTCTACTTCGTAGTTAGAAAGTAAACCAGGAACGCAAAACTAAATAATTATCCCACCTAGCGACGTCACATAAAGTCAATTCGGCCATGCGGTCTGCTCACCCCTCTTCATGATGTTGCTCCAGTACAGTGGAGATGTCCGTCCTCGGCGCTGCAAATGCCCCTGGGTAGGGCCAGCGCTGGTCAGTAGGTCTACAGAAAAAATGTCTAACTGTACTAAGGTCTAACAGAAAAAAAATTCTAATAAAAATGTCGTGTACAGCTGTATTAAATCTAATGAATAAACGTTCAAAGCTAAAATGTCTACCAACAAAAATGTCTACAGCTAAAATGTTTACCAACAAAAGTCTACAAAGTCTATCAGCTAAATATCTAAAAGTCTAACAGAAATGTCTTACAGGTATTCTGTTAAAATATTATATTTAATGTAATAATAAGTGGAAAGTAGTTATTGATATGTAGATATCTATATTATTTTGATAGGATTTTCAAAAATAAATGAGTTGCAACAAAATTCGAAATCCATTTTTATTTCAAACAAACCAGGCATTGTAACAAAAAATCATGGTCGAATTTACCGTGTATAACAGGGGTGTCCAACTTACAAGGCCTCAAGGGCTATAACTAACATCTTTAATATAATTATGGGCTTTACTGTTGTTAATATGGCTGCTAGCCTGACTGTTCTGAAACGGGGGGGGGGAACCATGCGTGATATCAGGCCATGCCATACATAACGCAGTGAAACTCAGGATGATTTCAATTTCTGTATTTTTCTAGAAAAAAGAATAATGAAATCTTAAGTTAACCTATTTTTGTATTAAAGGGAATGTTGACCCCAACAGGATGCGTGCGCTAGGCGTACAATGTTCGCGCCTGACATAGATGAAAGGGACTTTCGCTTGTGATTAATAACCTTTCGTGAGCCACATTACATAGCATCGCGGGCCGCAAGTTGGATACCCCTGGTGTACAATATTGTACGACCAACAAATTCAAAGCATCGCACGTTGGCAGCAAACACATTGGATATTATTATCCGGGATTTGGAGAAAAAATCGTCTCTGCTAGTAGATGTTGCTAATGCCATGCAATCAAAACGTCGTCGTAACCAAGGAGACAGAGAAACGTTTTAAATACAAGAGTTTGGAAATCGATATCAGCCGAAAGTATGCATATGTGTTAAAGTAAGCGTCAGTAATGTATTTTGTAACAATTGTGTGTATAATATCTTAATTTTCATAAGTGTAATTTCAGTTCTGCGGAAGAGAAAACAAAGCTCCCTAACGTCATGTAATATAATGTAGCCATGTGTTTAAAATAAGGTGATTGTCAATAAAGAATTTGGACCGTACCCTCATGTTCAATGACTAAATCAATTTGAATAACAATCTGCACCTCAAGAAATACATTGATAAATAGTATTACGTAACCATTACTTAAGGCGAGATTACTTAAGGATTGATTGATCGTGATTCCGGGCGCGTTAACTACAGAGGTCATCAGTTCCGTAAGTGTAGTGCGTGCTTTTTCATCGGGAGGTGGCGGTGATCTTTCCCCGCTGGATGGCGAGATCCGGCGCTGACCTACCGTTGACTAAAGAGGTTTCCCCCCAACCAGGTATCTCCCACCAGCGGGACACCACCCCAGCCGGGACAAGCTCTAAGCTCCCGACTGGTCTCCCGGCATGTGTGGCTGTGTAGTGCATGTTAGTGTAAGTGTGTATGTGAGGGATGAGGATAGGACAAGGAAGAGGTACGAGAGATCGAGAGATCGCGCGCGGCCCGTGGCCCGTTTGTTAGGGTACTGCTCCGGCATTCGCCTGGTGCTGATCGGAGAAACCACGGAAAACTGCCGATCAGAGCAGCCGGCCGCTAGAATTATCCTCCAGACAGCGACTGTAGTCGACCTAGCCGACAAGCTAGTGTCGAAAATCCTGCCGCCGTCGGAACTCGAACCTAGGACCTCCCGGTCAGAGGGTTATGGCGAGAAAGTATGTGCTGTTTAGCACCACTAGTTTATTCCAAAAATGATTTACATTTTTCTAATGCCTCCGCTGGTTTTACTTGAGCACAAGGGCCTTTCTCTTGAGCTTCTGCACATTTGTGTAAAATTTTCAGTTTTTCTGTTTTAATAGTTTGCTTTAATTTTTAAGTTTTCTTCTAAGAATTCGCTGTATTGTTCTTGAGCAGCACTCATACGTGCTAAATTTCCAGACCCACTTTTGAATTGACCTCCAGTATTGCAATTCCTCTCTCATATTAAATTGTTCAGGAGCCGACGGTCCAGTAGAAGCCGTAGCCGAAGGTTCTGGGGGAGCCGATGGTTCTGCCGGAGCCAAAGGTTCTGCCAGAGCCGAAAGTTCTGCCGGAGCCGAAGGTTTTGCCAGAGCCAAACGTTCTGCTGGGGCCGATGGGTCTGCCGGAGCCGAAGGTTCTACCGGAGCCGATGTTCTGGCGGAGCGAAAGGTCCAGCCGAAGCCAAAGGTTCTGCCGGAGCCCATCTTTATACCCGAACCGAAGGTTCTCCCGGAGCTGAAGGTTCTGCCGGAGCCAAAGGTTCTGCAGAAGCTCTAAGATTCTGCAAGAGCCGAAGGTCCTGCCAGAGACGAACGTCCAACATCTAACATTAATGAGCCATACCCTTCAAAATTGAAGGAGGCAGAGGAATCCATAGGTCCTGAATGCTCACTGGCTTCATTAATTGAAGAATATCTCTCTCCAGTGGAGAAGAGACGCCTTCACTAAATGGTCCTCCTCCTGACTGTCTCTTTTCAAAAATATTTTGTGCCTCCTCGGTCTTCACCCAGCTTCTCATGTTTTGGGATGTTTGCAAAACAAATCAATACAAAATAGATGACAACCCACTGTTTGAGGTGTCAATCGATACTTGGTGAGGTGATGTATCAATCAATATTTTTAAGTAAACTGTTGTTGTTTTAGTATGGGAAATTCTGTATCAAATAATAATTTCCCTTTAATTATGTAATTAATCATTCTGTAAATGTTTATTTGTGATCAGTATTAATTAGTGTTTAGAAGAGTCTCTGATGACCAATCAAATTGAATACACAAGTTTTTGTGTGTAAGAAGTTATGTACTTGTTCAATGTTAGGGCCAATGTAAAATCAAAGGAACAAAGAAAAATTACAAATGTTTTGTTGTTGCAATTGCACTGATATTATATAAATGAGAAATTGATGTGATGAAATATTAGCTCGGTTATTCAAAGGTGTGTATTCATAAATGGAAAATAATACGTGAGGGCACGTAAATAACAAGAATTCATTTTTAATATGGAACAGCTATCCTACCTTGCCGCAGGTGGCTTTGATTTATCAGATCGCCTGTGAGAGAGTACAAAAGTTGCGGCAATAATTCAGACGTCACCATTTGTGTTTTTCTCTTCTTTCTGGAGGTGTCAACTCCACCTTTAATTCACTAAATATTGTAAACTTAAGAATTGCTCGGTTGTTAATTGCAATCACACGGCAGCAACATATAATACAAATATCTTGCGTTCCGATCTGAGCGTCAGTCTACTGTTCCCTGCAATAACTCACTACGCTAGTCAAATACGATCAAAGTAAAATTATGGACCAATTCATTTTAAATAATATTCGACGTAAAAATTGCTAACAATAAAAGAAATTAAAACAAGCATAATATAATTTTAAATGCAATTTTGATGTAGACAATCGAACGAAACATTTACTAGAACGATTCTCAATGATTAATAGTCAATACTTGGTTAGTAAACTTCTCTGTGAATAGTCAAGAACCTGTATCATAATGAAATCTGCATCATTATGCCACGGGTTGCAGCCATGGCAGAATGATACAATGGGAGTAACGAAAAATCTTTTGTACTCACGGACTCCCGGGCGTTCTGTGCCCGAGTAAACTTCGTGCCAGGTAATATTTTACTCCCTCCCAAAGTGGTTTCACTCCTTTTGCGAAGCAGAGGTCAATTACAAAGATGGCTGTTTTGACTGTCTTTGTCTATGCCTCTCAAACATTTACAAAGATGAGGCAAATATATTAAATGACAGTGCAGTGTGCCGCTGCTCTCCTCTTAACTGTTGGCCGCTTTTCTGGCCGACGGATAAATGCCCTTGGTCATGCGATGCAGTTTCCACTACGCTCGAATGAAGACTGGAAACGGCAAAGAACCACAGTAAAAATCCAGGAAACAAAACAAGTCAAATTCATATTGTTTTGTTGGTAACATCTGATATACACAGTGTTATTACAATGAATGCACTATTTACTACTGACCAGTCGCGGCTCGTGATTTTATAAACGGGGAAGGCTGCAAATGTATTGCATTGCATTACATTACATTACAGTGCAGTGCATTGCATTGCCTGTATTGTATTTCTATTAATAATAAATCTCATAAGGCTCGTCCACACGATGCGTCTTTTCTGTGGATCACGGGAATAAAATTGAATGTGCAAAGTTGAAAGACGAACCTTCAACACAGCGCACGTTCGCTACGTTGTCCACACCGTGGAACGTTATGGGGTGGTTGTTCTATTCTGTACAACGGATCCAGCTATTTGCACGGCAATTTCGCCAACTTATTTTATAATCAGTTGAAACAAGAGAAAAAGAGAAAACTTTCTTTTCCCTATAATCTTAAATGAACTGAAGAGCGAGTTCTTTGTTTTCAAGAGACATTCTGAAAATACATAACCTTGAATGAATATAGTTTTCACTATATAGCTTAATACATTTATATATTAAAAATTTGTATTACCGTAAATATATAATAAATGAATAATCTGCAACAAATTCGCAATAAAACAGACGGACAGCAGACAAAGAACTCTTACGGGTCGGTATTCCGGATGACTTCGCTATGAAATACACGTTCTTTGGGGGAAGTGCACGAGAAAGACGAACGAGATTCCCGTTAGCTCTGGTAAACTTGCGCTATTGCATACGTCCATCGTTTTGACGAAAGGACGCATGCCCGAAACGCATGCGCTACGTGCGCTAAATGCATGCGTTGGACGCACGCGCAAAATTGAACGAAAAGACGCATCCTGTGGAAGCGCCTATACGGACTTAAGGGAGTAACGCTCCTACCGCATATCGGGAAAACTAGTTGAAGCGCAATGCTAGTCGCTGAACTGCATAGTAATGCCATCTGGTATGCTCGTTCTTCTTCAGACCCTAGATTACCAATCTTGAAGGCTGCCTGGCTGCGCGTTAGTTCTACCAATGTTTATTGAGAATATCAATAAACCATTTTAATGTCCGCATATTACGTCACGAGTATTACCTCATAAGAAGCATGCTCATAAAAGTTTGAACTGATATAACCGGAATGAAAATGTGGAAATTAGTACAGGATTTTGTTAATTTCAAATACTAAATATGTTTATATCTTTTGAACCTTGCGTGATAGATATTTTTTATGATGATTTTCGAAATCAGCGTGATCGTTTCCTTTGAAATCACATATTTCCATCCTGAGGTATGAAAACAATTTGTTTTTTCCCTAGTGTCCAAAACTGGGGAAAAGTAGAGTGTAACAATTGAAGTGGCATGCAATATCCCACTGTATATTGCCGTGTAACGATGAGAAAGCTCACTTTTCAGGTTGAGAAGACCGGAACACGGCTTAGAAATGTATATGTGCTAACCACACATACCCGCTCTCCTATGGCCATAAGGCCGGAACGCCGAGCTGTTAGGCATGCAGGAACAGCTAGTAGGCTGGTACGCTGGTAGGCTGGTAGTGACATGGAGAAAAATATGAATGTGCGCACCCTCAACTCATTCACTTTTGGACAGCAACGAAGAATAGACCTTCAAATACTCAAGGCACGTGCCACACATGCAGCGTTCTCCGTGGCACAACCGAAGGAACCTACGACTTCTACATCCTTAAGAGCCTTTTTGAACGTAGAGTTCAAGGTGTACCTACTACCAACCTTTCGTAAGTTATTAGCCATACTTCAGCACTTACCCTGAAGAATCTGAAAGTGCATAATGTTACACTTTGCACGCGTCGATTTTCCAACTGCTTTAGCATACTTTAACGAGTGGTGCTACAGAATGGCACAGACTTTCCCGTATTAGTTTTCTATTTCCTTGGGTCTTAGCTATTCAGAATTGCCGTAAACTCTTTCTTGCCAGCTGTCATCTATCACTGCCAAAACTACACTTTTTTTTCATTTTCTTAATTTTTCCGTTTCCTATTGGTAGAACGAAAATATTAATTTTAGAATATTAAAGAACACAAAAACCTAGCCGTAAATGGCAATTTTCGTTTAAAAAGTATGTGCCGTTTAAGAGAAAATGGCGTTTTAACATTACTAAAAATGCGAAATTTGAAGCTCATTTTCACAGAAATTCTTTGAGTTTTCAAAATACTTTACTTGAAGTTATTTCAAGCACTTACACTCACAAATATAATAATCTTTACAAACGGCGGATAAGTTGCATATTAAAGATTGAGAGATCTTTCAAAAAATTTACATTTATATAATTTTTGAAAACACAAAAAAATAACTCAAAATAAACTTTACGTCATATTAAAGAGTGTACTTATCACTATCCGTTACAAAAGTTTCAAGAAAAAATTTGCCGCCATATATGAGAAAATGGCGTTTGAGCGTTTCTGAAAATGCCGAAATTTGAGCTACTTTTCACAGAAAACGGTTGAGTTTTCGAGAAACTTTACTGGACATTATTTAAAGCATATATACTCGTAAATATAATAATATGAAAAAATCGCCGACAGTGTAAATATTAACGACGTGAGAGACAAGTCAAAAAATTTACATTTTTGTAATTTTTGAAAAAAACAAACTATAGAGCAATATGGCTTTTATGTCATCTAATAGAGTACATTTACCACTATCCCTACCAAAAGTTTAAAGAAAAAGTTTGGAGCCGTTTTTGAAAAAATCTTGCTTTTGCAATTTTATAAAATTGCATATATTCCACGCAATATTGCGCGAAAACTACTAAAATTTTCAAATAAATGTATATGTCCTTAAAGAAAGAACTCACTATGAAGAAAAAAATTTATTTGAAGAAAAAAACCTCTAACTACAATTTTGTAGTTCCAGAAAGACGCCGTAAAAATTTTAAACTTTTGCAATTCTCAAAATTCAGAGTTTTCCGTGAAAATTGGACCTATGCCATGTAAATAAGTGTATTTTACTCTATTCATACAAGAAATTTAAAGAAAAAATATGGAGCCGTTTTCGAGAAAATTTTCAAAATCCCCGGGGGGCTTCAAGTAAAGTACCCCCAAATTTTGAAGAATCTTTTTCAAAATCTCAAAGAAGCAGATCGACCGGGGAATATCCATTTTGGAAGAAATCGTACGTATAGTTTAGGCACTAGCAGTGTTCACAGACAGACAGACAGACAGACAGACAGACAGACAGACAGACAGACAGACAGACAGACAGACAGACAGACAGACAGACAGACAGACAGACAGACAGACAGACGTTTTCCTTTCAATTGGCTTTCCGGTATCAAGGACCTAGAAAACAGTGTTTCTGGCTACACCACGTTTTGGGGGATTTTTTTTCTTAATTTAGCAACTGGTTTTATCCACTTCTGCGTTTTCACGTCCCGGCAATTAATTTTTTTCCGTCGAAAATTGGCCATTTTTTCGCGCAGCATTACATAACTTTCCCTATACTACATATATCACTCCGTGTATACATACGTATACGGGAAAGTAAAAATTCCGCTGGCTGTTGCGACACATGCGGCATCATGTGGAGAGTGAAGGGATCTCGCAGCCTCTCTCTTCAGCTTCCAGATCGCGTTAGCAGTCGTTCGACAACCAACCATACGGACTTAGTTGACAAATACGCCGCTAGATAGTGCTTGTGAATTATCCAGTGAATTAGAAGTGGCGCGAAGATTTAAAATGGTTCAATAAGACAACAGAAATAAAACCCAAAAATTAGGCTTAAAAATACAATCTTGTTATATAAAACTACAGTCAGAATATAGTTTTAGTTAACTAAATATGCTCATTAATTTCATGAAAAATTGTTGATTATTACTACGTTAATTGCACGCCTGAAATTAAAACTTCACAATTACCAAACAGAATTCAGAAAAAGGATCATAATCCTTTAATTTAATCACTATAACACAGATGTGGCCAAGAAATTTTCAGTCGGCCATGAAACATGAAAAAAATTTACATCAGTGATTAAGTACCCCTATATCAACTGCATACAATAAAGGAATGAATAAAACAAAATTGGTTAAGTGAACGTTGGTGTGAAAGTAGCTGGCAAATTAAACAACATAAAATATTTAAGATGAAAAAATTTAAATGAAAATGTGTAAACAATTTCGTCTTAGCATATTACAAATATAAGACTAGTGGTGCTAAAATAGCACGTACTTTCTCGCCTTCTGTAATGGTTAAGTAATACTATTTATACCAACACCACACCTCAGTCATCGTTGTTCCCCAATCTTATTGATACAATGGCCTGCAGACTTGTCGGTGACGACTTCTTCCTGTTCACCCCAACAATGACCGAAAGTCGCATTGGTAGCGGAAGTATATTGATCCCGGTTTCGGTGATTCTCTATAAAAGCTCCTCCGTTATCACGGACGCGCTGCATCCCGTATCCACTAACTCTGAAATCTGCATCCCGTTTAATTCTGTGTTAATCATAGGACAATGTCTGACCTGTTCATCATTATAGATCGGTTCTTCCCAGGGCTCGCTTCTGAACTACTTGCGTCAGGAGGAACGCAAACCCTTCTAGTTTCCCTGATGCATTCTCCCAAATTCCTCGCCATATGACGTGGACGGTATCGGAGACCTTTTCACTAGCCTGCCTCCTGGTCTTTCCTGCTTCATCGTCACCCCTTTTCTCCTTTCTTTTGCCCCGATTCGCGTTTGGAATCATCTGAACTTTCACGGAGGTCCTTCCATTATCTTCTTCGCTGCATCGGCCAATATTACTCCCATCACTCCCGTGGTATTGTTGTTTCCAATGAGCGTTACCGCTCTATTTACTAGCGTCTACCCTATTACTATCATCGATGCCGAAGTAATTTTATTTAACTTGTCATTCGGTTCGAACGAGGCATCATACATTCCTAACTGCGCAACTAATTTCTCGGCTGGAAGTAATTTTTTTAGTAAATTTTGAGTACTCACTGGGAAGTGCCTTATCAGAATGCAAATTATTTTCTCATACGATATCCAAGGTGTACATAATCTACGTCCCGCAATCCTCGTTGTGGCATAATCCTGCATTGAACCGCTACCTTTCTTCCACGATCCGTATGATAAACTCATTTTATAATTAAATTGCTCTCCCCAAACCCCTGTGCATTCCTAAAAGCAGTTGAACATTGTTTCGTACTTCACAACTTTCCGGACAATAAGAAAGTAAAGGTTGTGTATCACATGCTAACGGGCAACGCAAAGGTGCTGCGAAAATGTGGGCGAATTCTTTAAAACCTTTTCTGAACACTATAGAAGAGTTTAAAGTAAAATTTCACGAAAGATACTAGATTTTGAAATCTATATTTTCATTCTGAGGGTACTGTGGGACATTTTTTAAATTTTCAAAATCTCCATCGTTTTTGATTAATTTTTTTGCTGGGTAGTGAGAAGGACGTCTAAGAAAATAGTGCAGGTCTCATTTTCGTTGATAACTGATTTTCTAAAAGTACAAATATTCAAAAAAATTTTGGCGTCGTTCTACAATTACAATTATGAATATAGAGATATTTTTTCCTAAATGAAATCTGTTCCTCAAAGATAGATTTTGAAATAAGGTCACCTTCAAAAATTTGAGAACTTTTCGCAAAATTTCACATAATAAATTTGAGTACGGGCGAGAAAGTACGTGCTGTTTTAGCACCAATAGTTTCAATTATATTGATTCTTGTGGTTTGGATGTCTTCTGCGAACTTCTTTCAGCTGAAGATCTATAAATGATGTAATATGCATTTTTAAGCCTCATCGTAATTGTTAAGAAATAACACTTACGACAAATATCGATATGTCGTTCATTCTTAGTAGTTTAAATTTAGGTTATTTCTGGTCTGATTGGTTGGGATGGATCCTCTTCATAAATAATATTTTGCAAGAAGTAGTTGTTAAACTATTAACTGAATACGGGCTGAATAGAATTGTTGTAGATATGGTGTCAACATTACAGAGAGAAAGTGTGGGTGTCATAGCAGCAGAGGTTTCATTTCTTTATGGCCAAAGTACAAGGGCTTTAAATCTCCATTTGTGGTCCACGGGGTCCTTTGACCGGCTTTGATATAGTAGTTATCATGCCGGGCTACTAATACCAAGTTCGCGTATTCAAATGCGGTCAAAGTCGGAGAGTTTTGAAATTGATGGCATGCATGCAGACGCTTGTCGGTATGTAAAACAGATTCCAGAGAAAGTACTTGAACGATTCGGGCAAGATTAAATGCTCTAGCACTTCAGCATTGGCGAACTAGCGCCCGTAGGGAATGCAATAGCAAACTACCCTAGGTATACTTGCTCAGAACAAGTCTCACAAGAAGGCGCTGAAGGCTTCTGGACTCTCCTACGCACTAATGAGTGTATGGAATTAAAAGGTGAAGGAGGAGTCCTTCTCAGCTGCCTCAAAGGTGCTGCGGTAGCGACGAAATCACTCGCCACTCCTCCTCGCCGTCTCTCCCATTTCCAGAAGCCTCCAACTTCAGCATCAGACCCATCTTAGCAGTTATCAAAAGGATCTTACTCGTGAAGTGCATTCTTTCAAGATTCATATTTTCCGTCGTTTTATTTTTAGATCTTCATTTAAAAACTTGTAATGACATTCTCAATTTTGTGTTGTTATAGTAGCCCAATATTTTCACATCTCGATTGCAATAGAATTACCGAGGTGGTTACTAGGAGCCCTACTAGTCACAACCAACCTAGTAATAACCATCTAGTAACCAATGAGAGACTATTGTAAACAAAAAGCAACATCATAAAGCCTAGCGCCAGTTCTTTACCAGTAGAATTTTGTATATTATTAAAGTAATTACCACACAGTACACAGCTGTACGAAAACATGTTTCTGCGGACGATATATTGTCCTCATAAGCACGAGGAATTTGAAATAAATATTACAGAAAACGCTTAAAAGAAGACTTTTTTTTCAAAATGTATTTAAAATTTTATTTAAATATTCATGTGTTTTCCAAAAAATAAATTAAGTGGATTCGGATACATGAGCTTCCCCCTCTAATCTGTGTATAAACGCGTATTCATGTACAATGGAAGAGGCAAACGTAGCGACTCAAAGTAGGGAAAGTGGGGGCATTTGATGCAGAGACGGCGCTGTCGCAGTTATTAAATAATCCGCGTGTGCGTACAGGAGCGCTACCGTAAAAAGTGAAATTCCTTCGCGCAGGTTGAGTTTCATCGCTCTCTTTCTCGACAGCGCAGCGCCAACTCTCACGCCTGCGCCCCCCCCCCACCCCGCCAAGCCCCGCCAAGCCCCGCCAAGCCCCGCCAAGCCCCGCCAAGCCCCGCCAAGCTCCGCCAAGCCCCGCCAAGCCCCGCCAAGCCCCGCCAAGCCCCGCCAAGCCCCGCCAAGCCCCGCCAAGCCCCGCCAAGCCCCGCCAAGCCCCGCCAAGCCCCGCCAAGCCCCGCCAAGCCCCGCCAAGCCCCGCCAAGCCCCGCCAAGCCCCGCCAAGCCCCGCCAAGCCCCGCCAAGCCCCGCCAAGCCCCGCCAAGCCCCGCCAAGCCCCGCCAAGCCCCGCCAAGCCCCGCCAAGCCCCGCCAAGCCCCGCCAAGCCCCGCCAAGCCCCGCCAAGCCCCGCCAAGCCCCGCCAAGCCCCGCCAAGCCCCGCCAAGCCCCGCCAAGCCCCGCCAAGCCCCGCCAAGCCCCGCCAAGCCCCGCCAAGCCCCGCCAAGCCCCGCCAAGCCCCGCCAAGCCCCGCCAAGCCCCGCCAAGCCCCGCCAAGCCCCGCCAAGCCCCGCCAAGCCCCGCCAAGCCCCGCCAAGCCCCGCCAAGCCCCGCCAAGCCCCGCCAAGCCCCGCCAAGCCCCGCCAAGCCCCGCCAAGCCCCGCCAAGCCCCGCCAAGCCCCGCCAAGCCCCGCCAAGCCCCGCCAAGCCCCGCCAAGCCCCGCCAAGCCCCGCCAAGCCCCGCCAAGCCCCGCCAAGCCCCGCCAAGCCCCGCCAAGCCCCGCCAAGCCCCGCCAAGCCCCGCCAAGCCCCGCCAAGCCCCGCCAAGCCCCGCCAAGCCCCGCCAAGCCCCGCCAAGCCCCGCCAAGCCCCGCCAAGCCCCGCCAAGCCCCGCCAAGCCCCGCCAAGCCCCGCCAAGCCCCGCCAAGCCCCGCCAAGCCCCGCCAAGCCCCGCCAAGCCCCGCCAAGCCCCGCCAAGCCCCGCCAAGCCCCGCCAAGCCCCGCCAAGCCCCGCCAAGCCCCGCCAAGCCCCGCCAAGCCCCGCCAAGCCCCGCCAAGCCCCGCCAAGCCCCGCCAAGCCCCGCCAAGCCCCGCCAAGCCCCGCCAAGCCCCGCCAAGCCCCGCCAAGCCCCGCCAAGCCCCGCCAAGCCCCGCCAAGCCCCGCCAAGCCCCGCCAAGCCCCGCCAAGCCCCGCCAAGCCCGCCAAGCCCCGCCAAGCCCCGCCAAGCCCCGCCAAGCCCCGCCAAGCCCCGCCAAGCCCCGCCAAGCCCCCGCCAAGCCCCGCCAAGCCCCGCCAAGCCCCGCCAAGCCCCGCCAAGCCCCGCCAAGCCCCGCCAAGCCCCGCCAAGCCCCGCCAAGCCCCGCCAAGCCCCGCCAAGCCCCGTCAAGCCCCGTCAAACCCCGCCAAGCCCGCCAAGCCCCGCCAAGCCCCGCCAAGCCCCGCCAAGCCCCGCCAAGCCCCGCCAAGCCCCGCCAAGCCCCGCCAAGCCCCGCCAAGCCCCGCCAAGCCCCGCCAAGCCCCGCCAAGCCCCGCCAAGCCCCGCCAAGCCCCGCCAAGCCCCGCCAAGCCCCCGCCAAGCCCCGCCAAGCCCCGCCAAGCCCCGCCAAGCCCCGCCAAGCCCCGCCAAGCCCCGCCAAGCCCCGCCAAGCCCCGCCAAGCCCCGCCAAGCCCCGCCAAGCCCCGCCAAGCCCCGCCAAGCCCCGCCAAGCCCCGCCAAGCCCCGCCAAGCCCCGCCAAGCCCCGCCAAGCCCCGCCAAGCCCCGCCAAGCCCCGCCAAGCCCCGCCAAGCCCCGCCAAGCCCCGCCAAGCCCCGCCAAGCCCCGCCAAGCCCCGCCAAGCCCCGCCAAGCCCCGCCAAGCCCCGTCAAGCCCCGTCAAACCCCGCCAAGCCCCGCCAAGCCCCGCCAAGCCCCGCCAAGCCCCGCCAAGGCCTCTACCTCTCCGCTGCCGCTCCTCTACCGCCCCGCCAGCGCCCCCGTCACCGATCCGCCAGCGCCCCCGCCAGCGCCCCGTCACCGATCCGCCAGCGCCCCGCCACCGATCCGTCACCGCTCCTCTACAGCTCGGCCAATCCCCGCCATCACCTCACCACCGCTCCGACACTGCCCCGCCAGCGTCCCGCCACCTCCCCACCACCTACCCGCTATCGCCCTGCCACCGTGCCGCAACCGATCTGTCACCGCGCCGACACCGCCCCGATTCCGCATCCGGACCTGCCACCCACTGACCCATAGCCGGTAAGGTCCCCGCCACCGCCCTGCCAACACTCCGCCCTCGCACACATACTCACCACCGCTGCCACCCCGTCGCCGATACCGTCCCTGCCCCAACCACCGCCCTGCCACCACCCCCACACACGCTTGCGGACCCGCCACCACGCCGACGCTGATACTGTCCTCGCCTCCGCTCCATCTCCTCGCCATCGCCCACCAATACTGCGCCTGCCCCCTCCACCGCCATGACCCCGCCCCCGCCACCGATCCACCACCGCCTCATCGCCGATTACCGTTCCCGCCCCCTCCACCGCGCCACGTCCGTTTCTTCCCATCCACCACCACTGACACCCTGTCAACGTGCGTCGTTTTGCACCTTCCGCACAAGCACCCCGGCTCGTCTCCGCTCCCGCTTCCGATTCACCCTGCCACAGCCATCGCCCTCACCCGCACCCCCACCAACAGCCCCGTCACCACCACGCTCACTTCGCGTTAATGCTCAGTCAAGGCCCACCAAAGCCTCGCCAGTGCCCTGCCATCACCTTCCAACACTTCACCGCTTATCCGCCATCTCATCGCCAATGCATTGCCTCCCTCACCTCGGCTTCGTTAGGTGCGGGAGAAAATCGTTCTCCAGCATCCAGGATGCTTCTCTGGATGATTGATGATTGAATGTCAGTGATCTCGGGCGCGTCAACTACTGAGGTCACCTGTACTAAGTGTAGTGAACTAAATGTAGTGCATCTGGGGGTGGCGGAGATCTTTCCTCGCTGTTTGGCGAGATCCGGCTCCAACCTACCGTCGACTAGCGGGGTTTTCCGCAACCAGGCATCTCCCAAAAGTGGAGCACCGCCCCAGCCGTGACAAACTCTAAGCCACCGACCTGTCTCCCGGCATGTGTGGTTGTGTAGTGCTTGTTAGTGTATGTGTGAGTGTGAGTGTGTAAAAAACGGGTGAAGATAGGACAAGGAAGAGGAAGGAAAGATCGCACTCAGTCCGTGGCCCGATTGTTAGGGTACTGCTCCAGCATTCGCTTGGTGTTGATCGGTGAAACCACGGAAAACTCTCGATCAGAGCAGCCGGCCGCTAGAATTCTTCTCCAGACAGCGACCGAATTTGACCCAGCTGACAAGCTAGTCTCGAAAAACTGTCGCCGTCGGGACTGGAACCTCCTGTTTAAATGCACTGTTGTGACATCAGCTGATGCACTAAGACACCTCTCCCGATACTTCTATGGTGATAATGCATCGGCCCCATCTCCTAATTCGCGTCAGCCATTATTTCCAGCCTCCCCTAAACAGCAGGGCGGCAGGAATGGAAATAGTGCTTAAAAGAAGTAGGTTGCAGCGAACGCACGGGGCTCCGCCGCGGAGGCGGGCGACGCGAGACCTCAGCGGCCGAGCAACGGTCCGGCAGATGGCCAGCGCCCCCCCCCCCGCCCACCGACATCTCGCGGCGCCTCAGCCGTGGAATGCCCCGGCGCTGCCTCCAGGAGGCCTGCACTCATACGAAGGTCGTTTGCTAAGTCCGGTGAATTTCTATGAAAGAGCGCGCAGTTATTAAACCTGTGCACGATTCTTTGTAGACAGCTGTTTGAATTTTTCGAACAAATTTTTTTTTATTTATTTGGTCAAAAAATAGTAAAAACTGTATATGACGTAAGGGAAAGAGATTATCTGCGCACATTTTCTTGAGGTCCAGAAAAAAAACCAAAAAACAAATTAGCAACATTTGAAAAACTAGGACAAGAATTTAGGAAAAAAAATATTATTTTAGAAAAATAAAAATTAGAAACATTTTTGTTCCCGAGTTATGGAAAATCAATTTGATCGGTAAATGCGACGCGGAGTTAATTGTTGGCAACCAGCTGAATGCGTGAATGCGCACAAGAAAGTGTTGTTCCGCCAAGACAATGCTCCATCCCACACAGCAGCAGTCACAATGGCAAAAGTGCATAAGTTAGGATTCGAACTGGTTCCTCATCCACCATATTCACCAGATTTAGCCCCGAGTGATTTCTTTCTATTCCCCTATTTGAAAATTTGGCTTGGTGGGCAAAATTTTCATCAAATGAGGAAGTGATTGTTGCTGTAAACGGGTATTTCGGAGAGTTTGACAATTCCTATTTTTTCCGATGGTATGAAAAAATTGGAAACACGCTGGGCAAAGTGTATAGATCGAGGAGGAGACTATGTTGAAAAATAAGGTAAGTTTTTTCTTTAAAATTTTTTTTTCTTCCATTTTTACCAAACTTATCAAACAGCCCTCGTACATCATCATCGTTATAATAATTGTAATAATTAGGGGGCGACTTTTAATGGAATATTATTGTTTTCCCTTTAAAGCAATGCCGTTTAGTATAGAAGTTCATTTTATGTTATGACAAAAGGAAATTACTCATTTTTGACATTTTTTAAAAACTTTTTGACGATTTCGACTAATAAGTCATGTTTTACCATTTGCGTTATTTTTAATGCATTTTTCGCTTAATTCATCGATTTTAATATCAATTTAATGGTACTTGCTTCAAATAATATGTACGAGATGGAGCAAACATATTCCACAGAATTTCTGAATAGCCTATTCGATTTAGCTCAGAAATTGTAATGTCAGCCGTTGTGAGTATCTAAGATTTTTGTCATGCCTGTCAACCCCATTGTCGTTTCGGTCGATTTCGAGGTAACTAAAAAAAGATTTCCTGGTAAAGAACAGTCCAAACAAAAAGTTTGCAATCTGAGTGCTATTGAACGAATCGAAGAAGCCTGGATTACATCAGTAACGTATCCAGTAGCTTGAGGTGTTCGCCCGAACTGGTTTTTATAAAATGTTTACGTCATTTTTCTTTGATTTTAGGTCATTTTTAAAACTTTTTATGAGAATTTTATTGATAATTTTTGTAATATTTTAGGTCATCAAAATCCGCTCCTAGTAATAATAAACTTAGTGAGCCACATTATATTACATGAACAATCCAACACTCGTACTGGAAGGGGAAATTTCATTATTTATTGGCACAGACCCATAATAAGAGTTTAAAACGAAGACATTCAGTAGATTAGACACACTTAATTTGTAAAAAGAAGAAAGAATCTATACTTCTTGATATTCCCGCGCCCTTAAAATACAATCTAAAAAAGGCAGAGAGACCGATGTATATACCAACTACGAAGACCCACCTACTATAGAAATAAAACAACTTTGCAAACTGCAGAAAGAAGACAACGTACCCACTTGTTACTTCAGATGAAGGTGTAGTTTCTTAAAGTTTCAGGAGAAATTTAGAGAAAATAAAATTACCCCAATGAACCCTGAATTTCGGACAGAAGGCAGGATTCCGCAAACATGTCATATAGTCTGCAAGTTCTTGAATTACTGAGGTTCCCATTATCGGGCTTGTGGAACAGAGTGAAATCTCTCTTCTGAGAGACCGAGCGCAATCCTTTTAACAGCAACAATAGGTAAAATGGTCTCAGCATTAGTAGTCAATAGTAATAATAATAATAATAATAATAATTTATTTAACTATTCGTTTTTATTTTTACATTTATTACCTTTAATTTTTGTAGATCATTATTTCATACATTTTAGCTCATGTTCGGGAGTAGTGCAAGTAGGAACAATATTAGTTGTAATAATAATTATAAATAAACAAAAATATAAATTAACTAATGATGGGGAAAAAATCTCGATAGACAATTTTACAGATGGGCAGAGAAAAGTTTACAAATGTGTTTACAATAGTGAGACAATATTCTAACCTTATAAAAAATGCATTATACTATAAAATACCTACAATTTGCATTACTAATTTCTAGACTTTGTTGATTGTGAAAATTCGGGGCGTACTTAGGATCCCCCGGAAAATTTATACACAAAATGGTATTATAGCATATATATAAAAAACTTTCATGATTAATTTATAAAATCTGACAGGATACGGGTTATTTTCTCATTCCTGTTAAGTAGTTTAACTACTCAGGGCGGGTTCAATTCAAATTTCAATTCCAATTTCAAATGGGATTTGGTACTTGTTTGGCAGTGTTACCCTTTTCCGCTTATGAAAATGCCTCCTATTGAATCCTATTTCTTTAATCCATCTGTTTCTCAAATTGACTTCTGCCGGATTGTTAGTGATGCCAGGCGCGACAACGACAGAGGTCATTCGTCACGTGAAGTGCAGTGCGTATTTTTGTCGGGAGGTGGCGGTAATCTTCCCCCGCTGGATGGCGAGATCCGGCGCCGACGTATCGCCGGCTGGCGGGGTTTTACTCAATCAGGTATCTTCCACCAACAGGGTACCTCCCCGCTCGGGACGTTCTCTAAGCCCTCAACCGGTCTCCCGGCACATGTGGTAGTGTAGTGCGTGTAAGTGTAAGTGTTTGTGTGTAAGGGGTGAGAATAGGTCAAGGAAGAGGAAGAAAAGATCGCGCGCGGTCCGTGGCCCGTTTGTTAGGGTACTGCTCCTGCATTCGCCTGGTGTTGATCGGAGAAACACGTTTTGTTGAGCACTCCTTTTGCTTGTAGTTCATTTACAGTTAAAAATTGATTTTCTATAACTCGGGAACAAACATTTTTCAAATATCTTTATTTTGTAAAATAATTATTTTCTAAATTCTTTTTTTTTTTATTTTAGTTTATTTTTTTTTATTTTTTTTTATTCTGGCCCTCAAGAAAATGTGCGCAGATAAATTTCTTTCCCCACACGTCATATACAGTTTTTACTGTTTTTTTGACAAATAAATAAATAAAAAAAAAACCACGGAAAACTACCGATCAGAGTATCCGGCAGCTAGAATTCGCCTCCAAACAGCGACCGAATTCGACCTAGCTGACAAGATAATCCAGACGCCGTTGGGACCTCCCAGTCAGAGGCACTGCAGTGACATCAGGTTGATGGACTGAGCCACCTCTCCCGGTGGCTTCTGCGGTGTTATTACATTCAGAAATACACGTTTATAAGCGAGACCAGCAGTGAAGGCAAAGCCGAAGGCGCGCTCGGTGCTGACCGCTGGTTCCACTGCGCGGTGCGGCTCCGAGGTGCTTGGCAGCAGAGGCGGATCCAACCGAACATTTTGGGGGGGGAGCCATCGCATACACGTATTTATTTTATTGTACATTGTTTTTGTAGCATATATATGGTAGTATACAATATTATTGTGTAAATAATTACATAATTTTAATATAAATACACCTTTACATCAATTTTGGGAAAATAAAGGAAGGTAACAAACGAAAACTCGAGACCTTTTGGGAGGAGGGGCATAGCCCCCACAGCCCCCCCTCTGGATTCGCCACTCAGCGGCAGTATTACACATTTTCCCACATGAAAAATGCCTCCCATTGGATCTTATTCCTTTAATTCATCTGTTTCCCAAATTGACTTCTGCCGGGTACTGCGTTTAGAAAAACGCGTCTATAAGCAAGAGCAGCGGGTGCAGGAAGGCAAAGACGAAAGCGCGCGCGCGCGCGCGGCGCTGACCGCCGGCGCCGAGGTGCTTGGCCGGAGCGCCAGCGGGAGCCGCGTGGGGGTGGGGAGCGGGTAGGAGTTGGAGGAGGGAGGGGAAGGCGGCGGCGGCGGCGGCGGAGGCTGCGCGCGAGGGCCAGTGCGACCCACATCGCGCCGGCGCGCGGACGGACGCTGTCTGCCTTGCTCAGTGCGCGTGCGCGAGCGGCCAGTGCCAGAGAGAGGGAGAGAGTGTGCGTGACGAGTGACGAGTGCGTGCGTGACGAGAGAGCGTGGCTCTCGCGACCGTGCCTTCCCCGGCCGCGCCCCGCCGCGCCGCCGCCCGCAGCAGCGCCCACGTGGTCGGGACGACTGCCGGGGTGAGTAGCGCCCCGCCTCGCCTCCCCGTCAAGTTATTTTGTCAACGGCTTTAGCCATTAGTACCGTAAGTGGAGTGCATGTTGTTTTGCGGGAGGTGGTGGAGACGTGTGTGGTACCACGGTGCACAGAATGTAAGAGTGAATATGTGTGAGTAAAGGAAGGGGAGGGGGAAAAGATGAAGAGAAGATCGCGCGCAGTCCGTGGCCCGTTTGTTAGGGAACTGCTCCGGCATTCGTCTGGAATTGATAGGTGAAACCACGGAAAACTACAGATCAGAGGAATTTTTTTGTGTTTCCGAGTGTGTCAACTGCTATAGTCATTAGTACCGTAAGTGTAGTGCATGCTTTTTTGCGGGAGAGGTGGGGTTCCTTCCCTCTTGGAACGTGAAAACCGGCGCCACCCTTCAAGTCGGCTAGTGGTTGTTTCCTCCTTGAGGTATCTCCACCAACGGGGCGCCGCCCCACACGGGACTAGTTCTAAGCTACCGACGTGTGTGGTACTACAGTGCACGTAAGGGTAAGAGTGAAGTGTGTGTTTAAGGGAAGAGGAGAGGGGAAAAACGAGGAAGAGAAGATCGCGTGCAGACCGTGGCCCGTTTGTTAGGGTCCTGCTCCAGCATTCGTCTGGTGTTGATAGGTGAAACCACGGGAAACTACAGATCAGAGCAGCCGGACGCTAGAATTCCCTGCAGACAGCGCCGGGATTCAATCTACCTAGAGTCTAAAATACGACATCCGCGGGGCTCGAACTGCCGGTCAGAGTCGCGTCCGGGGCAATGTGGTTGCTCTGAAGTCAAGCACGAAAGACAGGATTCGGGAATATATGAAAAGCTACCGTATGTCCATGGTAGCAAAGGTTGAAACGTGAGCATTAGGGGGCGGATTTTGAAGACCTGAAACAGCGCCGAAAGTGATAAATAAAATGCTCTTGTCCATCCCCGGTGGCCGAGATCGCTAAGCCAGTAGTGTCGTAGCGATATCAGATCGAAGGGTTGCGGGTTTGAGTCCCGCCTCAGTCATAGTTGTATTTGTGTCCGTCCTTTCACCTCCTATCACCATCATATCATGTCATCTTCATAGTTACCGTAACGTTAAACCCAATAGTGGTCGCTAATGGCCCAGACGTTGATGCGACCTTAAGTATAAAAAAAATCTCTTAAAATGTTTAAAAATGCTCTCAAAGCAAAGAAAATTATGTTAAAAATGTTATCAAAACCAGTGCGGATGAAGAACTCAAACTGTTGGATATGTTACAGATGTAATTGAGGCTTCTTCCTTTTGTTCATGTGAACTCAGGTTGCAAACTTGTGATTTGGACTGTTCTTTAAAAGAAAATCTCTGCCTTTATTTATCGCGAAATCGGCAAAACTGATAATGGCACCGATAGGCGCCAGAGGAACCTTAGAATACATAGTACTCACAACGGCTGACATTACAAAATCAGAGCGAAGAAATCGAATAGGCCACTCAGAAATTCTGTGGTGAACATTTATTACATTGCGTAAATATTCATTGAATCAAGTACCATTAAAATGATATTAAAATCGATTAAATCAGCGAAAATGCATTAAAATTACGTAAAAAGGTAAAAAATGACTTACTAGTCGAAATCGACAAAAAATGCATAATAATGACGTATAAAAATGGGTCATGTCGTTTTGTCATAACATGAAATGAATTTCTATACCAAATGGCATTGCTCTAAAGTGAAAAGCAAGAAAATGACATATTAAAATCCGCCCCCTAGTGATCATCTCTGCCGAAGAGGCGATGTTCGTTCGTGGCACCTGCGCTCCAGTCGCGGAGGTCCGTCTCTCTTCCGGGCGGACCTGCCCGCCCACGTCGAGCGCAACGACGAATGGCTTCTCCACTGGCAAACATTCCGAGTCCTTTACGCCTCTTTCCTTTGTAACGGGAAGAAATGAAGTGCAAATGGAGTCTGTGTAAAATAAGTCCATTGTGCAAAAAAGGGGCACGTAAACTCACTGTTGTTAGATAAATTCCGCACTTGTTGAAAAATCATGATTGCGTTAATGTTTGTAATGATATTTAATCGTAGTGTAACAATTTTCTCACATTGACTTTTTTTTTTCAGAAAAAACTATGATATTAAATTGTCAACAGATCAAAATTAGGCGAATGGTGTAGTAGTGTGGAATTGTGAGGTTGTATTGCAGATTATAATAACTGTTGAAAGATTTTTACATCTACAGTTCGATTGAATAAGACCTGTTTATATAGATTTTTGGATATTGAGTTATAATGAACTTAAATTGGCGGTCTCCAGATACAGGCTGGAAGTAGGTTGAAATTGTTGCCTTCAAGTCAACGTTGGAATTTTAATTTCCACATTGCAACGTAACCTTTGAGGTCATTGTCGGACGTGAATCTAGATCGAGGTGGTCATTCGAGGAAACAAACGTAATTTAATCATAAAATGAAAACTGTGATAAATAATTGAAGTTGACTGTGCTTTCTGAGAGGGATTGGGTGGTTTCCAGGTGGGGCGGGTGGCCGTGTTACCAGGGGCGGATTTACGCGTATACTTGGGTTATTTCTTGGCGCGTGAGGGCGTCCTGCACGATGCGACATTTCGCGACTTTCTCGGTAGTGCAGCTAGATGTCGCATGATCGCGACCGTATCAAGCATGCGATGTGTCTAGCGGCACGACCGAGAAATATACTAAATGCGGTGACGTATTCCATAGTGAAGACAGTACCTCATGCGCCAAGAAATAAAACCCACGTGCTCACGTTGGTAAAATTTTAGGGGCGGATTTTTCTTCGTCATATGCGATTTTGCTTCGTTTATTAATTTGTATTCTATGAGTTTTTGAACACAATGATTAAATATTCGCAAATTAATTTACTAACAGGCTGATGATACTGGCTGATTCTGCTGTGTGACTTGTGATGAGTCAAAATGAGCGATGTTTACATTTGCAGGTAATTAAGATTTAGTTACAATTACCGAAAAGGAGTCACGTTACAGAGAGGGGTCTTCAGTCTTTGAATCTAGTTACCTGAATCGGAATTCTTAAAAATTATGATTCCCTGTTGTAGTCAGTGTTGCCAGATCAGCGGAATTCCCGCCAGATTTGGAGTTTTTTCAGAGCAGTCAGCGGGGGGAAAAATAATTTTAGCAGTTAGCGGCAAATTTATTCGTAAATATGTGACCAATTTTTAAACTTAAATTGTACTTGTTATTATATATAACTGTTTTCCTGGGTTATTTGAAAAAAAAAGGCGGCAATTTTCCGCGTGCCTACGGGCTGTAACGTTTCATAAACAATTAGCGGATGATGTACTTCACTTGTTTGAATTAGGATAGCAACGGATATATGGGTTTGAATGTAGACACAGAATAGGTTGTAATTCAATGTTCTTATAACGAAATTTGTAATATGCTAATATAATGCAATATATGAATATTGTAACATGTTGTAGTACTGAAGTACATTATAATAAAGATTTTAAAAGAAAATCTACAAGACATTGAAAATAAGTATTATAAAATAAGGAAGCAAACTGAAACGTTACTACATTAGAAAATAGGTAGTATACTTCGGTTTTTCTTTCTTGGCGCACGGGGATGTGCCAATAAAATGGAATATCTCACGGTATTTCGCGTCGTTCTCGGTTGTCCCGCTAGGAGTTGCATGATCGCGACAGTATCGAGCAGTGCTGGAGATCATGCGATTCCTCGCGGCACAACGGAGAACGACGCGAAATACCGTGAGATATTCCATTTTGATGACACACCCCCGTGCGCGAAGAAATAAAAACAGAAGTACAGTGGCGGCGGATGTTACAAGGCGACAACGTTGTTAATCAGCCTCTGGTGGTGACAAGAGCCCGGGGCAGTACACGCTGAGAGCTCGAGTTCTGGCCAAGGGTGTCTGTCACTTCCCTTGCACCTTCGAATCGAGAGCCGTAGAATCTGATTTGTAAACTAGTGTAGGGTCCAAATAACACTCATACTTCTATTATTGCTTGGAATTTGTATTACTAATTTTCAATACGCACAAAAAAATGTAGAAAACTATGCAACCTTCGGTTACGTAAGAAGTGTCTATGGTTTAGTTAGATACCCCAAAACTGGGGAAAAATCTAAAAACAATGAACGAGTTTCCATTTTGACTGAAAAATGCAAATATTTTATCGTTCTATTACGCTTATTCTGATACTGCGTATCCCGACTAAATTGCATGAAGTGTGTCGCTGCTTACAATGTAGCCGATATCATTTAACAGCAAGGCCCAAGGAAGAGGCCACCCACCATTAAATACTTGCTATTCATGTGTTGCATTATAGAACAGCATTTTTTTAAAAAAAATCTTGATGTAAGAACTGTTTTACTGTATACTCTACTCTTCGTTATTGCAGTATTTGTGAACGCTGTTTTTGTTAAAATATATAAATTATTGCATATCTTCAAGACAATATTTATGTTTTGTCCTTAAGCATTGTGCGTACTATTTTGTGCAAACAATTTTGTATGGTTTTGTTTACCAGTAGTTTTGCTGCTACAAGCTACTAGTAAGCCCTAAAATAAAACTAATTTCTTGGAAGTAGTTTTACACAATACGACAGGTGTCAGTCGATGTATCGCACAATTTTCAGTCAATGGTGTAGCTATGTGCTGGAAGAACTATGTTCTTATCGATCCCTTAGCTACGATTACCAGATGTAAAAAAAACAGAAGTTTCAGATCTGATTGATAAAAAGTGTGTATTATATTACAACTTAAATTAAGAATAAATAATTATGAGTACATAACAGAAGGTAATGAAAATAATGAGATGTTGATTTTTTTCATTTGACTAAAAAGTAAGGCAATTAAAACCATGATTTATATCTTGCCAAACTAAAGTATCAGGACTTCCAAATAAAAATATAATGACAATGATTAATGATTGATCTTATGTTGATAATTAACTGAAATTTAAAAATAATAAAATATTTGAAAATTACTACGTTAGTAGGATGAATTACGCAGTGAAATCCAAGAATTTTCTGCCCCGCCAGTAAGATTAATTTTCAAAGTAACTTGTGATATTGGTTCGCTACTGGTTCTCAGATTTTCCCGTTGCACAATGTTAAGTCCAACAGAGACTAGACATTTTGAACCACTGTAAACAATCCCAATATAGTATTTGAGTAAACTCCTATACCGTGCGTGTGTGGAGATTTCCGTGCCTCACGGCTAGACCACTTTCCGTGCACCAATCGAGACATACGATGTGTTACTGAACGCGCCTCGGTCCCCTGTTGGAGAACTGATAATTTGTTTGTTTTCGATCCGGCCATAAGATTCCAAGGAATTGTCAAAACGTGTTTTTTCGTGTTTTGGATCTACGCTCTTTGTATGACGGAATTAAACCAACGCCACCTAAATAGATATATGCAGGTGGCGTTCATTAAACCCCATTATTCCGTGGTTATTTTCAGTCCGCGACACCATACTTTTCTTCCATGAGGTCCTAATTGTGATTGCCGCAATGAAGGAAATAAGACACGGAGGACTCTTTGCTTTATTGGTCCGTCTGCGGGGCCCTAGGCGCGTGGAACCGGTTGCATCAGCCCACACAGCTAGCCCCCCTGTCTCCAGTGAATTCTCAATGCAACGAAAGAATCAAATGGACAGCCTACTCACTTGGCAAAACTTAAAATTAGAAGATACTAAAACAGTGTTGTCAAGGTCGATGCCACGGGCGGGAGTCCGTGACACGACTGCCACGACGAAATGGCCCCTCCTCGCAGTTCATTACCCCGCCACCGGAAACAACGCCATCCCTACTGTAAAATGGCGGGGTTACTAATATTTCCCCTTCCCGACGCTACTTGCGCAGAGAAGCTCATGGCATGGTACGGTGCCGCAAGGCGTGCCATTGCCACCAGTAGAAGACCTTGACACCACTGGACTAAAGGAAACCGGGATTTAGCTCGATCACCATCGAGTGTCCTTGAAGAATTGCTTGATCTGGTTGCTGAAAAAATTCTCAAGACGAACATTAGATTTGGGGAAAGTGTCTCTTCCTTTCTCAGATTGCCGTATTTTAGATCGACGAAAATACTTTCCTAGTCTTATGTGTACAATAATAATATCTGTAATTAATATTTTCCGTTTCTCTCTATATTTTTAATATATATCAATCAGTTGGTCCATCATTTACAAAACATAAATGTTTTAAATAACAGCTTTATATATTAAAAAGAATACAAATTTCACACAACGATTCGGAAATAGTTGGTTTCCATCATCAGGTGACAAATTGTAATTTTTCTGTTTTGTACTTTTCCATTGTTTTATATATTATATTTATTTATTTGTCACCTAATGATGGAAACTAACTGTTTCCGAAACATTGTGCGAAATTTGTATTCTTTTTAATATATAAAGCTGTTATTTAAAACATTTCTGTCTTGTAAATGATGAACCAACTGATTGATATAAATAATAATGTCTAATTGAATGGAGTTTATTCGATAGGTTGAAGTCGTGAATCATCGCGGAAAGAATTATTTATAACCACGGGACGAAGCTTCACTTGCAGGGAAAGTCTCACGATCTCCCAGAGATCCACAGACGATCGATGGTTTGATTTTGAACATCAATGTTTGGCCACATCGATGATTTCTTGTCAATGTCACGTCAATAATTGTGAGCAGAACCTGTACAAGAGCGGGGATGGCGGGAGGAACCTCGCTGCAGGATACCACTCTCCCGCCCTGCCCTGCCCTGGCGCTTCACGTACTTTCTCCCTATATTTTCACTTAAAATTACGCCAAAAGTACTTTTTTCGAAATATTGTACATGACCTTATTTCAAAATCTATCTTTAAGGAACGGATTTCATTAAGGGAAAAAACTATATCTTTAATATATTTGTTGTGAGAGCAAGCATAAAAAATTTTTAACTTTTGCAATTTTCGAAAAATCAGGAGGGTTTTCAACGAATATCTACACTATTTCTTAAACGTCCGTCCTTCACACTATCCAACAACAACATTTAATATAAAACGATGGAGCCATTTTTTTGAAAATTTGGAAAATATCCCAGGGACTTTATGTGAAGTAAATCCCAAAATTAAAATAACGGTTTAAAATTCAAGGGTCCGCGACATCAGCCAGATCGATCGGGGAATATCAGTTTTGGAGAAAATCGGTTGAACGGTTTAGCAGCTAGCGTTGTTCACAGGACAGACAGACGGACAGGTAGATGGACATATGTTTTGCCGTCATTCGATTTTTCGGTATCAAGGACCCACAAAACATGTTAGCCTGGATTTCATCCAAAATCTCACGAATTGTCAGACCATTAAATACAAACAACGAAATAATTTTAAAAATTAGACACATTGTAACGTACATTATTATATGTTTTAGGTTTCGATACCTTCAAATTGTTTGGGTTAAAGTTTGTAACCTCTGTCTTTGATGAGAAATTTCAGAGCTACAAGCTAAGGCAGGAAAAGAGGGTTTGGGAGAAGAAAGAAAGTGGAGCAAGGAATGTGAAATTTTACGAGTTAATTTCCATTTCTAAACCAAGTTTAAAGTAGATATTTCTCAATGCGTGGCATTTACTCTTGTCAGTATTGAGTCCAAAAACCAGACTAGCTGACTTGTAACCCTCGGCATGTACACATTATAAAATACAGCGTTTATAGTTACTCGTTTGAAAAACAAAAGTTAAGTGTCTGCTGTCTGATCAATTGCAAGACACCGAAAGTGTCCGCGACTTCTCGAACAACAGTTGTCAACTCGGCCACTGTATTCTATTTCGTACGTTATGACTATGGATTGTAGGAGTTTCATAAAATAATTTATTTCAGTTATCAAACCGAGAAAAGTTGGCAAACTGTTTGAGTTGAAGGATATTACATAAAGTTCATTAACCTACGTCTGGTAAACGAATAATTTATCAAATCCTTTGTACGGTAAAATGAGATCAAAGAAGCAGATTCCTGTCTCAGTTAACTGACGAATCAACAGCTTTAGAACATAGATGAATTATGTTAACAATTTTGCTACGAGACTTTACACTAATTTTAACTGGCCGTATTTGGTTACGGTTCTCTTTTATTAATAGAAAGGATCGAAAATAATGAACATTTTATTCATGGAGTGAACTATAAACGCAACGACTTTTGTAGTGAGATTGTACCTTTCTCAGATTACGACGTATGTAAAATTTGTATTTGTAATATGTAAATACTTCTTATTAAGATCACCGATGTATGTAAAATTTTATTTGCCAAAACAAACTGGTAGTTACTCTGAAACAACCACTGTTATCGGTATTATTTTCAATGACTTAAGTAGCCATCGAGGAGTGCGACAGGCTTCTGAAATTTTCTTCAGCCAACTGCTCTCCTATGCGACAGAACTGTGCTTATCGTATCTAATATTTACACAATATTTTTTTTTATAACAAACTTCAAGCACATCCTATGAACTCCAAATCCCAATTGTTACATAACTCTTAACAGACCTATCCTCAAAATCTTACTATTTCCTTCTAGAGGAAAAATTTTACTCCATCCTCATCAAGAACTGCCTTTCATCATCTTGGCCAGCAAACCCAAGAGCACGAGATCACGATTCAGAAAAGATATTTTTAAATCCCCTTAGCAAAATGAATTTACTAAATATTTCAATCTCACTTGTTCAAATCTTTACGCCCTTCAAAATTTTAACATTAAAAAATATATTTTTAAAACAAGCCAAACAAGTTTGTACAATTGTCGACAAAGATACTTGCAATCAAATTAGGAATTTTCCTGAAGTTATTTATGAGCCAGACGGACACCACACAATAACTCGGAAGACTACCAAGAACTCGTACGGCACGGTATTCCGGATGACTTCGCTATGAAATACATACTTGGGAATGGCTTTGACGCTTCCTTTTCGGATGGCCTCGTGCGATGAAAATATAGTAGGTCGCGAGAAATAATTGAAATTAGGAAGTGCAGTGCTGTGTGCTCTTCTGTAAAAAAATCTTTTTTATAAACATTACATGGAATTTAGTTACTGTGTGATAAGTGTTACGTTTATTTTAAATCCGAGTTTTTAAGCGTACTGGTGCACGTGTTTCCTGCTCCTGCGCGGCAAGGTGGCGAGCTGTGATTGAGAGCCCTCCGTGGTACCATGCTTTGCGTTTTATCAATTTATTTTCTTATATTAATTACACGGTTGTGAACCATGAGAAGCCATGATGTCTTAACGGGAGTCATAAACACTTTACGAAGAGGCCTGGCTGAGCAGCTGTCGCGGCGGAGGGATACTTCTCTGAATTACATGTGATGTTCACTTGTTTAGCGAACTGTCATTGGGCTCATTCGTATAAGAAATGCCATAATATGACTCATTCTTCCGCTAGATTTCGCATGATCGCAACCGTATCAAGCAGTGCTTGCGATCATGCGACTTGTACCGGCAAGACCGAGAAAGACGCGAAATGCCGTGACATATTCCATCGCGAAGATGGGATTTGAGTGGCCTTGAGGGGCAAAGTTAGAGAAATCGCAGTATAGACGGATTCTTCTATACTCGTTGCTATCTAGGGACTCGCATCGCAGCGCAGAGCGCCTGGCGGAGCAGCGAGAAACCAGAAACGGGGCTCAGTCGCCGGCCTGCCAGCCAGCCAGCCAGCCAGCATGCCTGTCCCATCCGCATCCCGCCGCACCTGAAATGCAACCGGTCGAGCGCACGCACGCACGCACGCACGCACGGCCCCGGCACCTGACGGGATTCTGCGCGTAGCGGTCTGTGCGCGCGGCCGATGCCTCCGGAGCGTGAGGGGAAGGGGAAGGGGGAGGGGGAAGGGGGAGAAACCGGCCGCGGGGCTCTCCAAATATTTTCTTCCGACTTCTTTCTGGAAGTTCCTGAACGCTGCCTTCGCGGTGGCGCGCGCTCGTGAGATCACCGAATGACACGGTTCGCTTCCCGTCCTTTGCTTTCAGCGTTTTCGCACACTCCGCCTGTGCTGTGTTTCCCCAACTGATTTGCGGGCAGTGACGTGGCGGTGGCGGGTGTCCTGTTGGCTTCACACGAAGTTTAAGGCGGCTCCACACATTCGCTATTCGGCGAACAGCGAGCAACCGCTTGCCGAATCCCGAGTAGTGTGGATGGGTCGCTTATTATTTGCCGAATGATGAACATTTGGCGCTCGCCCTACCCGCCGCGTGTCGATCTCTTGGACACATGAAAGGGAGTGAACATTCGCCGAACACATCAGCTGGTCGGGATCGGGCGAGCAGTAGCTCACTGCTCCGTGAATGCCGAATGTGTGCAGCCACCTTTAGACCATGCCTTCAAGAAGGTTATATCTACTTTTAACACCATATGAAATAATAAGCTTTTTTAACCGACAGGTTTCTGTATTGAACGATATAAAACTTCAATTTAATTAAATTTTTATTTTACCTACTTATGCTATCTTGGACACGTTTACATCTGGTTGTAAATATTTCGGAACTAAATGAAATCAATCTTTTCACTGAACACCTACATTGGCCTACATTGGCACCTACCTGGCGTTGTGTAAATTACAAATTATAAAGTTTTTCAATTCCAAGGAGCACATGAATGTTCACTTTAGACTTTCCTTTTTTATTTTTTTATTGTTACCTTACAACTTTAACTGATTCTACATGCGACAATTATATTTGAACAATACAAAAATAGTTAAAAATTACACTTTTTTAAAATATTTACAGAAATATGCAGAAATTTTCAATTATGACAAAAAATGGAAAATAAAATTTACCACACGACAGTTCTTAGTTTAGTCTTTTCGTATAGAAATTTGATCATTTTTTCAAGAAACAGTAAACGAATATGCATTTGGAGCCAAATCCGGACTGTAGTTAAAAGAGCTAAATTCATAGGAGGGACGAAATCTGTTCGCTACAAAATCCGGGATGTAATTTCATATCCAGCTACATCAGGTTTTTTAAGTCCATTCTTCCAAATCACTTCCATGGTATAGTTCGGACAAACATACAGACTTGGATACAAAAATTGAAAAAACAATTTTTGGATTTTTATATCATTAAATAACTTAATGAACTTCTAAACAGACATTTATTTTAAAATCAAAGGCATACTTCAATTTTATTAGTATATAAGAGTATTTTGTTCCAAAACGGTTGGAAAATACTGTTCTGGTTCATACACTGCTCTTGTCATTCTGTCTTAGTCTATACGACCAGCTTGCATCAGCGATCTCGCACCACAATATATTATACTCAAACAGAAACACTAGCCTCTCAACGAGATGACAAAAGAGAAAGCAACAAAAGAAAGACGCGTCAGTGTACAGGTAAACCTTGATAACCCCGATTACTTGATATTTGCTTTTTTTCATTTTTGCTTCTCAATTCACGATAATATTACTGGTAATCTTAATTTCAGGAACTGGCGTATGTAATGTACGAATCTCACGCTAGCACATATTTCTGTTGTTTTATGGACTGGGTAATTTTTACAATTGATTGATTTATGATTCTGGGCGCGTCAACTTCTTAGGTATTGATCCCGTAAGTGTGGTATATGTTTTTATCCTGCGGTTAGTTAGTGAACACATGTTAGTGATCAATACAATCATCTAAACCATACACACGATTATTTTAAAACCTGGTTCAGCTCGGTGCTCTATTAATTTAAAAGAGAAAAAATGAACATGTTTGTCCCGTTGATAAAAACGTGCCGGAAATATGATTCGTGCAAAATCATGAACAGCTCTAACTGTAACTACATTCACTGACCCACACAGACCCACCCATACAGCCGCAAACACATATACACAAACAAAATAAAGAAAAAGATTGGAGAGGACTCAGAAAATTGTATGGTTCTTATCACTAATCACACCTTACGTGAAGGAAATAACTCATTACTCCGAAAAAACGAAATGGCGTCTTCTCATCTAATACTTTTCGAGCACATTTGGCGCATCGCTTCCCATGTCCGGATTGTCGATGTTCGATATTCGGTCACCGCGAGAAAAATTATTTATTACATATAGAAACAAGGTTTATCCACTTTTTCGTTACCAGTGCCCGGCAACAAGAGTTCTTCTGTACAAAAATCACCGTTTTCCATATCACGATTACAATACTTTCTCTACTTACGAAGTAAAAATTGTAACAATGAATGGAACCAACAATGAAACATTGATCCAATAATGCTTTTGCCATGCCTATGTATTTATGTATTTCGGCGCAATAGCCTCTGAAGAAGCCAAAGTCTACCAGTGGCGTCCCTGCCTTGGGCCATGGGTTACGGTATACATTTGATTCGCACGTAGGCATCCCTATACCATGTTCTGGTCTTCTCAACATGAGAAGTGTTTTTTCTCATCATCACATGGCAACATATACTAGCACACTCCAAGGGAAACGCACACGATAATCTTGCCCGAGCGGGAATCGAACCCGGGGTCTCGTCATGGAAATTGAGCACACTGACCAATATATATTATTTATTTAAATATATATATGCCCTTTGTGTTACCAGACCGCCTGCGAGGTAGTACATAAGTTGCGGCAATAATTCCGACGTCGCCATTTTTGTTTTTTCTTTTATTTCTGAACGTGTCAACCTCACCTTTCATTCACTAAATATTTTAAACTAAAGAATTGCCCATTTTTTGTTAGGACAACCACACAGCAGCAACATATAACACAAAATGACTTGCGTTCAGATCTTTACATCAAGTCTAGTCAAGTAGGATCCAAGTGAAATTACGATACAATTTATTTTAAATAAAGTTTCACAGACAAAATTACTAATAACAAAAGGAATGAAAACTGAGAAGCATAATTGCCATTGCCAGATGACATTAAACAATTAAAGTCGGTACACAAATTTAAGTTAAAAGTAAAATCTTTTCTGCTGCAAAACTGTTTCTATATAATTAGAGACTATACTGATCGTGAAAAAGAAAAATAATGTTTATTGTAACAAAACAAAGATATATAATGAATTAGTTTACGTTTGCATTGTATACATTTTTTAAAATATTTAATACGCCTGTAACAAGTAATGTACTTCAGCTTCCGGGTCAGTGAACCCCATCTCGATCAGGTTTTTGTCCAGGTTTCCCTGATTCATTGAGCAAATGCTGAGATGGCCCCTCGTTTTGCTTCTGGACGTAAATGTAGCCTCACTGTGCGCACGTTTTGTTGAGCACTCCTTTTGCTTGTAGTTCATTTACCGTTGAAATTGATTTTCTATAACTCGGGAACAAACATTTTTCAAATATTTTTATTTTTCTAAAATAATAATTTTCTAATTTTTTTATTGTGGTCCTCAAGAAAATGTGCGCAGATAAATGTCTTTCCCCACACGTCATATACAGTTTTTACTGTTTTTTGACAAATAAATAAATAAATAAATAATATATTAAATACAATTTTAATGTACACAATCGAACGAAAATACAAGCATAGACATTACTATAAAGATTCTCAATGATTAATTGCCAATACTTCGTATGTAAACTTCTCTATGATTAGACAAGAACCTGTATCCTAATGAAATCTGTATCGTAATTAGTATCATTATGCAATGGGTTGCAGCCATCAAATGGCAGCTTTATACAATGGGAGTAGAAAAACGCGAGTATGGTTCTGTGAGAAGCTGTTAGAAAGCCCGCGCTCTTCCCTAGGGTGCTTCAACGCCGTGGTATGCTGGTGGGCGGCACGGCAAACTATTAAGTAAACAAATAAGAGAAGTAGGTTGTGAGATTTTGAACAGAGCAGATTATTATTAATGTCTTAATATGTCTGCCTCTTGGAATAATTTCATGTAAGACACGTAAATTATACCAAGTAAATCAATTCAGAATGTTTCCTTTTGTATTGTAAAGTACCTTTTTACCATCAAGACAACGATGCAAAAGTAAACTGCAAAATTATATTAAAAATGTAGGCATTAATAAGAAAGAAAAATATGTAAATAAAACTATAAAAAATAATATTAACTAATTAAATGCTAAGTTATTGAAAAGCATAGTTATTATTAATCCTGCCAATCAAACCGTTCGACATCTTCTCATTTCCTGTTTGTGATGAAAGTTTGCAAATTCTTAGACACCGCACCTATTGCCAGTTTCCAATCGCATTCCCTTCTGTTGATTTTAATTCACGCCTACTACTCACTACGTAGTAGAGAGAACGTTTTGTATTGCTACGGAAAAACGGCTGGAAAAGTGGATAATTCTTGTTCTTACATGCACCAAATTATTTCCTCTAACACGTTGTGTAGGCAGAATCCACCCCTGATAATCCTTGAAATAAACGATCCGATTGGAAATGCCTTTTTGAAAGATTATAATCTTCTAAAACCTGGTCTTTTTATAACTGCACTCCAATTGAGATCAAATACCGCTGCTAATAGAACTACTCTTAGTAGAGGAAGGCCCAGGGAGGATGTACACTGCAGGAAGTGCAATACAGCGGTAGAAATCAAGAATCACATCCTCTGTCACTGCATTTTTACGAAGTCAGCAAGAATAAAGCGCCATAACGAGATCAAAAATTTCATAGAGGGGAAGATGCTCCGGAAATCGGACACTGTGGTGTCCACGGAAGCCATTTTCTCTGTTGCCGAAGGGGCTAGACCTTAAACCTGACCTGGTAATAAAAAGCCGGGAAGGGACCCACGTGGTCGATGTGACTGTTCGCCACGAGGATGGGTCTAGCCTTCTAAAAGAAGGAGAGGAAAAGGTGGTAAAATACCAACCAGTCATTCCCCTGGCAGCCCAACTTCATGGAGTGCCCAACGCCAGAATCCTGCCAGTGGTGGTTGGTACCTCAGGGGCTATGCCAAGATCCACAGTGAGTGCCCTCAAGTCGGGGGTCACGTCTCGAGGCGATCTACTGACTAGCTCGTTAATTGCTTTCAGAAGCTCTATTAAGCTCTACACACAATTTGTAAAATATGATGGAGCAATTTAGCATTTCTGGTAGTAAATGCAGAAAAGGTACATCTTGGTCCTGTGAGGAAGTCAAGGGAGCCAAGGGGATCCTAAAATGCCTAGGAATTACTTAGTTACCACGACTTTAAGTGGGAAGTGTATGTTATTTAATATAGCATATAGAAAATTGTGTAGTTAGAACTCACGTTTTGTACTTGGTATAGAACGTGTCTTACGTAGTACGTAGTTTACGTCAATAGGGAGTTTTAGCGCCACGCATAAGGTAGCGACGTTATGCGCTACGTGACGGACCTAACATCTTACTTTAGGCCTAAGTACAACCTTCATAAATAGTGCACGCCTATTGGAGTTTCTACGTTTACCTTACAAACGGCAAATTGGCCAGGAAAAGCTGCATTATTCCAACTCTGATAAACCGATTCTCGTATGTGAGACAGTTACAATTCCTTACCAACTCAACACTGACAAGAATTAACGGAAAATATTAGAAAGGCGACAGGCAAGAAATTCTAATTTCGAAAAAGAAACTGAAATCATCTCTTCGGGTTAAGTTATGTCTTATGCTCAAAGCGAACGCTATTTTAAGTTATTTCCCACATTCTCAAGAAAAGCCGATTAAATACTCCAGACTGCATACTCATCGCGGAGCGACACTAAATCTATGATCTCCGTGCGCAATGTAGATTTGTTGTATTATTGACTCGTATCGTGGTTTAAATGTCTCACCACTACCCTACGCCCTTCGACTTAGAATGCAACTTCTTTGATCAACGCTTGAAATGTTTATTTTCGTATAATGCATAACGCAATATCGCTAATCCCAAAACTCTTCTGAACGTGGTTCCTTCCACTGTATAAAGTCGTCAGTCACGTGATCAATAGAGTTAAAGGATGTCTCCTTACGCCTGGCGCTAAAACCCCCTAATACATCTGTGAACAACGGTAGTGGCTAAACCACAAATGATATTACTCGATCAATTTGGCACATATCATGGTCCTCCGAATTTAAAACGGATATTTTAATTCAAGGGGAAATAGAGGCAATTTAAAAACAAAAGCTTACAAAAAACGACGCTACTTTTAACACTGATTCAAGAGAATGGGAAAGTAACTAGTACGAGAAACTTTGTGCCAATCTGTAGTTATGACTGCGTGGAGTGCACTCTCACATTTACCCAATAATTTCGTGTTTTTTGTTTTAAGATTTCAGTTTTTTAGAATGTTGAAAATCATTGACATTGTTAATGATATGCCTTTTGTTTGAAATGTGATGTAATTTATCACAAGTGTTTGTTATGGTTAGAGGAATAATAGCGTCTTTGACTGAATAACATGTCGGATATGTTTTTTCTCGAAATCCGATTTTATAGAATAAATTTTGAAAAAGGGTAGAAACATAAACTCAAGCAATTATTAATCTACATTATACAATGTTAAGAAGATACAGCGGACTTTAATTGGGATAAAATATACAATAGAATTTGTCATCAATATTAAATACAAATCTGTGGTCACGGCGTAAAAGTTCTTAAGTCAAAATCTCAGTTTGGAGAAAACAAGAGTAAAATATTATTGAGCCAATGTTTTTTGCTATGCTCAATGCTATTTCCCAACGCTCTTTTATCGTTAAGGAGGCAACATTTGAATTCAATCGTTTTACTAAAAATATAGGTACTTAACTTGTAGTTTCAGTACTTAACCCAATTTTGCCAAAAATTGACTTAAGAACTTTTACCCCGTGACAACAGAAATATTATAAGGAAATATTTATGACGTTTTTAATTGTGGAACTCAAAGTTAAACCTTTTTTTTTCTTCATTTAAATGAGTAAACGTGTAAATGAGCAAACTAATTCAGTTTATTCATTTGGCCAAAGTGCCTTACTCTTGACTAGACTGAGCATTTAAGGGGCCGTTCGCACCTTGCGCCAGGGCGGCGGCAGTGGCGGGGGCGGGCGGGCAGAGCGCCCAGCCGCGCTGAGGCGGAGAGGAGAGGAGAGGCGCCCCAGGCCATAACTGTTCGGCGGCCAGCGACCCCCGCGCGGCGGGGACTGGCTCCGCGCCGGGCACGAGCCCGCTCCCTCCGACACCTCCTGCGCTTCCCCACTCTCACTCTCCCTCCCTCTCCTCTCTCTCTCGCTCACTCTACCACTCCTCCCCTCACACTCGTACCCACCCTTTCCTATCTCTCACTCACCCACTCTTCCCCTCGCTCTCTCTCTCCTTCTCTCTCTCACACTTCCCCACACCCACTCTCCCTTCCTCTCTTCTCTCTCTCCTCTCTCATTCTCTCACTCCTCCCCGCTCTCTCTCACTCACTCTCTCACTCTTCCCCTCACACTCTCTCCCTTACTCTCCTCTCCTACTCTTCTCCACCCTCACTCTCCCTCCCTCTCCTCTCTCACTCCCCCACTCCTCCCCTCACACTCTCACCCTCCTTTCCTATCTCTCACTCACCCACTCACTCTTCCCCTCGCTCTCTCCCTCTCTCTCCTCTCTCACTCACTCTCCCACTCTTCCCCACACACATTCTCCCTCCAGAAAATAACATATCTGGGGCCCTACTACCGTTTATTTCAAGCAAAATCACGATTTTGGTTGAGTAGAAAACTTCTGTATAAATTAAAACCCCTAGTTCTTTGAATATAATACTAACAATAATAACAATAATAATAATAATAATAATAATAACAGGGGAATTTTTGAAGGAGATTCACTATCCCCCCTGCTGTTTTGCATTAGTTTGATCCCTCTATCGAGACAGCTGTCGCACACTGACTTTGGTTACAAGCTCCATGATGATGAAATGCCTGTATCACATTTATTTTACATGGATGATCTTAAAGTGTTTGCTAAGAATGAAGCGATTCTCTCCCAAATGCTGTCTGTCATCAATTATTTTAGTAATGACATATGCCAGAAGTTTGGTCTTGACAAGTGTGCAAAAGTCAACTTAAAAAGAGGGAAAATGACCACGTCAGAGAACATTGAAGTTGATAGACACACTGTGATTCAAGATCTTTAGCCAGGTAAAACTTACAAATATCTGGGCATTGAAGAATGTGAGACCATCTCGAACGACACAATGAAAGAGAAAATTCGCAAGGAGTAGTATAGAAGAGTGAGACTTGTCCTGCAGTCCGCTCTGAACTCAAGGAATAAAATATCAGCAATAGGTAGTTTGGCGGTGCCTGTAGCCGAATACAGTTTCGGACTAGTAGACTGGACTGAACTGGAAATTCGGATCATGAATCGAAAAACCAGAAAACTGCTTACAATGCATCATGTTGCCCACCCCCGAGCTGATGTACACAGACTTTATGTATCACGTAAGGAAGGGGGAAGAGGCCTCAGACAAATTGAAGCCTCCTAGCACAATGCAATAACCGGGATGGGAAAGTATGTAGTCAGCCACTAATGAGGCAAGTCATGAAATCTGACCCAAGAATGTGAAACAGAGGCATCGTAAGCGTAGCAAGAAGCATTGCGAACAAGACTATGCAAGACACCCAGAATGACAGAGACACTGAACTTCTGGTGCTACTTAACATGAAATTTGAGACACAGAAAATGTTAAAGAAATCGTGGAGAGACAAAGCACTCCACGGACAATATTTGTAACGAATGGACAAGGTGCAGATCAATAAAGATCAATCATTTATGTGGCTTAAAAGGGGAAGAATGAAGCCAGAATCGGAAGCACTTGTAATAGCTGCCAAAGATCAGGCCTTGAGAACACGACATTATGATAAAGCGGTTCTCAAAAATTTCCCAAGATGATAAATGCCGCATTTGTCAGGAACACGTAGAAACCAATGATCATATTGTCTCAGCTTGTCCAATCCTAGCAAAGACCGAATACCTGAAAAGACACGACAGGGTGTGTAGCTACCTCCACTGGCAGATCTGTACTTCCCTCGAAGTTCGGAACCCATGCCCCAAGTGGTACGAACACTCACCGAAACCGGTGACGTCTGTTGGATTGTGTACGATTTTGTACGACCAACAAATTCAAACTGATCGCACGATAGCGGCAAGCAAACCGGATATAGTCATCCGGGATTTGGAGAACAAATCGTGTTTACTTGTGGATGTTCCTGTACCTTGTGATCAAAACATCGTTACCAAGGAGGCAGAGAAACGTCTTAAATACAAGAATTTGGAAATCGAGATCAGCCGAATGTGGGGCGTAAAAGCACAGGTCATACCGATAGTTATCGGAGCTCTGGGATTTGTTCCGCAAAATTTGTGTAAGAACTTGTCTAAACTCCCAGGTAATTCAAAAGACAGGGAAGTGCAAGAAATCGCTTTATTTGGAACAGCCCACATTTTGCGCAAAGTATTGTAGAGGCACCGACAGTCCCTAGATCTACTCCTTAGGTAGCTGGTTGCAACCTGGTGTAGATTTTATATTCAGCCGACACATAACATCTTTAGTCGTGATTTAGAGGCATAATAATAATAATAATAATAATAATAATAATAATAATAATAACAATAATATAATAACAGCTTCATCAATTGTTTATTAATGTGACGAGTCTCGAGCCATCAGGCCTTCCCTTCCGCCTAATCACGTGATACAAATTTATGAATAAAAAATTAAAATAAGTATTTTCTAGGATACGTATATTAATATTATCAATAAATGAAATTGCTCCTAAGATAAAAAACATACCTTCGAATAACATTATAGATAACATGACAGTATTTGCCTTAAGCGGCCGAGGAAAATAAGAGAAAATGAAAGACCAGGGCAAGCTCTTTAACTGTGGAACGAAGTGTAATATTAAAAAAAAAACAATTTCAAATATATTACAGAGAAGAGAAACACTAAACCCGGCAGTATCCCTCACACAAACACGCCCACAATCTCAAACTCACTCACACTGTTTCTCTCTCTCTGTCACACACACACACACACGAGTCACGAAAAAGCCAACCAAATGGGTTTCTACAATACTTCTCCCATCAACTTAACTCCATGACTTCCCGATTAGAGATCCAAGTCAGCTTACGCGTTTAGGAAATGAATTTAAATTACAGATGAACATACTAAAAAATTCACATCGCAAATTTGAAAACATTTATATCTCTTAAAATATGATGAATAGTTATCGCATGTCCATAGCACTGTTAACATCAATATTGGCAAACCAACGAAGGAGTCGGTAACAGTCGTGCGGGAAGCTGTAAAGAAATCTTTCTCTCACTGTATTAATTCATGTTTCCGGGCGCGTCAACTTCTAAGGTCATTAAGTACCGTAAGTGAAGTGCATGTTTTTCCACGAGATTGACATTTGCGAATGGAAGGGAGCGACGTTGACACTGCGTACCACTGAGCACGTGTTACTAGGACACGAAAAACACTTGAAATAAATGCTTATTAAAGTAACCAAATCATACACTCAATTCTTGTGGAGTTACAGCTTTAGAAGCACAACTGTCAATCACCAACCTTTTGTAATCGGACCTTACCTACGTAGCCATTGTCGAAACATTCTGCCACCACAGTCGGGGGTGGAACCCTAGGACCCCCGGTCAGGGGTCCTGAGCCACCTACACCGGAGCTTATTGACAATTGAATTGCAACGCACATCGGGAAGTGAAGCACACGCCCATGGTGTTAGCCAGCTTTCCGAAGGGCCACTCTTGCTCCGAGCTGTAGATCCTGTTCCCGTTTGTAGTTTAAGCGTTCTATTTTGTCTTTCACGAGCCGTGAGGTAGTTGGTTCCTGAGTGCTTCTATTAGCCACGAGGCTCCGTCTGAAAGGCTCTTTGCTCTCTATTGGGAGGCGCTGGACGCGGCCTTCTGTCTGAGTGGGTGAGTAGGGAAGGGGGGCGTGAATCGCCTCCCACTCGCTCTCAGCTCACACGCCGCCATCGCTCACCACAGCGATCACCCAAAAGCTAATGTATGATGTATGTATGTACTTGGCGCGACAACCCGTCTACGGGTCATGGCCTACCAGCTGCGTCCCGGCCTCGCGGCCATGGGTTTGGGGGTACGTGTAGTTAGCACATAGGCATCCCTACGCCGTATTCTGGATTTCTAAACCTGAGGAGTGAGTTTTGTCATCGTCACACAGCAACATATACTGGGACATTGCAAGGAAAACGCGCGCTATAATCTTGCCCGAGCGGGAATCGAACCCGAGGTCGCGTCATGGATAATGTAGGATGGTCAGTCAAATGAAAAAGAGACAGATGGCAAAAAAGTAAGTAAGCCGTTTATCATTTCGAAAGTACTTGCCAAAACTATTTATAAATTTATCCTACTGTGGGGCAAGATAGACAATGCCTTCAGAGAAAAATGTTTGCAGATGCCCATGGAGTAATGATTGTACCCAGGTGTGCACCTCGTCGCCCGAAGCAAATCGACGGAATCGATATTCTTAAACGTGATACCGTTCCAGGTGCTTCAGTGATGTCGGCATTATTCGTCTGTTTAGATTGTTATCGCTATAAAATCTTTATAATTAAACAAACTCTAAATGTCTTTAATACATTACAACTTTCTCCTGCATTTCAACACTTTACACTCGGTCAGAATGATGCTGCTCTTTATATACTTTCACTCTCTCTCATAGACATTTTTGGCTCTCCCTAAATATAAAAGTTCAATTTTATGTTCATCTTATAAACTTCTTAAATTTTAATAACATCTTAAAATTAATAGAACTAAGCGTAACTCGTTTGTTCATTTTGGGTCGGATTGTTATTTAAGATCAGTCAGTCCACTGGAAGCAGTCTAAGTTCTTTTAAAGCGCGCGAAGTGTGGATGAGAGTGAAGTTACAGTTAAAGAATCGAAGTAGCAAGTTCTTTCAATTTCGCGATTGGGAGCTTTTAAATGTACAGGTACTGTGTTTAAATGCAATGTGTGTATGTATACAATGCCAAGTAGGGGTTTCAATCATTTTCCCCTTAACAAAACAATTTCAATTAATATATTATTGATGCTTTGCGTTTTTAAATTAAGGAGGTTAGTAGGATGTCTAGCTGTAGTCCACTGTAACATGCATGTCCAGATCTTGATCAATGCAAAACACTTGCAAATGATGTCACTAGTATCTGACTGGGAGACCCTAGGGTTCTAGCCCCCAAGATGACATGATTTTTTATACACATTACATGGCTAGGTCGAATTCAACCGCTGTCTGAAAGACACTCCCGCCGTCTGATGGTTTCTCCGATCAAACCAGACAAATGCCGAAGCATTATACTTGAGTTTTTATTTCTTGGCGCGTGGGGGCTTGTCTTTACGATGGAATATCTCATGGTATTACTCGTCGTTCACGGTCGTGTCACTGGGAGTCGCATGATCGCGGCTGTATCGAGAAGTGCTGGCGATCATGCGACTCCTAGCTGCACGACGGAGAACGACGCGAAATACCGTGAGATATTCCATCGTGAAGATACGCCCACACGAAATAAAAACCCAAGTATACAATAGCAAACGGTGCCCGCTAGTGGGAAGTATCTGAATGGGGAAACCCCCACAAGCAGAGGTAGGTCAGTGCCGGATCTCGTTATCTATCAGGGGAAGATCGCACACATCTCCCACGATAAACATGTGCAATGAACATACGGGGCTAATGGCCTTCGCTGATGACGTGCGCGGAAAGACAATAAATCAATCAATCAAAGCATTTCAAAAACATTTTCAAAAATATGTTTAACTCTTTGTTGACAGTGAAAAATAACTGTATTTTTGCAAAACTTGTAAATCTCGCATATTTCATTAACCTAAGATAATAGGAATTGAACAACGTGAAACAATAATCGGAATGGAGACCAGGAGAGGTGGCTCAGTGAAACAATTGGTGTTATTGCAACGCCTCTGACCGGGAGATCCTAGGTTGGAGTCCCGACGGCGCAAAGATTTTCGACACAAGCTTGTCAGCTAGGTCGTATTCAGTCGCTGTCTGGAGACGAATTTTAGAGGCGGGCTGCTCTGATCGGTAGATTTCCGTGGTTTCTCCAATCAATACCAGGCAAATGCCGGAGCAATACTGTAACCAACGTACCACGGACCGCCTTCCTTTTCCTAGTTCTATCCTTACGCTTTACACAGACACACTAACATGCACTACAGAACCACACACGGCGGTCTTAGAGCTTGCCCGGCTGGGGCGTTGCGCCGCTGTTGGGAAATACCTGGTTGAGGAGAACCCGTTTGTCGACGGTAGGTCGGTGCCGAATCTTGGCAAACCGGTGGGGAAGATTACCGCCACCTCTCGGCGAAAACACAAGCACTACACTAACGGGAATAATGAAGATACGTGTGCACTACACTAACGGGAGAAAAATGCACTACACTAACGAGAATAATGACGTGAGAAGTTGACGCGCCCGGAATCACTAACAATCAATCAATGAATCGGCATGGAGTTTTCATTTTCTGTATCAACAACATGTCTTCGTTTTGTGTCGTAGAGTTTGATGTAGCTGCTGGTGCCGTTGTTGCAGGGCGATGGGCGCGGGCGCGGGCGCCACGTGAGCCGCTGGGCGATGGAGCGGCGGCGGCCGCCGCTGGTGTCGGCGCTGGTGCTGCTCCTGGCGGCGGGGGCGGCGGCGGCGGCGGCGGGCGGCGTCGACGCCGACGCGCTGACCGTCACCATCAACCGCCACCACCGCGGCGACATGTTCGTGGCGGGGGTGGGGGCGGGGGACGGGGACGGGGAAGGGGAGGGCGACGGGGCGTGCGCGGCGCGTGCGGCGGCGTGCGCCGGCGCCAGCGGCGGCACGGCCGCGCGCGCGCCCGCCGCCGACTGCGCCTGCCAGTGCCTGCCGCACCTGCCCGTCTTCAGAGACGACCTGCACGTCTGCATCGACGACATACACGGTGAGCCGCCTTTTCCCTCTGGTATCTGGCTTATTTATTTATTTTTCTATTGCCATTGAATAAGGCTGTCATTTGATGGCTGCGACCAGCTGCATAAAGCTATTCATTACGATACATTATTTCATTATGATACAGGTTCTTGACCAATCACAGAGAAGTTTACAAACCAAGTATTGACAATTAATCATTGAGAATCGTCGTTCTGGTAAATGTTTCGTTCGATTGTGTACATTAAAATTGCATTTGACATTGTTTGTCAGTTTTAATTTCTGTTATTATTAGTATTTCTCGTGCAATATTATTTAAAATAAATTGGATTGTAACTTCACTTTGATCCTATTTCGCTAGCGCAGTACTCCCTCGCAAGCGGACAGGTAACCACAGCCACCTGCAGCAGCATACGAGGGTAGGGTAAGGTCCGCTAGGTGACCTTGGCTGAATCAACTGGCATTAAAATATTCAATGCAAAAGTTTAACTTATAAAAGTCGTGGAAAAAGTACCGTATAAAACTCGATGTAATGGGTATTAATGCACTCGTGAGAAGTTTGCGATGCTCGTTTCTCGCTCGTATCGCAATATCATACTCGTGTATTAATACCCATCATTACATCATCGTTTCACAATGTACTATTATCGTATGGAACTATTAGCGGCGAGACAGCCCTTAAGCAGTTGCCCAGGCCCATTTTCGACCCAGGCTTCCTTGGACACGGGTCGCGGGTCTTTATCAAGCAGGTGCACCTCTCGGTCGGTCCCCTAAATGCGCCTGGGATTTGACCGTAACTTTCTCCGCCAGATATCGGGCTCAGATAACTATATCCGAACTGTCTGTTTGGGAGAAAGTGTGATCTAGTTAGGGCGGGATGTTGTCGAAAGGATTTGACTTTGCCGGGCATCCGCCAGGGTTTTTTTTCATGCTACAAGCGTGACATGGCTACTGTGGGTTTTCTGCCCTTCGAAACTCCGCGCTCCTCGGCCTCGTGATCGAATCCGTGCACTGGGGGTTCAGTCGCCAGGAGGATAACCCCTCACCCGCCGAGGAGAGCTATTCGTAGCGAGCATCTATTTGTAGGCTGTGCATCTAGCTATAAGTGTTTTAAAGCCCGGTACACACGATACTGTTTTCATGCAGATTGGACGTACAGAAAAATTACAGTCTAGACAGCAGATAAACAAACATAAGCAAAATAAGATTTAATATCTATTGTTTGTGAGACATTTCAGGACTATTAGTTGGATGTGAGAATCGATTTCAAGATATCGACTGTATCCATGGCCTACGATTTATATATTTGAATTTCAATAAAAATGAAAACTAAATTATACTACTATGAATACGACTAACTAAACATTACTATGAATACAACAAAACTAAATTACAAAAATATCGTACGCTACAAAACAATCCGCAGACGTCCGCCGAAAATCAAACGTGCATTCTGGAAATCTAGTCTTTTGTTCGATCTATCGACTTCGATCCTATTTCGATATTCGATTTTGGGTTACCACACTGTGATTGGTTCATTTCTTATTTCTTACGTAAGCACAAGTCTTATTCTTATGCAAATCCATTATGAATGAGTCTGCTTGTAGACATAGTCCTAACGTTTATGTTAACGCCATGCTTATGTTCATGTTTGCATTGTGAATAAGTCTTTACAGTTTGAGAATTGTAAGAGCGAGAATTCAAGAGCGTATTGTTGAGCTGATTCCAAAACGTTTCCTCTCTTTGCTACATCGTAGGAAGGGAAAGTAATACAACCTGTCCCAGAGCTGCGAGAGGGAGAGACCCATCTCGTTGCTTTCCTTCCGTCGCCTCAGCTTGTGTGGAAGGGCCGAGGGCAACGGACGGGGGGGCCCTTTGGCGGTCGCGTGGCCGCACGTCCTCACGCCCCCCCCCCAGGACCTCAGGGCATCCGGGCTTTTTCTTCCTTTGCCTCTTTCATCTCGCTAGTTAAAAACCCTAAAATTGTGACCTGTAAATCTTTGGGACATTAGGGTCCACCTTTGCCTTAATGAGTGGCTGGATAATGGTCATTATGTGTTTTTTACGGTAGTTCATATCTTCTTCCAATCGTTAGGCCCTGGATGTCTAAATTACGCTGGCGCTTCTTTATACGCTGTGTTTCGAGATGCTGTGGCTGAAGTCCCCTCTGAGGATAAAGGGAGTAGTTATTCTTAAAAGACTACGCACCTTTTAAAGATTTTGGTGAGACATGTATCGAACATAATTCAAGAAGGGGATAGAGAGGATTGGGTTTTTGTCTTCTCTGTTAGCCTGCAATTAGTGGCATAGCGTGGGTGTCAGCCGCCCGTGGCGAAGGAAACTTTCGCCGCCCCCTTATTTAGATATTTTAATTTAAAAGACTAAAATACACAAGCTTGAACAACGAAGCAGATAGTCAAACATACAATTACATAAATAAAAAACGAAAATAAAATATCCAATACATAGTTGAATCTATACGTACGCAAACAATACTATTTTCAACAAAGTTCAATACTTTAACAATTATTTCACGTAATTATGAGCACTAATATCACAGTTTCGAGAGCGCTTATTTGTATACGATTAAATTAATGTGAATTGGACTACTGACGATTCATAAATGAGACTTTCTTTAAATTACCAAAGCGTCACTCACGGACTTCCCTGAAGGGATTTATCCATACTGATATCTGATTTACAGATGTTGTTATACATTATTGAACACTATTCTTTATATGATAGAAGTTATTCTTGCTGAATATTAGTCATAAACAGTCTAAGCACAAAATAAAATACGGGTAATCCGTACAAGTCAGTACAGACGGTGTTGTCAGTCGCCACAGAATAAGTCGTCACAGAATAAGTAATGAAACATTTCGTGCCCATTTCAAACGGTCCGAGTGGTAAGTGCGGCATTGATTCAATTTTTTTTAAATATATTCTTATAATTATTTACTGTGAAATTTTGCCGCCCCCTAAAAGTCCCGCCCGGGGCGTGCCGCCCCTCCCGCCCCCACTACACACGCCATTGCCTCCAATTTGCTCTCTTTGCTTTCCTCAGTCGTTTGCCGATGTACCTAGTAGAGCAAGACCAGCAGCGGAATGCAGTCTCCTCTGGGCTCAAAACACATTGAACTTGGGATGTCACCACAACTCGCGGAGCACTCAGAGTGGCGAACGCCGCAACTCGCAAAGGAATGTCGATGTCCATTAACTACGCGCACCCCATTTCGTCTTTAACACAGGATGATTTTTCAAATGGATTCATTTGACCTAATTTTTACAGGTTAGGACTGTGCATTTTAAAGTGATTAAAATGAATATACTACACTACGTATAGATTACATTAGTTAAGGTGTGTTACACAAATGCTCCTGTGAAAATAGGAAACGTCCAAGACTTTTTCACAGTTTTCGTTGTACTCTTGTTAATGTGAAGACCAATACGTCGAGAACTTTTCAATTCGGCGAAAGTTAACGCAGTTTCTGACACTCGCGAAAAGAAGCTCCAGCTTTTTAACCCTCGAGTACAACGCGTCGTCTGCTAGAGGACGCAACTAGTGCCCAAAGCTTCCCCCACCCTTTTCCCTCGCTCCCGTTTCTGAAACTCAAGGTACTTCATTTTGTGACTAGCCAGTAAAATACACGTAACCTTGTGCGCATGCCTCTTTCCGGTATACGCCATTTTAACACTCGTCGTCCAGTAGATTACGCCTTTGTAGTTACATCAGTGATATTTTTTGGCGATATATTGGCTAATATTGTGAATAATGAATACAAATGTCTATTATTGTAGAATTTAAGTGTTGTTCTAAACATTTAGCAATCTAATGGGACGATGGTGAAGATGACAAAGGTCGTAGGACGAGCTACTTCTGCGGACACTTCTCAAAAGCCATGTCTGGGCAGTACCAAGCTCAGAGTCAAGTCACTTAGGTGCATCTATGAGACCTTTAAAATTTATTTTAACTCTAAATCATATAAGTTCAATCCATTAAATTCAGTGTTTCATTGTATCAATGAATTTTTCTTAATTTTTACCCAAAGTAGTCTGTCAGATTACACCTATGTAATAATTAGGAGACAGACTTTAATGAAATGTCAAATTCATTAAATGAAATGTTTTGTCAAATGTCAAATGAAGTATTTTTTTCTTTTCACTTTATAACAATGCCATTTACTACTGACATTAATTATATGGAAATTAGTTAAAAGAAATTACACATTTTTATGCCATTTTTTGTATTTTTCGTCCATTTTGACTAAGAAGTCATTTTTTCCTTTAACGACATTTTTAATCTGTTTTTCGCTGATTTAATTGATTTTAGTATCATTTTAAGTGTACTCGCTTCAAACAATATTTACGAGAAGCAACAAATGTTCATCACAGAAATCGTGAGTTGTCTTTTCTCCGCCCATATATTGTAATATCAGCCGTTGTGAGAACTATGTATTCTAGGGTTCCTGTGACGCCTGTCGGCGCCATTCTCAGGTTGGCCGAATTCGCGATCAACAAAGGCAGAAATTTTCTTTTAAATAACAATCCAAACCAAAAGTTTGCAAGTTGAGTTCACATGAACAAAAAAGAAAGAATCCTCGATTACATCAGTAACATATCCAACAGCACGAGTTGTTCATTTGAACTGTTTTTCATCAAATTTTGTACGTAATTTTTACTTTATTTCTAGGTCATTTTAAAAACACATTAAGAGCATTTATTGATAATTTTTGGGAATGTTTTAGGTCATCCAAATCCGCCCCCTATTAATTACATTTCCTTGCACTTCAATTTCTCTTAGGTCTTGTAAATGGAGCTAACATTAATGAAAGGTTTGCTACTTATGTAGTTCTGCGACACTATTGCATACAACATTTCGTCTATTTATAGGTGACATAAACAGTAGGGCTCAATGAAACCTTATCACCTAAAGAAAATGGACATTCTGTATTTTCTGTGTTTTACACATCTTTTAAATTTTAAGACCAAAATTAGCTGAAATCGGAAATCATATATTTTGTGTGGATTATTCGATGTTTTCGATTCCTTTACTTTCAAATCAGGTGGTGTATTTTCTGAATTATATTGCAAACTACAACTGTGACCGAGGTGATGCGTTTTTCTTAGCACTACTGTAGGTCATCAAAATCCACCCCCCTAGTAATAATACTTGGTACGGGTCGCCTTTGCAACGTAGGGTTCAAAGTGAAACTACCGTCCGTGGAAATTCCCGGCGAGCGCTCTTTCGGGAAGTGCGAGTGCCGCCCAATCTCTCCTAACGGTAAGTCCCCGACCTCGAGCGCAGACCGCGCAGAGCGACTCGGGGCGGAGGATGGACCAGTTGGCGCAAGGCGACATTTCGCGCGGCGCGGACGACCGGGGACTGGTTCGCGGCGCCCAACGGAAAAAGTCGCCCCCCCCCGCGTCCACGCACTTGTGCTCACGCGACGAAACCGCTCCGCGAAGCCCCGGACCTCGGAGCGCAGCGCACTCCTCGAATGGTACGAGCGCGGATCGGAAACTAAAGCGAGAGAGGTGGCTCAGTGGTGCATCTACTGATAACACTGCAGTGCCTCTGACCGGGACGTTGTAGGGTTTCACACCTGTCGGTGACAGGATTTCTCACACTAGCTTGTCAGCTAGGTCGACTTCAGTCGGGCGCAGCGGACTCCTCGGATACAGAAGTATCCGCCTGAGAATAAGCCAAAGTGACAGTTCGCTGAACAAGTGAACATCACATACTTCAGAAAAAATATCCCTCCGCCGCGACAGCTGTTCAGCCACGCCTCTTCATGAAGAGTTTATGTTTGTTTATTTCTCCCGTTCGTTTAACACATCACGGCCTTTCATAGTTCGGGCGCAGCCACTCCTCGGATAGTACGAGCGCGGATCGGAAACTAAAGCGAGAGAGGTGGCTCAGTGGTGCATCTACTGATGTCACTGCAGTGGCTCTGACCGGGACGTTCTAAGGTTTCATATCTGACGGTCGCAAGATTTCCCACACTAGCTTGTCAGCTAGGTCGACTTCAGTGGGGCGCAGCGGACTCCTCGGATACAGAAAAATCCGCCTAAGAATGAGCCAAAGTGACAGTTCGCTGAACAAGTGAACCTCACATGTACTTCAGAGAAGTATCCCTCCGCCGCGACAGCTGTTCAGCCAGGCCTCTTCGTGAAGAGTTTGTTTGTTTATTTCTCCCGTTCGTTTAAGACATCACGGCCTCTCATAGTTCGGGCGCAGCGCACTCCTTGGATAGTACGAGCGCGGATCGGAAACTAAAGCGAGAGAGGTGGCTCAGTGCATCTACTAATGTCACTGCAGTGCCTCAGACCGGGACGTTCTAGGGCAGTGTAGTCAAGGTCGATGCCGCGAGCGGGAGTTCGTGGCACGAAGACCTTGACACCATTGTTCTAGGGTTTCACACTGACGGTGGCAGGATTTTCCACACAAGCTTGTCAGCTGGGTCGAATTGAGTCGCTGTATAGAGGAGAATTCTATTGGCCGGCTGCTCTGATCGGTAGTTTTCCGTGGTTTCTCCGATCGACGCCAGGCGAATGCCGGAGCAGTACCCTAACAAACGGGCCACGGACCGTGTGCCATCTTTTCTTCATCTTCCTTGTCCAATCCTCATCCCTTACACACTCGCACACACACACAAACACATTTAAGATATCGAAATAAAGGCCGTGGGAGTGACGGGGGAGGAGGGCATGACGTCAGGAGGCTGTGACGCAGTGGCCTCTTCATTTGGGTGCTCAAGCAAACACTGCCCTCCAAGTTCGAAAACACAGAAGTTAAAATAGTGTCTGCAGATGTCCAGTCCTACGTGCAAGAAAAGGCAGTCCCGTAAGGACTACGGTGATGACAAAACATGTATAGTTTTTTTGTGCAAAACGCGGAAAAGATTTCTTTCTTCCAAGAAGTACGTAACACATTCTGCACCCCAAAATGTATCGTGCTTGGATGCAACTCGGAAATATTGATCTCGGCGGGAGATTCAGGCCGTTTTACTTTGTGGTACGCGTCGCCTGTGCGCGTTCTCCGCTCTGATCGCTGGCTTCTGGCCACTTGTTGCAGTGCTTCGGGCGGGCCGCTAACCCGGCTTCGATTTCGCGAATTTGCAGGATGCTGAGCCAATGATCGCCAACGATTCCCCTTGAATTTCATCTGTATTTAATGTATTGTGACGTCGTAGTAGCGAAATGACAGCACAGACAGGAGCTCTATGTATAAATCTGTTTATTTACACTGTTTACAAATGTACAGATCTGGGGTTATCTTGTATTGTAAATTGAACGGTATTGTAAATTTAATGGTGTTCTTTCGCGATTAAAAAAAACTGGAGGGTAGTGACACAATTGTGTTTCGGATTCAGCGCGTCGAAATACATAGACAAGCATGTGTCAAGTCTTTTGGTCTGTCAACTCTCTTTTTGTGTGACTGAGTAATTCTTGTGAGTGATCTTGGCTGTGTGGGTGCCGCCGCGTCGAAGGCTGTACGCAGGCTCGGCGCAGACCAGCCCTGAGGAAGTCCATGGTAAGACGGTCGAAGCGTCGGCAACACAGCCTTCGACGCGGCGTCACCCGGACAGCCAAGATCATTCACACGTCTCCGGCCGCGGAAGCCTACGACTTCATCTGTGTAATTCTTCACCGCCATGGCTCGAACTCTAGGATCTCCCGGTGGGAGTTGTAATTGGACGGTGTTATGCATCAACCGGCTCTGCGACATCATACAAGTTTTGAGATAATCGTGTTCAAAGATTTTATTACATTTTCAGCTCTAAAAACTGTAATTTAATTATTTCATTCATTGAAGCGCTAAACTACGTAAACATCAGTAGAATATCTGGCGCTTACCGGCGTAAAGTAAAATTAAGAACAGCAGATTTGAAGATCTATGGTTGTAGCCGGTTGCTGCGAGACATAAAATCCCTTGTGACTGATGGCGTTAACATTTTTCATTAATTATAAGACTATTTTTACAGATTTTGTGTACACTTAGAACATAGTCCAAAGCAACTGATGGCGTCCATATCTTTTAAAAAAATGGCGCTTAGCCGGTTGATGCATAACACAGTCCAATTGTTGTCGGCCTGAGCCTCCGCAGCCGGTGGCCGCGGCACGGGCAAGTGGAAGTGTTGCGCCTGCGCCCGGGGCAGTGCAGCGGAGCGGGGTGGGGTGGGGGGGGCGTGGCGGTCGAGCAGAACGCGCAGCGGCCGTGGCCGTGGCCGAGGAGACGCAGGCTTTCCCCTCGCAGCCGCCGCGGCTCCGCGCCGCCGCCCTCGGCCGCCCGCCACGCCTCGCGCGCACCTGCACTCGCGCACGCGTCACAGCGGAGAAGGACTGGACTGGCGATGAGCTCCGACGCGCCCCACCTTCGCTTGATTGATTGATTGATTGATTGATTTTGTGTTGCTGGGAGCGGCAAATTCTGTACTCTCTCGTCATTCCTTGTGCTTCCTTGCCTCTCCCTTACACACGCAAACAAACTCTCACTGACACGGACTACTCTACGCACATGCCGGGGAATCAGTTGGGAGCTTAAAGCTTGACACCCGGCAGAGGTGGTACCGCGCGGGGGAAATAACTTGAAGGAGATCTTCTGTACTCTATACTCTCTCTCTTTAGGGTAGATTGGTTGGTTGGTTCGTTGTTAATGATTCTGAGTGGGTCAACTACTAGTGCCATTATTCCCCTGAGTGTAGTGCAGGTTTTTCATCAGGAGGTGGCGGTGATCTTGCCAGCTGGATGGCGAGATCCGGCGCCGACCTACCGTTAACTATCGGGGTTTTCCCCAACCACGTATTTCCCACCGGCCGACACCTCCTCAGTTGGGTCAAGCTCTAAACCCCCGACCGGTATACTGGCATATTTGGTAGTGTAGTGCTCGTTAGAATGTGGGTAAGGGGTGAGGATAGGACAAGAAAGAGGAAGGAAAGATCGCGTGAGGTCCGTGGCCCGTTTGTTTGGGTACTGCTCCAGCATTCGCCTGGTGTTTATCGGAGAAACTACGAAAAACTGCCGATCAGAGCAAGTGGCCGCTAGAATTCTCCTGCAGACAGCGACTGAATTTGACCTAACTGACAAGCTACTGTCGAAAATCCTGACACCGTCAAGAGTGTAAACATAGGACCCCCCCGTCAAAAGTACTACATTAACATCAGTTGATGCCCTAAGCCTTCTCTGCCGGGATGGCCTTTAGTTGATTGATTTCGTGCTGCCGGGCGCGGCAACTTGTATGCTCTGTAGTCTTCTTAGTGTAGAGAGTATTCCTTCCTCGCTGGATGATTAGTTCCGGCTCTCACCTACATTTCAGCATGCCGGGGGTTTCCCTTTCAAGGTATCTCCCTCGCGCAGTACCACCTCTGCCGGGTGTCACGCTTTAAGCTCCCGACTGATTTCCCGATATGTGCGTAGAGTAGTCCGTGTCAGTGAGAGTTTGTTTGCGTGTGTAAGGGAGAGGACAAGGCAAGGAAGAACAAGGAAAGATCGCGCGCGTTCTTTGGCTTGTTCATTCGAGTACTGGTACGAGTAAACAAGTAACATGTGATGAACCTCGCTTATTATGGAAATTAGGTTAGCAACCGATATACGTTGATGGAAATTGATGAAAATAGAGAGACAGAATTAAACGTACGTTTGTTCTTCTAAAGAAATTTGTAAATTCTAGTATTATACAAAGTGACAAGGTACAATATGTTAAGATATTGAAGTACACTGTACAAGAGAATTAAATAAAAGAAAAAAATGAGAATTGAAGTGTTACTACTTAAAACAAATAAGTAACAGCAGTGTATGTAACAGCAGATGCTACAAGAGAAAACTGTTGGCAGAGTGCAATGTTACAGAAATAGGTGGCAGCGTAGAACGTTACACGTTACAGAAATAGGTGGCAGCGTGGAACGTTACAACAGGAGCAATGAGTGCAAGTCCGTCAGTTTCAATCTCCGGAAGACCGGAAGCCGAAGCGGCCAAGTGCAGTCGCACTGAAAGCACGCCCTCGCCGCCCAGCAGGGCTGAGTGGCGCGCCGGTGGCCGCCGGCCTCTTTGCTGGCTCATCGTGGAAGTAACAGCAGCGGGGCTATTACGAGGCGCCGCGGCGCAACGAAACTGATCCGAAAGCGCCCCGTCACCGCTCAGAGGCGGCGGCGGCGGCCGTGAGCGCCTGGAGCCTGGACTCACGCGCACTGAGCCCAAATCTCGAAAAGCTGCACAAAATTCAATGACTGATGTTTCCCTTTGATTAATTGATTGATTGTTAGTGATTCCGGACATGTCTACTACCGAGGTCATTTGTTCCGTTAGTGTAGTGCAGGTTCCGGTAGATTGATTGATTCGTGTTTCCGGGCGCGTCAACTACTTAGGTCATTAGTCCCTTAAGTGTAATACGTGTTTTTCTCGGGAAATGGCGATGACCTTTTCCCCGCTGGATGGCGAGATCTGGCGCCGACCTACTGTCGACTAGCGGGGTTTTCCCTTCCACCAGGTATCTCCCACCACCGGGGCACCGCCCCAGCCGGGACAAGCTGTAAGCTCCCGACCGGTCTCCCGGCATGTGAGGTAATGTAGTGCCTGTAACTGTGTGTGTACGTAAGGGGTGAGGAAAGGACAAGGAAGGGGAAGGAAAAATCGCGTGCGGTCCGTGGCCCGTTTGTGAGGGTACTGCTCCGGCATTCGCCTGGTGTTGATCGGAGAAACTACCGATCGGAGCAACCGGCCGCTAGAATTCTCCTCCAGACAGCGACTGAATTCGACCTAGCTGACAAGCTAGTGTCGTAAATCCTGCGGCCATCGGGACTGAAGCTAGGACCTCCCGATCAGAGGGACTGCAGTGACATCAGGTTCCGTTAGTGTAGTGCAGGTGTATTGTTTGGGTTGTGTGGTTTCTTTCGGATATTTTTCTCCGTTTATTACCGATTTTTCGATTCTGATAACTGATCAGCCCTGGCGGTTTAACTCATTAGTCAGCGTGCTCACTTTCCATGACGCGACCCCAGGTTCAATTTCCGGACGGAAAATATTATAGTGTGCGTTTTCCTCGCAATGTCGCAGTACACCTTGTTGTGCGACAATGAAAAAACTCACTTCTGCGGTCGAGAAGACAAGAACAGGGCGATAGGGATGTCTATGTTATAACCACACGTACCCCTTTAACCCATGGCCGCGAGGCCGGGACGCTGCTGGTAGGCCATGGTCCGTACACGGGCTAACGCGCCAAGTACAAACAAACAATAACCGATCAAAATTGGCTTTGTAACCCGCTGTGTCGCCTTTGTTGTTGTTAGTTTTTCCTAGCAATATTCCCGGAAGGTCCTTTCGCCAGCGGATGCGGTTAAGAGCGGATGGGCTGTTAACGGTGCACTTAGTTAATTACTTTGTTAATGCCTTATTTTACGTGGCGAATCTCGGGCCATCAGACCTGCTCTTCCGTCTGACCATGAAAATTTTGCTACTACCCTTTCACCGTCTAGCGGCGAAAGAATACAAGTATATTACTCGGGGGATGAAACTATCGATCTGAATTTAGCTCAGAGGCTTCTTTTAGATACGAGGATCTTTAACATGGAGTAAATCTAGTTTATAGGACAGCCGGCTTTACTTCCCTTCCGAAGGAAACCGTACGAAGGATTTTTTCGCCTTTAAAATTTCACGACTTCGATCGGATTTGAATCCATCATCTTGGGTACAACAGCCCTATACGCTGACCGTTACACCACCGAATTCGCGACCTCCCCTCGACCCAAGACCCGCGACCTCCCCTCGCCTCCAGGCCTGTCTGGACAGAGGAGGATGGGCGTAATGGGAAGGGAATGGGAAAGAGACAGAGGGCGCGGTCTGTGGCCCGTTGTATGGTGCTACTCTGGCATTCGCCCTAAAAGTAATCGAGGAAACTTCGGAAGGCACCGGTCAGAGCAAACGGCCACCGAATTCCCTTCCGGCAGGCGCCACAATCTCACCTTAAAGACTTCAAGAGAATTTCTGGCTCGTTGCGGACAGACACTCGCGAGCCGCAAGGCACTGCCTGTTCTCTCGAGATGGTGCTTTGGAAAATAATCTATTTTACTTGATTGTCACATTAGGTAACACCGTGTCAAGTACACAGGGTCCTATTTTACTGTTCAATTCAAGGGCTCTGTAAGGGTAATCTGTACCTTCAATCGTTCTTCAGTCTGTACCTTCAATCTTCCACCTTCCAATAATTTGCAGGTGGTGAGGTCTATAGTTTACATATTCATCGTTCCCACTTTAGTCACTTAAGAGATGGCTGTTGCACCAAGAAGTTGGTTAGTTGAGTGAAGAAAGAGTAAATTTGTCTTTGCAACATGAATCGAACACCGCTCGAGAAATCCAGGGATGAAGCTCCCTAACTTGTAGAAGTGGTGGCACTGCTGTTGTCTTTGATGGACTCCCAGAAGATTTACTGCGTCTGAATGCAAATATTCGATCAAAAAGCAAGATAATGATCTTCTCAGCCCCGTTGTGAGATAGGTTACTGCGTATTTTGATCCTCTATTTTTTCCTTCGATGTCAATTCTTATGTATTCAAATGCTTTGTACGTGTAATGCAACTTTACAAGAAAACTTACTCTTCTGTTATATATGAACATCCGTGAATAAAGTTCAACTTTTACGTGTAATATTTGTCGGTAGAATTCTCAAAAGACCATAGCAACTTCGAATAACGGCGACTGGTCACTTGCAGCGTGTAAGTAGCCTCAGGTCTTCCCAGTGCCCAGTTTAGGAACCCGATGTCAGCACAGTGCTTCGAAAAAGACGATTTCAATTGTGGTTATATACAGGATACGCCACCACAAAGAAAGTCGACCGTCGTAAAGAAAGGAGAAGAAAAAAAAGCGAGGCCACTATAAACGCTTCTAAAGTCGGTGCTCGTTCGATGTGGAGCAAGGAACTGTCCGGCACGGCGCCATAAAAAGCGAGCGGAGACGCGCGCCTCTTCGGTTCAGTGGGCAGAGGAGCGCGCGCTGGGAGCTGGGCGGGCGACAGCGGCGGGTCTCCCTACATGCAACCAAGACCATGTTAACGCACGGGCCCGAATGCTCGGGTCCAGGGCCCCCAACGCTCAAGGGCCCCCGTCAGTTCTTAAAACTATAATTTCAATTCAATTTTCAATTTTATTAGTAATTTGTTTACAGCGTTAACCTATTACAAATCGCTGTGAATATTCACAGCTCTATCATAAACAATTTCAATTCCTGTACTAACAAGTAGTACAGAGAGTTGTATAGACAAGTAGTTAGTATAGAGAGACAACCTATTGAATTTAGCTTGAACTATTCATTAATAATAAATGCTCTTCATTTCAGAATTGATGAAATAACATTGTACAGAGTTTTATATCTTTCAGAGTTTAGTTTAATGAGACAACTTGGAAAGGATAATACATAATTTTGCTATGGTATTCAAAGCGCTTTATATATATTGAACCCTCACATCAAATATGTTTCAGGTTTTCATCATTACTCATATTACATAGGCAGCAGATGAAATCTGAGTGTATTTTGTAATTTAATACTAATGTTTTCAAAAAGTAGAATAAAAACGTATACAAATGTGATGTATGATTAAACTATACGCAAAAATTGACACAACGGAATGATATGTCGCGCATCATTTAATAATATGTACAATAAGGAATGTTGCTGGATGATGAGTTTCAATTTTAAATTGTACAATTCAATAAGAAAGTGGTATTTTTTAATGTAATTATAAACATATGTTGACATTTTTCGTCTGAATAAAGTAAAAAAGAAACACTAAGAAGTACTTCCAAAATATTAAAAGAAACAAAATACAATGTGAATTGACAGGATTTTCTTGATATTTCAGCACCGAATTTGATTGGAGGGAGAAAGAACGGTGAAAGTAAGAATAAGGGACCCCCTCCCAATTAATACAAGGACCCCAATGCTGATAAAACGGCCTTACATGCAGCACTCCAAACTCGAAACATATAATATATAATTCACTATAAATGACATAAATATACATTACACTTACGGGAGACTAATAACCTTAGCAGTTGACACGCCCAGAAACACCCACCAATCAATAATCTAAGTATGAGCGATGAAATAAGATAAATTCATTTGACTAAGTGCTATTATTGTTTCGTAGTACAAAATATAAAACATGAATTATGCATGAAATAATTGTACGAAATATATGAAACGTAAATATACAACTAAGTGTGAGAATCCCCCACCGGTGTTCATCAGGAATTATCATTGAATCATTGATTATAAACTCAGCAATTCAGTGTTACTACCGTCACTTGGCGCGCTATGTAGGTCTCGACTCGAAAAGTGTCTTTGTTTCAAAAAACTCCCTTACACTGTGGATTCCTGTACTTTACAACCCAAACGGGGACGAAGTCGAGACGTTTGCCTTCGCGTCGACTAACGCAAGGGGCTCCTCCCCCCTCTTCTTCCTGCGCTCCTGAGGGCGACGGGGCACTCACGGCGTCCCCTCCGCCGCACAGCACAGCGTGCAATTGCTTTGTTTCATTCTGGACACCGGGAGAGAGGGGTCAGTGTATCAACTGATGTCTCTGCAGTCCCTCTGACCGGGAGGTCCTAGTCAGGATTTTCGACACTAGCTTGTCAGCTAGGTCGAATTCAGTCGCTGTCTGGAGGAGAATTCTAGCGTCCGGCTGTTCTCATCGTAGTTTTCGGTGGTTTCTCCAATCAACACCAGGCGAATGCCAGAGAATAATCCTAACAAACGGGCCACGGACCGCGCGCGATCTTTCCTTCCTATTCCTTGACCTACCCTCTCCTCTTACACACACACAGTCAAATGCACTACACTATCACACATGCCGGAGATCGGTTGGGAGCTTACAGCTTGTCCCGGCTGGGGCGGTGCCCCGCTGGTGGGATATACCTGGTTTGGGAAAACCCCGCTAGTCGACGGTATGTCGCCTTACAGCGGAGATAGACCACCGCCACCTCCCAAGCAAAAATACACACCACACGTACGGGACTAATGACCGTAGTAGATGGCGCGCCCGGAATCCCTAACACTCATCCTCACTTCCTCAATCATTAATCAATCGTCCTCACATCCTTAACAATCTCATCCTCACTTCAACGAAACGGAAGGAAAACGGATTATGCAGAAAAGTGACAATAATTTTTGTTACGATTATTTCACTCCCGCGCCACAAATTCTCTTTGGATAACGCTGACGTTCAGCGCTTCAGATTCAGGGAGACAATCCCTCGCAGTCTGTCGGAGGAGAAAGCGGGGCGGCCGAGAGCATTGAGCAGTAAAACGGGTCCTCGCGGCGTCACGGCGCGGACACACACGCACACGCCCAAGCGCCCCGCGAGCCCCAGCCCCAGCCCCAGGCCCTCTTCCTCCTCGGGTATAGAAGAATCCGCGGAAGAATGAGACGAAGTCACAGTTCGCTAAACAAGTGAACATCACATGTACTTCAGACATGTATCCCTCCGCCGCGACCGCTGTTCAGCCATGCCTCGTTGTAAAGTGTTTATGGCTCCCGTTAAGACATCACTGCTTCCCAAGGTTCACAACCGTGTAATTATATAAAAAATAAATATGAAACGCAAAGCACAGAATCACAAAACGCTCACAATCACAGCTCCTCGCAGCTCGCCACCTGCCGGAAAAAGTCAATCGACTCGTTTAATTTGTGCGTATCATCAGCGCAAGTTTTGAGGATGAATTTATTATCGTCTCATACATTATTTCAGTAGTATGCCTTCCCTTTGAGGCTCTCACACGCAACCAATCTTCAATAAAAGGTCTCAAAAGAAAAAGAATTTCACGGAGACGTGACGAATTGTACTTTGGCTTTAAAATATGAAGGATCTGTTTAAAAACGCATTTAAGGTCATGTAAAATGCAATCTGTAATGCACGTCACGATTTCTTAATCTACATTGTTAAATAACTCATAAACTAAGTGTTCTAGGATCTTAAAAACTAAAATTTTGTGGTCAAAAGAAGCATTCCTCACCCCGTAATCTACAGGATGAGATCTTCTTGACAATTCTATTATATGTTTGCTAGTTCGACGCTTTTCAATTCTATCCCACCTGTTCAGAGACAGTAAAATCTGTAACTGTATGTGAAATTACTAATTACTTGATATTCTATGCGATTGAATTACACGGGTGTACTTCTTTGCTCCATAATAAAGTTAAATAAGACTAGTTTGTATTGACAAGGGTGTATTGTATTGTTATCAATTACAAGGTGACATGTAGAACAAGTGACAGAGGAAAAGAGGGTCTTGAAGAAAAATATATACGAGTATTACAGGCTTAATACGGAAATGGAGAAATAGGGAAGAGGGTAGGGTATAGCATACGAGAGTTCTCGCACGGGTACGTTAATTTGTTTACTCGCATAAGCGGAAGATAAATGTTTTTGGAATGGGTAGCATCGTGGACTATCGAGAGTCCATCCGTAGCCGGTGCATGCGAAGCAATTGAAGCTTGAGGAAGAGTAGGGGTACTGGGAGTTGAGTGGGGCAGCGTGCTCCTGTTAGGGTTTTGTTCGACAGAGTCCGTGGCTATTAACTAAACTAAGAATACCGACCCCTTCATCTGACTTCCTTAATTGTTTTGGTCGCTGGAAATATTTTAAAAACTCCTATTTTCGCGTGTGTACATCTTCTGTTATCAATGTAAAAGTTGTCTTCCGCAAGAATGAAAATTCCGATGCTTGCACTTCGGTCACACACCACATGCGCAAGGAATATTTTGAAGAGATAAAATGTATGTGATTGTTCGGTCATAAATGACGCCGCTTCTAATTTGCAACCCACCGGTCGCGTCTGGGCTACAGGTTACTCTCTCAAAGGATAACATTACTTACAAAGAAATTCATGCTCATTGCCATAGTTCTCGAGTGCGATAACTTTAAATATTGTTTCAGTTTTGAGAAAGTATTACTTTCTTTAACTCGCTAATTGAAATCTATATTGAAACAAAGATCCAATGCCTCAAACTACGTAAAGGATATCAACAAATTGAAATATTTAAAGCAGATTCTAGCACTTACCAATTACGGAAACTTAATAATGAAAACTTGAAATGTGATTTAAAGCCAGTAAATGTTGTGATTAAATATATATTTTTATAGTTTGATGACAAACTATTTAATATCTGCCTGCAAAATTAAAGGAATGAAACACAATGATAAAGAAACATGAGCAGAGTGGTTACCCAGTGTAGACACTCCTCACTTCTACACAAATTAGTTAATATTGCAACAGAAAGTGATATAAAAGTTAATGAAAACTTAAAGTATTAAATACAAATGTGATTTAAAATATTCACACAGTTTTACGATAAACCATTTAAAATCTCTATGGGAAATTCATTGAATGAACCCGGTATGGACTTTTGTTGTGGTGTGACTGTTACGAATATTTACATCTAGGACTCTTATTGCTAGTTCATGTGCTGATCTACTCTCTGATTGTACTACGCGCGCAAGTTTTCTTGATCCTCTAGTTCGCTAGTTGTCGCTCAGCCCGGCATAGCGCGGCTCTGGAGAAAATATGAACTCCACTCAGAACGTCCCGGCTCAATTTGCAAAGCTACCCACCTTCTTCCTTTGCAATGCGGTCTTCCTAGTTTTCGCCCTCCCTTTCTATCGATCGGTGAGTACCATGTTCCCTTCTTGTTTCTCATCTATTTCTGAAACTATTAATTATTTCTTCGGAATTTTAAAAAAATCTGACGTTGTTTCTCATTGCAGTCTAGTCCAAGACGAGTTACTACGCTGAGTTTTCTATCGATGTAGTTGACAGCACTGCACTACCATGACGTAGAAAGAAGCCGCCTCCCCCCCCCGCTGTGGAGGATAAAAAAAAGTGCGCGATTAGTACTTGTTACTGTTTATGGCCGTAAAATAACGTAATTTTACCTAACTGTCGCAAGTATTACGAGGCGCTCGGAGCCGCCGCGCTGTAGTACCTCTTGTGTTCGTAGGCCCCTGCGCGCCGTCGCTGTTGCTGCCCGACGGCGAGTGAGGTGGGGGTGGCGGGGGTGGGGAGGGGGCGCAGCGGTGCCATCTCGCGGAGAAACTGGGGCGCACCTGAGGCGGTGACGGCGGCCCCGATTCGTCCGCAACGCGCTCCGGCCGGGATTCGAACCCTGCCCCCCTGAGGGATACGGCATCTTTTAGATTTAGATGTTTGATTGGTTGATTGTTAGTGATTACGGGTCCGGTAACTACTGAGGTCATAAGTGCCGTAAGATCCATGTGGGTTTGGTTATAGAAGAAATTATCACTACGAAGAGCCAACCTTACCAGAAGAGATTGTAGGAGCATCGAAATTACCTCTCTACAAACCTGCTAGACAACACTGAACATGTGTATAGACTGAAACGAGAGAATATTTTAATTGTGCCATACCGATTTCTTAAATAAAATTTTCAGTGCCACAAAATTCACGTCAGAAATGTATTTATTAGACTCCATTTACTTATTGTTCACACAAGAACAGAATGTAAATTATGCAGAAGTAATAAAAAAGTAAGTGCCATAAGTGTAGTTCGTGTTTTTTCGTCCGGATGAGGCGGTGATATACCCCCGCTGGATGGCGAGATCCGGCGCCGACCTCCCGTCATCTAGCAAGGATTTTCCCAACCAGGTATCTCCCACCAGCGAGACAAGCCCACCCCATCCGGGACAAGCTCTAAGCTGCCGACCGGCATCCCGGCATATACGGTAATGTAGTGCATGTTAGTATGCGCGCGCGCGTGTGTGTGTGTGTAAGTGGTGAGGTTAGGACAGGGAAGAGGAAGGAAAGATAGTAAGCAGTCCATGGCCCGATTCTTAGGATACTGTTCCGGCATTCGCCTGGTGTTGATTAGAGAAACCTCGGAAAACTACCGATCACAGCAGCCGGCCGCTAGAATTGTAACGCCAAAAAACGTTCAGCTGATTTTCTCCATAATCGATATTTCTCTATCAATGTAAAGTAACTCAATGCCCTTCGAGTTTGAAACTGATATTTTAATTTTGGGGTTACTTTACGCAAAACATCAATTACTATTGTAAAAATCTTCTCAAAAAGACTTCAATTAATTTCATTTCGCGTTGTCCTCAGATAGCGTGATGAAATTTTAAAACAATTGCTCAGGGTTCATTTTCGTTGAGATCTCTGATTTTTTGGATACTTTCATTAGTTCAACATTTTGTTCGGTGTCTTCCTACAAATACAATATTGAAGATATATATTTTTCCCTTAATAAAACCTATTGTTGAAAGTCAGTTCTTTAAATAACGTCTCGCGAACTCCTTGTGTATTCACAAATAGCAAACAATTGCATAAAGTTAACATACTAAAACCACAATATTAAAGATATAGATTTTTAGTCTCAAACAAAATCTGTTCAAAAATCAGATTTTTAAAAAAATCACGTAAAATATTTTGAAATAACAAGTAATTTTCTCGAAACTTTTCCTTGCAGTTGATATAATTTTTTAAAAAAAGCTTTTTTTCTAAACTGTTCTGTAATTTGATAAATCAAGGGACGCAGAAAATATTGATGTGGTCTCATTTTTGTCAAACTCTCAGAAACTTCTAGAATTGCGAAAGTTAAAAATAATACCAGAAAGTTTGTGCTGCTGTTGCACCACTAGTTTAGTGTTTTTGAACAGGTGTGCAATATTACTAAATTTTCCTTTTTTACGTTAGTGCCTGGATTTCTTTCTTATAACGGGAACGTGAGCGACGATCGTGGGAGCGTTTCTATCAACACATTTCGATGATATTACAAAAGCACAGAGAAAAATAAAATGCTGACATGTTAGTTTATTGCTAATGAATTGTGAAAAGGGATTCTCCTAAAAACGCGTATTATTCACATGACGAATAGCTACGCCATTAATGTGGCGCGTTTTGAATTATCTAATTTATATATATATATATATATATATATATATATATATATATATACATAATATTTTATTGCTTTCGTTAAAGAAATATTAAGCACAATGTTCATGAACAGTGATCCATAAATAAATCATAAACTCTACATCATAAAATTAAACTTTACATTTGTTGACCGGTGTAAAGCGATCGGAAGAAAAAGTGCAATATTTTTGGATACCTTCATCTGTAATACACTCCTCCCATTGCAGTCATCTAACGCACCTGGAGGCATGCAGAGAAACGCCGTCTGCGAGTGACGCCTTTCAACTGCCCTCGCTCACCTAGACCAGAGAGCCTGCGCGGGCGTCGGCACCGAACGAGTTATACATGCAGATATTATAGTTATACCTGTTAATATACATGCAGATAATATACTACACAGAGTGTCTGAAGCGCCTCCATCTTTGCAGCACACTGAAGCCATGACTTTTGCAGTCAAAGCAGCCCCCTCTGGAGGAACAGAGCATTCTAGTATTCCGTTTGGCGCTGTTCAAGGACGGGTGGGCGAGCGCCGCGCGTGATATAAATCGTCTTACTTTGTATTTCACGGCCTACATCTAATCATTTAAAAACACAGTTTGTAAGAACAAAAAATTGGGAAACTTTAAAAACACGTTCCTTTCTGCACCGGTTATTCTCATAAGAAATACTGTTACGTTAGTGTAGTTAGCATAATGCTTCGAATTCAATGTTATTGCAATAAGAAGCAAACAAACATTACAAATAAGGTGGAAAAGTTGAAAACTGATGTATTTGTGGTTAGATGTCTTCTTATTTTACAGTTATATTCCAAACATACCGGAGGCATTGTGAATAGTATTCTACCTATTGTCGCAACGGAAGACGTAGGCGGGAGCGGTCATAATAAATCCAAGTTAAGTAATGAAGATAGATTACGTTTATTAATAATCTTTGGACTTACATTATGGTGACAACTGAACACCGCAGCATTCGGTCAAGGCGGGCAGCAAAGGCAGCGGCTGTTAGGATACAAACACGTTGAACGCCGAGACGCCGGCATCCGGTGCTGATACGCAGCGCTGCACGACTAGCAAGGGCGGAAACACAGGACGCCGATTCGACAGTGTCGAGATCTAGCGGTTTATCCTAGAACGTCACTTCCACGCGTGTGTGCGGGGTGCGGATCATTCATTCATCGAAATTATTTCCAGTGACAGACAAGAAGAAAATTCACTGTTTTTGTGAATAACAGTAAAACAAAATATGGAATAATAGAATTACTGGACGCTTTTTTAGACAATTGTATTCAAAATAGAGATTAACCTGATATAGGCTGATGATAATTTAGGAGATTTATGAAGTGCATGTATGTTTTACAAACACTATTATTGATAAATACGGATTTGATAATTTTCCCAAAACGCTATTCAATTGAATTCACGTAACTTTGCAAGGCACTCTACAGAACGATCGTCCAATTCATCAATTATGGCAGATACATTTCTTTAATTTGTGTATGAATCTAATTGGTACACTCACATATACTGATAAATACTTCTGAAATCGTATTTTCGTTTAGTATTATATTACTACATTACTACATTTTGTCACCTTTTCCCTATTTTTCTATGCTTCAACATCTTTTTCTCTATTCTTTTCTGCGTTTTTAAACGATTGTGCAGAAAAAGTGTATTTTTCCTCTTCCTGAACAGCTCTTTAGGATCTCATTTAATCAGAAGTCAACAATATTAAATATTAAAATATCTTTTACGTAAACCACCAGTAATTTAATATTCCATCAACGATGGTCAATCGGCAGCTGTAAAATCAAATTTAAATTTCAACAGTATTGCTGCATCAGTTTAACCCTTTCTCGCTAGATTTAAAGTGCTGCCCCATGCAAATCGGGGCATATAAATGGCTGTGCAGAAATCCAATTGTCAGTGACCTGAGGAAAATGTTTATCTTTGCCATCGTGTCGCCGTTAATACTAAAAGTGCACTAGCAACGCTTGTTGATTTGGAAGGGAAAGAAGAGGAGAATCAGGGAAAGCTACCTGTGCCCGCAAGAGCACAGAGGTTCCCTGGTTTAAACCTTACATAACGCACAAGAAACTGATTGAAAAGTGTTCGATCGACTTATCTAGCGTCTGACGCTCGACACTTGTGGCTGCCAGTTGAAGCACCATTTCTAGCAAAAGATGCAAAATCATAAAGATGCCGTGAAATTGACAAGTCATAACAAGGGAAATGAAAAGTTAACTGTATGGTAGTCTGACATAAACAGCGAGAATTTTTTGTATTCTTGGTTTACATGGCAAATTCAGCACATGAAAAACATTTACATACAGCTAGTAAATTCTGTTTTAGATATAGGAGCAAAACTGATTCTGAAATAATTAACACCATTCATAGTTAATGTGATCCAAAGTTTCGACAAGAAATTTATAGCATTAATTAATTACTAGGGGGCGGATTTTAATGAAATGTCTTTTTTCTTTACTTTAGAAAAATTTTGTTTAGTGTAGAAATTAATTTCATGTTATGACAAAGGTAATGACCCATTTTTATACGTAATTTGTTTGCATTTTTCATCGATTTCGACTAATAAGTCATTTTTTGACCTTTTCGTTCATTTTAATGCATTTTCACTGATTTCATCGAAATTTTAATATCATTTTAATGGCACTTGCTTCAAATAATATTTACGATGCAACAAATGTTCTCCACAGGATTCTAGAGTAGGCTATTCGATTGCTTCGCTCAGCATTTGTAACGTCAGCCATTGTGAGTATGTAATCTAAGGTTCCTATGACGGCTGTCAGCGCCATTATTGGTTCAACTGATTTCAGGATTACCATAGACAGAGATTTTCTCGTAAAGGTCAGTCCAAACCAAATGTTTGAAAGACGAGTTCACTTGAGCGAATAAAAGATGCCTCTAATACAGGCTGTTCCAACTCGGGCTTTCGCGGGCACTGGTGCTCGCAGGCGCCCGCGTGCAATTCTCTGCAACGTATAGCAGAGAAATAAAGAAGGAAATGTTTTCAGGTCTTAGTGAAGTGAAGTGCAGTGTGATCCTAATTGTAAAAACGTTCAGTGCGGTTATAGAAGGTTTTTTTCTCTTAATGTAATTTAAGGTTTAATGAATCAGTCAGTTTTTATATTATTATCATTATTTTACCATTATTATTATTATTATTATTATTATTATTATTATTATTGATATTAGTATTCTATGTTACTGAGAGACTGTATTTTTGTTTTTGTAATTAGCTGCCACCGGGTTATACCCAATTGCCGTTTAAATAAATTCATTCATTAATTCAATCGTGGCTAGTCGAGGAGGAGGTTCTGGACGGGGAAGCGCTCTTATCGCATTCGCTTTTCTTTTCTTGGAAGCAATGTGAGTGGTGCGATGGCTGGTAGAGGAAGCCACAACCCCATTTTGTGTCTCACCGGATACCTTGCCATCGTCGTTGCAATTGGAGACTTGCAGAACTCCCTACTTCAAAAGAACACATACTTTAATACCCTTAATTTGTTGCGATATCAGAATTTACATGTGGAAGTCTTCCCCAAGGTTGATAAAGTGCAGCTAAGATTATGTCTGTGTTTGCGTCAACATATTATTGTTAGCAGCTTTTCTCTATAGTGAAAATAATAAAAATCAAAGAAAGAACCCAACTTCAGGACAAGACATTGAAGAGCGTTCTACGTATCGCAACACGCAAAGGACTGACACCAGATATTGCTTTACTTGTTAAGAAAAATATGTCTAAAATTAATGTCATAAAATATTGTTGAATTGAATCGAAGTTTACGTTTTCTGTTAAACTTAAAGGTTTCTTTCTGAGTATGAGCCTCGCTGTGACCTCTCGCCGCGAGGGTTCTTATTTCGCCAGGCGCCGGCAGAGAATGTTGACAGCCGTCTGTGCCCGCCAGTCTCCGCCAGAGCCCGCTGTGGCTTGCGGGCGCCCGCGTGCAGCTGAGTTGGAACAGCCTGCTCTAATACATCAGTAACGTATCCAAGAGTTTGAGGTGTTCAACCGAAATGATTTTGGTCAAATTTTTTACGTCATTTTCATTGCTCTTAGGGCATTTTCAAAACATTTTAAGATCATTTTATTGACCATTTTTGCCGATGTTTTAGGTCATCAAAATCCTCCCCTTTTAATTATATTTCCTTACACTTTAATTTCTCTTATGTCTAGTAAATAATGCTAAAATAAATGAAACCGTCAGGGCCATTGCCCTGACCTGTTAATCAGACCACCGGGAGCGCAGTCCTTGCGAATTTCGACGCTCGACGCTAAAACGCTCGCGTATGTTCGAAGCTCTTACAAAATTTCTGCGCAACACGAGAGTGTGTTGTTCTTCATTCAAGTTAATGTGAACGAAATATCTTCAAGCTCGACACCTTTTGTTAACGTTCACTTTCAGGTTCACCTTCTTTGATGTAAATTATTCTGTCCAAAGCCACCAAAGTCTGTTACATTGTACCGGGAGAGATGGTGTATCAATCTGATGTCACTGCAGTCCCTCTCACCGGGAGGTCCTATGTTCGAGTCCTGTCGGCGGCAGGATTTTCGACACTAGCTTGTCAGCTAAGTCGAATTCAGTCGCTGTCTGGAGGAGAATTCTAGAGGCCGGCTGCTCTGATCGACACACACTAACATACACTACACTACCACACATGCCGGGAGACCGGTCGGGAGCTTACAGCTTGTCCCGGCTGGGGCGGTGCCCCGCTGGAGGGAGATATCTGGTTGAGGGGAAACCCCGCTAGTCGACGGTAGGTCGACGCCAGATCTCGCCATCCAGCGGGGAAAAGATCATCGCCACCTCCCGAGAAAAACACGCACTACACTTACGGAACTAATGACTAAAGTAGTTGACGCGTCCGGAAACACGAATCAATCAATCAATCAATCCGTTACATTGTGAAGGAGGGGTTTCGTGTTCGCCAGAGGAGAGCATTTTCTGCGTGAAGGTTGCACGACTTCTGTTCCGACCTCGGTGACCGTCCCTCGCCCCCCCCGCACTTCCCGCATTGCTTTTGTCCGCGCGAAGGCGCTTTGCGAAAAGTGAGCTGTTATGCAGATGGTTACATCACCTGCCCCACATACACAGATTCCACAGGGCTGCAGCACAAGGATTGCGGGCGCACACGTCCAGGTCACATGAACTTGTATTTTGGACAATTGGACGGTGTTATGCATCAACCGGCTGGACGTCGTTTTTGGAAACAATGTGAAATGGACTCCATCAGTTGCATTAGACCATGTTCTAAGTGTACGCAAAATTTTGGCGCCAAATCTGTAAAAATTAGTCTGATAATTAATGAAAAATGTAAACGCTCTCAGTCGCATCAGGGATTTTATGTTTCGCAAAAACCGGCTATAAACCTAGATTTTCGAATCTGCTGTTCTTAATTTCACATCATGCAGGTAAGCGCCAGATATCCCACTCATGTTTGTGTAGTTTGGCGCTTCAATGAATGAAATAATTAAATTACAGTTTTTAGAGCTGAAAATGTAATAAAACCCTTGAACACGATTATCTTAAAACTTGTATTATGTCGCACAGCCGGTTGATGCACAACACCGTCCAATTTTGCAACTGAAAAATTCTGTTCCTTACGCTTTTACACGCGCCGTTGGTCCACGGATTTCCGTGTTTTCGGGCGCGGCAACTAATTTGGTCATTACTCCCGCTTGTGTAGTTTATGTTTTACTGAAGGGAGATGGCATGTGTTCCGGCGCCGGCCTAGACATTGCTTTGGACGAATTCGTCCCATGTTTCACCTACAGCTGGCAAGCCCCTTAGCCCAGGCTGTTCCAACTCAGCTGCCCGCGGGCAGGCACGCGGGCGCCCGCGAGCCACCGTGGGCACTGTCGGAGACTGGTGGGCACAGACTGCTGTCAACATTCGCTGCCGGCGCCCGGCGAAGTACGAGCCCTCGGGGCGCGAGATGGCCTTGGCCTTTGGCGACAATTCGTCCCTGATAGCCGAAGTAAGAAGCGATTGGGTGGGGGAAAGGAGGGCACACCGGGGCTCATACTCGGAAAGAAAACTTTAAGTTTAACAGGGAACGTAAAAGTCGATTCAGTTCAACAATAATATTTTATGAAATTAATTTTAGACTTTTCCTTAACAAGTGAAGCAATATCTGGTGTCAGTCTTGGGCTGTTGCGATACAACGCTCTTCAATGTCTTGTCCTGAAGTTGAGTTCTTCATTTTTTTTATTCTTTTCATTGCAGAGAAAAGCTGATCACAACAATATGTCGACCAAAACATAGATATAATCTTTGCTGCATTTTATGAAGTTTGGGGAAGACTTACACATGTAAATTCGGATACCATCGAGAACAAATAAAAGGTATTAAAATATCTGTCCTTTAGAATTAGGGAGTTCTGCAAATCTATTATCTCCAACTACATCGGCGATGGCATGATATCCGGTGCTACAGAAAAAGGTGTTGTGACTTCCTCTGCCAGCCATCGCACTACTCATATACTAGCTTCCACGAAAAGCAAGGCGAAAGTGATAAGAGCGCTTCACCGTCTACAATCTGCTCCTTTGCTGGCCACGATTGCAAGCGGCCACGCCCGCGGGCGCCCGTGCTCGCGGAGGCCGAGTTGGAACAGCCTGCTTACCCGGAACACGTTCAGAGCTCCCGTCTGATCTCCGGCATGTGTGGTTGTGTAGTGCATGTAAGTGTGAGTATAAGGGGAAATGATTGTTCAAGGAAGAGGAAGGAAATATCGCGGGCGGTCTATATACCATTTGTTCGGGTACTGCTTCGGCATTCGCCTGGTACTGATTGGGGAAACAACTAAAAATAGAGAGCAGATCGTTGCAAATCATCGCCAGCTAAGCAGGTAGTGCATAGACGCTCGTGTTTGTCCGGACGGAATAAACGGGATGCGTTCTATTGTCATGGGCAATGTCCCTCTGGTCAATGTCCTTTGTGTGGAGCACAGACGTAGCTCAATGTGACGACTGGGAGAGGTGACTCAGGGCATCAACTGATGTCATCGCAGTCCCTCTGACCTAGGTTTCTACTCCTGACGGATGCAGGATTTATCACACTAGCTAGGTCGAATTCAGTCGCTGTCTGGAGGAGAATTTTAGCGACCGGGAGCTCTGATCGATAGTTTTCCGTGTTTTTTCCGATCAACACCTTACGAATGCCGGAGCAGTACCGTAAAAATGGGCTATGGACCGCGCGCAGTATATCCTTCCTCTTCCTTTTCTATTCTCACCCCTCACACACATGCGCTACACTAACACGCACTATACTACCACACATTCCGGAAGACCGGTCGCGGGCTTAGAGATGGTGCTCCGCTGGTGGGAAATACCTTGTTGTGGAAAACCCTGACAGCCGACTGTAGGTCGGCGCCGAATCTCCAACACCAACACATCCAACATCCATCATCCATCATCCAACACATCCTTAAGCAAAACATGCACTACACGTAAGGGACTACTGAACCACGTTATTGTCACGCCCGGAATCACAAATAATCAATCAATCAAAGCGAAACGCAGGGCTTGCGAGCCCAAGAGGCGCCGAGCGCTGAAGGGCAGGTCGGCCAATGGCCAATGGCCTGGCCTCCTTTGCTCCCCCCCCTCCGCCACCCTCGACGCCCCCGTCCGGCCCAGCTTTCCCCTCCCCCGTCCCCCTGCCACCGCGGTGAACGAAGCGATGCCTCTATGCTACGATTAAAACTCAAAACTTTAAATAAATCAAAGAACTATTTATTAACTATTATTATCAAGAAATTCAGCAATTACACTTTCCCATATTTGGAGCCAGGCTCGCCGATTGGCGATTTAATCCCATCCCCTTTTCCACGCTTATAACTTGTCTTCATACTTAGCATACAAAAACACAAAATCGTGCAAAATAAGCGATTACGAATTTTTGCCAGAAATGCATCTTTTAGGTCCCGAAACAGTTCTTTTTATCTGAAATAAATTACAGTTTCAAAAATAGGCCATTTACTCTATTTCTTTTTTCTCTAAATATTATGATTCACAAAATATTATAATGATTTCGTTAAATTTTATTCTTAGAAGAGTGGAGTTTAAAACATTTAAAGCTGAACAATATTTTCAGTCAAGCACCATTAGTTTTAATGCGAGCTTCCATTTATTTACTTAATTTTAATATGTTTATGGTAATTTCGTATTATTTCTACAAAGTTTTGTACTACATTAATTATATAATTTTTTCCTCCTTTTAGCTCTGAAGAGGTCTACTAATACTGCAGATAAAATATCTGTAATAAGTAGTATACAAGTATGTACGTGCTTTTTATTTGCTGAATCGAAAACAAGAATATAAACATTACGAATTCAAGTTCTACTGATATAAACTTATAATTAAAAACATTAAATTTTAACATAGAGTTTAATTCCGAAATGAAATTAAAAACATTTAATTGGTTTTATTCCTTTTTTTTTGCTAAAATTAGTTCTTGAGTCTGTACATAGAAGAAACAAGACATTCATCTACATTATTAATAACTTATATAACGTTACAACCGATGCTGATCATTCGTGGTATTTCGAAACTGCCTACCTTCGCTTCGGCTGCTTCTGTATTCAATTCAATGATGCCTTCTTTTCCGTGGCGAGGCTCGTGAGGTCTGTTCATCCGCCTGACCACGCAAATTCCGCTACGCTCCTTTCGCCGATTAGCAGAGAAAGGAGGTATCAATCGGGCGACGAAACAGGCAATTTTGAATTTTGCTCAGAGGTCTCATTTAGGCTTAAGCGTGTTATACACGCAGTAAATCTATAACATGCCGGCTTTACTTCCCCAGCCTTCATGGACTTGTATACAGAGTGTCCGGGGAGGAAACGTCGAAACTTCGAAAATAAGTTCTTAACACAATTCTGAGCGTATTTTGCCTAATAAACTTCGTGAATATTCCGAATGGTTGAGCCGCAACGAACACTCAAAAGTTGGTTTGAAAAAATTATTTCTAGGCAAAAATTTGCTTTATGGAAACATAGAAACACTCCAGAAACATGTAAATTGTTTATTATTTACAAAAGAAATTAGTACATTTGCTCAGACAGAAAAATTAAGAGAGAATGAAAAAGCAGTCGAACTGTGTAAATTGGGTGCTTTTTTTATTTCTCGCTTATTTTTTTCATTCAGAAAAAATGTATTCATTCTTTGTAAACAAACAATTTAAATGTTTCTGAAGGGTTTCTATGCTTCTATAATGCAAATTTGTGCTTATAAATCAATTTTTCAAACCAACTTTTGAGTGCTAATTGCGGCTCAACCATTCGGAATATCCACGTAGTTTATAAGACAAAATGTGCTTAGAATTGTGTTAAGAACTTATTTTCGAAGTTTCGACGTTTCCTCCCCGGATATCCTATATATACACGTGCATGCCTTGGTATGTCACCCCTCGCACTTGTACTTTATTGGGGGGCAAGCCCTGGGGTGAGTACCTGGGCGGTGGCCCTTACCTACACACCCCTCAGGGGTGTAGGTAAGGGCTAGGTACGTAGGTAAGGCCCCCCTCAGGGGCCTTCATGGACAGCCGGCTTTACTTCCTCTCCGAAGGAAAGCGTACGAAGGATTTTTTCGCTTTTAAAAATAGACGGCTCCGATCGGGCTAGAACTCGCAAACGTGGATGTAACATTCCGAAACGCTAATCGTTACATCAACGAATCCGCAATTTTCTTTAACAACATTCATCAATTTGTTTCTCTAATGCAACTTAGCGTGTAGCTAATCCACTTTGAATCCAAACTGTGCAGGTGGAATCAGGGAGAGATCTTTTCGTATTTCTGCGCGTGGGCCGAGGGAGGGCCGCAAGAAAGTGCGTGGGGGGGGGGGGGACGAGGGACAGCGGTTGGGGGCGGAGGTCGCGCCGACCGGTCGGAGGGGGTCGCGACCCCCTGTGTCCAAAACCTGGAAACGGCGGCTACTGGGTCAGCGGACTCCCCGCACGCCGCGGCCGCCGCGCCGGCCCCCGCGCTGCCCGCAAGGTGGTCGCTAGGCGCTCCCGCAGCGCTCGCGTGGTGCACGAACCGCGCACGCACAGCGCTCGCCTCGCTCACCTTACTATACTGCGATTTTTCTAACTCTGCCTCTCGAGCCCCTATGGCTACGACGGAATATAACACGGCATTTCGCGTCTTTCTCGGTCCTGCCGATAGGAGTGGCATGATCGCAAGCACTGCTTGATACGATCGCGATCATGCGATACCTAGCGGCGTCACTAAGAAAGACGCGAAATACCGTAACGTATTCCATTGTCACGACGGGCTTTCAGAGGCAGAGTTAGAAAAATCGCAGTATAGGGGGGCAGATTTCAATGACCTAACACACTGCCAAAAATGATCTTAAAATGTTTTTAAAATGCCCTAAAAGCAAAGAATAACGACGTGATAGTTATTTACGATACCAGTATCGTAACACATCTTATTACAATGCGAGATTGGAAAATTATCAAACGACTGACGATAGAGCGAGTTTGACAACCAATCGAGCATTGTAATAAGATGTTACGATACGTATATCGTACAACATTTTATCCACTTTGTAAAAACTCAAATATTTGAAATATTGACTGCTTTTTCTTCTGAGAAATATGGCCAACTCATGTGACGTATTTTGTTGATCGAGGTTAGTGGGAGGCCATGGATAATTTCTGCATTAAAAAACGAGAAAAAGAGTCGTGTATAATAAATTATTGTTTTTTGAAGTGTTGACTTTTGTTAATAGTAGGGTTTGGAATATTACAACATTGAGTTCTCTAATAACTTCTATTAGGACACTCTTTTCAGTTTTCTAATGTTTCACGTCAGAATATCAAAGTGGTTAAAACATTTGTTCAAAACCACAGATGAACAACTCAAACTGTTGGATGTTACTGATGTAATCAAAGCTTCTTCCTTTGGTTCAAGTGAACTCAGCTTGCAAGCTTTTGCTTTGGATTGTTCTTTAAAAGAAAATCTCTGCCATTATTTATCGTGAAATCGGTCAAAGTGATAATGGCGCCGATATGCGTCACGGGAGTACATAGTACCACGGCTGACATTACAATATCAGAGCCAAGAAATCGAATAGACTACTCAGGAATTGTGGTGAATATTTGTTGCATGTCGTAAATATTATTTGAAGCAAGAACCACTAAATGATATTAAAATAGATTAAATCAGCGAAAAATGCATTAAAATGACGGAAAAAGGAAAAAATTGCTTTTTATTCGAAATCGACGAAAAATGCAGAAAAATGACGTATAGAAAAGGGTAATTTTCTTTTGCCATAATATAAAAATAATTTATATATTAAACGGCATTTTTCTAATTTGACATGACACTCATGACATTCTCTTGACTTCCGTATAGCACTCGCACGGCTCTTATTGTACTCAAACAGCGATCGCACTGCATTCGCCCAGCCCATTCATTGCACTCGGAGGCCGACTCGCACAGCGCTCTCTTAGTCCTCGCACAGTTCTCTCTTACCACTCGCACAGCGCTCTCTTAACAGCGCAGCGCTCTCTTCACAGCGCAGCGCTCTCTTAACACAGCGCTCTCTTAGCACTAGCACGGCGCTCTTTTATCACTCGCACAGCGCTCTTTTATCACTCGCACAGCGCTCTTTTATCACTCGCACAGCGCTCTAGAGCCCTCGCACAGTCCTCGCTTAACACTCGCACAGTGCTCCCTCATGCCGCTAGCTCGGCGCCGGATCTCGCCATTCAGCGGGAAAGATTACCGCAACCTCCCGGTGAAAAAATATGTACTGCACTTACGGGACTAATGATCTCATTAGTTGACGCTCCTAGAATCGCTAATAATCAATCAGAGGGGAAGGATAAACAATACCCCTAACTACAACACGAGCAACCCTCACGGTGTTAGCCACCAAAGTAAATGACGTAGAAGACACTCGTTCTCTCCAAAGCAGACGCGGTCAGCTCTTCTACGCCAATCTCAGTCCACAATGTAGGCCAGTCGCGGCTCGTCGTTTTCTAAATAGGGAAGGCTGCAAATGCATTGCATTACATTGCATTGCATACATTGTAATTATATACATGCTTTCTCCCGATTCAGGCATAAGGGAGTAGCACTCCCACCACATATTGGGAAAAGTAGATGATGCTCATTCCTACTTGCTGAGCTGCATAGTAATGCTATCTGGTGAGCACACCCTTCTTCAGACCCTAGGCCCCACCCTTGAAGGCTGCCTTGCCGCAGTCTTCGTCCGCCCGTAAACTTTGTATAGTTAATACATGACGTCACACTTCGGTTTACACAGGCCTTATGGCGGAATGAAGTGGGAGCCAAACGCTTTCCTCTTTCCAGGCAACAGCTTCAAATGCATTACGGACAACCAATATCGAACTGACAAAGAAAAATATTGATATTATTGTTACATAATATAACTCAGAAATCCATTATTAATCAATTAATCTCTACATAAAAAAAGTTGAGTTGGTTTGTGTACGCTTCATAAACTCAAAAAGTTCTGCACCGATTGAGCTCAAATTTTGACACAATATACAATCTGCTTCAAAGATTGTTTTTTATCTATTTTTTGCGTCAGTAACATACTACTACATGGCGTTGTAGAACAAAACTATATATTCATGTCAAGTGCAACCCACAGCACTCGGTTGCATTGTTTAATCTATATCGTTAAATAACTCCTAAACGAAGCTTTTAGGGCATTAAAAAATTGAGATCTTCTTGAACATTCTATTACATTTTTGCTGGTCCGGCGCTTCTCGATATTATCGCACCTGCCCAGAGACGTGCAGAATCTGCAACTAAATGCGAATGAGAGAGAAGAAAAAGAGAGAGACACGGAGAGAGATGGGGAGATAGGGAAAAGGAGAGACGAGGAAAGGGGGAGAGACGGGGAAAGGGAGAGAGACGGTGAGAGGGAGAGAGATGAAGAGGGAAGGAGGAAGAGAGGCAAAGAGAGAGAGACGGAGAGAAAAGGATAGGGAAGGAGAAAGAGGTAGATGAAGGGCAGAACAACGTCTGACGGCCGCTAGTACATTTATAAATATATTTTTAAATTTCTTTTGTGGGGCGACTTCTATACGAGAGGCTCCATTTACAGCCCTCTTTTTTATTCCCGCATCTTGGTCCACGCGTGCACGCATCCTGCATTTACCGGGGCTCAGTAACATGATTTCAGTGGCAGGGGCATGTAATTTATCAAGGGATCAGCATTTTAGCTGGATCCGATGTATATTCCTGAAGGTTGTTAGCCTTGGGGGTATGGAAAATGGTGATAATAAGGGGTGAAAGGACGACATACATATGTATACACAAGTACACCCATTCCCGAGGCGGGACTCGAACCCGCGATCCTTCGAAGATCGCGGGATCGCCACGGCACTACTTACTTGCGATCACGGCTATCCGTACTGGCCCTTACAGCCTTTAATGACAGCCGCGCCTAAAAGTATTACTCCGTATATACGTACGTATGTATACGAAAATAATTTCATATATGTATATGAAATGAAATACTTTTAAACTATATTCAAGTCTGGGCCCTCGCCAAAGTGTGAGAAACACTACCGACTTCTCGCTCCAACAAAATCCGGCTTGTGTGAATGTTCGTGATTGAAATCTTTGCGGCAGATATCAGTCCCAATCACTATGCGTGGAACGTGTTCGGGAGAAGGGAAGGTCGAAGCATCTCCTCCAGACAGCGCTGCCCATCACTAGAGAGTTTTCCATCGACAGCAAAGATAAGCGGCTGTAGGCACGTGATGCTTCAACGCCAATCACGTGCTCCGAATAATTATGCATGATATTCCAGCACCGTTGTGAGGACTTCCATAAAAGGGCCTAGAGGTGATGCTGCTTAAGTTACAACTACGGAGTTTTTTTGTTACGAATGGAGTAAGATTCTGTAAATAAGAGTTATCTTACATTCCTCTCAGTGATGAAACCTAGTAAAGACTACTTTTGTGGCTTCAGAGAGTGGCCTTTTTTTTTTTCAAATTCGCCGTTCTAAACAGTATACCACAATTCGTTTCTTCCACTTTACAAAATTATATTTCTCATTTAACTCATGACATTACGGTTATGACGTTTTTAATAATTCTTGGAACATAGGCAACGGGAAATACTTGAAAGATACTAACACTTTTCTACCAAACTAAGGAACTCGTTATGATTAACAAGCAAATCGAACAAAGTCATTAGAGTAGCTAGTACTTCCTGTAATTATGCCACTCGATTTGTTTCTAGCAGTGTGCAAAGTAATGATGCAACATGGATAGCAAAACTTCAATGTTGGAAATTAAAACATCGATGTTAAAAATATATCGGCGAAAAACGTCTAGACTGGTTAAGCAACCTCTAACATTAAATTCGTGTGCATTAAACTTTAATTGGAAAGTGTTCGTTTTTATCAATTCGCCGAATAGGGATCTGAGAAGGGACAGACTCTACGCCCACAGCATTTGTTAACCCCATGTCATTGTGCGAAATAAATATGAAGAAAGAGAAAATTCAAGAGCATGAAGGTCATCTGGGGCAAGAGAGTTTGGTTGGTGAAGGTAGTACGAAAAGCGTTCCTTCGGTTCGAACATACGAACTTCCATCACTTATTATTTCATATTTTAACTTTTACAGTATAGTGATCATGGGAATTTTTCATTCAGAAACAAAACATCGGAAATGGAAAAAACATCGATCATAAAACATCGATGTTACAAAAAACATCGGGTTTAATACATCGATGTTTAAAACATCGATGTTTTTACAAAAACACCGATGTTTCTACAAAAACAGTTTAGTTTTCTACAAAAACAGTTTTCTATTTTTGTTTCTACAAAAACTAGGGATGCCACATTGACGTCGAAGTGGCATCCCTTGCGCAAAGCACTTTCTTTCGGTTGCCGGCTCCGGCGCGCGCCCGTGGGAAGGGAAGCGGAGAGACGCGGCGTGAAGGTCGGCGACGCCTCACCCGCTGCATCTTCTGGACAGCGCTGGCGTCTCAGCGGTAACGGGACGTCGGCCGCTCCCGCCGCTACCGCAGGAAAAAAAGTCGCGTTGAACAGGTTCTCGCAGCTGGACAAATCGCCGCCACCGCCACCGCCGCCGCTACCACCACCGCCTCCACCGCCGCCGCCGCCTCCGCCGCCACCGCCGCCGCCGCCTCCGCCGCCACCGCCGCCGCCACCGCCACCGCCGTCACCGCCGCCACCGCCGCCTCCGCCGCCGCCACCGCCGCCGCCGCCACCACCGCCGCCGCCGCCGCCTCCACCGCCGTCACCACCGCCGCCGCCGCCTCCACCGCCGCCGCCTCCACCGCCGCCGCCTCCACCGCCACCGCCTCCACCGCCGCCGCCGCCGCCGCCACCGCCTCCACCGCCACCACCGCCGCCACCGCCTCCACCGCCGCCCGCCGCCGCCACCGCCGCCACCGCCACCACCGCCACCACCGCTGCCGCCACCGCCGCCGTTACCACCACCGCCTCCACCCCCACCGCCGCCGCCGCCACCGCCGCCAACGCCGCCACCGCCGCCACCGCCACCGCCGCCGCCGCCGCCGCCGCCGCCACCACCGACGCGACTGCTGCACAGCGCCCTCCGCCGGCCGTCGGGACGCCGCCCCCCTCACCCGCCAACCCACCGCAGCAGATCCCATATCGAATGCTGACAACTATTTTTTTTTTTTTTTGTTCTTGGCGTGTGAGGGCCTGTCTTCACGATGGAATATCTCACGATGTTTCGCGTCTTTGTCGGTCGCGCTGCTAGATGTCACATGATCGCGACCGTATCGAGCACTGCTGGCGAAAGGAACTTGAACTCAAGTATAGGAAGCGGATTCTAATGAAATTTCATTTTTTTCTTTTCACTTTAGAAGAATGCCTTTTAGTATAGACATTAATTTTATAATGTGACAAAAGCACATTACTCATTTTTATATGGCATTTTTTGCATTATTCTTTGATTTCTATTAACAAGTCATATTTTATTTTTCCCCAAAATTTTTAAAGCATTTTTCGCTTATTTAATCGATTTTAATATCATTTTAATGGTACGTGCTACAAGTAATATTTAAGAGATGTAGCAAATGCTCTCCGTAGCTTATTCGATTTCTTCTCTCAGAAATTGTAATGTCATTCGTACGTACACAGTATGTCGTCAAAGGTTCCTGTGACATCTATTAGCGCGACGTGTATTCAGCTATTCGTTACAAGTTTCTTACTAAGTAAGGGCGAGAAAGTAAAAATTGTAAAACTTATTTTGTTGTTCATTAAAAATATTTTGATTACAAATCGGTTACAGTTTCATCAGGCCCTGTTTCATCACTTCGCTTCTTCAGTCAGCTTTCACAGCTCATGGAGATCAAAATTGTACAAGATGATGCAAGACAGAGTACGAATGAATACTCCTCTGTTAAACAAAAGAAACTACATTTTCTGCAGAAAACAATTAAGGACCGTGCTTGTTAGCAATAGTCGGTGAGAAATTGTCAATGAGTCTAAGCCTGAGAATGGTAAAGCTGATTGAAAAAAGAAAGATAAAGAGGCCATGATAAGCATTACATTGAGCGTTGAAACGTTTCTAGAGTTGTTCTTTACGACTCGCCTGACCCCATGTGGGATCTCTTCGAGCTGAGTGGCTCTTCTCGAGGTTTGTGCCCAATTTAGCATGACTCCAATTGAACAAGACTAGAGCGCTGAAGACAATCAGCTAATCCATTCTGCGCATTTTGATGATGCTTACAACACGTGGATAGCGTGACAACGAAAATATGAGAAATCCACGTTAGCTACCAGGCTGTATTTAAGACAAACATTATTTGGGATACATTACGCTGGTCAAGTTCAATTACAGTTCTAATGTCATTACATTCCTCTCCTAAATACATAGAGTAGCCAACTGGAACAAGCGCATAGACATTGCCATAATTTTTTTATAAGCTATAGTAACAACTGATAAATCTGGAGCAATATTTTAATTTCGACAAAAGTAATATTCAAAACTACTAAATGGTTTAAGCATATATATATTCTTATAAATTTATTGATTGAAGAAAATAAATGGAAACCTTTGAACATAATAATTGACAATTACCGCTAGTTAACATTCTAAGAAACCGGGTGATTCTACGTTCTTCTCAGCCTGGTTCGACTTCTTGTCACTTACCGTTGCAGGTTGATAAATCACAATATACTGCTGCAGATTGATATGACACATGAAAAGAAGGCTACAATGAAAATGAATTATTTTTCTAGCTGAGAAAAATACAAGTATTGAGAAGGTGCAATTGCCAAGTTGTGATAAGATATGGTGATAGTCACTTGTTCTAGAGATTCTCTATTATCGAGCGGAGTGAGTATATAAACAAGGCGTTGTGTGATCTCAAATGCGTGTTTTGAATCTTAGATGACTCAGAAACTCTCTGTTGTATCTTGCAACGTCTTGGATAGTAAGCTTCGAATCCAGTCGGGCTCCGTGAAGTGTTACATCTGACAGCTCTTCGAAGAAACTGCGGATTTGCACGCGAAAGAGATAAGAACTTTCTCCTCTCTGCGTACCAGGAATTTACTTATATCCAATGATATGTTTTCTTTTCAGAAAAGTGTTGATAAATATCATTCAATTCTACTCACACCACGATAATACAATTTGGAAACAGTTGGTCAGCCACGGTGAACGAGACGAAGGAATGTTTTCATTGGTCCCTGAAGTTGTCTAATGAGAGGACACACAATGCTCTGTGTCATCAAGTATGTAATTTCTGCATGTTGATAGCATTGTCAACCATGTATCTGATCGGCAGAAAAAATATGCCAGGGATTATTCACTTTTATTGTAATTTTTTTTGCACTATCAAACAACAAACCCACATATTTATAAACTAAAACTATAATGTGTACCCTAGTGCCTAAGGAATTAGTGATGCTTCTCCAACACATACATTTTCACATTATTTGTAACTTTTGCAATCTTTGAGAATTTAGAGAGTTCAGTGAAAATTGTACCATTTTTAAGAGTACTTTGTTATACCCAATAAAAATACTCAAAGACAAACTTTAAAGCCGTTTGAACAAAACAATTAATTGCTTTCACTTCAAGCAATCATTACGCAAATACTAAACTTTTTTTTTTCAATTGTACGTGACCTTATGAAATATTTACAATATTTTACTAAAGAAAAACTCCGTGTTTGATATTGTTCTTTTGCTATGCACTGCACAAAATGATGAATCGATCTATTCTACTTCTTTGGTCCTGTTCTTCCACAGACAGGAGTTACGTGACCCATCTTGATGGCTCCTCAGTTATCATCATCCTGATGGGTTTTCTTGGCAGGATGTAATCAGGGTAGTTTCCGTTGCTTTCCCTGATGGTACTGAATGAAGTGTTAGGGTGATGATGAGTGGTGAAAAGAGTAGGATGATGGTGGGAGGTGGTAGTTGGGGTTGGGGGAGGTGGGTGGTGGGAGGTGGAAAGTGATCGTGGTATTTTTGAACCATCCCAGAATTCGCCGTATGCCCGAGGGATGGTCGGTCCGGATTGGTCGATCGGACCCCGGTCAGGATGGCCGGTCAGGGGATCGAACCAGGACATCCCGACCGCGACTGCTCAGCGTGCTACGCACTAAGCCACTTGGTAAGGAGCTCGGTAATACATGGACATTATCATCCAAATGGATCCCGTTCCCTCCCCGAGGAAACCAGGACTCCCTGCCCGGCCTTGGCGCTACATGCATCACTCTGAATCGCAGGAAACTAGATGGACGTTCGCAATGCTCCTCCAGGGTCGGGACGGTTCCGTTGTCCTCCCCCTCCTGAGAAGAATTTGTGTTGAGTAATTGAAGATGTGCATCTCAAAGGATCTTTGGATCTCTGTGGCACGAAGGAATTACAAAATCTGCTTCTGAATCTTTATAAAACAGCAAGGTCTCACCATTCCTGTAGTGGGAAGCAAGTGTAGCTTTATGCTTTCCAACAGATGTAGGGAAACGCTGGAAAAGGTTTTCTTCTATACTGTCTAATGTCTAGAGTTATAAAAGCGTTAATAATATATCAGTACACAAACACAGAGGATTGTTAGCTGCACTAAAAAAACTACAGAAACATAGAGCAATGGAAACGTTTAATTTCAGTGTTTAAAGTCTTCTCCCAAGGGTGATCTCCCACGTACTACATTAATAACTTCCCCCACCTTTTCCCATTAACTGTAATGTTCTTTGACTCTTGCGGTCATTTCTTGATATCTTTGATAATGAGGTAGGTATTAATTCATAGATACCAAAAGAAAGTAGCTTACAGCATTATTAGAAAAATAATACAGGTATTTATAAATAGTACATTTTTCAAATAATACGGCTGTCATGACTAAATTATCTTTCAGGCATCAACATGCATTGTTACCACTTCATTAATCCGACTGATGATAGTTAAACCTAATTTTGTAATTTAAAAATTAAACAAATATTTGAATCGACACTGTTTCATGTAACTTTCTATGCCTGAAAACGGATGAGCCAAGCAACAGAAAAATGTTTAAAATTTACTTTTATTATTAACTTAATAAGCTCCCAGCTAGTGTCAGTCATGGACAAGAATTGATTGATTGATTGTTCGTGATTCCGGGCGCGTCAACTACTAAGGTCATTAGTCCAGTAAGTGTTGTTTTCCATCGGGAGGTAGCTGTGATCTTTCCCCGTTGGATGGCGAGATCCGGCGCTGACCTACCATCGACTAGCGGAGTTTTCCTCAACCAGGTATCTACCACCAGCCGGGCACTGTCCCAGCCGGGACGAGCGCTAAGCTCCCGACCGGTCTTCCGGCATGTGTGGTAGTGTAGTGCATGTTAGTGTGTGTGTGTGTGCGTAAGGGGTGAGGATAGGACAAGGAAGAGGAAGGAAAGATCGCTCGTGGTCCGTGGCCCGTTTGTTACGGTACTACTTCTGCATTCGCCTGGTGTTGATCGGAGAAACCACGGAAAACTACCAATCAGAGCAGCCGGCCGCTAGAATTCTCCAGACAACGACTGAATTCGACCTAGCTGACAAGCTAATGTCGAAAACCCTGTCGCCGACGGGACTCTAACCTAGAACCTGGCGGTTAAAGGGACTGCAGTGACATCAATTGATGCACTGAACATGGACAAGGATTCATTTAAGCCTAGCGGGCATTGGGTCTTTACGGAACGGAAGGAATTTTTATAGAAGTTGATTGCATTGTTTCCCGTAAGAGTGCGCGCACTGGGCCGTTATGGTCGAGATGGGACGATTCACTCCTTCCGCCGATTGCAAAAAATCCGAAGGGCGCTTTTGAACATTCCGACGTGCTGTGCAATCCGTACAATTGCTGTCATAAGCTTGAGCATCAGGTCGGAACGACCTTTTCTGCGTTTCAGTGGTGAGGTTATGTGAAATATGTAGACCAACATGTTTCTTGAAATACAAACAATACTTTTTCTCAAAAACGACTCCAATATATTCTTTATTTTTTTCTCAGATATTGCATGGAACACACAAAATATAGCAGATCTCATATGTTATGAACCCAGTAACTCGGCTTTCTTCAACTCGTTGCCTCATTTTCTTCATCCGTGGATCGAAATGTACACAAAGGGATTGCTTCTTTTCTTAACTTCCGTCGCCCATAATACAGATTCACGATACTAGGATCCAAACTGACTCCGAAACTGTCCGAAAAGGCCGTTCCGTTTCGTCCGTCCGTTCCGTCCCATCCCGTTCATCCGTCCGTCCCTACTCGTTCCGGCCTAGTCCGCGCGACCTATCAAAAACTGCCGTCCGTCCGTGCCGTCCGCCCGTGCCGTCCGTCCGTGCCGTCCACTCGTGTCGTCCGTCCGTGCCCTCAGTCCGTGCCTTCCATCCGTGCCTTCCGCCCGTGCCGTCCGTCCGTGCCGCCCGCCCGTGCCGTCCGTCCGTGCCGTCCGTCCGTGCCGCCCGCCCGTGCCGTCCGTCCGTGCCGTCCGTCCGTGCCGTCCGTCCGTACCGTCCGTCCGTGCCGTCCGTCCGTGCCGTCTGTCCGTGCCTTCCGCCCGTGCCGTCCGTCCCTGCCGTCCGTCCGTGCCGCCCGCCCGTGCCGTCCGTCCGTGCCGTCCACTCGTGTCGTCCGTCCGTGCCCTCAGTCCGTGCCTTCCATCCGTGCCTTCCGCCCGTGCCGTCCGTCCGTGCCGCCCGCCCGTGCCGTCCGTCCGTGCCGTCCGTCCGTGCCGTCCGTCCGTACCGTCCGTCCGTGCCGTCCGTCCGTGCCGTCTGTCCGTGCCTTCCGCCCGTGCCGTCCGTCCGTGCCGCCCGCCCGTGCCGTCCGTCCGTGCCGTCCACTCGTGTCGTCCGTCCGTGCCCTCAGTCCGTGCCTTCCATCCGTGCCTTCCGCCCGTGCCGTCCGTCCGTGCCGTCCGTCCGTGCCGTCCGTCCGTACCGTCCGCCCGTGCCGTCCGTCCGTGCCGTCCGTCCGTGCCGTCCGTCCGTACCGTCCGTCCGTGCCGTCCGTCCGTGCCGTCTGTCCGTGCCTTCCGCCCGTGCCGTCCGTCCCTGCCGTCCGTCCGTGCCGCCCGCCCGTGCCGTCCGTCCGTGCCGTCCACTCGTGTCGTCCGTCCGTGCCCTCAGTCCGTGCCTTCCATCCGTGCCTTCCGCCCGTGCCGTCCGTCCATGCCGTCCGTCCGTGCCGTCCGTCCGTGCCGCCCGCCCGTGCCGTCCGTCCGTGCCGTCCGTCCGTGCCGTCCGTCCGTACCGTCCGTCCGTGCCGTCCGTCCGTGCCGTCTGTCCGTGCCTTCCGCCCGTGCCGTCCGTCCCTGCCGTCCGTCCGTGCCGCCCGCCCGTGCCGTCCGTCCGAGCCGTCCGTCCGTGCCGTCCGTCCGAGCCGTCCGTCCGTTCCGTCCGTCGGCGCCGTCCGTCCGTGCCGTGCGTCCGTGTCGTCCGTCCGTGCCGTCCGTCCGAGCTGTCCGTCCGTGCCGTCCGTCCGAGCCGTCCGTCCGTGCCGTCCGTCCGTGCCGTCCGCCCGTGCCGTCCGTCCGTGCCGTCCGTCCGTGCCGTCCATCCGTGCCGTCCGTCCGTGCCGTCCGCCCGTGCCGTCCGTCCGTGCCATCCGTCCGTGCCGTCCGTCCGTGCCGTCCGTCCGTACCTTCCCCCCGTGCCGGGGATTGAAAAGAAAATTCTCGTTATGAAGTCCCGCCTCAACAAGATACACGGAGATGTGCGTGCAGAATGTTCAATGGAGGACAATCGTGTGATGATATTGAGTACAGCAGTTAGCGCGTTGCGAATTGGGGAGAATACGGGCGTCGGTGGAGTAGTGGGCACCCTTTAATAGATCATTGGGTTAAATACTTGAGTAACATTGCGTAATCAGTTTGGTTTTTGTTAATAATAAAACTAAGGCGCTAAAACAGCGCGTACTTCCTCGTCCGTATATTCACGAAGAACCTGTTGTGAGCTATATCGAATTCAGTCGCAGGTTGGAGAAGATTACTGGCGTCCAACTACTCTTATTGGCAGTTTGTATTGGGAGTGTTTCTATGCTTCTGCAATGCAAACGTTTGCCTAGAAAGCAGGTTTCAAACCAACTTTTGAGTGCTTATTGCGTCTAAGCCATTCAGAATATTCAAGTAGTTTATTAGACAAAATATTCTTAGAAAAGTCTCAAGATTTTCGACGTTCCTTCCGCTCTTAGGAGGATAATCGGGAGCATGGAGCAGGTTCCGGCTGCGGCGCTACTTCAATCAATCCAACCAAAATGGCCCCCATCGTTATCTTACAGTGATCCCGAGTGCACCAACTGCTAAGATTATTAACTGAGTAAGTGTACTGCATGGATTTTTATCGGGAGGCGGCTGTGATCTTCCCTCGCGGGATGGCGAGATCCTGCGGCGATCTACAGTCGGCTAGCGGGGTTTTCCCTAACCAGATATCTCCCACCAATAGGGCACCGCCCTAACCGGAACAATCTCTAAGCTCCCGACTGTTCTCCTGGCATCTGTGGTAGTGTAGTGCATTTATTGTGTGTAAGGGGAGATGATAGGACAAGGTAGAGGAAGAAAAGATCGCGTGCGGTTCGTGGCCCGTTTGTTAGGGTACTGCTCCGGTATTCGTCTGGTGTTGATCGGAGAAATCACGGAAAGCTACCGATCAGAGCAGCCGGCCACTAGAATTCTCCTCCAGACAGTTGAATCCGACCCAGCTGAAAAACCCTGCCATCGTGTGGAGCGGAAGCGCAGGACCTCCCGGTCAGAGTGACTCCATTGGCGTCAGTTGACGCCGCTGAGCCGTCTCGCCCGGTTTGTCTTGTTGGAATAGAGGAAAGTGCGTTGGCGAAACCGGAGGAAGAGGGCATACAGCGCCCGGCGCGAGCAAAGGCGGTCCGCGGGCGGGTGGAGTGGGGGGAGGGGGGAGGAGCGCAGGTGCGCGGCGCCGGGGGCGGCGCGATCCGTTGGGCGCCGCGCGTAACGGCCGCCCGCAGCGCTGCGGCGCCTCGCGGAATGTTAATGCGCCTCTTCTCCCCCCCCCCGCGACGCTAACAGAGCTTCAGCGAGCGTCTGCAACTCTCCACCAAACCGGAGATAACGCTCCAGAGTGCGACTCACGGTGTAAGATATCTGTGGTCACGGGGTAAAAGTTCTTCAGTCAAAAATCTCAGTTTCGAGAAAACAAGGGTTAGATTATTGAGTCACCGCTTGTTCCTACGCTAAGCACTATTTCTTAATGCTCTTTTTCTCGTTAAGGTGGCAACATTTGAATTCGGTCGTTTTACTAAAATAAAATATGGACACTTAGCTTGTAGTTTCAGTATTTAACCCGATTTTGCCAAACATTGACTGAAGAATTTTTAACCTTGTGACCACACATATATAGGTGTGTTCACTCCCAGTCTAAAACTGAAGCTTATGTGAGACTAGTTCTCACAGTTCTCGCATACAAGCGCTGCGATCTTTGGGTCTCATTTGGGCAAGGTCGTGATTGGTCGTGATCCATTCAACAGCTCTCTGGCCAGTTGATTTCTAATTTCAAGTCAGTGATTTGTCGCTTCGCCGTGGAATTGGTAAAGTCTAAAGCGAACAGTTCCGAAAATGAGGAGAAAATGTTTTGTGAAACTATATAATAGCCACAGTTTAAGATGTCATCTTAAGATGTATATCTTACACCGTGACCCAAACCGATCGTGCGCACCGTACGGACAAACGAGAAACTAGCCTCAAACTGGCTTCAGAAAATTTGCCCCAAAGGCGGCTAGTTAACGTATAATACCACGTGTAATATCTTACACGTGGGGCTCAACCCGCACGTTTTCTTGAACACCGGAATGCCTACCCCCTCTCCTTTGCCAACATCAGTTGAATTAAGAATAAATCATAGCAACGAGCGCTGTAGACAAAATCTGTAAACCAGAAATGTTCGCTCTCGTGTAACAGAAAATATTTTGCATCGGAAAACTAAATACAAATTTCTTATGAAATTCCTTTCGACAAAATAACCAATCTCCCCACTCCCCTTGCAGCTAGTGTAGCGAGGGCTCGAGAAAAAGTGTGCGGATAGTATTATAGGAGGCGCTAGTGTCGTCGGGTGCAGCCGCGGTTTATCGCTCGCCAACTTCCGCATATAAAAATTGGCTATTTTGTGAGGAATACTAAATATGTCTTCTAAATGTTCAATAATTCATAATGCATACATATAAGGAACTACTGAAGAAAGCGCGAACATCGGCACATACCTTTTGTAACATTCGAGGTTACTTGCGTCCCGCGAACGCACACAGCAGCCACGTACAATTCAACTATCGTTGGCTGCAGTTCGTACATTAGTGAATGCAACAAAGGGCTAGAGGAGAGTGTGCCACTGTTATAGTGTCCATCATTTATATGAGAGTTGAAACGCCCTGAGAACGACTCCGCTCGGTTCGGCGAGACGAAACCGCTCACATTAACATGAATGCATTTCATGTTAATGCCGCCATTAAATTCTATTCACAAAAATTAAAAGGATGCTTTCAGATTCTCGAGGTTGACACACCGTGACAACTGAATATCCATTTCAGATATAGTTGTGTTGGGTTTTCGTTAGGAGGTATTTTTTCAAGACGAAATATTAGAACAAGGACTTAAGGTTCCAAGGAGTCCCAGATCTTCCACTTCCGCGAATATATTCAAGAATTTTTCCATTTGTGTGCAAGGAAGAAACACAACTGCGTGAACGCTCGCTCATAGCTGGCCCTCCGCACTCCCGGAGCTTCCTCACGAGCGAAGGCGGTGATGCAGAGGTTTGATTGATTGTTAGTGATTCCTGGCGCGTCAAATACTAACGTCATTACCACGTTTTCATCAGGAGTTGGCTGTGATCTTCCCCTATTGTATGGAGGGATCCGGCACCTATCTACCGTCTACTAGCATGTTTTCCCCAACCAGGTATCGCCCATCAGCTTGTCACCGCCCCAGCCGTCACAAACCCTAAGCCCCCTACCAGCCTCCCGGCGTGTGTGGCAGTGTATTGCATGTTAGTGTGTGTGTGTAAATAAGGGGTGAAGATAGGACAAGGAAGAGGAAGGAAAGACCGCGTATGGTCCGAGGCCTGTATGTTGGGGTTCTGCTTGTGTTCACTGATTCATTTACCTGGTATTGATTGGAGAAACCACGGAAAACTATCGATCAGAGCAGCCGGGCCCCAGAATTCTCCAGACAGCAACAAAACCTGACCTAGCTGACAAGCTAGGTAGAAAACCCTGCCTCTGTGGAGGGTTGGAAGCTAGGACCTCCCGGTCAGAGACACTGCAGTGACATCAGCTGATGCCCTGAGCCACCTCTCCCGGTGAGAGAGAGGCTTAACGCGCGAGCGAGGACGAAGCAAGCAAAAGTATCAAAATTCTCCTCTCGCGTATGGAGCATCTCTTAGCAGGTAGAAGCAAACAGTGGTTCCTACGTCGCCGCCTCCATCAACCGCAGCAGCAGCGCCCGCAAGTAGGCCAACGACCGCTGGCGCTCGGGGGGGGGGAGGGGGGAGAGTTCCGATTTGAGAAATCGCTCTGCCTGGAAGCGGACAGCGCTCCGCGACCGCACGATGCCCCTTCGTGCTGCTCCCTCCCAGCTAGAGTCCCTAAGTACAGAGAGTAGCGTATTCTATTGTTCCACCGATCCCGCCATTTTATGTCCACTTGTCAGAAAAATGGAAACTGTATCGCATTCTGTATGTTGAGAACTATGAATCTACCCCAACCCAATATTAACATTCTTGAAAGTCATCATAATGTCACCAATTATTTTATCATACGGTACACGGTCGCCAATGACCACAGATGTTTTTAAAGCGACCTTAAATAAATAAATAACAGCCAGATTTAGACTTCTCGATAAATGACTGCACGATTTATCTGAGGTGAAATTGATAGATATCAACATTTTCCCCTTAAAATGAATGTATCTTTCCTAAATAAAACTATCAGTCGGTACAGTCAAATATCCACGAACTTCCTTAATACTACCCGTCAAATTATTCTCTCTTAAGTAATATGTGGTACAGAAAGATGCACTTTCTGCTGCTGCAACAAATGCGTTCCGAAATACCTGTTATTGCAAAATATGCTACACTGTTCTACGTGGAATATCGAATTTGCGACAAGCGGCACCTACTACCCATTTCTCTAAGTTGAATAAACATTCTACCCGTCGTTTTCCTTTTCCACATGAAAGGTGAGAGCATGTCTCTGTTCCAAATCTTGGAGTTTCTTCGTGAAATCACTTCATGAGGTAGTTGACGGCTACGCTGGAAACGTGTTATTTCTTTGTGTGTTTCACTTGCAATGTAGTCAGCAAATTCGTGCATAAATGAGTGACGGTCATTTCTTCGATTTAATAGTATCGATGCCTATGCCGAATTCTTCTAATGCCTATTCTGTAGAACTATGTAATTCAGTTCTCTTTGCAAGCGAACGACTGTCTGCAGTACTGAATTATTTACTTTCTTAGCGTTTTCTAATTTAAAGGAAGGACGAGTTATCAGGGCTACTACAGTGTACAGAATATAAGGGAGTTGAAATAGTTTACTTCAGGGATATTTTAGTAACTTTCAATATTTTTCTTTGATATTTCCATAATGTACAACAACGAAAATAGGCACACAGTAAAAAAACGTTTTTATGCAAGAGCAATCAATTTTTTATGCAATCAATTTTTAACCCCTAAGATGACTCCGTGCAGGTGCTTATTCAGTCATGACCACTCTGCGGGCGAGGCCTTGAACTTCCCAATCTGCTGATTTGAGGCAAAACTGGCACGCGGATAATAGGCGAATCATTTGGCGGCGGTGGCAGGTTCACGGGCCTGTCTGCCATACGATATAAACCACGATGTGACGCGACCTAGCAACTGACAAATGCCAGGACACCGACCATATTACGGGCTGTGAATTGCACCGGTCCGGTACTCTCAGTGAACTTCGGTCGAACTTTTGCGTGCAAGAATGAGTACTTTTGAAATATTTGTACACCACGGAACGCAACATCACAGTCGTTCTCAGTTTTCTACCCTTTTACACGAGGAATATACTAGTTTTCTATTTTTTTATTCGTTGGCGCACGGCACATAAGGCAACGCCATTTTATCTCTGTTAATATTCACCTGTGGGATTGGTTAATGGTTCACGTGCCTCCTATAAAGATTCTTCAATGCACTATTCGACCTGCATCTCCACAAAATAATTGTCAGAAGCATCAATTCAAATACCATGCCCGGAGATAATCAATAAACTCGGTATTTTCATGAACAAATATTTCATTTCCGAAACCCTTTTTAGTTTATCACGACATTTAGAACAATCTTCATTAATGTAGCAGTCTTACGGCCAAGGCACTAGTTCATATGAATATGTGCTAAAAATAACAATTACAGAATTCCAGGAGATTCAATATTTTTCATAAATGTTGGATGTGTTCATCATTTACGTTTACGCCGCCGTGTACCGTGGCTATCATTTTGAACAAAAGTGTATTTTCAATAAGTATATTTAAAATATTTATTGAACAGAACCTACAAACATTTGACACTATAAAATATTTTAGTGTAAGCCACGCGATGCTTCCCTTAGAGAAAATTACTCGACTGTTCCACCGTTTACGCGGAGAAACGAGGAAATGCTCCGCGCAGAAGGAGACGCCGCCGTCTGCAGTGTCGTAGCGGCCGGTTTGAATTTCGCGGCCGGAAGTGATTTTTAAACTTAATTTTCTCAAAAACAATTTTTTTTCGGAAAAACTGGACCTGCCATTTTTCATGACGTGCAATGCAGAATTTAGGGTATTTTTTGTAACGGGAGCTTCTGGACACCCTATATATATATATATATATATATATATATATAAGAGCTAAACTCCGATACCTTGAGACCAAACTTCATGAAAGTTGGCACTTCTGCATGTTTTTTCATCGAGAAAGTTTATGTGTTGTTAAATTTGTTGCAACTCCACTACATGGTGCTATAGAACAAAACTAAATATTTACGTCAAATGCAACCCGCAACATATTCGGCAGCATTTTGAATATATATCGTTAAATAACTACTAAACGATGCGTTTTAGGGCCTTAAAACTATAATGTTGAGGCGGAAGGCCTGAAAGAAACGTTTCTCACACCGTAATCTACAGGATGAACTCTTCTTGAACATTCTGTAACATCTTTGCTCGTCCGGCGCTTCCCGATATTACCTCACCTGCTCAGAGACGTGCAAGTAAATGTAAATGAGAGGGACAGAGAGCGGCAGAGGCAGAGACACACAGAGACAGACAGACAGGGACAGGGTGAGGGAGGGAGGGAGGGAGAGACAGTGAGAGGGTGATGGGAGGGGAAAGAGCGAGATGAAGGGCAGAACAACGTCCGCTTGGTTTTCTTAGTTACTTCTAAAAATATAACTGAACGACGAACTGATCGTCTGTAGAGGACGGCAACCGGTCGGGGAGGCCGACCTTCCGAGTAGCCCAGTTACCCGAGTAACGTTTCCGGGGCGTCTTCTCCACTCGCTCAACAGGTTCACTTCCTACTCGTCCGGCCTTTGTTTTCTTTTATTGAGAGGAAACTCAGAAAGTGGAGGGCGCGGAATAATATGAACACGAGGAATGCGACATTGATGTCGATGTTTTCAAAACATTGATATTTTTGTAGAAACATCGATAAATTAACATCGGTCTTTACCGGTATTTAACATCGGTGTTTTTTTTCTTTTCCTATGTTTTGTTTCTGAATGAAAAAAATCCCACGTTCATAATACTGTAAAAGTTAAAATATAAAATAATGACTGATGATAACACTGTTATTCATATGTCGGAACCAAAGAAACGCCCTTGTTTTGCTTCTGCACATAAATGTAACTTCATTATTTGTGCATCTTCTAAATTTCAGTGAGAAATACACTTATTCAAATTATCGTTCTCCATTTGTCGCGGCAAAAATTATTATTCTTTCATGAAGAACAGGATGAGGGTTAAGGGCACAAATTTATAGCTAATTTACCTTTGAAAAAAGATTTTATTATATAGGAGCGAATATTTTGTCAACAAAACTTGACAAAAAACGCTCTTTTTTTCTGTATTCAAAATTCGACTAGAATATGGTTTAGGTTAGAGATCACAGAATTATGAAAAGGTGCACAGAATTCACTTCGCCCCATAGCTCGTCACACACAGTTTTTTAACTGTTTTTGACATAAATAAATAAATTACTATTTTCATCGATCAAACTCTCTCGCCCGAGATGACCTCGATGCCCTTGTATTTCCTCTTTTCTCATATTCACTTCGCACATTCGGAAGTGGTCAACAAGTGCACTGCAAGCGTAGGATCAGCCTCTTCTCTTCGTATCTAACGCACACAAATTGAATGTTAGTGGTCACGTATCCAGTCTAAAAACATCGATGTTTTTTAACATCGATCTTTTTATACCTACTCGATGTTGAAAAACATCGATGGCTTTTAGTCGATATTTTTTTAACATCGATGTCATAATTTAGGATACTATTTATCATCAAAAAGCGAGTACGCGATCCAAAATTTCGTTTAAATGATTAAAGAAACGTTTAAACGTTAATTGAAATTAGTATGCGAGTATGCAACACGCAATACGTTGGCAGAGCCAAGCACGATTGAGGTGGAGCGTACTCCAAGACGGGAGACGGGAGGTGTACGATATAGAGATGTGTTCGCTCCGTCTAAAACTGAAGCTTATGTGAGGCTAGTTCTCACAGTTCTAGCATATAGGTGCTGCGATCTTCGGGTCTCATCTGGGCAAGGTCGTGATTGGTCGTGATCCATTCGACAGCTCTGTGGCCAGCTGATTTCGAAATTCAAGTCAGTGATTTGTCGCTTCGCGGTGGAACTGATGAAGCCTAGAGCGAACAGTTACGAAAATGTGTAGGAAATGTTTTGTAAAACTGTAATAGCCACAGTTTAAGTTGTCATCTTAAGATGTATATCTTACACCGCGACCCAGACCGATCGTGCACACCGTACGGACAAGCGAGGAACTAGCCTCAAACTGGCTTCAGAAAATTTGCCCCAAAGGCGGCTAGTAAACATACCTATATATCTTACACCGTGACGGGAGGGGACAGGGGTGGAGCAGAGTGGATAACGAATGGGACGCAATGGTCAACTCTGGCTCCGAAGCGAGGAGTAGTTCAGTGGCTTAAAAACTGCTGCATCTGGATATTCCAAAGAAACCAATCAAAAAGAAATTTACCAGAGAACTCGGCCAGGAATTCATAAAAGAGGCTGATAAGACTAATTTGCGAACGCTCATATAAAAGTCACAATGGGACATACCGAGTTCTTTTAGAAATTGCGAATAGTGAGAACGATTTATAAATGTTACAAAATTGGTTGTCTCTGATAGAAATGACTTCTGGAATTTTGTAGTTTTACGTGATGTTCACATTTGGAATATAATTTTATAATATAATTCTTCACTCACAGGTAATGTTATCAAACCGCGTCGTAAAAAACAGACATTTCTTCAAATTCAATATGGCATACAAAAACACATCTTGGAATATAATTCCTCGACCTTGATTGATTGATTTATTTGGTCAAAAAAAAAAAAAAAACAGTGAAAACTGTAAATGACGTATGGGGGAGAAGATTATTTGCGCACGTTTTCAAAAGTTTCACAATCCCTTCTCAACATTTTAACTATAAATACGATGGTTGAAATAAGAATAAAATATAAAAAAGATATAATAATAAAATTTTAAAAAGAACGACGAGATTGGCAACGAAAACCCGCGAGATTATTCTTTCCCGAGTTATAGAAATACTTGCAACGGTAAACGAAATGCAGATGCAATTTTTCTGCATAGCTGACAAAATAGTAACTCCCCCTCAGCTCTACTCCTACCACTAAAAGCAAAAGGAGTGCTCAACAAAACGTGCGCATAATGAAGCGACAATTACGTCCTTACTTCGTAAGAAGAGAATGTGTCGTAATCGTGCGCGGGAAAACGGCGATTTTTTCACAGAAAACTCCCATTGCCAAGCCGTGTCAACGAAAAAGCGAATAATAATCTTGCTCCAATATATAAAAAATACATTACTTCCTCCAATACGTTGTGTAGATCGAATCCGTATCCAACCAGGAATCTCCCACCAGCGGGGCATCGCCCCACCCGCGACAAGCCCTAAGCTTCCGTCCGGTCTCCCGGCACGTATGGTAGTGTTGTGCTTGTTAGTGTGTGTGAGTGAGTGTGTGTGTGTGTGTAAGGGGTGAGAATGGGACAAGGAAGAGGAAAGAAAAATCGCGCACGATCCGTGGCTCGTTTGTTAGAGTACTGCTCCGGCATTCGTTATTTTTGCCCAGCTACGGAACCAAGGGGCGCTATGAAGGCTGGGTGGGACCGAGAAAAGGCCCGGCCGGGAGGGGGGTGTCGTGGATGGGGCGGGCGGGGCATATGAATATAAAATTACTTGAATTTTATTCCACTGATATAATTCATCCGTTCATTCTCTGGTAGATGATTGTAACAAATAAATATTCCCGGCCATGCGGCAGGCAGGTACTTCAGCGACTTCCTAATAAATCGCATTACTTCACGAAGAAGTTTAGGTCATCATCTACGTGACGTAATTGACGCCGAATTCATTCCTGGCGCAAGTTTCTCAGTCTGTAAAGCTGATACCACAAAGTTGAGAAAATGCATTTTGTGAAAAGTGCAAGAGCCGCGTTTAGAGCCAGTAGGCAGGAAAGGACTGCGCGCCGGGCCAATCCGCTAGTCGCGTCGGAGCGGTTGGGGCTGCCGCCTGAAACGGGTTGCACAGACCTATCGATCTGCGCACGTTTCCACACAACCGGAATGCGAAAACCGTTGAACACCAGCAGCGAACCGCTTTGGTTCACGTCCCATTCGAAGTTGCAATCAGCGCGAGTCCACAGCATCAGCAAGCCAAACTTCAGCAATGTAATGTAATGTATGGTAATGTAAGGTTGAGAAGTAATCAACAGAATTATAATCAAATGTACTTAGAAAAAAAACTTAAGGGGACACGTGACTGAAGTTTGCAACTCTCAAACTAGCAATTGAATTATCATGGCATTTCTACCATACAACTATCGTATTGCTAGGTAATACCTAACAAAATATTTTTAAATTTGGTCCATTAGTTTTTGAGATATTAATAATTATTGATATTCTTTGACATTTGTTACAAAATGTCCCTTGCGGAACAATTTTCACTTCTTGAAGTTGTTTTTTAAAAAAAATTATCGTAGGCTGTTTTATAAAAATCTTGCTGCTTTTTATTGTCATATATGTGATTATGTTGCTATATTTTTTTAAAATTTGATAAAATGAAATGTCACAAATATATAAATTTTTTTAAACCAAAAATGTTTTTTAAACCTAAATGTTTTTATCTACATCAATAGAAAGCATTATTTTAGGTTGTTACATATTTTTACACTTGTAAACCAAATTTCAATACAATAGGATGAAAACTGTTACGGAAGGAACATTTTATATCCAGAAAAATGCTGAAAAAGAAATGCGAGAAAACTTCTAGAAGGCCGTTTCTTCGTTATTCTTCATCTTTGTGGAGATTTAGGTCTCTCCTTTATCACGATTCACTATTTTGTAAGTAACACAATAGTAGGATGTAACACATGTATAATCGGGATATAATATACCCAAAATAATGAGAAAACTACTAAAAATGAACATTAATAAAAAAATTGCCACAAAATAGAAAACTTTGCATTTCAAAGTGGCTTCTGTGACATTATTGGGCTTTAAATATGCAAATATATATATATATTTGTAAAGCAGAAGGATTATAGAATTTTAAAACTGAAATCCAAAAATCGACATTTTCTCCAATTTTCACCAAAAACTCAGTCATTTCTTCCCTTAAAACTGGATACTTCTCGCTTGATTTCGAAGTTTTCCTTTATTTGGGGGATACTATAACACGCCAGGAAAGTCTTTCCACAGTGGCACCTTGCTGGTGAGACAGAAATTACGTTGGTACCTCGAGCTGCAGCTTGAAACCGCACATTGCATGTTCATCACAATCACAATAGATGTTGGAAGTGTTGTTCCCTTCAGTTGTTTCCCGATGATCTGGTTGCTACCACCCAATGATGTATACATATACTCCTAGATGGATGACTGTCGCCTTGGCGGTGAGGCCACCCAAGGCGCCATTTTGCACGGCAAAAACCTTGTTCGTATTGCCGAAAGCGGTGTGTTGTAGTGAGTTTTCTCTTGAGTGATTAGTGAAACATTTTTTGTTTTGATTTTTTAAATGTTTTCATTTTGATCTTTACTTAATGTAATTGTTATTTTCAAAATTGGCCCAGGAAATCAATTAATTTTTTGCCTTTGTTTTATCCATGTTTTACCACTATAAGGTGGGTTTCACAACAATATCGTGTAGTGGAATCTTAGTCTTAAGTGTTCATGTTTTGAACATGTATTTTAATCTATTAATTTATTCTCTAAATGTATGTTTCGTTCTATTTCCTGTTATGTAAAATTAAAAGAAACATTTATTATTTGAATATTTTCTTTCAATGGTGAAAGGTATCATTTGAATGTTTGTTCCTGAAAAAACGTTTTGTATTCATATGCAAATAAAATTGTCAGCCCATAAAAAGTACATATGTACTATATTTCTCTAAGTGTTTTCATTTTAAATCTCTCTGCCACTTCCCAAATCCAGCTGTTATTTACAATCATCCATTAAGAGAGAAAAAAGGAATATTTGGAGTGAAACGCAGTTTTTCTAATCACATCAATAATAAGTACGTCTTATTCTTCTATTTGAAAACGAAATATTGAAACAGAGAAAGAATCCTTAATAATAAAGCTGCCGTAGTAATAATAATTTACTGTCATGTGCAGTATTAACATATAAATTTATCTCTTCTGAAGTAGTATAAGAAGTTTGTACCTGTAAGTCATCATAAAAAAGTCCTCATTTTTGCAAGTCTCCGGTAACACTATGCCAATGCTGTTTGTAGTTTTGTGTAAATTATAAAATATATTTCGGCAATTTGTTGTTGCCTACAGCTTTACTTTCTTATGATGGAACAGAACCATGTTAATAAATACAATGTATACATGTTACACTCGTAAAATCTACCGAACTGTCATGGGTGCAATTGACATTCGAAGCTTTTGCCGTGCAACATGGCTCCCTGTACGGCCTCACCTCCGCCTATTGGGAACGCGCGGAGTCAGCCATCTAGTGGTATTTATATACATCATTGCTACCACCATAAACGCAATTTTTAATAGGAGGCCCTGATTCGGCTCGGTGCAGTAGGACTTACCTGGCGCTCCGCACGAGTAAATAAAAGATAGACTAGTGGTGCTACAGAATGGCACAGACTTTCCCGTATTAGTTTTATATTTCCTTGGGTCTTCACTAGCTATTCGGAATTGCCACAAACTCTTTCTTGCTAGCTGTCATCTATCACCGCCAAAATTACATTTTTTTTGGTCATTTTCTTAATTTGTCGGTTTCCTATTGGTAGAACGGAAACATTAATTTTAGAACATTAAAGAACAGAAAAACCTAGTCATAAATGGCAATTTTCTTTTAAAAATTATGCGCCGTTTAAGAGAAAATGGCGTTTTAACGCTACTAAAAGTGCGAAATTTGAAGCTCATTTTCACAGAAAATTTTTGAGTTTTCAAAATACTTTATTTGAAGTTATTTGAAGCACTTACACTCATAAATATAATAATCTTTACAAACGCGGATAATTTGCATATTAAAGATGTGAGAAATCTTTAAAAAAATGTACATTTATATAATTTTTGAAAACACAAAAAATAACTCAAAATAAACTTTACGTCATATTAAAGAGTGTAATTATCACTATCCGTTACAAAAGTTTCAAGAAAAAATTTGCAGCCATATATGAGAAAATGGCGTTTCAGCGTTTCTGAAAATGCGAAATTTTGAGCTACTTTTCACAGAAAACGGTTGTTTTCGAGAAACTTTACTTGACATTATTTAAAGCACATGTACTCGTAAATATAATAATGTGAACAAATCGCCGCTAATGTAAATACTATCGACGTGAGAAACATGTGAAAAAATTTACATTTTTGTAATTTTTGAGAAAACCAACCTATAGAGCAATATGGCTTTTATGTCATCTGATAGAGTACATTTACCACTATTCCTACCAAAATTTTAAAGAAAAAATTTGGAGCTGTTTTTTGAGAAAATCTTGTTTTTGTTATTTTTTTATTGCACATATTGCACGCAATATTGCAGGAAAACTACTATAATTTTGAAACACATTTACTTCACCTTTATGAAAGAACTCAATATGCGGAACAAATTTTATTTGAAGAAAAAATCTCTATCTTCAATTTTGTAGTTGGAGAAAGACGCCGCAAAAAATTCAAACTTTCAATTTTTGAAAATTCAAGAGTTATCCGTGAAAATCGGACCTATGCCATGTTAATAAGTGTATTTTACTCTTTTCGTACAAGAAATTTAAAGAAAAAATTTGGAGCCGTTTTTGAGAAAATTTTGAAAATCCCCGGGGGGGTTTATATTAAGAACCCTCAAATTTTGAAGAATCTTTTTCAAAATCTCAAAGCTTTGACTTGAATCAGATCGACCGGGGAATGTCCATTTTGGATGAAATCGTATGTATGGTTTAGGCGCTAGCAGTGTTCACAGGCGGACAGACAGACGGACGGACAGACAGATTTTTTTTCTTAATTTAGCAACTGGTTTTATACACTTCATCGTTTTCACGGCCCGGCAATTAATTTTTTTCCGCCGAAAATTGGCCATTTTTCGGGCAGCATTACATAACTTTCCGTATACTACGTATATCACTCCGTGTATACGTGCGTATACGAGAAAGTAAAATTTGGCCCCGTGGCCGATATCGCTAAGTCAGTATGGTCGTAGTGATCTCACCCAAGGGGTCGCGGGTTCGAGACCAGCCTCGGGCATCGTTGTATGTGTTAGTCCTTTCACACCCTACCATCACCATATCGTTTCATCCTCATCCCAAAACGTTAAATCCAATTGTGGTTGCTAATGACCTAGTAGTTGATACGGCCTTAAATAACAAAAAAACAAAAAAGATAGAAAAGAAGAAGTTGAAATATGTAATGAAAACTAGGTATTTGAAACAATAAAAACATTCAGAGAAGAAGCTAAATGTGAGGGTGAAAAAGAGAAAGAAGGAAAGAATAGACAAGAGGTGCTACAACAGCACATATTTTCTAGCGTTATTTCTACCTTTGGCAATCTTGAAAATTTCAGGAACGTCAACGAAAATTAGACCTGCGACATTTTTTGAGTCCCTAACTGTAAACGAGGAAAAAATTCAAAGAAATAATTTGAAGTGGTTTTTGAGAAAATATTTTTTTTAAAAAATTGCATTAACTTCAACTAAAAATTAAAACAAAAAAAACTCTTTTTCCCAAAAATTATATCTGGCCTTTTGTAAATACCAAACTGTTTACACATTTCACTTAAGACAAAAATCTCTATCATAAATATCGTATTTTAGCAATTTTAATTTCTGCAATTTTTGAAAACAAAAAATGAGACAATCACATGATACGTATGAGGAGAAAATTTAAAGCCATTACATTTTTTTAATTATTTGAGTAGTTTTCCAAAAAAAATGTCTACACTTGGCCCAAAATTAAGCGAAAACTACTTGACAAAATCATATCTTCCAAACATTCTACGTTATCTTCTTTTAAGAACTTTGAACAACAAATTTTATCGAAGAAACCAATAGTGTTACAGAAGGGCTCAAATTTTCTCGTGGATATTAGTTTGCCATGCAAGCTGCAGCATATAGGGCAATTTTCACATTTTCTCAGTTTTTCGGCTCCATAATGGTAGAACTAAAATGTGGCTAAGAATTTTAAAGAAGAAAAAAATCTGATACTATGTGCAAAATTTCCGTTAAAATTTGTAACCGTGTTTTGAGAAAATGTCGTTTTAAAGTTCCTGAAAATACGCAATTTTTCTCCTTTTCAGAGATTACTTGTGAGTTTTTGAGAAACTTTATTGGTGAAATAGATACTTTTTTCTACTTAAGTACGTTGTAATTGAGAAAGTGAAAATATGTTTTGATCTGTATAACTATCAACACGGGGTGAATTTTGATTACCTAAAACATGGCGAAAAATGATCAATAAAATGCTATTAAAATGGTTTAAAAATGCTCTAAAAGAAAAAATGAAAATGCCGTAAAAAATGTTATCAAAACCAGTTAGGATGAACAACTCAAGCCGTTGAATACGTTACTGCTGTAATCGAGACTGCGTCAATTCGTTCAAGTAAATTTAGCATTCAAACTTTGGTTTGGACTGTTCTTTCCTAGAAAATTTAATTTATTCCGAAGTCGGCTAAACCAGCGTCACAGGAACCTTAGATTACATACAATAGCTGACATTACAACTTTTCAGCAAAGAAATCTAATAGGCTACTCACGAATTCTGTGGAGAACATCAGTTGCATATCGTAAATATTATTTGAAGCAAACACCATTAAGATAATATTAAAATCGATTAAATGAGCAAAGAATGCGTTAAAAATGGCGTATAAAATTAAAAATGACTTATTAGTCGAAATCGACGAAAAATTCAAAAAATGAATTATAAAAATGGGTAATTTCCTTTTGTCATAACATAAAATGAATTTCTAAATTAAACGGCAATTTGTCTTCCTTTCTAAAGTGAAATGAAACTAGTGGTGCTACAACAGCACATACTTTCCCATGTTATTGGAAACAGCTACGTAATGAAATATTGCACTTTCTGCGCTACTAACACCTTAGCTGTTATTTGAAAAGTCCAATTCAACCAAGAAGCGAACAACTCACTGTTTCCATCGCAGTGTTTTCAAAACTATGTGAATTCTACAACTGCATAAAAATTTAATACAAAAGTTTTGTAATCTTGTATTGGAAAAAGAAGCCTGATACCATACACCTATATCAAGTCACAACAATGACTCATACATGCAATTCACAGAAATTGGAGACCCTGAAACGGAATTCAATTGTTGCATTCCCTGCATTCTCGATATTCCCTTAAAGAGCTAGCAATTTTTATTTCAAATATTTCAAAATAAATAATTTTAAAATTATTTAATTTGTGTAAATGTATGTAAGTAATGTAAATTATTTAATTTGTGGTAATGTATGTAAGTATGTAAATGTATACAAGAGGTCGAATGTAAGAAACGAACAAAGAAATAATATACAAAATTGCAAGTTCTAATTTACGACGCATCCGGCTGTCTGCAGCGCAGTAAATTTGCAGCGGGCTGTTATGGTTGTGACAAAATTATCGTGACAAACATAAACAAATTATCGCCGTTTTTCTCGCAGCATTACATAACTTTCCCTATACTATACGTACGTGTAGTATACGGGAAAGTAAAAATGACATTTTATTAAAATCCGGCCTCTAATTATCAACATTAAGTCCTGAACGCATTGGATGAGAAGCATTGCCTGATCCAGTTGTGTGAGGGGTGGGGGGTGGCTAGCGGAGGGGGAGGGGAGGGGCAGCCTGGCCGGGCGGCCTGGTCGGACTGCTCCCCAGCGCAACGCCACGCCCAGGGCTGGCTTCCGGTCGAGGGCCAGCGCCTTACCAGGCCTTTTCCAACCCGACGCATGCATCCGGGAATGTACCAAGCAGTTTCTGTAATTGCACGAGTTTTATACCTGACGAAAGTGCTTCTCTTTTCGGTACATTATCATTGAGATGGTCGTAACAGAGAATGTTGACTGCAGAACATCTCCATTGGCAACATCCCCAGGAGGGCAGGTAGCTCCAGGGTCTTGCAACTCTCCATCAAAACAGGACACAAAGCTGGAGGGTGCTACTTTAGGAGGCCCTAGTGTCGCCGGGTACAGCTGCACGTTAAGCTCGCCAACTTCCGCACATAAAAATTGGCTGATTTCTGAGAAATAAGAAAAGTGACTTCTAAATGTTAAATTCTTCATAACATATTCGTGTAAGAAACTGCTGAAGAAAGCGTGAACATCGACACTATTTTTTGTAACATTACGAGCCCGCTTGCGTCTCGTAAACGTAAGCAGTAGTCACGCACATTTACAGTATCATTGGCGGCAGTTCGCATTTTAGTTCCTGTAAGAAGGTGCTCTAACATAGCGCGCCACTGTAATGGTTTCTACCTCTACCAGTTTGGGGGAAGTAAGCGAAACATGAGCATGTGGTGGGAAATTTCATAAAATGTGAAAATTTACTCATGTGGAAATGGTGGTCCACGAAATCTCTCCAATTGCACGATGCACAAATGCTTGCATAATTGCTAATGCACGATGCCTTCCTATGGTGTCCCTTGTGTAACTGTTAATTGATATATTATATGATATATGATACAGAGTGTCCGGGAAGGAAATGTCGAAACTGCGAAAATAAGCTCTAAAGACAATTCTAAGCGTATTTTGTCAAATAAAGTACGATGATATTCCGAATGGTTGAGCCGCAATAAGCACTCAAAAGTTGGTTTGAAAATTTGATTTAAAGGCAAAACTTTGCATTATAGAAGCATAGAAACATTCCAGAAACATATAAATTGTTTATTACTTACAAAAGAAATGACAATATTTGTCCAGAACGAAAAATTAAGCAAGAAATAAAAAAAACACCCAATTTACACAATTCGACTGCTTTTTTATTTCTCGCTTAATTTTTCTGTCTGGGCAAATATACTAATTTATTTTGTAAATAAAAAACAATTTATATGTTTCTCGAGTGTTACTACGCTTCCATAATGCAAAGTTTTGCCTATAAATCAAATGTTCAAACCAACTTTTGAGTGCTCATTGCGGCTCAACTATTCGGAATATCCACGTAGTTTATTAGGTAAAATACGCTTAGATTTGTCTTAAGAGCATGTTTTCGAAGTTTCGACGTTTCCTCCCCGGACAGCCTGCATATTATATGGGAGTTAAAGGGCCCTGAGTAGCTCGTGCGGGCGCGGTTTGGCGTGCCTGTCGTACGCCGCGCACTGCGCAGCCGCGGCGACGCGGATGAAGCCATCCCCTCCCTCGGGCGGCGGAAGTTCCGCGTTCCTCGGGAGCGCCATCTGGCGCCTTGAGCCACGCGCATGCGCAACAACGTTTTGCAAATGGCCGGCCTCCACGTCTTTACTTCGTTTTCATTCACAGTATTCGTGCCTCCAAAATATATTTTTTTCTACTCCCATTGTATAATGCTGTCATTGGATGGCTGCAACCAGTTGCATAATGATAGTCATTTCGATTCAGTTTTCATTATGATACAGGTTCTTGACCAATTGCAGAGAAGTTTACACACCAAGTATTGACACTTAATTAATCATTGAGAATCGTTTTAGCAAATGTTTCGTTCGATTGTGTCCATTAAAATTGTATTTGATTTTATATTATGCTCAATAGTTTTAATTTCTTTTATTATTAGTATTTTTTCGTGGTATATTACTCAAAATAAAGTGGATCGTAATTTCACTTCCTATTTGACTAGATCAGTACTCCCTAGCAGGCGGACAGATAACCAAAGCCACCTGCGACAGCATGCGAGGGTAGATTTAGGTTGCTGTCCACTAGGTGGTCTTGGCTGAATCAACTGCCACGAAACTATTCATTGAAAAAGTTTAACTTATACAAGTCGTAGAAAAAGTACCGTATGAAACTCGATGTAATGAGTATTAATACACTCGTGTAAAGTTTACGATACTCGTGTATTAATACCCATCATTACATAATTTTTCATAATGTACCATTACAAACACTGAGAGCATGTAGGATCCCTTGCGGTTTAGCTCATTGGTCAGCGTACACGCATTCCACGACGCAGACCCCGGGTACGGTTCCTGGTCGGGCAACATTATAGTGTGCGTTTTCCTTGCAATGTCCAAGTATATGTTACTGCGTGACTACGAGAAAACTCACTTCTCAGGTTGAGAAGATCAGAGTACGGCATGGAGTTGTCTTCGTACTAACCACACGTACCCCCTTCACCCATGGCCGCGAGGCCGGGACGCTGCTGGTAGGCCATGGCCCGTAACGGGCTGTCGCGCCAAGTAAAGATAGATACAGAGCATTTAGGGTTGTCCAAGGTATTCACTTCTGGAAATGAACACGTAGTGCGAAACTTCATATACCAAAGTTACACAGAGGACACAACAGAAAGCCATCGTGCATTGGTGTTCGCCAGGACACGTTTTGTTACAGTTCGAGGGATTTCGTGGACCACCATTTTCACATGCGTAAATTTTCACATTTTATGAAATTTCCCATCACACGCTCATGTTTCGCCTACTGTCCCCAAACTGGAAACATCCCGTTGGAAGTAATGGGATGTGGATCGTCCCTTCCTAGAGAGTCTGACGTCCTCAAATTTAAAAGTTCACTTTCAGAGACGCGGATAATGCAAATGTCCCTGGTTTATTTTTCCCCTTTAAAATGCTCAAGTCCAAGAATTGAACTCGAGGGATCCAATTCTATTCATATCGCTGCGTAAGCGAAGATTGACTCAGATACAATTCTCAACTTTTCAATCGCTGCCTTCTCTGGCACCGGTTTCGTCTGTCACCTCTGATTCGTCACTTTTCACTCTCTCGTATCCGTGGTCCTAGGGACTTCGTATACTAAACCTCTGAAATTAAGAGCCTTTAAATTCAGATTCACTTCGAATTCCTAGTCTGAATATAGGTCCTCCGAGTTAACTCGCCGTCAGTCATACCACCACGCTACAGAAGAACGGTAAGCTTTGAACTCTGGCCGACGACGCTTAAAAATGTAGTTGTCGCTAACCAATATTTCCAAGGCGCAATTTTTGCAATTTTCGAAAACACGGAGAGCTGGCCGAAAATAGAACTAGCACTATATTTTTACTGTCTGTTATTACGTACGGGGAGAAATTTTATTGAAAAAAAAGTGTTGAGAAAATATTTTCTCAATAGATAAAGAAATTTTCTCAATTTCAGAAAAATAGTGGAAATCGCTAATTTTCAAACCTACTCCCTCTTGAAAAACTGTAAAACAGAACTGCAAAACCTATACTGATTGTGCATAACCGCACTTCATTCAAGACATTTTGCCACTATAATTTTCTGGAATACGTTAACATATTTTATATCCACTTGTGAGTGTCTTAAAATGTGTCAACAAATGTTTCTCTGTTTTCAATAATTCTCTATTTAATAAAATATATCTTAAACTTTAATTTGTTGTGCCTAAAAAGGTATATCTATTATTATAATCTCTTTTACCAAGTAATGATTCTGTCTGAGATGTCTGAAACTACAGTATCTAATGTCTAAAATTTATATCACATGACTACTATCCTCATTTGGCCTCATATTACCGCATGCAGGAAAACCTCATCTCCATCGCAACCAATTACAATTATTAGGATGTGTTTACAATTATTATATACAGTGGTATCCTCTTGTATTAGAGACAAACTATTCATATTTAATTAATTACATTTTATTTGTATCTTGCATAAAACAAAGTTTTACGATCCGTTGGTCGCATCTTCAAGTGTTCTATAATTCAGTATTAAGACAATTAAAAATGTTTCTTTCATCGTAAAGTATAAGATTTAGAATAACATGATAAACAAAGCAAGAATTAAAATAGAACTACAATTAAAATTTTGAAACACAATCAAGAACACGAATTATGGTTCAACAAAATTTCTAATGGCATAATTTCTTTTTTTAATCTATAAGCATGAAGCACAAGTCTTAACTTAGATAAATAAGAAAAAAAAACTAAAATCACACTTAGAAAAGACAAACACTAGGGTTTTTGTAAATAATAATATTAAAAATGATAATCACTTTTGATATCTCTTTTAATAAGATGTTTATAATTATTTCATATTAATTATTACGTAAGAAATGCGAAGCTGATTTTGACTTGAATGTGATTATAGATATGGAAAATCTAATAAAATAGACAAATTATTTAAAGAAGGAAATTCAAACATAAAATTGAACGACTGCTTGTAAACATAACTAACAATAAGAACATTGCAAAATAGCTATGAAACTGCGTTTCAGCTGTTCAATGCAAACAACGTATTTCATTGTGAAACTTACCGAACACTTCGACGTAATGCAAGACCAGAAATGCACGTCCGCCCTTGAAAAGCACCGTGATTCAACAGTCGATCGGCGTCGAGAAGCCTTGTCAAGCGTGTGAACGTTCCCGCTCGCTCAGTTGCCCCAGTTCCTCACGCTGTGGCGCCAGCGTCGTCATAACCCACGGAGAGATTCGACAGAGGGTCATTCAGAGCCCACCGCAACTTTAACAGCGGTGTCTGCGTTTTGCAATGCCGGAACCGATGTTGGGGTGAAATTTTCTGCTCTATTTTCTCGGGAGCAGACACCTCAGACACGTGAAATGAAAAGTTGAGCAACGCAAGAGACACCTCAATAGCAAAACACTCGTCGCGTCGCGAACACTGTGCACGATGTTATAAGCCCAGTGGTTGCCAACTCAGTGCTCTGTGACGTCACAGAAATCTGCTCTCTTGCTCCGAACCCACCGACCGAGCTGGGTAGAGCCAGTCCCGGCGGCAAACACACAGTGTTCCAATGATGGTACGAAAGTGGAAGAAAAGGTTCACTTGGAAAATCGATAATTGCAATTGTTAGCTGGGAATTATTATTTAGAATGTTTATGATTCAATAGCAATGTGAAGAATTATATAATATTACATACATTATTACATAACTCAAACCAATATACGACTCTTGATTAAAACCAGAACTGTAATTTCACTTCCATTCTTCTATTAGATTACATTTTTGGAAAAGACTATTTCCACATACTAGGACAATAATATTTTATATAATATAACGAATTAGTTCGTTCTGAAACAATAATCAATGTTAACAAATAGGTACACGTAATAGAATTTTTACCCCAGGCTTGATTAATATTGATGTACAGTTTTGTTTGAGAATGTTGTAAATCCTCGTGATTTTCCATAATCTTCAATCGTATCTTTTCCATAATCTTCAATCTGCCAATTCCATAACTTATTCCATGATAGCGAGCTATGTCAATTCTCATAATTTATTTTAATCTCGCAGATTTCTCTGGGTCGCAAAGCTACGTAATGCGTCTGTAGGTTGAGCTTTTTAACACATTGTAGTTCTTTCGAACACACTAAACACTTCGCCATTGTTTCAGTGTCTACGAAAGTATCTCTTCCCTAACAGAAAAAAAATGACGGGTGTAGATGATGTCCCTGTCATGTTGCCTGGAACACAGGCAAGCCCCACTGTTTTCGGTACCGGCGACCGCCGTCTGCCCCTACTTCCCTCCCCCATTCGCTCGTGCCGCTTCTCCGAGTGCCTTATCTCGGAGGGGAAACAGTGCTCCGACGTCATTCCTTGTCCAGTTGGTAATCACTGTTATAGGCTTACGCAAGCAGGGCACTTTACAATCCACCCCAAAGTGCGAGATTCTTTGTTGCGATGTTTCTTTTTCTTATTAATAACATTTAATTTTCATAAGGTGAAATCATCTTCCTTTCTCCTTCACTCTCCACCCTCTCCCTCTCCTCTCTCACTGTCCCCCTTTTATCATCTCCCCACTCAGCCTCTCTCCTCTTCTTTCTCCTCCCTCTCCCTCTCTCCTCTCTCTCCTCTTCCTCTCTCATTCCTTCTCTCATTGTAGAACCCGGATAACCCAAGATAAAACCCAAACTATGCGTGTGCAGTTATCTCGCTGTGTGTAACATCTCAAGGTATTGCGGCTGATCAGTAGCGCTACGGCTCCCCGGCACTTGTCACATATTTTCTTGGCCAATAACGAAGGAATCGCGCGAGGATGCGAAACCAGTCCCCGGGCAGCCTTCGGGGCGGCGGCGAGCGGTCAGAACAGGAAGGAGCGCGCGGTCCCTGGCCCGTTGCGAACGGAGCCGCTCTGGCGTGTGCCTGCCAGGGAAACTGTCGCCGCCGAAACCAGGGCCTTGCAATTCTCCATCAAAACGGGAGACAAAGCTCGAGGGTGCTACAAAAGGAGGCGCTAGCATCGCCGGGTACAGCTGCACGTTAGGCTCGCCAACGTCCGCACATAAAAATTGGCTGATTTCTGAGAAATACGAAAAGTGTCGTCTGAATGTTCAATAATTATCAATATATGAGTACATACATAAGAAACCGCTGAAGAAAGCGCAAACATCGACGCTATCTTATGTAAAGTTACGCACATGCTTGCGTCTCGCGAACCTACGCAGCAGCCACGCACGTTTGAAGTATTGTTGGCAGAAGTTGGTATTTCCTGTAAGGTGCTGCAGAAGAGCGCGCCACTCTAGTGGTCTCCACCAGAGGGAGTTAAAGGCCCTGACGAAAACTATCGACCTGACCAGGCCACTATGACCTCAAATTTGCAGAAGGACAAACTTTGCGACATTTAATTCATCAAGAAAATTCCATACCTCACTGAATCAAACCACTGGGAGATGTGGCTCACTGCGTCAATGATGACACTGCAATCCCTCTGACCGGGAGGTCCTAGGTTCGACGATCGACGCCGGTTGGATTTTCGACACTAGTTTGTCAGTTAGGTCGAATTCAGTCGCTGTCTGGAGGAGAATTCCCGTCTGGTGTTGTAGGAGCATGCCGCTGCAGTACCTTAACAAACGGGACACGGGACACGCGCGATCTCCTCTCATCCCCGTCCCCTCCTCTCCCCTTCCACAAAACCTGCACTACCACCCACCCATGTCGGAAGGCCAGTGAGGAGCTTAAGGAATGTTTCAGAGTTTCTGAAAAGACAAAACTGATCATTTTTCTTCAGTATGTAAGATTTTCTAAAAATGGCTACACAAATATTATTTTTCTACTCCCATTGTATAATTTTGTCACTTGATAGCTGCAACCCGTTGCATCATGTTACTCATTACGGTACAGATTTCAGGTTCTTGACCAATCACAGAGACTTTTACAAACCAAGCACTGACAGTTAATCATTGAAAATCGTTCTAGTAAATGTTTCGTTCATTTTGTTTATTGGAACACAACATTTAATATTATATTATGCTTGTCAGTTTTATTCGTAATTTCTTTTATTAGTAGTATTTTTTGTTGAATATTACTTAAAATACATTGGATTGTAATTTTGCTTTGATCCCTTGATCCTATTACTATAAGCAAGTAGCATCTACTGATACGTGAAAGTTTAATTCACCGAAGCGTAAGTATTTACTAGAAAAGCTTCTAGTATAAGCATATACGCCCTTTTATTCACACGACCCATTGAAATGCTTGTGTGTTTTGCCGGCAGAGTGCGCGCTGGCGCCGTTCGTGGGCGGCGGCGCGACGCAGCGCATCCCGTTCGTCTTTCTGCCGCTCGAGGGACAGATCGTGCACCCCAGCGCCGAGATCAGCTTCGGCGGTGAGTGCAATACTTATTTATTTATTTGTTCAAAAAAACAGTAAAAAACTGTGTATGACGAAAGAGATTATCTGCGCACATTTTCTTGAGGCCCAGAATTTAAAAAAAAGCAACATTTGAAAAACTAGAAACATGACTTTAGAAAATAATTATTATTTTAGAAAAAACAATTGAAAAATGTTTGTTCCTGAGTTTATAGAAAATATTTCAACGGTAAATGAACTGCTGATTTGATTTTTCTGCATTGTTACCAAAATAGTAACGAACACAGTGAGCTCTAGTCCTTTACACTCATAAGCAACGAACATAATACACGTCCTACAGCTCGTACTGCATGTCAGAGATGCCACGAGAATAATGACTACTAGTTCGTATCAGTATGTAATGTGACATGTCCTACAACTCGTAGGGCATGTCTCAGATGACATACCAAAATCCTTAATTCATTCGTAGGGCATGTGAAAAATGCCCAAGTATTTTCCTGGTAAGTAAAATAAAATTATCATTGTTAAATCTATCCGGGATACTATTGTATGTTTGAACAATGCTGACGCAATAAAGGGAAAACGAACTGGAACGGGGGAATGCCCAGTATCGAGCAGTGGCGCCTTTTTCCATTGTAATCTTAGACATGCCTTACGAGTTGTAGGACCTCGCAGTGCTCAGAAACCTCCGACCGCAGAGTGCATTCATGGGTGGCATGTCACACTTGCCCTACGAGTGCAAAGGGCTAGTGGAGAGTAGAGACAACACTGTGCTCAGAAATCGTGACGGTCCGCCATGATGGTGAACCCCATTCTGTTCATCTCAGAACCCAATTGCAATAATTAGCATCTCATTTCAATTTTCAAGATTTATTCTCGTTTATGTTCACTAAAACTTAATAAAAAGTTGAAAGTAACCAATATTTAATATTTTGAAATTGCAAGTTAGCAACAATACTTAAACAAAATACAGTCTTTCATTTCTTTGAGACTTTTTTAACATTCACGCAGGGGATTGTTGTTAGTTTGCGTATCTTTAATAATTTCGTTAGATAAACTCATAACATATATTAGTCATTGGAAACCTAAAAAATTATGTAATGTAAAAATGTTAAAGTAATGGCTATCAAATAATAGCGCATCTAATAACATTTGCATATAGCTTACAGTTTCTTACGGTCTTTACAACCGAATGCTACGCATAACTTTAACTAGTAATAACTTTGGTAAATTCCAATTTACCATCAAGGTTCAAGATTCTTTAACTACTATAAACATCAATGTCTCCGCTTCAATTCGACGACAAAAAAGGAAAATCCGAGCTGGAGTATTTGAGAAAATGAATTTTGAAAAAAAATCGTAATTATTTACTTTGGCCTTAATATGGCCTTATTAATGCCCTTATAACTAGGTTTATCATATCAAACCTTTAGGGTGGGATGCACTCATTAGAAATATAAAGCAAGTTGCAAAGTAAAATCAAATTTGAAGATGCTTTACTAGTTTTTTAGATAATACCCTCTGAAACTCATTCAAAATATCACATTTCAAAATTTTCAAAAGAAAGTAAAATTTAATGCCAAAAACACAATATTTAGTGTTGTTTCGTCATTTTAAAACGATTCAAAAAGTTTCAGTTGAATCGGAAGATGGTCGGGAAATTTTGGCCGATTTGACATGGAACGACACATATATATATATATATATATATATATATATATATATATATATATATATACATACACACACACACACACTTTGAACGCGAGTACTATAATGTATGATGTGTGTGTAGGCGGTAGCGCGCCGATCTGCGTGGTGTCGAGCGCGCAGTTCCTGACGCGCGGCGGCTGGGCGGAGCTGCGCGCGGGCCACTATACGGAGCCGCCGTTCCGGCTGTTCCGCGACGAGGGCCGCACCTTCCTGCAGTGGCTGGGCGCCGTGCAGCTGCGCCTGCGCATGGAGGGCCGCCTCATCCTCGTGCGCCTGCTGTGCAAGGACGTCGCCCCCGACCACCTCGCCCACGGCGACGCCGCCGCGCCCGACCACGCCCCGCCGCACCAGGCGCAGCTCTTCTCGCCCTGCGTCGCCTTCCGCGTCGCCGGCTCGCCGCGCGACGGTGAGTGCGTCCCGCAAACGCCATGAGGCCTCTCAACACCCACATAATAAAGAGAGATTCATGTAAGAACAAGCAATTTTGACAGCTAGTGCTGGCAACATAACCGAAGGTTCTGTTGTCGTTGAGTCCTTGATCCTATTGAACTCTCCTTCCTCGATTCGTTCGTTTGCAGTTGGCTAACTTGTAAATGGTTTCGACGCTTTCTTTTGTGATGTCCTCGTCCGACGGAAATATAGTGCGCCACGAGAAATAATTGAAATTAGGAAGTGTAGTGCTATGTGCTCTTCTGTAAAAATGTATTTCTTTTATACACATTATATGGAATTTACTTTTTGCGTGATAAGTATTATGTTTATTTTAAAACCGAGTCTTGAATGTAAGGTGCGTACTGGTGCATGTGTTTCTGAACAGCTGCCGCGGCGGAGGGATACTTCTCTGAATTACATGTGATGTTCACTTGTTTAGCGAACTGTCACTTTTGCTTGTTCTTACATGAATTCTTCTATATCTGTGGTCATGCGGTAAAAGATCCTAAGTCAATTTTTGGCAAAATTGGGTTAAGTACTGAAACTACAAGTTAAGTATCTATATTCAATTTTAGTAAAACGACCGAATTCAAATGTAGCCTCCTAAACGAAAAAAAACCATTAAGAAATAGCGTTTAGCCTAGGAACAAGCGGTGGCTCAAAAATCTAACCCTTGTTTTCTCCAAACTAACATGTTTGACTTAAGAACTTTTACCCTTTGACCACAGATATAGAGGAGATCATTACAGTGACACCCTCTCGTGCAGCACCACCGGGAGAGATGGCTCAGTGCATCAACCTGATGTCACTGCAGTCCCTCTGACCGGGAGGTCCTAGGTTCGACGGCGGCAGGCTTTTCGGCACTAGCTTGTCAGCTAGGTCGAATTCAATCGTTATCTGGAGGAGAATTCTAGCGGCCGGCTGCTCTGATCGGTAGTTTTCAGTGGTTTCTCCGATCAACACCAGGCGAATGCCGGAGCAGTACAAACGGGCCACGGACCGCACGCGATCTTTCCTCCCTCTTCCTTGTCCTATTCTCTCCTCTTAAACACACACCAACATGCACTACACTACCACAAATGCCGGGAGACCGGTCGGGAACTTACAGCTTGTCCCGGCTGGAGCGGTGCCCCGCTGATGGGAGATACCTGGTTGAGGGGGAAACTCCGCTAGTCGACCGTAGGTCGGCGCCGGATCTCGCCATCCAGCGGGGCAAGATCACCGTCACCTTCCCAGAAAAAACACGCATTGCACTTACGGGACTAATGACCTCTGTAGTTGACGCGCCCGAAAACATGAATCAATCAATCAATCCTGCAGCACCTTCTTACAGGAACTAAAATACGATCTTCTGTCAAAGATACTTGAAACGTGCTTGGCTGGTGCATGGATTCGGGGGAGCAAAGCTGGCGCATAATGTTACGAAAGATAGCGTTAATGTTCGTACTTTCTTCAGCGCTTTCTCATATGAATATATTATGAATAATTGAGCATTTAGAAGACCCTTTTCGTATTAGTCAAAAAATTAGCCAATTTTTATGTACGGAAGTTGGCGAGCCTAGCCTGCAGCTGTACCCGGCGACACTAGCGCCTCCTATAGTAGCACCCTCTAACTTTGACAGGATTCTTGATGGAGAGTTGCAAGGCCCTGCTCACAGCTCCCACGTACATGTGTTGGACACATGCATGAAATCCCCTTGCTTGCGCCAGATCTATCACCATTAACAGATCTATCACAATCAGGGTCAAATAACCGGTATACGAAATTACCCACCACATATTCAAAGGCAGAAAGTGCTCAGTTTGAACCCTTCTTCAGACCCTAGAAGTGTGTAACATTTATTCTTCGCATACAGTTATGTCCACCATCTATTCCTATCCACAAATTTTCCGACTGGGCTCTCTCAGAGGCAGCGTTACAGACGAATAACCCTGCTGCGACTCTGACCGGACGATCCTAGGGCTAGAGTCCCAATTGAGACTCAAACCCTTGGAGTCGCGGATTTTCGGCACTGGCTGCACAGCTGGGACGTTTTCAACCACTGTCTGCAGGCCGGCTGCTCTGATCGACACTTTTCCGCGGTTTCTCGCGTCAATACCAAGTGAATGCTGGAGCAGTACCTTAACAGACTACTGATCGCGCACGATCTTTCCTTATCCTTGTTTGTTCTATCCTCACCCCTTACTTAAAAATACTTTCACTTACACGCATTACTCTACGACACATGTCAAGAGACCAGTCAGGGGCACAGGGCTTCTCGGTCGGGGCGATGTCCCGCTGGGGGAGATTCCTGGGAGAGGAAACCCCTCAAGCCGACGTATGAGTCGATGTCAGATCTCATTTTTCAGCGGGTAAGGAACAAGATCTTCACCAGGGATATAACATGTTGCTTAACTTTGAAGGAATGTTATGTCCAAAAAATTGTAAAACAAATCTCGTTTATAAAATAAATTCCTTACAACGTTTATCACTATTCTCGAGTCAAATGACAATCGTAAAGCATTCTTATTTTTCTTTAAGATCAAACATCTCAACATATACATCGTATCCAAACTTAAATTTCATCGTATGACAACTCACACGAGTTTTTCCTATCTTTCTTTGTGCATATTATTGTATTATAAAAGAAATTTCAAAGCTGACTTTTCTCCAAACTCAACTTCACTTAAACATGGGAGACAAAAAAATATTATGAAACTAAACCACGAAATAAATTCAAATGTAATTAAAATGATTAATACTAACTGAGTTAAATCAATATTAGATGTAGGCTCCCCATCGTAACTGTTTATTTTGGCATAAAGCTTTTTCGGCCGCATTGCGGCCATCTTCAGTGCTACAAAATAAAATAATAATAATAATAATATATCTATAAAATAATAATAATATATCTAAATAATATAAATTATTATTATTATTATTATTATTATTATTATTTTATTTTGTAGCACTGAAGATGGCCGCAATGCGGCCGAAAAAGCTTTATGCCAAAATAAACAGTTACGATGGGGAGCCTACATCTAATATTGATTTCGATGATAGCATCGTAAATGCCACACCTTTTCCTACTATTACTAACTGAGTTAATCAACGACGTGTAAATAAAATATTCCTGCCATACGGTTTTCCCAGGAATGCAAAACAAATTCAAGAATGTTCAGGTAAAGGGAGTCAAGTCATTTTATATGAAGGTGCAGGGCCGTTTTAACAGTATTGGGGGTCCTCTATTCTTACTTTCAGCGATCCCCCCATTTTGATGAATTTTACCTTATTCAAACAAAAAAATGTAATCTTATACGTACAAGTATGTAAGAATAACGGATTTATAATTACACTGAAAAATACAACAAACAGAATAGTCTTAATTGTTTATTGAATTGTGCAATATGAAATTGACACCAGCAACATTCCATATTATAAATATTATTCAGTAATGTGCGACACACCACTCTGTTAAGTCAATTTTTGCGTTACAATTATAGTTTAATTATACATCACTTTTTTAGTTTTTTTTATTTTTTGAAATATTTAGTTTTAAATATTTTTTTAATAACTGGAGCCCCCTGAACATTGTGAGCCCTGGGACCGGGCCCTACGGGCTCGTGCGTTAAACATCCCAGTCCACTGTGAAGATGGAATTGTTATTTAACTAGTTGTACATGACGAAATCTACAATTTGTGACTGAAATACCCTCTGCTTTGCAATGATCACCTGAATTTTTTCTTCAAGCTAATTTTTATGACTCAACGCTGTTTACCGCAACTTCACAAAAGTGTCCCTTAATACCCCACACCACGGAAGCACGCGTTCTATATGAGGGAAATGTGTAGGTCAGGCAGCTTCTCGTAAAATTGAATTGGAAGTCTACAAGAGAGTTCTCCGTTAGGCAGCGCTGATAGACCTTTCATCGAACTGTAGGACAGAAAAAGCAGGCCGCCCTGCTTTGTATATTCTCGAACGAAATCATGCAATTCATGCCAGTCATGAGAATATTCATAAACTCTTATCGAAACGAAACTAGGCTTCCCTTGTAAGAGAAAAGGGATGAAAAAATTGACAGGAAGAAATCCTTTGAAACAAGCTACGGCCTTCTGGACAAAAGATAGCCATTGGATCCTGAGGTAATGAACCACTTCTGATCGCCTTTAAATTACATCCCCTCCGCTTTTGTAGTAAGGTGCCCATAGTCATCTTTTCTCCTAAACTTCCTGCTTATTTTAGTCATATTATATGTCCTGGGTTGAGATTCAAAAGACATTTTGTTTTTCTAACACATGGTCATGAACCAGAGAACATTGTTTTCATTATCAAATAAAAACAACCAGCTATTATAATTTAAGCACATTTAAATATGGTAAAATTTGGAATTATTCTATGCAGTAATATTTTTCGAACATTAAAAGTACGCTCTGGAAGTAAACATTACTAAGAAATACAATCTTAATTATAAATACTTTTAAAAAATACTGACATTACATCTCCTCCATTTTCTTTCCTTCTTTTCTGTTTCCTCTCCTTGTTCTTTCATTTCTAAGATTAATTGTTTCTTCCTCTTTCTCATTCTTCCCCTCCTCATTTATTCATATTGTTTCCTCTCCTTTCCCTCCCTTCTATTTCCTCTTATCTTAAATGCTCAAAGATTCTTGGAGAAAGACATCTATTGATGAAATTATTCATCTTCTCATAAGAGTTTTCATGGATAAAGGTGGTAATTTATTGGCAAAACTATCCCCTGATGCTTACCTTTAATGTAATCTTAAAATCAGTACTTCCACATTACCCCTTTATTACGAATGTCGTCATATTTCGGGCATTCACTCTGTATACTACTGAATTTCAAGTAGTAAATAATGTGAACTTCCCCCGCTGGATGGCGAGATCTGGCAACGACCTACCGTCGACTAGCGGGGTTTTCCCCTCAGCCAGGTATCTCCCACCAGCGGGGCACCGCGCCAGCCGGGACAAGCTCTAAGCTCCCGACTGGTTTCCCGGTATGTGTGGTAGTGTAGTGCATGTTAGTGTGTGTGTGTGTGTGTGTGTAAGAGGAGAGGATAGGACAAGGAAGAGGAAGAAAAGATCGTGCGCGGTCCGTGGCCCGTTTGTTAGGGTACTGCTCCGGCATTCCCCAAGTGTTGATCGGAGAAACCACGGAAAACTACCGATCAGAGCAGCTGGCTGTCAGAATTCTCCTTCACACAGCGACTGAATTCGATCCAGCCGACAAGCTAGTGTCGAAAATCTTGCCATAGTCGGGACTCGAACTTAGGACCTCCCGATCAGAGGCACTGCAGTGATACCAGTCGTTGCCCTGAGCCATTTCTCCCCGTCTCTCCCTTCGGTAACCAGTAACTTATTCATATCTATCTTATTAGTAATTTATTGATGTGTTGCAGCGGTGGCGGAGGTGAACTTTCCAAGTGGCGGGGGCGGCATGGTCGTATCTGTAATTGTCCCTTCACCTATCACCTATCACCTCATTAATCCTATTTCATCCTATCACCTCATTAATCATTATTCAAGGCCTAGCAACCTTGTCTTATCAAGGGATACAGCCATAAAAAGCTGATTCCCATAATTACACACGTTAATCTCTCCGGGGCCTCGGAAGATTACATATAGTGTGGTAAGCGGTTACGTGTAGCGGCATAAAAATACTTCACTGATCTCTCCCTTCGGTAACCAGTAACGTATTCATTTGAAGTCGAAGGCTTCCGCGGCCGATGTCATAATGAATGATCTTGGCTGTCCGGGTTGACGCCGCGTCGAAGGCTGTGTTGCCGACGTTTCGACCATCTTATCGTGGTCTTCCTCAGGGCTAAAATACCTGCATACCAGCCTTGAGGAAGACCACAATAAGATGGCGAAACGTCGGCAACACAGCAACGCTAAAAGATCTACAGACCAGCCCTGAGAAAGACCACGATAAAACGGTCGAAACGTCGGCAACAGCAAGGCTAAAAGACCTGCAGACCAGCCCTGAGGAAGTCCATGGTAAGACGATCGAAGCGTCGACAACACAGCCTTCGACGCGGCGTCTCCCGGACAGTCACGATCATTCAACTTATTCACATCTTTCCTATTAGTAGTGTATTTATCGATTGTTTCAGCGGTGGCGGAGGTGAGCTTCCCGGGCGGCGGCGGCGGCGGGGGCGGCGCGGGCGGCAGCGGAGGCGGTGGCGGGGCGGGCGGCGAGCGCGCGGGGCTGGCGCTGAGCGAGTACGTGGCCATCGGCGTGTGCTCGCTGCTGCTGGGCCTGGTGTACGTGGCGTCCGTGTTCCTGTACCTGCACGTGCGGCGGCGGCGGCGCGGCGGCGGCGAGGGCTCCGACGCCGGCGACGCCGAGAAGGCGCCGCCGCGCAAGGGCAAGGCCCCGGCCCCGCCCATGCAGCTGCCTCGCGACGCCCACGCCACAGGTCAGCACTCCACATTCGCCATGTCTGGTTTAGCTTAAGTATAAAGTTGCTTATCTATTTACGGGGTGTCCGGGAAGGAAACGTCGAAAGTTCGAAAATAAGCTCTTAAGACAATTTTAAGCATATTTTGTCTAATAAACTACATGGACATTCCCAATGGATGAGCCGCAATAAGCACTCAAAAGTTGGTTTGAAAATTTGATTTCTAGGCAAAAATTTGCATTGTAGAAGCATAGAAACATCCCAGAAACACGTAAATTGTTTATTATTTACAAAAGAAATGAATATATTTGTTCAGAAAGAAAGATTAACCGAGAAATAAAAAAGCAGTCAAATTGTGTAAATTGGTTTTATTTCTGGGTTAATTTTTCTTTGTGGTCAAATACATTATTTTCTTTTGTTAATAAAAAGCAATTTACAAGTTTCTGGAGTGTTTCTATGCTTCTGAAAAGCAAATTTTTGCCTAGAAATTAATTTTTCAAACCAACATTTGACTGCCTATAGTGGCTCAGCCATTCGGAATATCCATGTGGTTTATTAGACAAAATATGCTTATTTTTGAAGTTTAGACGTTTCCTCCCCGGACACCCCATATTTAAAAATAAGGTATTCTGCCATGGCTTCGTTTCGAGCTTCTACTGAACAGATTGTAGTGATTTGTCTTTTAAATGAAAGAATGTGATTCCTAGATGTGTTATCAGATATTATTTGTGTTTAATCACCAATATTTACGGTGTAAATTAACGAATTAAGTTAACAACAGTACGCTTATCAGTAGTCAGTTGTTTTCTTCCACAGGGCGGCTGTTTCAAAATGATTTATATGTGCCGGTCGACGTAAGACCGCCGCTTGTTATTATTATCCCACTACATCACGACTAAAGATGTTATGAGTCGACTCAAAATAAAATCTGCTCCAGGTTGCAACCAGTTACCTAAGGAGCAGATCCGGTGACTGTCGGTGCCTCTACAATACTTTGCGCAAAATGTGGGCTGTTCCAAATAAAGCAATTTCTTGCACTTCCCAGTCCTTTGAATGACCTGGAAGTTTAGACAAGTTCTTACACAAATTTTTCGGAACAAATCCCAGAGCTCCGATAACTATCGGTACGACCTGGGCTTTTACGCCCCACATCCGGCTGATCTCAATATCTAAACTCTTGTATTTAAGACGTTTCTCTGCCTCCTTGGTTACGACATTTTGATCCCAAGGTACAGCAACATCCACAAGTAGACACGATTTTTTCTCAAAATCCCGGACAACAATATCCGGTTTGTTTGCTGCTATCATGCGATCCGTTTGAATTTGTTGATCGTACAATATTGTACACAATCCAACCGATGTCACCGGTTTTGGTGAGTATTCGTACCACTTGGGGCATGTGTTTGGAACTTCTAGGGCGGTACAGATCTGACAGTGGAGGTAACTACACACCCTGTCGTGTCTTTTTAAGTATTCGGTCTTTACTAGAATTGGACAAGCTGAGACAATATGATCAATGGTTTCTACTTGCTCCTGGCAAATTCGGCTTTGTCATCTTGGGAAATTTTGAGAACCGCTTTATCATAGCCATTCCGGGAGATCATTTGGATTTTCTAAAATTTATTAATAGCCTTTGCTAGATGCGGATGTAATGCTGTTAGTTTCTTAATCCAATAAATCTGGATCTTATCAATCCCGGGGGATTTCCAGTTTCCCATGTTCTTAATTGCTTGGAAGAGGTCCTCTTCCGAGAATTCGTGAACATCTTCCACTGTTTCCACAAGTTCATTTGCAACATCATCTTCATATTGAAGTTGCACCTTTGTTGTAGGATCTGCTCTCTTCCCAGATTGCTGCCCAAAATGCCTCGACATCATCTTTTGAAGGAGTGGCAGCATTACCATTCGGCTTCTGAGTCAGATTGCGAAATAATTTCTTCGCGTCTGTTTCAAACAACCGATTCTGCACACGGAAATCTATTCTGCGTTTGTAACGTCTAATTCTTTGAGCCCATGCTTTAATTTTCTCTTTTAGCTTCTAAACTATCATTAGCCTGCTGGTTTCATTTTCAATTTGGTATTTTTGTTCAACATTGAATATTTTTTGTTGAACTTATTATTACTATTATTATTATTATTATTATTATTATTATTATTATTATTATTATTATTATTATTATTATTATGGTGTTACACGTTTTTAGTATGGCAGTCTTCTGAAGCTGGATGTGTAACCCCTGCTTCACTTCCAGTTCAGCCAGGGATTTATGGAAGAACGTGGAAATTTCACCAATGGCACCCAGAATTAATGGTACAATCATCACCATTTCCACGTCGCTCTACACTTCCTTTATCTCATTTGCCAAAGGTTGATATTTTAGAATTTTTTCACTCCATTTCTTCGGGATGTTGTGAGCTATCAGGACAACTACATCAATCAGATACACCTTTGTTTTCTTTTCATCACAATGTCCGGTTTATTAGATGATACAGACCTATCTGTTGAGATGGACCTGTACCAGTACATTTTGTGCTCATTTGTGTCAATGACTGGTTCTGGAATGTACTTGTAATATGGTGTAGGGTTACCCATCAAAAGGAAAGTTGTCGTTATTGTTGTTATTATTATTATTATATTATTATTATTATTATTATTATTATTATCATCGTATGGGTCAGAACTGACTACACAACACGTTTCTGTCTTCCGAGGCCGAGTCGTATTCTATCCTGAACAGATCAACGTGTGGAAATATGTGGATGAGCCTTTTGCATGTATCCCTTGATTAAGACAAGGTTGTTAGCCTTGAATAATCAATTATGAGGTGATAGGATGTTATTACTATTATTACTACCATATAATAATAATAATAATAATAATAATTATTATTATTATTATATTTATATATTATTAAATTACGAGTATTAATACATTGTTATTGAATTATTAATACATTATAATACTATTATAATATTGTGATTATATTATCAGTACATTATTATATTATTATTACACCGATTGCGTTCCGAAGAAGTAGAAGGTTGTTGGCGGCTTTTGGCTTCCTGCTCGGGCGGTGGGCACTTCAAACGGGAAGAGAGGGGTTCCGGGGGCGCGAGCGCGCGCTGCCCTCGGGCGCTCTGCGCGGAGGAAGATCCGTTCCGCTCAGCACCCACCCCCTCCCCTCCCCGCCCCGCCCCGCTCCGCAGCCAACGGCCCACCCCGCCCCCTCCGACCCCGCTCCTCCCCGCCACGCCCCTCCCCGCCCCGTCATTCCCCACCCCGCCCCGTCACTCCCCGCCCCGCCCCGCCCCGTCCCGCTCCGCTCTGCCGCGCCGCTCAGGAAGGGAGGAGTGACCGCGGCCGGACAGCGCAGGCGCGTGCGTTGGGAGCAACAGCTCAGTAATTCTGTGGTCATTGGCTAAAAGTTCTTAAGTCAAAACTCTTAGTTTGGAGAAAACAAGGATTAATTATTATTGAGTCAACGCTTCTTCCTATGCTCAACTCTATTTCCCAACTCTTTTTTATCGTTAAGGAGGCAACATTTGAATTCGGTCGTTTTAATGAAATAAAATATAGATACTTAACTTGCAGTTTCAGTACTGAACTCAATTTCGTCAAACGACTAACTTAAGAACTTTTACCCCGTGACCACAGAATTATATTCGGAAATAGACATGATATTTTGTTGTCCTTGCACTTTCATTCCTAGCCAGTCTGTCTAAAAGCAAAGAAAAATGACATTAAAAATGTGATTAAAACCAGTTCGGATTAACAACTCAAGCTGTTGGTTACGTTACTCATGTAATCGAGGCTTCTTCCATTTGTCAAAGTGAATTGAGCTTGCAAACTTCCGGTTTGGACTGTTCTTTACCAGAAAATCGCCTTAGATTACATACAACGGCTGTCATTACAATTTCTGAGCGAAGAAATCGAAAAGGCTTCTCAGGAATTCTGTGAAGAATATTTGCTGTATCTCGTAAATACTATTTGAAACAAGTACCATTAAAAAAAATATTAAAATTGATGAAAACAGCAAAAAATGCACCAACAGGAAAAATCGGTCAAATATGCACTAACATATTAATCTACACATCATGTAATCCAAATTAAATGTCAAGAAATTTCACTTAGCTATGCCCTGAAGCAAAGGACAAAAATACGCAAAATCATAGAAATACGTTCCTTTATGATGAGGGATCCGGATGGAGGTAGTACTTCATTGGACAGGGTTCCAGCTGTGCGAGAGCTTGCGGCTTGTCACCACGTGTTCGCTAGCAGTCACTTTCAACAAATAATTCTTGGATTCTATTCATATAATTTTAAATTTATAATATAATTTTAATTTTAATAAATAACTATTCATATAATTTTGCGAGTGCACAGGGCCGGATTTAAGAGTACGCCGCCTGTAGGCTGAAGTCCATTTGCCGCCCCCTTTATTGTACATAGTTGAATAATACATTTGTTTTCATCTTTTTTGTAGAGTTCATTCTTGTTTTCATCTTTTTTAAACATTAAAGATTTCAATTAAGTTAGATAAAATTACATTTTTAATAGTTTACACAATAAATTGCATAATAACTTCAGTTCTACTTATTTTTCACTAGTCTTTCAAGATTCTTTGAAAAAATAAAATGGGTTCTTGGAGATCCGAGATCAGTTTTTTAAACATATTTTTATACTTTAATGCTAATGACTTTGTTTTGCGTAATTTAAGATTCGGATTCAGTTTAAATAAATTGCCAAACTGCCGCCCCTAAAACTTTGCCGCTGTAGGCTGCAGCCTACTCAGCCTATTTAGAAATCCGGCCCTGCGAGTGCAACGGTGCAGACGACGAGAGACTGATGTTTGCGCACAGGCCGGGTTAACCTTGACGGTAAAATAACCTACAAATCAGTAATTAGACCCTCGCTAACCTATGCGAGCCCCGTTTGGATAAAAGCAGCCAACAGCCACATTAACAAACTCCAAATTTTCCAAAATAAGTGTCTCAGAAAAATAACCAAAGATCCGTGGTTTATAAGTAACGAACAACTGCATAGAGAACTAAAAATAAAATCTATTCAAGACTACATATTCAAAATTTCAAAAAACTTTTCTGAATTACTACCAGAATCCCCAGCCACAGCAATTTACCATTTAGGTAAAAAATACAGCCAACCACAGAGAATTCATTCACGCTACCCTGAAGACATTTTCAAGCCTCCCTAACTAACTGAAAATATAAACTGTTGCTCTCTCTCTCTCTCTCTTTCTCTCTCTCTCTCTTTATTATACTCTCGCACACACAACAATACCAACTTTTTTTTCTAACAAACTTCTACAGAAAGAACATTGACAGACCTGAGGATGGTTAATCCTAAAACGTTATAGAATTGTACATAAACGCCCTTGAAAGGCAGAAATGCCGAACACGAAGAAATAAAATTTAAAAAAACAACCTTGACGGCGGCGTAGCGTGCGGGCGCAGGCGCATAGCAGGAACAAGTGAAATTCACTTTCGTGTAGCGTGGAAACATACTGAGCGAGAGCATTGATTCTCATGTGGTCGTAAGGTAATCGCAAATCATTATCAGAAACTGAAGTCAAACAATTAAACAAGAATCTGCAGGCAACAGAACAAAAAATTGTTTTCCAAAAAGACAAGAAATAAAGTACTCTTGTACCCACCTCAGTAAACTGAGTATTTTAACAAAAATAGTTCTGTGGTAACGTGATAAGTCCAGAAAAACAGATCTTTACATGTCAAGAACATAAAAAAGTTGCTGCTCCTAAAAGCACCATGAAAATAGCAAATAATTATTGTCGAGCGACCTTGTGCTTGACACCTTCCTATCGCCTATATTCCTAAATTCAGTCGGTACGTGTAGTAGGAAAAAATCGGACTAAAACAACCAAATATACGCATTTTTCAGTCAGAAACCAAACTGTTTCATTATTTTTGTATTTTTTCCGACTTTCTGAGTGTCTAACGACACTAAAATCTCAAGAGATCGGAGGCTGCGTACTTTTCTTTCAATTTCTACGTGAGCTGAGTGTGAACTAGAGATATCGTAAAAAATCCAACCACATCATCTCGATACCTTGTAGAGAATGTTATTTTAAAGGTTAATGAAAGAGAAACGAATAATCCGGAAAAAGTTGCCAATCTCTTCAACAAACACTTTACTATAATTGCGTCTGATTTCACGAAGGGAATAAAACCACAAAATTCAACATCTTACACTTCCCAAAAAATTTCCGATACGATGTTTATTTCCGAAACTTCTCCCAACGAAATCCTAAAAAAGGTCAGTAAACTAAAAAATAAATATTCATCTGGTTTAGATGAATTTCCGGATTGTTTATTAAAAACTTGTGCACCTGCCTTTATACATCCGTTAACTCACATTTTCAATGCTTCTTTATGTACAGGAATATTTCCAGATATTATCAAAACAGCAAAAAGTAAGCCACTTTTTAAAAAAGGGAACAAAAATGATATTCAAAATTACCGGCCAATTTCTCTTTTGTCAGTTTTCTCAAAAATAGTAGAGAGGCTATTCTACTTATGAATGGAAACTTTTCTCAGGAAAAACAAAGCGTTTTCAGACTCACAACTCGGTTTTAGAAAATCAAAATCTACGAAAACTGCCATTTCTTCTTTTCTCAAAGATGTAGCTTCATCAATAGACCAAAATGAAGTACCCATTGGAATATTCTTAGATCTTTCGAAAGCTTTTGACATTATTGACCATAACATCTTGCTCTCAAAATTATCTTCGTATGGAATTCGTGGTATTGCCCTAGATTGGATAATTTCGTACCTTAAACATCGGACTCAAAGAGTAGAAATACCATACTGGCACGAAAGGACATTATATACTTATGTTTCCAATTCTTTGTCAATTGAGCATGGAGTCCCGCAAGGTTCGATCTTAGGTCCAATTCTCTTTCTGTTATATGTAAACTATATGCCCTCGTCTATTAAAAAAGGAAGAACGATACTGTTTGCTGATGACACAAATGTTCTTTGCAAAAGAGAAGCAGTAAATAGTACAATTTCAGAAGTTTCAAATTGGTTTAATAATAACAAATTAATTGTTAACGAAAGAAAAACTGTTTCAATGCATTTTTGCATTTCAAAGCGGAAATCGCATGTTCCATTGAAAATGAACTATATGCAATTAGCTGATGTTGAGGCAACAAAATTTTTAGGTCTTTCAATTCAATCAAACCTCAAATGGAATGTACATATAACAGAATTAAACACTAAATTAAGTTCATTATGCTACTCATTCATAATTCTTTCAAATTCTGTCAGCCTTCATGCAGCTCGTTGCCTTTATTTTGCAAATGTCCATTCCCGCCTGAGATATGGCATAATATTCTGGGGAAGCTCATCCTGTAGTATTCAGACCTTCAGATTGCAAAAGAACATTATTCGAATAATGAAAAAATGCCTTCCATGTGATCCCTGCAAGCCTCTTTTCATTGAGCTGGGAATCTTACCATTGCTTTGTCTATTTATTTTCGAATCTGTAATATTTGTCAAAAATGACCTACTTTACGGAGGGAACATATTTTCATGCAATATTGATATTTATAATTACAACACACGCCGTAGAAATCACGTGCATCAAGTGTCAGTATCAACAGCTCAGTACAAGAAATTAACATACAATACATGTACTTTACAACGCATTGCCAGATGACATAAAGCAACTACAGTCGGTACACAAATTTAAGTTAAAAGTAAAATCTTTTCTGCTGCAAAACTGTTTCTATACAATTAGAGACTATGCTGATCGTGAAAAAGAAAAATAATATATACTGTAACAAAACAAAGATATATAATGAATTAGTTTACGCTTGCATTGTATACATTTTTAAAAAATATTTAATACGCCTGTAACAAATAATGTACTTCAGCTACCGGGTCAATGACCCCCATCTCGATCAGGTTTTTGTCCAGTTTCCCCGATCCATTGAGCAAATGCTGAGATGGCCCCTTGTTTTGCTTCTGGACGTAAATGTAGCTTCACTGTGTGCACGTTTTGTTGAGCACTCATTTTGCTTGTAGTTCATTTACCGTTGAAATTGATTTTCTATAACTCGGGAACAAACATTTTTTAAATATTTTTATTTTTCTAAAATAATTATTGTCTAAATTCATATTCTCGGTGTTTTTTTTAATCTGGCCCTCAAGAAAATGTGCGCAGATAAATCTCTTTTCCCCCCCTAACATACAGTTTTTACTGTTTTTTGACAAATAAATAAATAAATAAATAAATAAATAAACTCTACGTGAAAGTGTGAACTCCCCGGCTGTAATGCGCCGGTTCATCGAGTAAGCTGAGCAATTTGCTCACACTCTCCACATAATATATATATATATATATATATATATATATATATATATATATATATATATATATCCAACATGTTGTTTGTAAATAATATTGTCCTGTAAATAATGTACATACGAAATTGGAAACATCTTATTAATATGATACCTTTGTCCACAAGAATGAGGTTAGGAGTCAAAGTTCTTAACTGAAATTAATAATTTTAATACATTTTGTTGCTCTTGAGAAGGTGCAAACAATATGCATGAAACGTTGAGTACAATAAATGAAATTATATTAACATATTTCTGAAGTTGAATGACTGGTTCTGCTTGGTCAACTTTACCTCAATCCTCCATCTTCTACTATATTATTATTATTATTATTATTATTATATACCGTGCTCGATTTATAAAATTTTAAGTTCCGGTACGCATCCCAAATTAATTATTAACTTAATAGAAATATTCATATATTTAAAATATAATTTAATGATATATTCCAGAGATGCCGGAACGCCATTCCGTCGCGTTCCGCCAGAAATCAAGCATTATTATTTAGACAGACGAAGTACGATGACAGACAGACAAGACAGTATGGAGAGAAAGTTTATAAGATATATTGTAATTAAAATAAGTAGAGTAAATAGAGAAGCGGTAGTAATAAGCTTAAATTGTTGTTTCTCTCTTTACAGGTAAGAGTGAAGTATTGTAAATAGTTTTGTATACTAATGTAATAGTTGATAAAAAGTGAATAAAACGTTTCCTCTCTTTACAGGGAAACATTTTGGCTCAGTTATTATACTGCACAAATAATTTTCTTATAATACGATATCTTACAATAAAATAATTATCTTATAAAACGACAAATAATTATCCTTTATATATATATATACATATATATATACATATATATATATATATATATATATATATGAGGCTCGGAACAAAGAGTTCCACCCGTTTTTGTGCGACGACGTGTCGTTAAGAAAGCGCTTTTCCTTTCGGGAATCGCCGTGGCCGCTCTCACTAGCGGAAAGAGGCGAGGAAGTGTGCATCGACCGCCGCGGGCAATTAGCAGCTCCCGGAAGTGGCTTCCACTGCACTGGACGTGCGAGGGGGGGGGCCTTATCTCGCTGTCTCGCCACGCACGCAGATGAGGGTTCCTGCTGGCAGAGGCGTCAGCAGCCGACGCAAATGGCTTTTCGCGCGACTTCTAGGGCCCGTTCGCCTTTATTGGGCGGCTTCGAAAATTCAGTCGCAATGCAGTATTTGGAAATTGTACATTTCTTTCTTAGAGCGAAAAGAAAATGATCATTATTTATAACTAAGGCACGGATGTTTATGAGATGTCATGCTTTTTTCCTGTGTTATTTCCATGGAACATGTAAGATAAGCATAATTTTATCTACAATGATTAAATTACGTAATTTTTACGTGTCATATACAGTCAAAGTTTGTTTTTTTAATCCTTTGGTCATTTTACGTTAATTTTTCATATTATGGTCATATTTTTCTATGAATTTGCGTATTTTTGTAATATTTTTATCTTTTTGATTCCATTTTTGCATACTGCTTTCAGTCATCTCAAAGAATTTTTTCATATCTCCTAATTGTTATCTAGTTTCTTATAATTGTTGTCTGTCTTTGGTATAAATATATATGTATGTGAATGAGGAAGGTAAGCTATAAGGAAGGTGAAAAGCGTACAAAGCAGCAAATGCGAAGGAATTGTTTAGTTTCGTCACGTTTTGTGCCAAGGTCAACCGCTTCTATAACTTATATAAAATTTATTCAATAACTTAAGTAAGTAGAACTACCTTCATGGAACGCCAAAAGAGAAGAGGTGAATTGTGAATGTACTAGATTTTAAAAGTATATTTTCAGTATAATACTTGTTAAAACAGCGGAAAGGTTTTAAAGGTATCGAAAAAGCAACAAAACATTTTTAAATCATATTTATGGTCATATTTTCATATTTTTAGGTCACAAATGCTTGCATATTTCTAACATTTTTAGGTCATAAACATTAGGGACCTACTTGAAACAAAGGCGTATCAAACATCAGGCGTAAATAATTGGATTTCTGGTCTGTTATGAGGTGAATAATTTATTACTACTGTTATGGGTTTAATTAATAATGAACTTGCTCCTAAAACAATTTTAAATTCCGCTCACATGAGACTTGTTGCATGCATGTTAGTTGTAAAGAATGTATCATGTCGTAATGACTTTTCCCTTAGATTCCTCCACAGCTTCTGCGATTTTCTCGAAGTTCATTAACGTAATTCACGCTGGCTTTACACTTTCTAGCCAGGTTCTCAGTTTTCTTTGTTATGAGCTAAAATGCAGAGTTTTTATGCGGAAAAATAAATATTTATTTACCGTTATAATTAAAGTACTAAAATTAGGTTTTTACAGTTTTAATAACCAGTATTTTATTTGGGACAGGTTTGCCTTTCTGAAAATATTTTCAATGCCATGTGACGCTTTTGCTTTATTTCCACATAAACCTCTCGCTGGAGAGGGTGAGTGAGTAATTATTGAATTTTCGTGTGTCATCAAGTGAAGTTAATAGTCCTTTACGTTTAGTGGAAGTTGCATTTCGAGACAAGGGAGTGCGCCCTCCCTCACCGCTGATATTGAGATTCGGTGCCGACCTTCACGTCATATTGTAGGACTTCCTTCTCCAGGTATCCATATTTTCCTTTTTCACTTTATTTTCTCCTCCTTATTTTCTATGAATGAATTCCATTTGTGTTCGGTAGCGTTCACCAGTGTTTGTTTCATTCGGTTGAAGCAGTTCGTAATACACAACACCGAGCTGGTCCCACCAAATACAGAGCATAAGTTTTGCACCATGAATATTCGGTTTTGCTGTCGATGTCGGCGCTTGACCAGGCAAAACCCCACGATTTTTCTCCGCTTAGGATTATCGTACCGAACCCATTTCTCATCGCCAGTGACGATCTGAAGCAAAAAACCCTTCCAGGTTTGGCGTTGAAGCAATTGTTCACAGGTGAATAATCGTTCAATGCCTCTCGGCTTCAGTTCGTATGGCACCCAATTTCCTTACTTTTGAATCATACCGAGAGCCTTTAAACGTTTAGAAACGGTTGTGCGATCAACATTCAACGATTCAGCAAGTTCATCTTGCGTTTGACATGAATCTTGATCGAATAATTCTTCCAATTCCGCATCTTAGAACTTTTTCGATTGACCTGGGCATTCTCTGTCAACAGTATCGAAAACACCACTTTTAAAACGTCGAAACCAACACTCACACATTTTTATCGACGGAGAATGTGCGCCATTAGTTTCCAATAGCACTCGATGACTTTCAGCAGCGCTTTTCTTCGAATTAAACAGAAAAAGTAAGAGAGAGAGATTGCCAACACCTTGTCGCCTTTTGTATGCGATTACGCAGACGTAAGGAATACCAAGTTGTGGCCTTGTAACTGACTGACGAATGTATTTTAATAATTAAATTTGTTGAACAAATTTACATATATTTATGATTTTTGCTTCTTCTAAGATGTATTGAGAGGCGCAAATGTGTGTTGCAGGAGGGCTGAGCCTGCTGCGCGGCCTGCGCGGCGTGTGGGGCCGTGGCGGCGGCGGCGGGGGGCGTGGCGGCGGGGGCGGGGGCGTGGGCGTGGGCGGGCCGGGGCTGCCGGAGGAGGGCGTGGTGAAGAGCAACCCGCTGCTGCTGGGCGGCGAGCGGCGGCTGAGCGCGGCGGCGCTGGCGGGCCTGGCCTCGCTGCCCATGCAGCAGCCCATGACGCACTCGGCCGCGCCGCCGCCCAACGCGCTCCTGGCGGCGCCCCGCGGCGGCGGAGGAGACGACGACGCCGGCTGCGACACGTGCGACGCCGCGTCCTACGCCAGCGACAGCGCGTCGTGCTGCTCGGGCGGCGACGCCGCCTCCGACTCGGCGCTGCCGCTCAGCGACGACTCCGCCTCCGGACAGGGGGTGAGCGCCGCCAGCGGACGCGCTTGTTTAACCCTTCTTCTGCTACCGAGGAGGGGTACCGGGAGAGATGGCTCAGGGCATCAACCTGATGTCACTGCAGTCCCTCTGACCGGGAGGTCCTAGGACTCCACTCCACACGGCGGCAGGATTTTCGATACTAACTTGTCAGCTAGGTCGAGTTCAGTCGCAGTCTGGAGGAGAATTCTAGCGGCCAGCTGCTCTGATCGGTGGTTTTTCTTGGTTTCTACGATCAACACCAGGTGAATGCCGGAGCAGTACCCTAACAAACGGGCCACGGACAGCGCGCGATCTTTCCTTCCTCTTCCTTGTCATATCCTCATCCCTTACACACACTTACACTAACATGCACTGCACTACCACACATGGGAGCTTACAGCTTGTCCCGGTTGGTGCGGTTCCCCGCTGGTGAGAGATACCTGGTTGAGGAAAAGCCGACTAGTCAACGTTAGGTCGGCGGCGGATCTCGCCGTCCAGTGGGGAAAAGATCGTCGCCACCTCCCGAGAAAACACACACTACATTTACGGGACTAATGACCTGAGTAGTTGACGCGCCCGGAAACACGAATCAATCAATCAACCGGGGGGGGAGTAACTGAGTTACCCCAATCCATATTTTTTTATCATCTTATAGTTTTCTTACGATTCTAATATCTTCTGTAGTTGTTTTTAACATATTTATCTAAATTATCGTCTTGGAAAACTTTTTTTTTGCTTATAATGATTTCAAGGCTTAAATTTGTAGCTGGGGTTACTAGCTTACCTCCGTTGATATTGAACGTTCGGAATTTAATAACGTGGTTTGAGGTGATGTTATCCGCGAGAGATGGGAGATGATGTTGGGGACATTCCTATGGAGTGTTATTGTACAACTTGTACGTTAATATGTGAACATGCCGAAGAATTACAGTCTTGAAGGTTTTGAAAAGTTATTAAGTATTCACAATTCAGAGGATTTGTGTGCGGAAGATTGTGAAGTGTAGATTGTTTTGTGAGAGTCATGAAGATAATGTATAGGTTACAGATAAAGTTGACGATATTATATGTACTGAAGACGAGGAAAACGTGCGTGATGACGTATACATCAGTTCAGGAGAGTATCAAGTGAAGGAGACAATGCGAATAGTACAATGTGTTCTAAAAAGGCATGATTTAGAAATTAGAGAACTCTTCGTTGTGGATGAAGTCCTGCACACAAAATATATTGTTAAATCGCTAAATATGTTATTAATATATCAAAATAATGTTTAATCTCCATAAACAATATTTTGACTTTTGCGGTACAAATATTAAAACTACATGGAATTTTCCCTGGGGTAGCTTCGTTACCTCCCTTGGTATTCGACGCGTGCAAATTACCTCGGTAGTCGAAGGATTAAAAATCCATTCCGTTTTAACCATTTACAAATCCATTCTTCGTCGGAGATTAACTTACGCATGCACTTCATGAATATCTATATGGGTTTTCCAGGTTCGAGTCCCGACGGAGCGCCATCGGGACTCGAACCTAATGACAAAATCCTGCCACCGCGGCGGCAGGATTTTCGTCACAACCTTGTCAGTTAGGTCCAAATCAGTTGCAGTCTGGAGGAGAATTCTAGTGGTCGGCTGCTCTGAGCGGTAGTTTTCCGTGGCTTCTCCGATCAACAGCAAGCGAATGCCAGAACAGTACCCAAACAAGCGGGTCACAGATTGCAAGCGATCTTTCTTTCCTCTTCCTTGTCCTATCCTCTCCCCTTAAGCACACACACTTACACTAACATGCACTACACTACCACACATGCCAGAAGACCTGTCGGGGGCTTAGAGCTTGTCCCGACTGGGTCGGTACCCCGCTGGTGGGAAATATCTGGTTGGGAAAAAGCCAACTAGCCGAAAAATTTATTCTTAAAAAATCTTCCATAATTGACAAAATAATTGAAATGGATAACCGAATTCCTGTGCCTTTTCGATTAAATTTTTTACAACCCTCTCTTTGTAACGTGTTTCATAATAGTCTATACCTGATAGGCCGGCGCCGGATCTCGCCATCCAGCAGGGGAAGATCACCGCCACCTCCCGAGGGGAGAACACACACTACACTTACGGAACTAATGACCTCAGTAGTTTACGCGCCCGGAATCACTAATAATCAATCAATTTATGGGTTGTGATGATGGGGTCTAGGGGATTGCGGCCACTGTGGCCCGCGCCCGTACGAGCGCCTCCGGGCTCCCCGGGCGGTCAAGCAGCTCGTGCGGGCGCGGTTTGACGCGCCTGGTCTACGACGCGCAACAAAACACTGACGTGAAACAGTTGAATGTTGCCACTGCCTCCCCGCGTCCGCTGTGGCCAGCTGCAGCGGCCGGCGGCTCGCCTGGGTCGCCATCCGGGCTTTCTACTCTCGCCTAATGCAGCTCGTGTTCCTTGTGTGCGCAGCGCGACCCCCGTTCCTCTCGCGTTTTACGCGCCGCCGTAGAGAGCGCTGGCGTCGGAGCTATGTCCACACACAAGAACAACCCTACTTTCTAATTGAACAAGTTCTTGCCCCCGGTAATCGTTCAAACGCGCTATTTCAATTAACTCTCAAAATACTTTTTCCTTTAAACAATATTCTCTAGTAGTAAATTCACTTCGCGCTTCATAATGAATGCCGGTTTAGTTCAAATTTGCCATATCTTACGTACTAAAAATATAATTTACGAGACTTATATAATGTAACTAATTTATTGTAAATTTGTGGTTGGCAAATACTAAATTGAAGGGCTCCGTAGAACAAGGGACTATCCCACCCTGACGTAGTTCTGAGATAATGAGGGTTTCGCGTGAACTTCCCTCGTTATCCGTGGTTTCTCCAATCAACACCAAGCGACTGCCGGAGCAGTATCCTAACAAACAAGCCACGGACAGAGCGCGATCTTTCCTTCGTCTTCCGCATCCCTTACTTTCACATACACTAACTTGCACCACACATCCCGGGAGACCAGTCGGGAGCTTAGAGCATTACTCGGGTGGGGCGGCGCACCTCTGGAAGGATTGATTGATGGATTGTTGGTGATTCCAGGCGCGTAAATGGCCAGGGTTATTATTCCCGTAATTGTAGCGCATGTGTTTTGCTCGTAAGATGGCGGTTAACTAGCAGGATTTTCCTCAACCGAGTATATCCCACCAATGGGACACCGCCCCAGCCGGAACACGTTCTAAGCCCCCCGACCGGTCACCCGGCACGTGTTGTAGAGTAGTGCACATTAATCTAAGCGCGAACTCAGGAGAAGGAAGAGGAAGGACAGATCGCGCGCGGTCCGTGGCCCGTTTGTTAGGTTACCGCTCCGGCATTCGTCTGGTGTTGATCGGAGAAGCCATGGAAAACTATCGACCGGAGAAGCCGGAGCTAGAATTCTCCTTCCGACCGAATTCGACCTAGCTGACAAGGTTCAGTTGAAAATCCTGCTACCGTGGGGAGTGTAACCCTATAGTGCGATTTTTGTAACTTTGTCCCTTAAGGCCCATCTTCACGATGGAATTTGTCACGGTATTTCGAGTCTTTCTCAGTCTTGCCGCTAGAAATCGCGTGATGGCGACCGTATCAAGCAGTGTTTGCGATCATGTGACATCTACCGGCACGAGCGAGGGGAAGACACGAAATGCCGTGTGTTATTCCATAGGCGCTTAAGGGGCAAAGTTATAAAAATCGCACTATAGGACCTCCCGATCAGAGGCACTGCACTGACATCAGTTGACAGCCTGAGCCATCTCTCCGGGTCCGCTGGAGGAAGGAGATGCCTGGTGGGGTAAACCCTAACGTCGCGGGGTGTTGGGGGGCGCAGGTGCAGGTGACGGCGGCGCTGGTGCACCGCGAGCTGGCGGCGCTGCTGCACGAGGCGGCGGGGGCGGCGGGCGGCGGCGGCGGGCTGGAGCGCCTGCCCGAGGAGAACGTGTCCATCGTGGAGACGCCCGATGCGCGCGCCGACGCGCATGCCGACGCCGCCGACGCCCTCGGCCTGGACGGCGCCCTCGCCCTCGACGCGCACCGCCCCGACGCCCTGCGCGGCGCCATGGCCGCGCTCTCCGGCCGGCGCAAGCTCTACTTCAACCCGGCCTTCTTCGAGCCCGAGCTGCTCGCGGTGAGTCTAGCCCGCGACCCATCCCTTCCCCCCTCCCCGCTCACACTTCACCCTCCACTCACGCCTCAACACCCACCCACGCATCAACACCCTCCAACGCCTTCAAACCCCAACCACGCCTCAACACCCGACCACGCCTCAACACCCACCCCCACCCACGCCTCAACTCCCGACCACTCCTCAACACCCACCCACGCATCAACACCCTCCAACGCCTTCAAACCCCAACCACGCCTCAACACCCGACCACGCCTCAACCCCCGACCACGCCTCAACACCCGACCACGCCTTCAAACCCCGCCTATGCCTCAGCATCCGCCCGAGCCTTCAAACCCCTCATGCCTCAACCACCTCTCACGTCTCAACACCCGCCCACGCATCAACCTCACCCACGCCGTCTCAACACCCGCCCCGAGCATCAACCCCGCCCACGCCGTCTCAACCCCCGCCCATGCCTCAACACCAACTCACGCCTTAACCCCCGCTCACGCCTACCCCCTCCCAAAAGCCTCAAACCTCGCCCACACTTCAAATCCCGCCCACGGCTCAAACCCCGCCCACGCCTCAAAACTCGCCCAAGCCTTCAAACCCCGGCCACGCTCAACACCCGCCCACACCTCAACACCCGCCCACGCCACAACACCCACCCACACACCCAATAAATGCATAGTGTACCTGTGCAACGATCGCGCGTAAAGGAAAGGCTTGGTGTGCGCAGGCGCCGCCGCCGGCGGCCGTGGAGTTCCTCACCAAAATCCGCGAGGTCATCTCCATCGCCAAGCACAAGCTGAGCGCCAAGCGGTTCGCGCCCTCGCTCATGGGCATCCCGGAGGAGGACGGCGCGGCGCTGGCGGCGGCGTCAAGCGCGGCGGCGGCGCGGCTCTGCCCGGGACCCGACGCCTGCGGCACCGCCAGCCTCAAGCGCGACAACGCGCGACGCCTGCGAGGCGGAGGTGGAGGTGGAGCCGTGGGCGGGGGCGGGGGCGAGCGCATGCCCCCGTGCCTCGCCTGCTGCCCCGCCGCCGCTGCCGCCGCCGCCGCGGCCGCCGCCGAGAGCAAGGCCAGCAGCATCCGGCGCTGGCTGGAGGACGTGCCGGTGGGCCCCGCGCTGGCGCCGCCGCCCCCGCTGCCCGCGCCCGCCGCCCACGCCCACGCCCCCGCGCCGGCGCCCACGCCCGTGGCCGTCGCCTTGCGCAGCTCGCCCCCCAAACTCAGGTGAGCTCCCGCTCCCGGCACGCACAGTCAACTGCTCTATAGGCTCCACAGAATTTCTGAGTAGCCTGTCGATTTCTTCGCTCAGAAAGTGTAATGTCAGTCGCTATACGCAAATTTCCTGAGATGCCTATGAGCCCCATTATCGGTTCGGTCGATTTCGGGATAAATGAGACACAGATTTCATGGATAAGACCAGTTCGACGTTACCGAAACCAAATGTCTGCAAGCTGAGTGCACGTGAACTAATAGAAGAAGCCATGATTACATTAGTAACATATCCAGCTTGAGTTGTTCATCCGCAGTAGTTTTGATCTAATTTTTTACGTCATTTTTCTTTGCTTTCAGGGAATTTTAAAAACTTTTAAGAGTATATTATTAATAATTTTTGGCGATATTTTAGGTCTTCAAAGTCGATGCCGATGTTTTCAAAACATCGATGTTTCAAACTCATAAAAATATTGAAATTTTGGGGTCGATATTTTTGTTTTCAATGTTTTGTTCGTTAATGAAAAATGCCCATAATCACAATTTTGTAAAAGTTAAAATAAGAAACAAAAACTGTACCAATTTGTTTGTATTTGATGGAAACGAACACGTTTTTTTTTCTAAATAATAATAATAAATAAATGTTTAAAAACGTCGATGGTTTTCGGCCGATGTTTTATTACCATTTATGTTTTATAATTTATTATAATTTTGAACACCGATGTTTCCTTGTCGATCCCTGGTAGAGGTAGCAGGGAAACATGCGTGACTGAGTGAGTGTTTGCTCAGGTCGCCGTCGAACGCGCGGCGCGCCGCCTCCGCGGCCGGCGGCAAGGGGGCGGGGCCGGCGCCGCGGAAGGGCACCGCCCCGCAGCCCCCGACGCCCCCCGCCCCGGCGGCGCCGCCGCCCTGCCCGCCGCCGCCCCCGCCGCCGCCCGCCGCCACCGCGGCCCCCGCGCCCGCGCCGTCGCCCGCGCCCTCGCCCGCGCCCGCGCCCTCCGGCACCAGGAGGCTCATGGACGCCGTCATCCGCGAGCTGGAGGGGCACTCGCAGCAGCAGCCGGCGCGCGCCCCCCGCCGCAGCCCCCGCCCTCAAGCACGCCACGCCCAGGTACCGCGCCCGCGCGCAGTCATTTGTTTTTCTATTCATTTTCCTTTACGGACTAGGCATATTGCCTGTTCCAGCCGCTTCCATCTCATTCTTGGCCTTCCAATGTTTCTTTTTCCTCGCAGCTTATGATTCAGGGCTTGCACTGGAAGTCTGTCTTGCGGCATATTCCCAATATGTGCCATCTATTGTAGTTTTTGTATTGTCTGTAATTTTTCTATTCACATTGTATATTGTTGTAATTTGATGGCTGCGACCAGTTGCATAATGCTACTCATTTTGATACTGATTTCATTATGATACAGGTTCTTGACCATTCGCAGAGAAGTTTACGAACCAAGAATTGACAATTAATAATTGAGAATCGTTTTAGTATATGTTTCGTTCGGTTGTGTACATTAAATTTATATTTGATATTATATTATGCTCATCAGTTTTAATTTCTTTTTTTAGTAGTATTTTTTCGTGAAATATTATTTAAAATACATTGGAACGTAATTTCACTTTGATCCTATTTGACTACCGTAGTACTCCCTCGCAGGCGGACTGATAGCCACAAACGCCTGCGGCAGCATGCGGGGATAGGGTTAGGGAGCTGTCCGCTAGGTGGCCTTGGCTAAATCCTGCATATCGACTGCCACGAAAAAAGTTTTAAGTTATAAAAGTCGTAGAAAAAGTACAGCATGAAACTCGATGTAATGAGTTTTAATACGCTTGTTCCTAACTCGTATCGTAACATCACACTCGTGTATTATTACCCATTATTACATCATCATTCATAATGTACTATTATTTTACATAAATACATAGGTTGGATAAAAAGCAATGAGAAAATTTTGGTAACTTAAAGCTGATGAGTAGGCGTGTTGCCATCTGACGTCACAAAAGGAAGGACTATTAGTCAAGTGTGTGCAGCGAGCGGGAACAGTACTTTGTGAGTCTACTGCAGTGTGTAAATCGTTGAAATTCACAGCAATAGTGCATGGGCCCTAAAGTCATGTTTACAGAGGTGGAGCAACGGCTCAGAATTGAAGTGGAACGAGGTCGGAGTAAGCAGTAACATTTTCAGGAACCACATGAATCTTGTGGTGATGCAGCATTGCCATACCCCAAAGTCGCACGATGCGTTAAAGCGTTCACATTAAACAGAGATGATGTGATAACGCGTACACGACGACCTCATGTGGAGGACCCTTACGCCGCTGGCAATAGGAGATTCCGGAACATCCACTTTACTGACCCGATATGCGTCCCTGTGATTATAACCTCTTAAGCAAAATAAAAGAACCATTGGGAAGAACCCGGTACAATACCAGAGAAGAAATTATTCATGCTACAGAGCGGTCAATATGGGACATTAACAGAAATAGAAGTGCAGATGGAGTACGACGCCTTTATAACATTTAGCAAAAGGTCATTAATAACGGAGGTGATTACATTGAAGGTGTGTAAATATTAATACCTCTGACAATGAAGTCATTTCAGAGAAAAAAATGATCATTGACTTTTAAATGACTTTTTTATCTAACCCTTGTAAAAGGTAAAACTCTGAATGATACGTGGGGACAAGTGCACGCTTTCTTCACCTCTAGGATCTCTACCTTAATTCCTACACCACGTTAATTTGAATTATGAATAACGGGAGTAATGAACGTTTATAACAAAAATGAATAAAAAAATATAGTATCCTTGTAATAAAAACTATTTTCAACGGCAGATTAGCAACTGATTTCAGCTATTATTCGTCCGTGCACTGATAATTTGTTTATGATTTATGACGTTACAGTTGATGTTAAAGTTAACGACTTTTGTGAAGTAGAAAGAATTGAGTACATACTATCCTGATTGTATTTTAAAGAAATCAAGACAAGGAAATATATGTGACTGAAATGAGTACTTTACGTAATGCTTTAAATGGTGGCAACGAAGGGGTCAGGAATATATTAATTAATCCAGTAATTCACAAGGTTGTTGGAAAATTTTATTTTATTGTAGTTATAAATGTATTCTGAAGAGAATCTGAACAAATGCTCTGCGACGTTGAGAAATATTAATGAAGACGTTGGGAAATATTAATTTCCCAACGTCTTCATTTTCCCTAACAAGATTTTGATGACTACATGTAGGTTTTTCATCCCATTTTATCCCATTATAGCTCGTTTCTTCTAGTACAGACTGATGTGCAAATTGTATTTCAAAGGAGAAACATTAAAATGTCCCTTTGAATGAAATAGGTTCTTAAGTAACTACCAGAATGGTTTTGTGTCATGAGCAGGGGTCAGATTCTAATGTCATGTCAGCTTTTGATTGGTGCATTATTCCAGACCTATCTAAGTTGTAAATGAATTTTATCACGACATACAGGTGATATAAATGTATAGTTATTGGTTATTTTTTCCGTTTTTCAACTTTTATGTCACTGTTTGGATCTTTTAAGCATTTTGATTCCTTTTCCTGTTTTTTGTTAGTGGATGTTTCATGAATTTACAATGACGTACTAAAAACAAAGTTTTTATTGTATCAACAGTTCATGACGAAATTGACTATTTCAGTGGACTCTGTTTTTGCAACTCCCAAAATAACATGGATCTTCGGTAACTTCCTCGACCTTTCAAAATTGACAGTTGGAAGATCGGAGCTAAAGATTACATTTCCTGCTAAAATTAAGACTGTATTAAATATAATTTTATGTAAATACATTTTATTCAAAATTGTAAAATTCATTGAATAAGTAAACTTATTCATACAAATTTTAGAGTATTTGTTTAATAAGGTCATTTCCCCCTTTTTTTCAAGGACATTTTATAGGACATTTTCCTCTTATTTTTAAACCATTTTCTAGATCATTTTGCAAGAATTTTTAGGTCAGCAGAATCCGAGCCCTGGTAATGACAATGTACCTTATTCTTGGATTTGCTGCAGGGCTAACGCCCCCAAGGCGCCGCCCGCCCCCGCGCTCGCCCCTGCTCCCGCCCCCGCGCCCACGCCCGCGCCCGCACCCGCGCCTGCCGACTTCGAGGCGGATAGCCTGGAACGGGCTGCTTCGGCGGCGGCAGCAGCGGCGGTGGCTGAGGAGGAAGATGGTCGGAAGGGCGAGGTGGAGGAGGAGGTGGCGGAGGAAGAGGAGGAGGAGGCGGGCGGGCTGGCGACGCCGTCCGACTACGGCGACGCGGCGCCGCCGCTGCGCAGCCCCAGCCCGTGCCTGAGCCTGGGCCTGGGCCTCGGTCTGGGGCTGTCGCTGGGCGGCGCGCTGCCCCTCGAGGAGGAGCTCACGGCGCGCAACGAGATCTTCAACGTGCGCACCGGCAGCACCACCATCAGCAAGGTCAGCCACTCCCCTCTCTCTCTCTCTAGTCTCTTATCTCTCTCTTCTATGTCTCTACCCTCTTTCTTCTCTCTCTTCTATTTTCTCTCTCCATTTTCTCTGTCTTCGCTTTTTACCTCTTTCTCTAATCCTCCCCCTCTCTCTAGCACTCTCTCTTGCTCTCTCTCTATTTCTCCTTCTAGCTCTCCCTCTAGTTCACCATCTTGCTTTCTATTTAGTTCTCCCTCTATCGCTCTCTCTTCTCTCTCTAACTCTCCCTCTCGATCTTTGTGAATCTCTTTCTCTATCTCTCTCTCGCGCTCACTATCTTTGTGTGTCTATCACTCTCTCACCCTCTCTCTAGTTCTCTCTGTGACTATATCTCTAAAATTCTATTAAATTAAACATAAGGAAAAAAATTAAACCAAGCGAAATAAAAACTTTGGTGGATTCAATCTCCAGACGTTTGGACAGTGTTATTGAAGCTAAAGGACGAGCAACTAGATATTAGGTTTCTTTTTGCAATATTTATTTTTGATTCGGTTTATTTGGTTGAATACTTTTGCAGGGCCATATTTCTTTTTACTGAAATAAATCCATGTATTTCACATTGAGATGTATAATTTTTAAGGCCATAATTGTGTACATGATTTTGTACTATAAGATTGTGTAATAACATGTGGTGTTTTTCTTTTCTACAACGATTTTTGAGCATTGTATTACGCATTCTGCACACAAGAGAGGATCGGTCGAAGGTCGAATTCTTAAGCGGGCCACTGTAGGTTTTTATTAGGTTGAATATGAAAGTTGCAGGGGAGGATGATAAGAAAAGGAAAAATTTACTTAATTGGTGTCTGATGTAATGATCAATCGTGAGAAGTAGAAACTCACTGTGGAGTTGTTCGTTTGAAACGGACGAAGGCGCTTTGAGGGCATTTCGAAAGATTTTATTTTGGAATGTTTGGAGCGTTTTACGTACGGAAGGGGCAGCTCCTCCCCCATAACGCAAATATATAAGTATGGGACGAAGGGCAGTTTTGTAAAGTAACAGGGAGAGATCTTTGTGAAGAGCTGACTTTTTGTTGTATCAAAGGATACAATTTGAAAAGTGCGGCCTGTGCCTTATTACATTTATTTACAATGTGCTCTTTAAAAGTTAAAGAAGAATCCGCCTATGAATGAGCCAAAATGACAGTTCGCTAAACAAGTGAACATCACATGTAATTCAGAGAAGTATCCCTCCGCCGCGACAAGTGTTCATGGATCCTGTTAAGACAGACATCACGGCTTCCCATGGTTCACAATTGTGTAATTTTATAAAAAAAATAAATTGATAAAACGCAAAGCACGGAACGCTCTCTATCATAGCTCGTCACCTTACCTCACAGGAGCAGGAAACACGTGCACCAGTAATCATCTCACATTCAAGACTCGGATTTCAAATAAATATAATACTTATCACACAGAAAGCAAATCCAATGTAATGTTTATATAAAAAACAATTTTTACAGAAGAGCACACAGCATTTCACTTCCTAATTTCAATTATTTCTCGTGGCGCACTTCATTTTCGTCATACAAGGCCATCATAAAAGGAAGTGTCGAAGCCATTTACAAGTTAGCCAACTGCAAACGAACGAATGGAGGATGGAGAGTATAATGGGCTCAAAGACACAACGACCGCAGAACTTTCAATTATGTTGCCAGCACTTGCTGTCAAAACGGTCCTTTCTTATAAAAATCGCTCTCTAGTTCTGTGTCTCTTTTGAAACCGGCGTTTGCGCAGATGAAAGGCGCAGCGATGGCAGCGGCGACGGCGGCGGCGGCGGCGGCGACCAGGGGCGGCGCGGCGCAGGACGACCACGAGTACGAGATGATCGCCCTGCAGCCCGAAGGCGAGCCCGCTAAGGGCGAGCCCAAGGGCGAGTCGAAGGGCGCGTCCAAGGAGCTGAAGCTGTTCTCGCTGCCCGAGCTGCTGCACAGCGACGGCTACAGCCTGGTGAGCGAGGTGTACGTCAACGACGGCTTCGGCAGCGCGCCGTCCTCGCCCGTCGCCTCGGCCCGCGCCAGCCCCGGCCCCGGCCCCGGCCACGGCCCCGCCCCCTGCGCGCCCGCGCCCGCGCCCGGCCCCGTCCGCTACGCGCAGCCCGGCCGCCTCACCATACAGGTAAGTACCGTAGCGCCTCCGCGGCCGTCGACCTCGCCGGACAGCGGCCGCCAGCACCCGTCAGCACTGGTGGATCCAGGGGGCATGACCCCCCCAAAAGGCTTACAGCAGTGTTGTCAAGGTCGATGCCACGAGCGGGTGCCACGACGAAATCGCCCCTCCACGCAGTTCATTACCCCGCCACCAGAGACGTCATCCCCACTTTAAAACGGCGGGGTTACTAACCGACGCTAGTTGCGCAGAGAAGCTCGTGGCATGCTACGGTGCTACGACGCGCGCCACTGCCACCAGTAGAAGACCTTGACACCACTGGCGTATAGTTTTCGTTTACCTTCCTTTTTTGGCAAAATTGAATTAAATATTTATGCTCAAATTATGTTGTTATTTAAAAAATAATATTGTATAGCAGTGTTGTCAAGATCTATGCCACGAGCGAGAGTCCGTGGCACGAATACCACGAAGAAATCGCCCCTCCACGCAGTTCATCACCGCGCTACCAGAGAAAACGCCGTCACTATTGGAAAACCAATAGTGTTTCCTTTCCCGACGCTAGTTGTGCAGAGAAGCTTGTGGCATGATACGGTGCCACGACGCGTGCCACTGCCACCAATAGAAGACCTTGACACCACTGACTTACAGTTTTCCTTTACCTTCCTCTTTTGGCAAAATGGAATTAAATATGTATGTTCAAATTATGTAAATATTTAAAAAATTATAGTTTCATATCTACAGTATATAAGTAATTGACAATATAATAACGAATATGTTTATTATTTAACAAAAATCTACGATGCCCCCGCCCCAAATGATCGGCTGGATCGCCCCTGCCCGTCGGCAGTACACATTTCAATTAAAAAATGAGCAAGTGCGCGGCAGACCGTTGCATTGCATCGGATGCGATGCATTCATTCGTTTTCATTAGTTTCACTACGTTTCATTTTCATTAGATTCATTAGTTTCATTTTCATTACATTCATTAGTTTTCCCAGGCGTCTCAACGCCTCATTCCCGTAAGTGTAGTGCATTTGGCGGCGTTGGTACGGTGGAGCCCTCGACCCTAACTTGGCGGGTTTTCGTGCATCTGGGTATCTCCCCCAGCTGGCACCCGCACTTGGCTCCTGGTATTCCGACATGTGTGGTAGTGTAGAGAATATAAGTGTGTGTAAATAAGGGGTGAGGATACGACAAGGGCGTGGAAGGAAAGATCGCGCGCGGTCCGTGGCGTGTTTGTTTGGGTACTGTTCTAGCATTCGCTTGCTGTTGATCGGAGAAACCACGGAAATCTACCGATTAGAGCAGCCGTCCACTAGAATTCTTCTCCAGACAGGGGTTGAACTCGACCTAGCTACGTACCTAGTGTCGAAAACCCTGCCACCGTCGGGTTTTGAACCCTAGGACCTCCCGGTGAGGGACATTGCAGAGGCAACGGTGCGGCATCCACAAACTTTTCCTCTTGTGAATGCAGAATTTAGACACTACACCGTAGCAGGTGCGCGAGGAGCTAATCGTCACAACCCAATAGTCACAAGTGACATGAAATACATTTCTAAAGATATTGATTTTATTCAAGAATGTGGCAAGGTTTACACAATTTAAAAAAAAGATGTACTGAAAAATGAAGATAGGAATATATATTGAAAACTACAAATAGCCGAAAAAGAGTAAATTTAGGGTGTCCGTTAAAATCAACATTTTGCCTGCAGTAAATATCGATTAAATATACTCTAATGGTTGTAAAAGTAAGAGAAATGAGTTCCTCAATTGACACAAATAGTAATAATCGTGTTAGTGTCGTTGGGAGATTTTTACTACCTAAAATTGCCCCTTCTCACTGTCAGACCTAATAGATGGACTCTCAGCAGCCAAATTCTTATATCCATCCAATTCGCCTAGTTTCTAACATTTTGTAAATTATTGAAACATTAATACATAAATGGGAGCTTCCAAGCAATTAAGAACATGGAAAACCGGAAATCCCCCGAGATTGATAAGATCCAGATTTATTGGATTAAAAAATTAACAGCATTACATTCCCATTTGGCAAAGGCTGTTAATAAAAGTTTAGAAAACCCAAAGGAACTCTCGGAACACGCGGCATCACGTATTTGCTACCCAAAACAGAAGACAGCTCTTTAGAGAACTACAAGTCAATCACTTGTCTGCAAGTATTGTACAAAGTTATAACTGCAGCCATAACTGACAAAATGTAATAGACACCTAGCGGACAAAAAGAATGTCGTAAAGGTTCCTAAGGCTCTAAGGAAATCTTGCTAATAAAAAAAGTCGTCTTGAATGATGTAAAGAAACGAAAGCGTAATTTAAGCATGGCTTGGATTGACTACCAAAAGGCCTCGCAAAACTGGTGAGATGGAAGAGCAGGCCTCTTGGCCTGAGTCTCGCCGCGTAAAATAAGGCAATTCAATTCAAAGAGCTGACGTCGATCCCCGTCTGACCACAGTCATTTCACCAACTACCGAAGGGCGACGAAACAGGCGATTTGAATTTAGCTCAGAGGCTTCATTTAGGCTTGAGGATCTTTTACATGGAATAAATCTACTACAAGTGACAGCCAAATTTACTTCCCCTCCGAAGGAATGTGTACGAAGGATTTTTTTTGCCCTTAAAAATCCACGGCTTCGACCGGGTTTGTACCAGCGAACTTGGGTATAACAGTCCGATACGCTAATCGTTGCACCATCGATGCCGAAACCACCATATTCGCACTTGGTCCGACCGGAATTCGCTTAGAAATGCGAGGAAAGTGCTACAAGGCATCGGCATCTTGTATAGAATGTGGTGGCGAAAGAGGATGGGATGAACGTCGACGCCCCGAAAACCTGTTCTCCTGGTTGGTGGTTGAAATAACTGGATCGCGTGACGTCGCTGCCACAGAACTTTTAACGACAACTACTACGTTATAACATCTTTTTTTTAGTTCCACCGCAGGAAAGTTGGCAAAATACCATTCACCAAGTGGAACCAATTATACTCGTATCTATTCCATTTCCTCTTTTCGCTTCAGTTAAGCCTCTCTTCTCTCCTGTTACACAGTCTGAAATCATTTATTACTTGATCCGCTTTAGTTATCTAAAGTAAACCTGACCATACTGAGGTCAGTTTCTTATGAAGAATTATTAGAATTCAAGTGTTTAAATAATCCAAGACTCATTAATGACAGCAATGATCAGTTTCGTAATAAATGTTATTGCTGAATACAACACAAGTGATTTATAATCCAAGGCCTCCTATGAACTACAACAACTAACACATTTTGTGGGATGAATAGTTAAATTTAAACAAAAATTAATGTTCTTTGAATTTTTTACAAAATAGATAAAATATGGTACGATATTTGAAATCGTACGATATCGAAACATCGTATTACAACAAATTTAATGGGTTATTGTATCCTTACATCTGTTAGAGTTACATGTAAAACCTTATTTATCATATTACAACTCTCGATTTATCATCAAACTCGGCCTGTCGACTTCGTTTTGCACTTTCTTATATTTATTTCTTAAATACACATTTACATTTCCTGTGTTCACCGTAGAGCGAAGACCAGTGAGTCAAAATACAGTTGTTACGTTCCGTCTATTTTCACTTGACTTGTTCGTACTTCATGAGCATATGTGGGAGCACCGCAAATGTTGATTAGAAAAGAGAACAACCGCATTAGTGAGCGAGTCTTACTGTTGTAATGACCCGGAGAGTTGGCTCAGTGCATTAACTGTTGTCACTGCAATGCCTCTGACCGGGAGGTCCTAGGTTCGAGTTTCGACGGCGACAAAATTTTCGACACTAGCTTCCCAGCTAAGTCGAATTCAGTCGTTGTCTGAAGGAGAATTCTAGCGGCCGGCTATATTGGTCTGTATTTGTCCGTAAATTCTCCGATCAACACCAGGCGACTGCTAGAGGAGTACCCTAACAAACGAACCACGAACCGCGCGCGGTCTTTCCGTCCTCTTACTCGTCCTACCCTCACTCCTTACATACACACACTAACATTTACTTCTCTACCAGTCATGCCGGGAGACCGAGCTTGTCCCTGCTGGAACGCTGCCCCGCTAGTGGGAGATATCGCGTGGGGGAAAACCCTGCTAGTCGACGGCAGGTCGGCGCCGGATCTCGCCACCCAGCGGGGGAAGATCACCGCCACCTCCTGATGGAAAAACATGCACTACTCTTACCGGACTAATGACCTCAGTAGTTGACGCGCCCGGAATCACTAATAATCAATCAATCAATCCAATGGATGACCAAAGGGTCGTGGCCTCTTTGGGAACGGTTGCTCGAGCACCCGTCAGTAAAGAATTCGAATGGAAATGACCCCTCTACAACAACGACCCTCTCCGATTCTCCCCAAAGGGGCTGCTTTGAGCCGGCTTTTAAGCTTAATTTACACGATTCAATTTCCATCTAATTGCTATTGTAAAAACTAGACAGACTACGACACAATAAAACAGCCACCTTTCTCAATCCTGATTTGACTGATGATTGTTTAGAAAAATGGCTTTAACTGTAGAATTTGTATATTTCGTCACTGATTACAAATATTAATCTTAATATTCATTTCATGTCGACAATATTATTTTGAAATGAACAAAATGCGTTTGTATTATACGTTTTAGTTTAACGTTACTATTTTCAATACAACTTAACTGAAAACGAAATGGATAGAAGCATCCTAGCAGTTCGACGCAGCTCTCCTGTCCTGTCCTTTGGCTCGACAACCCGCTAATGGCCTTCCTTGGCCGACCAGCGGTAACCCAGCCTCTCGGCTTTGAGATGAGGGGCTCGCGTGGTTAGCACGGAGACATCCCTCCACCGTATACACTAGTCTTCTTAATCTTAAGTCTGGCTTTCTCATCGTCACACAGCAACTGATACTGGGACATTTGTAAGGAAAGCGCAGTCACAATTTTGCCCCGACTTGGAATCAAACCCGGGGTTGCGCCGTGGACAACGAGCACGCTAACCAATGGGCCACCGGGCGGTAGTCCCACGCAGCTACCTTGGAATAAATAACATCCAGGCCTATGTCGCTGTCTTAGAATCAATGTTACAAACTTCTAGTGCGTGTAGAGAGGTCGAAAATGATCACTTTTTGTTAACGAACAAACAGTGGGAAATTTCATATGAGGAGTTACATGCATTTATACATGTGACATTTGCCTCTGATTTTATCCAACCCAACACACGTTTGGCAGATCTTTCCATTGAATTTCCTTGACTGCGCCAGAACGTGACTTCCCGTTTGTGCTCACGGGGTCGCCTAAAAATCAGGAGCAAATATCAAGTATAAATCATATAACTCCTTATATGCAATTTCCCAATATCGGCGAAATCATTTTCCACCCCTCTCCATGCCCTGGAAGTATGTAACACTTATTCTGATACGTTATGTATACATACACACATACAAAAAGTTTTGGATAGTTTATCCTTATTGAAGAAGCACCTATTCAAAAACTAAACAATGCAGACTACAACATACTCTAAAGGTTTATTCTTAGTGCCAAAAATGAATTCTTAGTTATCTATAACAATAATTTCTATAAGAAACACTGGTTCGCCTCGTGGTTGACGTACTGTGCCAATCAAGAATACGATTGACACTGGTGACTGCGAATTATGCTATTTTAACCAGGCTGGTCACTTTTGCATGGAAAAATTACCCTTGCTTCAATATTCTTTACAAAATCCGCACAATTATATGCCACCGCAATTGGTCAATACTTAACGCCGATGTAACGTGTGCGAAGTTGTCATATTTTGGTTAAATTAGACTAGGAACGTACTCTATATTTATACTGCGCTTTTTCTAACTTTGCCCCTCAAGGCCCGTCTTCACGATGGAATATGTCACGGTATTTCTTGAGGTTCTCAGTCATGTCAGCTGTATCGCATGATCGTGACCATATCAAGCAGTGCTTGTGATCATGCGACTTCTAGCGGTACGACGAAGAAAGACACGAAATGCCGTGTGATATTCCATCGTGGCCATAGGGGCTTGAGGGGCAGAGTTAGAAAAATCGCACTATACCGTTTAGGTAATTGACTATTTTCTTTCAGCTGCCGAAGCCACTGCTGAAACTCCCAAAATTCTCGAATCACCCAACATCAAAATCAAGAAATACCACAACTATAAATTCCGAACATAATTTACTAAACGCGTAAGAATGACAACTGTGCAACTGGCAGTATTAAACTTCGCGAAAATAGTACTACAATCGATAATCAAGCGAGACGTTATTTCATCGCACATTGATGTCCAAGTAAATTTCATACGCTTTGTTTCTTCATCCACTGTCATTACAGAGAAACAGTACAGAGTAAGAATCTCCATTTTGAATCCATTTTAGAGCACTCATTGAATGGAAATTGTTCCGTGTAAATCGAGCGAGCGCCCCAGAACCCGTAACCTCTTGGACACGCGCTGCGCTGTAGCTACCACGCCAAGAAATGAGTGATTGTAACTGCGAGAAATGTAACTACTGCTGTGAGGCAATGTTTCTGCTTTCTAGACTTTGCCGTTCTCTTGCAATGATCTATCCATTTTTAACGAGTATAGAAGCCTTTCTTTAATATTACGTTGGTAAATAATCGTGGATCATGCAACAGAGAACTGAATAACATTGTTCGGAGCGTTTTCAACCAGAACGAAACATTTGAAACGCTTGATTATTTTTGATGTACAGTTTTGTTTGAGAATGTTGTAAATCCTATTGATTTTCAGAATATTTTCAATAATCTTCAATCTGCACATTTCTTCATTCATTCCATGAATGAGACCTATGCCAATTATCAGAATTTATTTAATCTCGCAGATTTCCCTGGGTCCCAAAACTACATAATGCATCTGTAGGTTGGACTTTTTAACATACTGCAGGTCCTTCGAACACACTAAAAACTTCGCCATTGTTCCAGTATCTACAAAAGGAAACCTTTCTTCTCTACCAGAAATAAAATTAACGGATATGGATTATTTCCCACTTATGTTGGCTGAAACACCGGTAAAAGCCCACTGACAAGGTTTTCGTTACCGGCGACCGCCGTCTGGCCCTCCCTTCCTCCTTTGCTCCAGCTCCTATTCAGAGCACCTTATCTCGAAGGGCAGAGCTGCTCCGACGTCATTCCTTGTCCAGTTGGCAATCGCTGTCCTCGTGCATTGATTTTCCGTTACATAAAGAGAGTTGAGGAAAATTCGAGCGTGTAATAGAAAAGAATTCAGATGAAAGAATTAGAAGAGAGAGACAAATACGGCGTTCCTATCGAATCTCTTTACGACGCTCCTATCGAAACTCTCTGCCCCTTCTTTACATACATTATTTGTCCATCTGAGGCTATTTCTTCTCATCTATTTCCTGCCATAAATTCACCAAAAGTCAAAGTGCTGTATTCATTGTAAGTGTAAAAGGATTCGTTTCGTGATCTTTATAAATATTTTTATATCTTTACATGCGCGTTTTTGTCTGATTAAATATTTAAATTTCCCCCAGAATATTTTATATTTAATACAAAGTCAAAAAAGCCGTAGAGGAGGCCATTGTGTACCGGTGTGCCGTTAGCTGCAGAACACTCACCCCCAACGCCGCGCACTGACCGGGACGTCCCAGGTTCGAGTGCCGGCCACGGCAGGATTTTCGACACTAGCTTGTCAGCTACTGGGTCAAATTCAGTCGCTGTCTGGAGGAGAATTTTAGCAGTCGGCTGCTCTGATCGGTAGTTTTCCGTGGTTTGTCCGGGCAACATCAGGCGAATGCCGGAGCGATACCGAACTAAACGGGCCACGGACTGCGCGCGATCTTTCCTTCCTCTTCCTTGTCCTTCTCTTACCCCTTACTTACACACATACACTAACATATACTACACTACCATATGCCGGGAGACCGGTCGGGAGCTTAGAGCTTTGCCTTCAGAGGCAGTGCCCAGGTGGTAGGAGATACCTGGTCGAGGAAAGCCCTGCTATCTGACTGTACGTCTGCGCCGGATCTCACCATCCAGTGGGAGAAAATGACCGCCACCTCCCGATGAGAAAATATGTACTACGCTTACGGGAGTAATGATATCGGTAGTTGACGCGCCCGGAATCATTAACAATCACTCAATTACTAGAAAAATTGTAATAATTTGACAAACCTTGCATATAAACCTTATCTAATATTTCACGTCCAGTGTTTAGTACTAACAATCACTCAACCGATCGCTGTCTGTGGCAGGTGGAGGATTCGCCCGACAACTACCGGCGCGTGGCGGACGACTCGGACTCGTTCGAGCCGGACACGCTGGACCGCAAGCCCAGCCGGCGCAAGTGGGCCAGCCGCAGCATCGTCATCGAGGAGGCGGGCGCGGGCGCCGGCGCGGGCGCGGGCGAGGGCGAGGCGCACTACGAGCGCATCCGCGAGGAGGCCTTCACCGACTCCCTCGAGCGCCCGCACATCCTGCTGCGCACGCGCGGCAGCTTCCGCAGCGACGCCGCGGCGGCGGGGGCGGCGGACGGCGGCAGCGGCGCGGGCGCGGGCGCGGCGGCGGCCGGGTTGCTGGGCGGGCTGCTCACGGCGGGCGGCCCGCTCAGCCGCGGCTTCGGCTCCCTCAGGGAGATCTTCGAGGCGCGGGCGCGCGCCGCCCCCGCCGCCACCCCCGCCCCCGCCGCCGCCCCCACCCCCGCCGCCGCCCCCGCCGAGGCGGAGCGCAAGCGGACACTGTCCTGGAAGCGCGGCGCGCGCGCCACCGCCGCCGCCGCCGCCGCCCCCGAGTACGAGGAGGCGGGCGTGCTGCTGCACCCGGACCTGCGGCAGGCGCGCCGCCAGCGCCGCCCCACGCCGCCCAGCGCCGCCACCAAGCCCCTCCGCGCCGCCGCCGCCGACCAGGAGGAGGAGGCGCTGTACGAGGCGCCGCCCCCACCGCGCCCGCTGCACCAGCCCACGCCCCCGCTGCCGCCGCGCAACCCGCGCCCGCCGCTGCCGCCCAAGAACGGGGCGCGCGCGTCGCCCGCGCCCACGCCCACGCACACGCCCACGGCCACGCCCACCGCGTCGCTGGGCCGCCAGCGCCGCTCCTCGTCCAGCGCCAACGCCGCGCGCCGCCCGCTGCCGCCGCTGCCGCCCGCGGCCCCGCGCCCGCGCGCCTACAGCCAGGGCGCCGCCCCGGCGCCCTCGGACACGCTGCGCTCCTCGCACTCCGACTACGAGGCCTTCTACGCCGCGCCCTTCGACGACGAGGCCGCCTCCGCCGCCTCCTCCACGCTGGGCGCGCGCGTCGAGCGCAGCCTGCAGCGGCACCTGGCGGCGCCCGCCGCCCCGCCCCCGCCCCCGCCCGCCCCCACCGCCTCCCCTCCGCGCCCCAACGCCTGGCGGCCCAAGCCCGAGGACTCGGGCTACCTCAGCGCCGACTCCAACGACTCCAAGCGGGGCGGCGGGGGCGGCGGAGGCGGCGGCGTCAGCGAGACGGACGACTCCCTGTGCGACGGCGCGAGCGAGTCCGGCGGGGAGAGCATCGCCACCGACTCCTTCTTCTTCGGCGCCGGCCCCAAGGCCGCCTCCGCGCAGCCGCCGGCGCTGCCCGGCGACGAGGCCGCCGACAACAGCAGCGACTCCGAGACCGTCAGCTTCGTCACCGTCGCCGCCAACAGCCGCTGCGGAACCGTCGTGCGGTGAGGCCGCGTTCACAATGCGGACTCGAACGCAACGCAAACTTAGCCCGAAACTTTACGCGTAAAAACAAGCATTCACAATAACCGACGTAAGCTGGAACGTAAGTTTCGCCTGAACCAATGAGAATTTAACGTACTGAAACTTGATCTATTCGTTTCTAGAATGATGGAAACATCTTTCCACCATGGTTTCTCGTTTATTTTTTTCGACTTTCCTATCGATTTGTCTTTTCTGTCGATACGCATGCGAGTAGCTATTCTAGTAGTGCTCGCATTTCCTCCATCTTATATGCAAGGATTCTCATATACCAAATTCACGAGTAATTCGTCGAACATAATTAGTTTATTCGCCATGTCATGCTAAGGTAACAATAAAAATTGCCCAAATTCTTACTTTCAATTCACTACACGCATCAAAACCGTTCGCAAGCTAGTTCTCTAAATTACAATAACAAAATGACATAACCACGAACTACCTGAACAGAATTTGACATCGACCTTCCACTCTGCTCTCTGATTGGTGCCCGGTGAAATTCCGACGTAAACTTAACGTAAGACCTCGGAGCTAGTGACCTTACGCTTACGAATTTACATCTACGGTTACGTCAAGGCATTGTGAATGGTCTCGCTTAATAACTCACTTGTAGGTTTTTGCGGCTACGTTACGTTTACGTTTAAGTTTGCATTGTGAATGAGGCGTGACCTGACCTTCCGTTTGCTCCTCGCACCAGCGAAAGGACTTCGCGTGCTTCCCTGCAGTCCATCAAAGCAGGAATGCGACATCGCCGACAAGACATTCGTGTTTCTAAATATCGACACTCAAAATTAAAACATTCATTTTAATAAAACATCGACCCAAAACCGTCGATGTTTTTACAACTGGATTATACTTGGATTTATTCAAAGCTGCGTCTGATGTAAATCAGCTGTTACGTTGTCATCCAATTGGAAGGTTGAACGCCATCATAGTGACTCACTGTAGTGACGTGTAAGGTCCCGATTAGACGGCACCGTAACAACTGATGAGCTGCCAGAGGCAGCTCTGAATAAATCGCAGTTTGGTAACCATTGAAATTCACTCGGGGGGCAGGGATTAATTTGAATGTGATATAGTTTATTAATTTTATGTGAGATTTAATTGGCAAAACGAAGATAAAAAATGATCAGAACAATTAACGAGACTTGGATGATATGATGTAATTCAAAAATAATATAGGCAGTTTTTAATGACAAAAATGCGGATTATATTTATTTTCCACCCTTGATCACATTGGTTTGAAGAACATTCAATTTGTAGCTATCTTCTAATTATAAATAGATTTTTTTTGCACTTTTTTCTTTTAAAAAATATCCACCCCGTAAAAAAGGCGAATGAGTCATCAGTGTTAAAAAAATCGGCTTGAAAAAACGATGTTAAAAACATCAGTGGTTTTATAAAAACATCGATGTTTTGAAAACGTGTTGCATCTCTAGATCACAGGTCAAAAACAAGCTCTTGAGATCTTTCTGGTGGAGAAAGGTCAATTCACGAAAGGACAATAAAAATCCCTAACAACTCACAGTTTGAATATGACCCATCTTTTGATATCAATAAAACATTTTACAAACAATAAAAATGAATCAAACTGTGAAACACGTTAGCAATAACTTACGACGTGCCAAATAAAAAACTAACAATTTTTTACATGAAAATAATGCTTGAAATGTGAACAGAAAGCTGAATAAGAAACTGTGGTTACAAAAACTGCATTTAAAAAACAATATTAAGTTGAAAACAACAATATATTTTAATTTAAATATCACTGACTTCAAGCAGAAACATGTGAAACTGATGTTAAAAAAGCATTTATTCACAAATCTCTGTATTTCATGATACTTTTCAATTCAAAAACTCACAGCAAATTTATGAAACATGAAGAAGTTCGACTGTACAAATTATTTTCTCGTTTTGATGTTATTTTTGATACTATAGTTCAGAAGTAAAGACAAAAATATAGGTATAACTTTTTGACATTTCTTTGCTACCAATCTTCTTCCATATTTGGTTCTAGTAATCCTCAATATTCTTTTGATTCAATTAACAGACTTTTAGAGTAAGAATTATCTTCCGTTAATTACTTTACATTACATGTCATTACCTTCAAATAAAATATTTTATAGCATAGACAATCCAATGATAACTGTAGCACAGGGTTTGTTTACAAATACCTTTTAAACAGACTGTCTTTCAATTGATGAGAACTGATTAATACTGTTGATCAATAAATCATCACATTCTAAATTAATATTCAATTTTTCCCTTCAAATCAAACAAATAGGTGACACTAGTAAGCAGTTAAGAATTTCTGACAATTTAAGGTGAAATTTTTGTAATAACACCTAACCTACTCACATGTTCAGTAGAAACTAACATAACACTATTTCTAAATTCAGTATTCTCAGACTGCAATTATTTTTTCCAAAAAATGTTAAAATGAATCAGATGTGATAATTTTATATTGTGTAACCCAACAGATGGTTTAATTTTAGTAGTGTGAATTAGAAAAGTATCATATGAAATTGTAATTATGTCAATCGTTGATGGTTGTGAAATAGTGATAATCATAATATTGTTAAGTTATTTATCTTCATAATTTATGTGCGATAAAATTGTGTATATTGTAAAGCATTATTTATGTTTCTCTTTAATGACTGCTGTAAATACTGATTTCATGTTTTTATTATATTTTAGTACCAACATCCCATAAGCTGTTGAACTATCTTGTATATTTTATGATGATGTTATGTAATATCTGTGTAATTACGAGGGCCGACAGTGCAATCTTGTACATAGTTCATTTTTATAAGATAAGTAACTGAAACACAAGCAGTTTATCTCCCAGTGAGACTGCAAGTTTCTGTACAGCACACATCCGTGTACTGCAGTAAAGTACAGTTGTAAAATCACCGATCCAAAAGAGCTCAAATACTGATTTAGGACAGAAAATTGTATCATAAAGTGAGTCAGGATAAGTATGATGCAATTTCTGTTACATTCCCATAGACCCATTACAGAAATATGTTTTCCATTTGAAATCATGTCAACTTTGTAATTTGATAAAAGAAGATAATTATTTCCCCTGAATGTATGTGGGAGTAATGTAGAATGTGTCTCCCCCTTGCATTCTCCAACCTACTTAAGATTTGAAAATTCAATATTAGGAGACAACGCAATTTTCAGAATTAAAATAACTGAAATTTTAAACATAGCATTAATAACAAATAAGAATGATATGGGTGGAGGTTTTTAAAAGTTAGCCCATGGCAAATTTTTCTCAATGTAAGTGAGATCAGTTTTCATTTCAAATTATTGATATTTTTTTTCTCATTAAGTGTTGAGAAAACCTCATATGGTTTTAAATAAATGATTGTTGACAACATTTCTCTTTTTTTGATTTGTTTTGTGTTCATAACTAGAATAAGAAACTTACAAACCAGTGTATTTTCAGTATAAGAATCCACCAACCAGTGGTGGATCCACAGAGACCACATGGGCACATGGTCCCCAAAAACCAATTTTTTTTGTAATTATACTCAATTTACCACTAAATGATAACCACGTGGCCTGTGTCTTAATTTTTGGAAGCCTCAAACAAATACTACATTTAATTACCATGTGGCTTATTGCGTAAATTTTTAAGGCTTGCAAATGAATACTACTTTTAATTAAAAGTTAAAATAAGGATGAATATTGTAAATTCTAAACTGAGGAAACGACTTTCTATCACTCAGTGACAGAGAACTGCCTTGAATTTCTTCTTCCAACATTAAAGACAATTTTGACAATTTAGTGGCCAAGAATCAGTTAACTCATTAACAGTCTTACACGAAATTCAAGAATATTACAGATCTTTGTATTATTCATTAACAATGCAAAATGGAAGATAAAGTTTAAAACATGTACCCTCATGGAAAAATAATATTTTGCGTCGAAAATGTCTTGGCCCGAGAGATTGATGGCGATGGAGAAAGCCTGCCTGCGCTATCTAATGAGGTTTTTCGAAACTACGTTCTCTAGACAGAACTATTCAGATTAAATTTATTTTATCGGAGAGCATATGAAATAATTTAACTTCATTAAGAGGTAAACAATAGAACGGAATTTTGAGTGCGTTTTCACAGAAAACATTTGACTTTTCAAAAAATGTTACATGACATTATTTAAAGCGCATGAACTCATAAATGCAATAATGTGAACAAATTGCCGCTAATGTAAACATAAACGACGAGAGAGACAAGTCAAAAACATTATATTTTTGTATTTTTTGAAAAAATAAAATAGAGAAATATGGCATTCATGTCATCTAATAAAAGTGCATTTAGCACTAACCCTACCAAAAGTTGAAAGAAAAATTTGGAGCCGTTTTTCGGGGGAAGGGAATCGAGGAAGTCAATGATAATGAGGCCTTCACCATTCTCTTAAACGTTCTTTGCACTATCCAACAACAAAACTTAATCAAAACATTTTGAGAATGTTAATTTTTTTAATTTTGAAAATGTCCCAGGGGTTTCATGTAAAGTACCCCCCAAAATTAAAGTAACGATTTCAAATTCAAAGGGATGCGACGTCAGCCAGGACAATTGGGGATTATCAGTTTTGGAGAAAATCAGCTGAACGGTTTATGCGCTAGCGTTGTGCACAGACCAGACATTTTGCCGTCAAACGATGTTTCGGTATGAAGGACGCACTAAATATGAGTTCCTTGGCTACACTGGCTGTTGTTAGAGGATTTTTTTTCTATACTTAGCAATTGTATTTATCCACTTTTTCGTTACCAGGGCCCGACAATAAGAATTTTTGTGACGAAAATTCCCCGTTTTCCGGCACGTAAAAAATACTTAAAAATCGAAGTTCATGCTTAGAGATAAGTCCCATCAAATCGTATACCGATGTCGTGCATCATATTCCAGTGTGACAGGGAAATTCCTACTTTATTTCGTTCTCATATTCGACGATGTAGTTGGTGGTATTTGAACGTCGAAAAATACGCGAGATTATGAAGAAAGTTTACGCCAGTAAAAAAGGCGCTTTTTAACATTTTTGCTTCGGTTTTTCTCCTTTGCCGAATGGATAATACATCTGAAGGTCAGTTAAATATGTAGTAAGTTTACAGCAGTATATATTTCGACGAGTAAGGCGTGTGTATCGTAACCTTTTCCACGTATCTCTTCTTTTTTACATATAGCGGTCTGTACCGCTCTGAAGTTTAGCTAGTTTAAAACGTCACGAATCTACCCTCTCAGAAAGCCAAATTACAGCTGCACATTTTTTATTTTTATCATCATTTAACTAGTGGAGTGCGTAACCGGCTTGTCTCGATTCCGCGTGCCACGGCTTTGATAGCTGAAAATGAACATTTTTAATAATCATAATGTTCAATAAATAAACATTACTAGAGTGAGAATTTCTATGATTTTGTATATTTTTGTCCGTTGGTTCAGGGCATAGCTACGTGAAATTTCTCGACGATTGGTTAGACTATGATGCTATATAGATTAATATGTTAGTGCACATTTGGTCGATTTTTCCTGTCGGTGCATATTCGTGTAATTACAGGCGAATATTTTGCATATTTCGTTAAAAAAGAGACTAATCTATAAAACTTTTCATCTTTTCAACGAATCTTATGTAACTGTGAGCGTTCATTGATTCGAAAGAGCCAGTCACAGTTTCGTTTTTGTGTCTTCTGTATATGATAAAATACTTGTGCAAATGTGGGATACTTCTTGAGAACGTATTTTTTAAACCAATCAGAAGAAATTTAGCAAGACATACAATGTACTTCACTAAGGTGAATATTTACTTCGATTATTTCTCTCGTGAAATAGTTTAGATTATAATACGTTTGCATAAAAAATATATCTTTTCATTTCATTCCAAGAATTTTATCAAGACAGGTTTGCAGAAGAAATGAAATATTGTTAATATTAAGTGCATGTTAAAGGGCATATTTCAGAACTTTTAGGTCGTAAATACATATTTTTAAAACCATATTTCAAGATTTTTAGGGCATAAAAATTCGCTCCCTAAACTTTACCATTTAAACTCCATGTTTTCATCAAATTTGTGCACCTAAAAGTTTACTATATATTTTCAAACGAAACCACTTATTTTTTCGACATTCGCTCCATGATAGTGGATCTGATTAGAAATTTTCTAATTTTGACATCGAATTCGTAATCAGGGACCCCAAAAGATCATAATATACATATTTTCGTACGGTTTTCTACATAGGTGGTTAATTATAACCAGGTTTTTGTTCAGTTGGAACCAGTATGCGCTGCTCCACTAGCCCCTACGTTCCCGCGGGGGACGCAACCCACCTAACAGGGCGACGCTAGCTCTTGCTCTTCCTCTCGCTCTCTCTCTATTTCCCTCTCTCTCTCTTTCTCTCTGAACAAAGTGAACTTGTAAACATAATACAGTAGAATCCCGGTATTCCGAGGGAATTGGGGTTGTGGTGTGTTCGGATTCGAAAATGTTCAATTATCCGAAAAAAATGAACCGAAAATATACAAATACTTCTACAGGACTACCAGACACAATGCAACGTAGTGTGTGATGTGAGAAAACGACAACGTGGCGTAGCGATCGCATCATCGCATAACATAACATCATCAAGCAGGTTCAGTTCCTTACGGGAAGAAAGAAAGAAAGAAAGGAAAAATTAAAAAAAAAAACATTTTGCAAGTTCCATGGCTGCACATCTCACGTCCTTCAGGGAATTCGAGTCTATGGGCTCGTCAATATTCTTTAGCATGTAAGATTCGTAGATACATAAGATAAGTCTGGCTTCATGCCATTACATTATAAGTATGAATATCTAGCTCAATAAATATAGTTACTCATAGCCTGTCTGATTTCAAACCGTCGCTCAAAAAGCGTGGTCGTAAGTTCCCAATTTACCTAGCCAAACCAAAACTTCCTTCTAAAAGCTACGAAGTAATTAGGAATAATTTTCTTATAGACGCGGTCCATCCCCTCGCCCTGTCACGATGGAAGCCACTAATTAAAAAGTGATATTAAACTTGCAACTGTAGCGTACAGGTGAATTTTTCCACAAAATCGAAGAAAAAAATAAATACAGAATTAGGATTCTCACCCCACCCCCCACGGAAAACAAACATGCAGTGAGAAAGCTATAAATTCTTCAAAATCTACAAATTGTAACTTATTCACCACACCAGAATGGTACTTCATAGTGCCAACAAGCCGTGAGACTCGCTGTCACATATGGTAATTATTAAATACGTATAAAGGAATATGGTGATTTGGTTTTCCAGTCCACCTAAGAGGGAGTAAAAAAGTTGTTTTAATTTACTACAGGAATATATTTCCATTTACCAAAAGACAACTCATTGAAAACAATTTGTTTTCTATGAATTTATTTAATCTCATGCGAAATGCCGCGATATATTCCATCGTGAAGACGGGCCTTGAGAGGCAGCTATGGAAAGATCACAGCATACTTTCCCGCTAGTCAGCGAATATTTATACACCGATGACGAGGTCCATTAAGGTGGAGGGCCCGACCACCACAGCAGAATGAAACTAAAACAGAACCAGAATTTTTAACTATTTATTTACTAATTTATTACCGCAAAACTTTTTTTTACGGCTTATCTTCACCTCTCCCCTAACACACACAAACGGGTGACAGGCCCGCACACCATAGCATATTCAAATAAAACTAGTACCAGAATTGTTAATTGTTTATTACTAATTTACTGTCAACTAATTAACTGTTTTAAAAGTGTACTCATGTGTTGAATGCGTAGTTTAGTTCAAGCATGTTCTTACAGTATCTGGCATTGGACTTACTAATGAATCGTAGTGTCTGTTAATGTTATACTCCCGTTCAATAATTTCCAACACCCAATGGCCTTGTGTATTACCTCCATACGGGATATACACTGGTAGTATTGCAATTTCAAAATTATGATCGTCGTAAAAAAATACTTGTAGGTATGAAAGATGCGAAGTTAGAATTTTGTTCAGCTATATGTTTTACGTTTTGTTTTCGAATATAAACGTAAATGATCACATGTAAGCTGTTCTTCTGGGTTATTCCCTAAATACCATTCTCAATTAGTTCCGGATATTCTGTCGCAAAATGTTCTACAATTACATTTGATGCCCCTAATTTGCTTAACACTCTCATATGCTTTTATATACATACATATATGTGAATTAGTTATAATCACAGTTAATTCACATGAGATCGACGGGAATCGAACCCGGACCTCAGTGGTGAAAGGCGAGCGACTTTGCTCAGAGCCACGAGCCAGCCTGCTTAAATGTATACTCCAGTATTACTTACAGTTCTTATTCGTATTCACTTGATGTTCTTGAAATTTAATGTTCCAAAGTAATTTGCAAATTTATTATAAAAAATACGCAGGAAATACTTAACTCTCACAAAATTCACAACAAATACTGCCAATTCATTTAATATTGCTCCTTTGTCGACAATCACTGTCGCCATTCTCATGGAAGAAAATTATGTCGTGGACTGAAAATAATCGCGGGGTAATGGGGTTTAATCCACGCCACCTAGATTGATCTATTTACGTGGCATTGGTTTAATTCTCCGTCTACCTTGGAAGATCGCATTGCCACAAACACACACAAGTTTATGGAAATTTCTTAGAATTTTCTGTCCGTATTCGAAAACAAATTATCGGTTCCTCACCAGGAGACAGGGACCTCGAATGTCGTATGTCTCCATTGCGGGACGGACAGTGGTCTAATCGTGACGGAACCGCACACACGTGCACAGGCACTTACGCACATTCGAATTACTCAAATACTTTATTGAGATTACCACCAAAAAACGTGTTTTTCCCGTATCTTTGATGAAGCTGGCCTGCCTACCATACGAGAATCAAACGCTACGTGAAGAGAACAAATTTAGTGGGCTACTTTTGCCTCCACAAGGTTCTTTTGTCGCGCTACGGCTAGGCGGCATTTGCAGTATTTAATTTTCTAACAAAATTAATTTCCGCTTGCAAGTGTTTATAATCCGCCATTTGTAAGTTCAAAAGGAAATAACATTCCATAGCTACCAAACTCATAGATTACAGTTTTTAAAATAAATAAACAAATCCCACCTACATGATTCACGTATTTATTTGTCTAAGAATTGTACCACTGCCTTGCCTCTTGAGTTATGAGTCTGTAGTTTTTGTCAAAAATTACTTACTCAAGCATGAGAAAATTTTTTTTCACTCAATAGGGATGTCTATAATTATGTGTTACTACATAGTAATTAGTTCATCGGGTGTCAGTACTACAAAAAAATCACATTCAATACAAGCACATCATTTTACAACACTTTGCCAGATGATATAAAACGATAAACCAGTGTAAGTGCCAACTGAGATCTTTTCTGCTGCATTACTCTTCCTGCACAATCAGTCTATACTGGGCATTAAAAAGGAAAACAATAATGATTTCAACAATGACACTAAAACATTCCCATATTTTCTCCTTCCAGTAAATATTGCTGCACAATAAAGATGTGGAAATTCCGCCACTTGTACAAGGTTAAGACGAAAATAATTTTTTACACTCAGTGTTTTTTATCTTTTATTAGCATACACACGCAACAATACTACTATAAAATAATAATCCTTTTCTTGAGAAAATTATGAAGCGCAACTGTGATGATGTACACCTCTGCCGCAGAGGCAGGCGACACGAGACCTCAGCAGCCGAGCACCTACAATATTGCTCAAAAAAATCACATCACCCCGCTCACAGTTGTAATTTGTAATATAATCCTGAAAATCCACCACTTGATCAAGCGAGTTATGAAGGTAATGGAATCAGAAACATGATTAGCAATTTTTGAGAGAATCACCTTAAAAGCATATCATTCTTTTTTGAAATCTATTTTTAATTATGTAAAATAACTGCATTTTTCTAGGAAGTCAATTCTTAACAACAACTTTCATGGCAGCAGAGACCATACTGAGCAGAAGAAGAAGGGGACAAATTGGGAAGAGAAGAATGTTAAGAAATGTTAGATATTTGTTTCGATTTTGAATTTGAACAAGAAAGGTAAAACATTTCTAAGATCAAAATTAGAATACCATGTCCCAAAATTTCTGTTTTATCTTTCATTTTAAGTAGCACATTGTCATAAATATTGGATAGTTGACTAATTTCAACTTTTGAATTCATAGTGTCATTAAACTTAAATTCTTTGAAATCATTCTGGGATAAATCTTACTTTCATGGTCTATAATATGTATATTTACAAAATCAAATCTGTGATCAAGTTCTATTCTGTTTGGTTAATGAATTCTATTTGTTTGGAAAACACAATGTGTGACTGTCTAAAATAAAATCTGGCAAAAAAAAAAAAAATATAATACAATCTTAAAGATAGTCTGAAGATGATGGAAGATAGTGAAACAATTAAAATTTTTTTCATCATTACATCACACACTTCTAACCAGTAAATAGTCTAATAAACTATTAAACAAATTGAAATAATGCATCAATAAATAAGACATTCATTGCATCGTTGGCACTTGATGTTCTCTGTTAAATGGTGACTCTTGTTCTTGACAAAAATTCCAGTGAAGCAGGAAACTGAATTCGAGTCATGTTCGATTATTCATGTAGTAGCCTCTGAGAATGTCGTCAAAACAATAATACGTCGAAATTCAAATGAATTAGGAGCTCAGAAAAAAATAAAAGCTGTATGTCCAGCCGGTCTTAACGCCAGAGAAGAAAATTCATTTTGCAACGTTGACCCCCTAACTACATCAGAACATAAGGGTTAAAATCTGATTAATCATTTAGTATTGTATGGTATTGATATGGACAATGAAAAGAAGTATAAAGAAAATTGAACAGATTAAGGCAGAATTAAGAACATCTTGAAGGTTTTTTTGCACAAAAGATTATCATATTACATCAGTTCCGTATGTTTGAATAATACGTTGATTATAAGAATATTTAGCTTATTTAATAGCAGAGCTCAATATACATGTTTTTATGAAATAGTGTAGGCACTAAAGATAACAATGAAACTCATGGTCTTTCACATTCTCAAACATACACATAACAATGACAACACTTCAAGTCTTGTTCAATTCTATATAAGAAAAAATATAACAGTATATATTAATAATTGATAAAACACCCATTCACAAACATCAGTGGCAAAATCTGCAAAATAATAGTAGTACAAGTAGCAGTAGTGGTAGTAGTTGTAACAATAATCACAATAATAATAGTAATAATAATAATAATAATAATAATAATAATAATAATTGCAAATATAATCGCAATAATAATAATAATAATAATAATAATAATAATCCTAATAATAATTATTATTATAATATCTTCTACATATTCACACAAGAACAAATAAAAATCTCTCATTAAATTATAAAACAGTGTACAATCAAAGCTTAAAGCATTGAGAAATTTTTGTGCTTTGCACCAACTTTATATTTGAAAGACACTGTAATTACTATGCAGCACTAAAGCCAGATGAAGGTGTTTGTAGATAAATGTATATTAACAGTATTGGTCAATAACCAACCATTTCTCCTGGACTTTTTCCACTTGTTTTGCAAGAATTGGATTACGAACTCTTATTTTAACTTCCAACTTGCCTCCAACTGCTTTGCGACCATCCATTAACTGAAATAAATAAAGTAATAATATAAATGAAATTAAATATAAAAAACACTCCAACAAAAAAGAATGTTGCTAATTTAATCCACTGTTTTTCAAAAGCAAGAATTTAATGAAATTTAAGAAATGCACAAAAGACATAAGCTTTCCAATGGTTTGATCCAAGTTAACACTATTCTTTTGGATTGCAACAAGTTGCAAAGGGGTGCTCAAGCAAAATTTTGGGCATCCAAAAGGCAGCTGACTCTATGAATTTAGGGACGATTACAAATCATACTCATTGACACATCATACTCATTTGAACTGAATTTTCATTTTGATATTACAGCAATAGTTTACATTTGTTTATAAGATCATTCAATTATTTAACAAACAAATTGCTTTGCAGCCAAACTGGTTTACATTACACACATAGTTAAATAACTTTTTTTGCACTTTCAACATTAACTCCAACACTTGTCACATCTGTGAATTGACTTATTTATGCCTGCTATAAAGAAATCTTCATCTTGATGTTGAAGTCAACTTAGCACATTTTCTGTCATAACTCTGTCAATAAACTACTCGTAAAGTAGTACCTCCTTGAATGGACCACACAAGTGAAAATCTGTTGGTGCCAAATGATTTTGCAGGATTGAAGAATGTTGCAGGATTGTTGCAAATTCTTCATGAGAGTCTGTCAACTCTCTTGGAAACCATTTTGCTTATTTTACAGTACTTATTATTAATGTTGTGAATGGCACCAACACTTTTAACAATCCCAATTGTAATCCATTGGTCTTCTAAGAAGAAAGAGTTTACGTGAGTCACTCGCTGGGATTCAGAACAGTGCTGGTCAGTCACTGATGTTTGATCATATTTACATTCTTCTACCTACTTCCAAAAATGTCTACAGTTTGTGCACCTTGTCATGTTTGGTCTTTTGAGGGAAATGTTAACAATTTGTCGTCTTTGGAAAGCAACATGGGGGTTGCTACCCAAATGCAAACACCAGCATCAACTATATTGCATTATTGGTAATTGATTTAATTATTATAATACTATAGGTAACCCACTGAAAATTACAGGATGAAATCTAGTTTCTTAACCAAAGAAAATGTGATAGGTTGCAAAACACATCTTTAATTTTTTGAAAATTGAAAAGATTATGAAACTGGCTTTTTGTTATTGAATTCAATGTATTGTGCTTTATTCTTTAAAAAAAAAAAAAAGTTTAAGGGACAAAAAAAATCTTTGTCTTGGCTGAGATTTCAACTCGAGTGCTAAGATGCGCACCCTATGTTATGAAATCTTGAGAAAAACTGCTGCATTTAAAAATGCTATAATGAATTCTGAATTCTTAATGTTGCAATGATTCTGAAGTAGAACTATCACAATGTAACTCAAAATCACAAAAAAATCACTAATATTTTTTTAAAGTTAAATGACAATTAGCCAATTGGATGCCTAGAAATCCATGCTGCCATTCTGTAATAAAGGGATTCCTATATTGTAAGATTGTTGATGGAAGGTCAAGTGCTTCTGGATGATGCGCCTTGCATATAACAGATGTGTTTGCATGTAAATCCTGAAAAAGTCTGATGCTGTGTAACCGGACGTTCAAAATACAAGTGATTGCAATTCAGGTAGTGGTCAGTAGGGCGCAGCATTGTCATGCAGTGTCTAGGCAACCAAGCTTCCTAACAAACCATGTCACTGTTGAGCCTCCCCATTGGCTAGCGGCACCTATAAACTTGGTAACTTCGCCAAGCAGGAGTTTCAGCCAGCAGCCATAGGTGCATCACAAGCCTGGAGTGACTGCACTAGTGAAAGTCGAGGCAACGCCATTCCAGGAGTTTACACGGTGCCCCACCACTAGGCACCGAGAAGTTGAACCACTGCCGACAGTTTCACCCTTAGAGATTTCGGCTTCCAGCGAAAGAAAACAATGTTTGTATTGTGATATACCAAAATATATATAATATTTTGTTAATAATATTGGCTGTAAATGGGTTGGACAAAAGGGTATGCAAATGGCGATATACAGCCTTAGCAACGCCGGCATAGTGGTTGGCAAGGTAAATAAACTGCACTCAGGTGTTGAATAGGTGGGGGCACTGGCTAGATAGACAAATAAAATAATGTGTGATTGGTCTGAAAAGGAAAGACTGTCGAGGGCGTGGCTACTTGGTTTGATAAGAGATGAATGGATTGGCTAAGGGAGAATAGACTGTCTAATTTTGTCGTTTTGTTTTAAAAAAGAGGAACGAAGGACGGATACCGAAGCGTTGAGGGCGAAAGAACAGGGAGAACTGGACATTCTGATAGTTGTCGTCGAGTAGTAAAGATCGCTCGCGAGATCAACATTAGTGAAGTAGGACTTGTAAGCTTCGAGTGAGACTCAATAGTTTTCAGGAATCTGGAAGTTGATGTGCAACGGGAAGTTCGATTAGGACTTTGAAAGTTTTATATATATTGCGGTTTTGGACTTTAATATTTTACCACTAGTTGGGGGAGACTAAGAACTCTGAATACCAATTAAGAACCAGTAGATATTCTAGTCAGTGAGGGCTGGATGCGTCGGCAACGTCGCAAGATTAGAAGAGAGAAGCGGAACTTGGGATCGCCTACATTCAAGTGAGAAGAGACTGCGGGGCGTCGGCGACCAAGACGGTAAATAATTACTGCAGTACAAAAGATATATTTTAAAACAAGGTCATGACCTAAGGACAAAAACAATTGTTAATAGTGTAAATAAATTGTTGAATTTTTTTTCTTTTGGAAATGAAAAGATTTTCATTTAGTCAATCAAAATTGTTAACTAGTTAGAAATAGATAATTATTCCCTTTCAGATTCCTCGCCATACTGTACAGTTGGCAGATCAAGTAATCGGCTATCTAGGCAATAGCGATTATCTATAACGGGACCCATTGACCCAGCTAGCCGGACATTTATACATTTGTTGAAATTAGCTGTGGAAGCATTGGTCATTTTTAATTAACGTAACCTGTTCCTGGCGCCCAAAATTTTAATATAAATTCGGAACGGGTCATGATTATAACCATTTTAGATGAATGATGCCAACGATCTCGTAAGAGTCTATGACGAGACGTTGTTGGTACATTTCAGTATGTTTACCTTATGTGGCCGTGCGTCACACAGGCCCATATATGTTTGTGTTGTGTTCAACAAATGTGTATCCATGGACAGACATTGTTCTCATTTTCAAACACACAACAGCTATGCAATGAATCATCAATCACTACCGCGACAAGGTCCTAATCCTTCGTAGTACAGAGAACCCCGGTAAACAAATCAACCCACCACTACAGCAAGCATCTGGGAACCAGCAGGATGGGTCCCAGCAACAGACCTTACTGGATTGCCGGGTGTTATTTAAGGATTGGCGCACTGCCCAAAACCCCAGTAAGGTGGGTGCTTTGCAACGTGTAGCAGTTTCACAATTTTGAAACCCATTTATTGAGGAACTCAGCCTTTTTTTGTTTTTAACAATTTTTTTCTAGTCTTCTCCTTGATGGATTCAAATGAAGCTTTACACTTTAGCTCTTAATAATTTATTTTCCTTGCAGTGTTTCAACTTCTTTTGTTTTTCTTCTTTAGGTTTTAAATGATTGTTTCTTTTGGTTTCCCACTTCTTTCAGTTCAATATCCTATGTTGTCATCAATTTATTTTTCTTGAATGGTTTATAACTTTCACTCTTTTTCCCCATTTTGAATATTATTTGTTTAAGTGAACTTAGAAATTTCTCAATATTTTATTTCTCTATTTTATGCATTTTTCGCTCCAGTTTTCTTTTAGATAGGGTCCTGATGCTTTCATATTTTTAAATGAATACTAAATTAAAATTAAAAAATAAAAAGCACTGGACAAAATTACTAAACAGTCACAAGTCAAAAACTTTTTGAACTATTTGAATTCTTATCTTACTGTATAATGATGATATCTTTGACACGCAATTTACTGCACATAGAACTGAAACTAACGGTCAAGCAGAATTGATGATGACGTTCCTAGTTCCATAATAACAATTATGGAAACAAGTTACAAATTAATGAAAATAAACTTACATCAAATGCATCATGAATAATGCATTTAGTTTCTAGAGGCATTAATTTCACTGATGCAGTTCCAATGAGAGAATCTCCACGAAAGAAACCTCTGTAAAATAAATCATAACAAAAATTTACTGCAAGCACAATGAGCATAAATTTAAACACACAAATGCGGCACAACACCAAACCTCCAGCAAGAAAGTTGAGAACCTCTAGCAAGGAAAATTCCCCATAAACCCATGCAACTAAGACAAGTGGGAAAGAAAAGAGCAGTCAGACCACCCAGCACAATTCCAAAAACTGATTACCTTGACTCTTCCGCTTTCCTTTCCCTCTTTGACCCCGACAAACAAAGGAAGCAACACAGTCTGTGCCAAACTGACCTGCAAGTAGAGTGTGTTAGCTTCCATACACCATCATGCAACACATACCTCCTCTTCCCAATGTCATAAATTCAAAACACATAGTAATTTGCAAAGCCTGCAGTGATAAAACCTCAATGCATAATTTGTGAGGGGAAAGAAGATAAGCAAACTTAGGGTAACAAACACAAAGATGTGCAGGCTTAAAACAAAATGATAGACAGCTTTGATATTCAATGATGCTTCAACACAAGTCCATAGTACACGTGGCAGGTTGTGCAATACAGCACCATAAATTTTAGAACTTATTCTCAAAAAGTATGGAATTAATTATAATTTAAAAAATTAAAATTAGCAAGAATACATTTTTCTTAGTTATTAAGAACAATAAACAAATAATACAAAGCAATAAAAAACTTGCAAGTTTTCAATGCATTAGTTATTTTTTCAATGCTCTTCATGAAATACAGTATAAAACCCAAAACAACTGAAACAATCAGGGACTGATAACATGTTATTTCATAATTACTGTTCATTCTGATACAATGAAGATCACACATTCTGCTTCTAAGCAGACGTTTAAAAACATTACAATAGGTAATTCCCAAAAATTGCAAATAAATTAGCACTGATTCTCAGTATTGACACTGAATCTCTGAACTTCCCATTTCAAAATAATTTGTAAACAGAAGTTACCCTTTAAAAGTGTTTTTACACCCAAGCCTTTAAAAGTGCAAGCATCTAACCATGGTTTAAAGCATCTAAATACAGTTTGTATATTCTAAAATTGGCTTAAGAAAGTGCTATAACAAAATAATTGCAATTTCAAAGAGACAACTTGTTTTGTCTCTTTCTCTCTGCAATTGCAAAATTCCTAAGCATTTTACAGGTGCACAATTCACAATTAAATGTGCAATGGGAGCTCTAAATTTATGGCTTTGGCACTGACTTGCAACAACAATTGGAGAATCCTAATTTTAACGTAAAGAAAATGCAGTCAAGATAAAATGGACAGATGGACATTTTGCCGCCATTTGGTTTTTTGGTACCAAGGGCCCACAAAACATGGATTCTGGCTACACCTCGAGTTAGAGGACTTTTTTCCTAAATTTAGCAACTGGATTTATCCACTTTTTCATTACCAGAGCCCTGTAATAAGAGATTTTCTGCCAAAAATTCACAGTTTTTTCCTACAGCATTACATAACTTTCTCTCTACTCTGTAGCAAGAAAGTAAAAAGTGGACACAATTTGCAGAATTTATAAACATTATCATGAGAAAAAAGTAGAAGACAAAAGAAACAACAAAAGACCAACATAACAAACTGGTGGAAGAGCAGTACCTAAGACCGATCTCTGCGAAGCAATGCTTAACACCAGTACTGCAGGTGGGGGAAGATCTGAACAAGGGGGGTAGTTTTGATGTATAAACCTTTAGGAAGTAACACACCACCACAAAGGTTTATTGTGGTGTCAAATAATGTTTCTGCATTAAAAATAATAATAATAAAATGATAAATGAATAAAATTCCTATTTATCCATCAATGATCTCATTTTCCTATTTCTGTATTTTTGTAAATATTTACAAGCTTGTTTGTTAGTTAAATTATCTCATTGAATTATAATACTGATGATGCACATTGGACATCATCAAAGCAGTTCCAGCACTATTTATCACTAAACATAATCTTAAATTTCAATCCAGTTTATTCCACTAGGTTTATTTCAAAGTAGTTTACACAAATTCAAAATTTACGCAAAACTATCTGAACTGATACAAAATTCAATCAATCAATCAGTCTACCAATTTACGTTATGTACCCTCTCAGTCTCAAAGTGAATTTTATTGGGTGGGTCATTTAAGTTCTGGGTTGTCAAAATCTAAAATCAATAAAAGTGCTTTTGTTGAAGATAATTCGGGTATGCGAGTGATCTGCTTGTTTTGTGCGGAGTGCGGCGTTCACTTGTTCATGAATTACCCCCACCACCCGCTGAAAACATAAGATACCAACCATGCACTTCATTCGCTGTTTCGCCTCGCTAGTGCACTCTTCGTGTGGTTGTGGTCACCATGTGTATACCTACATCTAACACAAAATGCTGAGGTTTAATTTCACTCAGCTCTCGGCAATAATTTCGTCGGAACACACTGCTGTTGAATGGATTCAACAGCAAAATATTGTTCCAAAATGTTGCTTTTCAATGCATCAAGATTTTTTTTTGTCTAATCATGTTACAAACAAATAAGCAAGAATTAATTTAATTTAACTTCAGCACTACATGTTAGAACATTGTGAATTTGTACCTCTCTCATATGAAAAATGACGTTCATACACTTTGCTTTTATTGCTTTGATTTTGTGTGAGGCAAACAGTGCCATTTCCATAATAGAATAAAACAAACTGAAGTAAAAAAATTCATTCTGAAAAGTTGCTTTTATTTCAATTTGCATTGCATATTTAAGAAATTATTATGCCTTTTTCGTCTTTGAAAGCCAATTTTAGGTGCCTCAAATAGGTTTTGAAGCCTAAACATTTGATCAATTATAAATACCAATAACACACATTTTAGGATCTTAAATTTAAAAAAAGAAACAGGATTAGAGCAACACAAGCATGAAATAATTTTTCTTAATAAAGTTTAGAACTCAGCCTGATGAATTAAATTTCAGAAAAATATGATGGCTAAGTTAACTGACAGGATTTACACAACTCACAAATAACCAAAATGGATTCTCTCTAATGAAAGTTTTAATTACATTGAAGCACTTTTCAACCACTCACTGATTCATAGATGCTTAGTCTGAAAAAATGGAGCACAAATGAATAGCGAGACTACATTCTATTATTTATGGCTTGCACAGAGGTGTTAAGATGTGGGTTGGGCCACAGCACCACACCTGACTTGAAAATCTTGCTCTGCAGACCTGGCATGCAACATCCTCTAGCGTAAACTTACCCTCTAGACCACACCTCCAACTTCACAGCTTGTCTTTTAAACACTCGCTGGCAGGCTCGAACATTTCGTTGTATTGATAATAGAAATGTCTGATTATATTGAGGATTATTTGTATCCTTTATAATACCAGTCCTGTCTTTCACTGGGGTTTCCTAGAAGAACAAACAAACTTTAGAACAGGCATGACTCATCATTAAAGGCTGTAAAGCAGAGCCTCTCCTGTAGCAATCGCCTCCCAATAGAAATTTAAAAATATATTTATAAAGTATTTATTTGTAAATAATGGTTTTCTGAGTTATATTGTGTAACAATACATCAAAAATTCTTTTTATCAGTTTGATAACTGCCGTCCGTAATGCATATGAAGTTGTTGACTGGGAAGAGAAAAGCTTTAGGCTCCCTCTTCATTCTGTCATAAGGCCTGTGATAAACGAGGAGACGTGACGGCATGCAACCATTGAAGAGGTGTTACTGGCGGACAAAGGTAGCAGCCAGGCAGCCTTCAAGGGTGAAGCCTAGCATCTGAAGAAGGGCATGCTCACTAGATAGCGTTACTATGCATCTCAGCGAGTAGCACTGAGCAGCAAACTAGTTTTTCCAATACATGGTACGACTCACTTAAGATGATGTCTAGAAATACAATATATACAATGAAATGCATTTACAGCCTCAGCCTTCCCCATTTAGAAAACCACAAATCATGACTGCTTTAGAAGTGTGATATCTTCTTGAAAGTATAATTTTGATGGATCTCAGAGATAATTCTTCAAAGTTCAATGCTGATATTCCAAAATGTTTAATTTCTAATATAAAAACTAGGTTCTCCAACAGAAATACTTTCTCATATTAATCACAATTAAAAATGTGGCCACTTTTATCCTACTCTTCAGCTATCCCTTGAAAAAAATCTTAACCAAAGGGTGATAGATTCCAAAAAAATATAAACCTTCAATTTTTTTAAACTTAAAAGATTTAAAGAAACAAAATAAAAATTATTGCTATTAAACAAATTCATATTGTTAAGTCATTAATCATTTAAACACTTTGCAAAATATTAATTAATATTACGTTACATGAAGTATATATTAAATATCTGAATTTATTCCATTAAATATAAAATACTACCTAGTAAAATAAGCATTCAAAGTTTGTCTCTAGCATATATTATTAGAAAAGATATCAAGTGTAATTGCAGGTAACATAAAGTTTGGTTGGCAAATTTTACACAATTATTCTCTCAAAATTTATTTTTAATTTTACTCATATTTACTTAAATTAAAATTTGGCAGTTCAGAAAATTTTTGTTTAAAAATTGCCTAGATTTCATGCAAAATTATGCAACTACCTATATTTTTGAAAAATTGTACATGACATTATTTCCAGATCTGACTTTGCAGAATAGATTTTATTAAAGTAAAATTTCAATCTTCAATATTGTAGTAAAAATTTTTGAACTTTTTCAATTTTTGAAAAATTAGGGATGTTAATAAAAATAAGACCTGTGCCATTATTTTCAGCATCACTTACACTATTCGAATTCAAAGTTTAATTAATAAGCACATACTTTCTCTCATTATTTGCAGTACAGAGAAGCAAGGATCATTTCACATACAAATTGAACATCCCCAATAGCTAAAGGATATCCAATATTTCTATAAATGCAAATGAAACTACATATCATTACATAATATCCAGCATCTCATTTTCCCATCATTGACACTTTAATACATCTCTGTTTCTTGGCTTACCGATCTAAAATTTGTTCATACTTTTTCACAATTAAATGTATTGAAGTCTAAAGCAAAACCAAAGTAAAGAATTCACCAAGTGATTAATGTAAATCATAAGTGTGTCTTAAGTAAAAACCTTTAAAAATTTAAATAATGTAAAAGTAATTTTAGTTAACTAAAAGTTTAGGTCCCCCGAACTAGAAAAGAAAGGCCCCTACAAAATACGTACATGATATGTACTCCTTGGAAATTAAACAAAAGATAACAATTGGACAAATCATAGAAAAGTTTAACATGAGCATGATACACAATCATGAGAGTTTAAGTACAAGAAATAATTATGAAATTATAAAAAATTGAACTTACAGCTGGAAATGGAAATTCAAATTTCACATACGTGTCCACTTCTTTTGGATTTGGTACATTATAGTTTATTCCTTGTACAATAGATAATTCCAAATCATTATCCCCTAGTTCTGTGCAGCATCTGTACAAACATATTTAAAGAATTTTAATGGTATCAAATTAAAAGCCTCTATTATCATAACACATTGGAATCAAAGGGCATGCAAAACAATTGGGTAGATTCTTAGAACCCAATTTATTTACTTTGCTCCAAACTCAATTACATAACTATTATAACAAGCATTTTAATTTTTGTTATTTCTCGATAGAATGAATATATGAATATATCTGTGTGTGTGTGTGTGTGTGTGTGTGTGTGTGCGCGCGTGTGTGGGAATGCACAGCATACTAAAATTCTTCTTCCTTTTAGTGTTATAAAATGCATACTATAACATACATGCACGCACCTACCTGCACACACGAACCAACCCACACCCATGCGTGCGTGCGCGCCCCCACACCCCCCCACACCCCTCACACACACACACACACACACACACACACACACACACCCCACACACACACATACCCACACACACAGCCACACCCACACACACACCCACACACACACACACACACCCCACACACATACCCACACACACACATACCCACACACACAGCCACACCCACACACACACCCACACACACACACACACACCCACCCACATACACGCACGCACGCATACAGGGTCGAGCAGCTAAGTTGTCCATAGTAAATATCTTGAAAACGGTTCATGGTATCAAGATGCTATTTGCGTCATGTTGTTGCAAATGATGGGGCAAATAACGTATTTCGTTTTCATGTTTGTAGCGTATGTAACTTTAGAGATATTGACACAATTTGATTTTTTAAATGGAAGAATATATATTTTTCTCCATCATAATAAAGATCTTTCAAAATGCAATGCAATGATATAAATATTGTTAATTTTTGAAAAGTATTTGTTGCAAAAACTTTGCAATTAGAACTTGGTAAATGCTATGCAGTAGCATGCAAGGATAGCTGACCTTGCTGATTTCCCGTTGAGATTATTTAAAATGGGAAATGCTTATCAACTATATAGTCAATAAAGCTAATAAAGCACTATATTTTATATTCAAGGCTTTTCGATACTTCAGCAAGGATTCTCTAAAAACACTATACACTACACTACGTATGCTTTAGCTATACTGGAATATGGCTCTGAAACTCTTACTTCATGAAGGACATGATACTTTTGGAGGAAGTCCAACGTACAGCCACAAAACTTCCACAACTTCTTAGAAATTCAACTTATGAAGAACAACTATGTAAACTAGACATATCACCTTTTTGTGTTAGGAGAGACTGAGTCGTCATCACTGAAACCTAACAAAATACTTCATAGCATCTACCATGCTCCAGAATAGTTACACTTCTACAGGTACACCACTACCCGCAACCTCAGAGAACACAACATGTAGCTAAAGAAGGATAAATTCAACACGTCAACTATAAAAACATCCTTGTGATTCGTGTAGTTAATTACTGGAATAACTCAGCACTGTATTATTTCACTGAGTACTGTATACCAATTTAAAAGACTTTACTCTTGCCTCTGTGATATTACATTATAAATCATTAGCATTTATTTTACAATAAATTCCAACTATGTTAAATATATCTCAATTGTGCCTACATCAGTTTCCTGCTGCCGCATGTACAAATGAATAAATACCACAAGTAGCAATGACCTGAAGAAAATGTACCAAAAATAAAAACTTTACCTAGAGAAGGAAGTACTGTCAATGCTACTAAAGGTCATGTTACATTTCTTTATAATATATTCATTTAAAATTGCATAAGTTATATACATCATCACTTACTGTACAATATTAAAAGTTCTTGTTTCATAGTGGAACTTTGGAACAGCATCATTTCGTTTGTGAGCGCACTTGACTGCATCAAGGTCTTTCTTTGAATGCAAAGCTAATTGTTCAAACCTATTAGCACTTGATATATCACCAGTTGCTTTGAAATGATCTCTAGTTGTTAAACACATCTAAAAGCAAAACACACAGGTACTCAAAAAAACATCATCATGAGTAAGTATCAAAATTATGTTCAATATCAACTCAAAACCACCTTTGTTTGCCTCAATAAATCCTCTTCTAACTTCTCGTAGATCTCAGAATCAGTTCCAGGCAAGCAGTCTTCCAAATTCACAACATCAAAATCAGTTTCTAATTCCACTTTGTTTTCTGGAGGAATTGGAAGCTGAAAATTACAGATGTGTACAAAATCTCTACATTCAAAATGTTAAAACTTAGAGAATATAAATAGTTGTCTAATAAGATGTGCTTCTCTCTTTAGACAAAAATATTATCTTGTGAGGAGTATCAGTGTCATGAAATAAATTCACGGTCTGCACTAAAAAAACTTAGCATTATCAGAATGACAATAATAGTGATCACCTAAGAGGTATAGAAGAACTCCTATTTTACACTTTTAAAGGGAACAAGAAAAATGGTGTAAATCATGGGAAATTGTAAATGAGGGAAAAACCTTTCGGATATGTATATACCTTTGCACCACTGAGGCTAGTAGACCGTTTGTGGCTAGTACAGACTGTGACCCTAGTGCAGATAGTGACACTTAAGACTGGATTAGAGTTGGGGGAGAAAAGGTGGTGAACAGATTCCATCCTCCTATTGATAGTGCTTTCACTTCACCTATCTGCAGACAAGACTAGCGACTCCTACCATCACCCTAGCTCCTTTTAACCAGGGGAGGGGAAGGGACAGAAAGAAAATGTTATTTCTTTAGGTGGTTTGGAAAGGCCCTGACTAACACCACAACACAGAAGCTACTATCTATTACTGAAACAACATCCAAACCTGCAACCTTCAGTCAAAATTGCTAAGGTATGCCTGCTTTATATTTTTTTCTTTTCAAGTTATTTACATTCAAGTCCACAGTAGCCAAACTTGGCAAAATGAACACAGCACTGACAACACAGCACAGCAAAGAAAAAATTCAATAATTAATAAATATTTCGAAACGAAATTGAATAACTTCAACAGGCTTCTTGTAAAATATTTCTCATATCTTTCTAATATTAACAGAAAATAATATTAACATTCAAAACAGGTTTCTAACAAACTTTACGTCACAGGAAGAAACTTCCAGGTGTTAAAAACAAGAGCAAAGCCTTTAAGTTGTGTTCTAATGAATCAGGAACCTCTCAACATTTTTTTTTCAAAGTTTGAGATCCAGTACAAAATCCATTATCCTCCAGAATTTGAAATCAGATGATCTTCCTTTGTCGAGTAGTGGAGAATATCAAGAACTATTGCTCTAAAATTATAGTAAACAAGAGAATTCACAAAATGTTACAACTTACAGATGTCAGATCTATGGGCAGACCATTCTGAGAAGCTTCGATTAGTGGGTCAAAACCCTTTGCAATCCGCAGGTATTCCTTGGCCTGGTTAATCTCGCCTTTGCGCTTTGCTTCAATAGCTGCTTCTCTAAATTTCTTTTGTCGACTCAGAAGAAGTGCTAGTTGCTTTTCTTGACGGGACTGAGGAGACTTCCGCACTATGAAAAATTAAAATTCTCTGCTCATGATCACAATTTAGGGACACAAGACTTTCAATAATTCACTTTGTTCACCCTCACCATTGGGCTTCACAGCAGTTCCGCTAGGCTCTGCATCTTGTGACGTCTGGGGAGTAGTGGGTGGCTTTGGAGCTGCAGGGGATGCAGGGGTTGCAGGGGTTGCAGGTCCTGCAGGCACGGGGGCACCAGCTGCAGGAGGAGGGGGAGCTGCAGGTCCACCAGCACCTCCTTCTACAGGAATCGGTCCGAAACCTACAGACATTTAGCATATGAGAACTGACAAAAAACATATGAGAACCATGCATAATCAATTTACGTGCACTCTGTGAAAAAAAAATATACATTAAACTCTCTTCCTTTTAAAAAAGAACTATTTCTTAAAAGGTAACAGACATCTAAAAACTGATTTTTTTGGGAATTTAAAATCTTAGTTTTTGTCATGTTTTTTTCTTTATTGAAAAAAGTTTTCATTTCCAGTAGAATCCCTCACATCAGATCCCCTTTCCCTTGTTTTTCTCCAGAATCCTTCACTCCTATTCAATTGTTCCTTGCAATTGTTGTAGGTTCTTCAATAAAATGTAGTATGGTATATATTGTATGTACACCAATATACACTATATATAATTAATTAAAAAATGTTTTATAGAATATATGTTCTCATTTATTTGTGTTTTTACTCATGTCTTATGGTTTCTTCAATTAACCAACCTTTTTCTGTACTGACCCATGGACGACACTTATGAGGGTTTCTACTGTCATCTTAGAAAGATGAAATGTCAGCAGTTCTTCTTATAGTTGCATTAATCATGAAGCTAAATCTCCAGGAGGAGAATGAAACATTTAGGGCCAAATTTATAACAGTCACTTACAATAAAGAAAACCTTAAGGAGTTCCTTTTTTAATTCATAGTCACAACTTATCCACCCTCATAAGAAGCTTCTTAGAGCTATAAGGAAGGTCCAACTTTCACTTATAGCTATAAGTGAAACCTCTCTTCTTCAGTTGAAAATTGTCATAATTTGAAAGAAATGGAAATGAACAACGATTTCCAAGATAATAAGGATTTTTACAGTGGCATCTTTCTTTGCAGCAACAACCGATATTTGTGTGTCATGCAAAACCCATTGGAATGCACAACTATCAAGAATTTAAGAAAAGCTAGCGTTATACTCAGATTTTTGTTGTACACCTTTTAGTAACATTGGTGGCCAAAACCAGCTCTAACTAATTTCACCATTATTGAAGTCTGATTTCACTGCTCTACAAATTTCACCACCATTTAAGTCTCTGTTTAAAATACTACTACTCTTTAAGAAACTGTGTAGGGTAGGTTACCCCACAGAAGGAAGCAAATGACTAGTTCATGGCCAGTTTGACAGAGCACTTCAGGCAGGATTCAAGTGGCTGTGAAACAGTCAATACGCTGTTGTAACGTGAGACACTGCTAGTATCGTACTTAATATAAGTAACATCTACGAATTACCAAATGTGTATAAGCATTTCCTTATCAAAAGTAACTTCTTATAGCTTAAGTATTTCCTTATCATATAAGTGATGACTATGAATACAACCCTTAGTCTAGATTAGGGTTGTCCAACTGGCAGCCCGCAGTGTCATTTATTGTGGCTCGCAAAGGTTATTGGTCAAATGTGAATGTCCCCTGCAGCCATATCCAGCGAGAACATTATGTGCCTAGCACATGCCCCGTCTGGGTCACCTTCCCTTAATGTTAAAATAGTTTGTTTAAATTTAAGGATTTTTCTAGTAAATTCAGGAAATCAAAATCATTGCAACATGCTTTCCTGCATTATGGAGATCCCCCTTTCCCTTGTTTCTCCCCTGAATCCTTCACTCCTATTCAATTGTCCCTTACAATTGTTGTAGGTACTTCAATAAAATGTAGTATGGTATATACACTATACATAATTAATTAAATAACTGTTTTATAGAATGTTTGTTCTTATTTATTAGTGTTTTTACTCATGTCTTATTGTTTCTTCAATTACCAAACCTTTTTCTGTACTGACCCATGGGCGACACGTATGAGGGTTTCTACTATCATCTTAGAAAGATGAAGTGTCAGCAGTTCTTCCAGTAGTTCCATTATTAATGAAGTAAACTTAATATAAAATTAGTTTGCTTAGATTTAAGAATTTTTTCTAGTAAATTCAGGAATTCAAAATTAACACCATGTGCTTCCCTGCATATGGCCTGATATTATGCATGGTTCCATCATCCCCTACCCCGTTTCAGACTAGCCAGGCAAACTGCTGGGATCAACAAAACAGGGTTACATGTGGATCTCCCAATTAATGTAAATATGGCCCGCAACCGTATTCAAGGTTTTAGTTGCGGCCCTTGACGCCTTGCAAGTTGGACACCCCTACTCTGGATGAGCACATCGTAGTTGCAAACCTGGAGGAGTGGGCAATTCATCCACTGGAATAGGCTTTCCTGCTTTGTGCATCTTTATAGCGCTTTCATACTGCTTCACTATTCGCCCCATACGTCGCACTTTGCTCGAATTCCCTTCATCTTTGGCAGCTTGCTCTGCACTTTTATACTTGGCCAGTCTCTGTTCCAAAGCTTCAAGGACTGTGGCCGGTGGGGGTGGAGCATTGAAAGCCGGTTCATCCGCAGCAGGATTTTCCTCTGAAACAAAAGGCATGTTCCAGTATGCCACGTTGATAATAAAACATCAGTGCTTCAAAACACCAAATAAGTTACCATATTTATCCACATATAAAAATCATGTTTTATCCTAAATATCTCATTCTAAAAATACGGAGTTATCTTATATCGGAGATTAGGCCTAGTTGGTTAGGATACATATTTTTACACTACCTTAGGTACTTTTAGAGAGCATTCTGGGTAAAGAAAATACATAATGCCAATTTTCTTTAGGTGAAGAGCTTTTTCTGAGCACTAATGTATTCACCACAGTTCCTTTATAAACACACTATCTAATCACAACAGTTCAGAACATCTTCCATTTCAACATAAATGTTTGTGTGAAACCTTTTTCTTAACTTCACCTGTGATTGATCTCGATATTGCTGTGCTCTGTGCCCCGAGGGATTAATTTTCTAGTAATTATGATAATTTGTGATTTTACTATCACTATGAATAGTAAGAACTAGTTAAAAATGAAAGAAATTCTCAGAAGAACTCTCCAAAATTAGAGTATCTTATATTCAGTCACGTTAAATTCAGGTACACACTGGAGGAAGTCCATTAATAACTATCCATTGGCTGGGAACCTACCTTGTGCAGCTGCAGCAGCAGCATTTGCCATCATATCTGCAACTTCTCCTATCATATTCATACTTCTGTCAGGGGCTGTCTGCTGCTCCCCCCTTTCCGGCACTGGGCCTCTGGCCACCGCAGGGCCTTGCAACTTGTACTCCTGAGGTGGAGGAGGGATGGAGCCCAGGTCAACCGGCTGACCTGCAGTTGCAGCCCTTATCAGAGGCTCAAACTGCTTCACTACTCGCACATACTGAAGGGCTTTATTCGAGTCTCCATTTCTCTTTGCTGTCAGAGCAGCTTCTTTAAACTCATTGCGCCTCGCAACCAACACCTCCAGAGCAGATCTGTCAGAGGAGCTGTTACGAGTCTGTTCACTGCTGGGAGCACTTCCACCTGAAACGGTGTCAGTGCCATCACTAAGAGGTTCGACAGGACCACTTCCAGGCACAGGCACAGAAGCAGGCAAAGGCGAAGGCTGCACTCCTCCAGGGACAGGAGGAGGGGGGGCCGGCCGGCTGGGAACTGCAGGAGAAGGAGCACCTGCAGCAAAAGAAGCCAGCATTCAGTCACATGAAGCTCTCAGACCGGGCTTCTTTGGCCCCTACCAAAACAGGCAATTGACAGTTTGTGACTTCTTGGCTGCCTGGGTGATGCCGTGTCATTGGCTGAGAGGCCAACATTTGACCTGTCATGTTAGAAATGTATAGATCGAAGAACTTTTAAAAGTCAACCTCTGACTTAACAGAAGAGGATGAAAAACAAAACCCCAAAACTGTACTTGCCTTTGATTACAACAAATCTCTAAATAATTTATTTTCCAGTACTTATCATCAGTTTAAATAATACAAATCTGCTGTAATTCTTTCTTAGTCACCAATTCAGATTTTTAGAAATAAAACAAAAATCTTTTAAGACCTGAAAGCGAATATTTCTGCAAGACAAAGCTCCCTGAGACTGAACGTCATCCCTGTAATTGTAATTAATACATATGACTCAGAAACTTTTAATATGCTTTCTTACAAATGTAATCATGCTTAGTCTTTTCTGCAGGTAATGAAGTAGTACCATTAGTAAAATTTTTCCAAAGAGATGAAAGCTTGTACATAAACTACCTCCCCAAATAACTGATGCATGAAGGCTGTGTTATGATCAGAAAGCTTTCATCACATGATGAAAATCCCAATTCTTTAAGATCTTGTAATTGTAAAAATACTAACTTGGCTCATCTACAGATGACTTCCTTTTTACAGAGACAACCACAGGTGGAGGAATTTCCTCTTCATTGATAACGCGACCTGCAGATGCTTGCTTTATCATATCATTCAAAGTTTTGATTCCTCGAGCAAATCTGAAAAGCAGACCAAAATGTAATCTAGGATATAAACATTTCAAATGTTCATAAAATAATCATAACAAGAGAGCACCTTTGAAACACTCGGAACCTGTCATATGAAATTTTATCAAAGCTGTGATAGTCGCATGGGACACTTGTGCGAAACCAGTTTGGAATAACCTTTTTTATATCTCCAACTACATGAGATATCAAAAATGTATAACGACTTTTCTTAAACAATACTTTTGTCTCTTTTCATTTAAAAGAAGAATTGCAAGGATCAAATCAGAGATTTCAGAGATAAAGGTGTCAATATTGTATACCCACATTCTTAAATGGTGTCTGAAGATAAGCGCAACCTTGTTTGGCGGCACCATGCACTTTCACATATATCAAGGTGTCATAAGTACCATAATTCAGAATCAAAAGATAACCACTTCCAAAAACTTTTGCATATTTACATGCTAATACAATCTGCTCTACAACACCTTCTTACATTAACTCACAAAAGCCAAAGAATCTTAGAGAAAGTGAAAGAAAAGTTAGACAGTAGTGTAGAGACTTCAAAAAGAGCAACACAAATGATCATGATAAAGAGCGAAGTGGTAGGCTCTGTATCCAGACAGATGAAATCATTCAACAAGTGAGGGATGAAATCATTCAACCAGGAAGTGGTGCAATTGGCGATTAATGTTTTGGATGATAAATTTAATCTTGTTCTACATGCCAGTATTTATAAATTGTTACAGAAAACATCAAATATCACAAATTCTCGGTGTAGCGTTTACTGAAAATCCTTACAGATCAATACAAAGAGCAAAGAGACTCAAGAGGACGAGCATTTTGGTTCCACTATTGACAAGATGGATACGACTTTAGTTGAGAAGTGTCTGATCATCCATCCTATGGTCTCCACCTTGCCTCTACTTGTTCCTCTTCTTACTTATAAAACAGTGGCTTGTAGAACAACAGTTTGAAGATCACAAAGAACTCATGACCAACATAATCAACTGGTTCAATTGTCAGTGGCGAACTTGGCAAATTTGCATCAAGAGATTAAAGAAGCTGGTGCAGTATTCCAAAATGTGGTTAGTGGTGAACAACAATTATGAAGAAAAGTGAAGAAAGTTTATAACCAACTGTCAATAAAAGCTTTCTGATAAATTCATTTTTTTTTAAAGAACAAACAGCTCTTACTTTGCAAATAAGCCTCATAATTGAAATATTTTCATAAGTATCATACCTTTGTAATAAGAATCATAATAAAAATGAGTTTGTAAATATTACAAATTATGAAAAATTAAAGAGTAATAGAAAGAAGTAAACCAACAAAACCACTAGTTATCGATGCAGTAATACGCTGAAAATGTAAATAAAATGCAAAAAATTATGAATCTCAGTATCATAAATAATCAACAAAATTCACTTCAATGTCATAACAAACAATCAGATGCTTAATAATTCCTTTTTTTTCACAATTAGAATTCCCAAAAGTATGCACTTGCAATTTACACACTATACACAACACATGCGAGCATGCTCTTCTGTACCTTCTAGCGCGGGCAGTTTCTCCACTGCTTTTTGCATTTCTCTCAGCTTCCTCATACATTTTCTGTCTACTTTGTAGTAGAGAAATTATATCTTCTTTGGGTGCTACATTTTGAGGATGACTCTGATTTGATGATGGAGATTCTTCACTAACATCATCATCCACCAGATCATTCAGTTCATTCTGTAATACAAAAGAATTTAACTAGCACGAAACATGAATGTTCATTATAGAGAATAATGTCATCAAAAATGTTCTTAAAATTAAATAACTTGTTTATGCTACAATTACAAATTACAACTTTTTTTTTATTCATTACCAGCAAGGCTGGATCATTTTCATCTACAGAAACATCATCGTCTGAAGGAATGTCCCGTAAACTTTCAGCTACCATAGAGTCTAGATTGACACTAGGATTGGGAGGAACTGGCTCTGGAATAAAATAGAAAAAAAATATTGAACGACAAAAACATGAACCCAAGAAAATGTCATAATTATCTCAGAAAAAAATATACAAAAATTACTTCTTTTTGGTCGAGCAGGAGATGATCCTGAAGTCAAGGCCAGTAACTCAGCTTCGAGAGCATCGTCATCGTCATCATCACCATCCTCATTCACATCAAAACCGGAGTTATCAATGCCAGGAATATCTAACAATCCATACTGCAAAAGGAATTTGACACATTTTGAAATTTGACTATTACACATAACCTCTACCAAATCAAAAATTCTGAAATGACAGCCAGTGCACATATGTAGAAATAAATATTAAACTGGATTTTTTTTTTAAATTGAAGTTTAAATATCAACAATCCCAATCACAAAAACAAACCTTTGATAAGTTCTGTCGCCGACCTTCTCTGACTTCTTTCTTGCGGCCGAACATTTTTCTTTGTCTCAGACCAAAATGTTTCTATACTGGTACGGCATGGACTTGTCGTTTAAACACTCTGACAACTGCAAACAGTTATAGTCAATATTCTATGAAAAGAAATCCAAATCAATATCGGAAACAGCCCTTAACAAAGCCACTTTCAAAACAGTCATTCACTAATCTAGGAATCGTCAGGAATCCAGAACTGATCCAGCACCAATCCAGCACAGCGCACAGCATATGTACTTGGAATTTTATTTCTTGGCTCATGGGTGTCTGTCTTCCCGATGGAATATCTCACGGCATTTCTCATCTTTCTCAGTCGTGCCGCTAGACTTCGCATGATCGTGATCGTATCAAGCAGTGCTAGCGAGCATGCGACATCTACCGGCACGACCGAGAAAGAGGCGAAATGCCGTGAGATATTCCATCATGATGATTGATCCTCATGCGCCAAGAAATAAAACCCCAAGTATGGGTGGATGAGTCGTTCGCGACCGAACAAGTTCAATGGAGATGTTCACAATGACGTCACAACGTGTTTGGCGCGAAAGTGTTAATCTCTTCTGTGTTTGTTTAGGTTCTGACGGCGCATTTCGTTCATAAATTCAATTTGTGAAGGAGACGTTTTACCGTCAAGTGATTTTTCGGTATCAAAGACCGACAAAACATGGATTCTGCCTACATGTTAGAGGATTTTTCCTAAATTTATCATCAGGATTTATCCCCTTTTTTGTTACCAGGGCCCCTGTAATAAGAGTTTTCTGTTGAAAATTCACTGTTTTTTCGCGCATCATTACATAACTTTCTCTCTACCACGGTAGTTGTAGCGAGAAAGTAAACTAGTGGTGTTACAGAATGGCTTTCCTGTTAGTTTTCTATTTCATTTGGTTTCTAGCTATTCGGACTTGCCACCACTTATACTCTCTGCTTGCCACACTCTTGCCAGCTGCCATCCACCGCCGCCCGAAGTACATTTTTTGATATTTTCTTAATTTTTCAGTTCCTGATAGTAGAACGGCAATATTATTTAACTAATATTAAAGAATAGTAAAACCTCGTTTTAAAGGCAAATTTTCTTTGATAATTTTCTTTGATAATTTTGGAGCCGTTTTTAAGAAAACGGCGTTTAAGCGCTACTGGAAATTAGAAATTTGAAGCTCTTTTTCACAGGAAAGTTTTGAGTTTTGCAAAAACTTCATTAAAAGTCAATTGAAGCACTTTAAATGACAAACACAATAGTATTTACAAATTTCTGGAAAGTTGCATATTAACGGTGTGAGAGATCTTTTAAAAAAAATACATTTTGTAATTTTTGAAAAAACAAAAAATGCACAAAAATAAACTTTACGTCATAACAAATAGTATACAATTAGCACTATCCGTTCAAAAAGTTTGAAGAAAAAAATTCGAGCCATTTATGAGAAACTAGCGTTGAGTCTGTGCCATTCTGTAATACCATAGTTCTTACCAGGGCCCGTCAATAACAGTTTTTGTGTCGTTTAAGCATTATTGTAAAAGCTAAATTTGAAACCCTTTTTTTACAGAAATCCTTTGAGGTTTTGAAAAACTTTATTGGAAATCATTTAAAGGATGCTATAAAAATGCTATAATGTGTACAAATCGCTAGAAGTGTGTATTTTAAAGGTGTGAGAGAGATTGAAAAAAATACGTTGGTGTAATTTTGAAAAAGAAACAAAACAATAAAGCAAAATTAAATTTATTATCTTTGTTCAATCAATATTATCTTAAAAAGTTCAATTGTCACTATCCTTTCGAAAAGTTTGAAGAAAAAATTTGAAGCCTTTTTGAAGAAAATGGCGTTTAAACATTTCTGAAAACACTGAATTTTGACCTCATTTTCACAGAAAACTTTTGGGTTTTCGAGGAACTTTATCAGTCATCATTTGAACCACATGTACTCATAAAAGCAATATTCTAAACTAACCACCGCTAATGTAAATAATAATGTGAGAGACAAGTCAAAAAATTAAATTTGTGTAACTTTTGAAAAAAGAAAATAATAGATCAAAATGGCCATTATGTCATCTTATAGAGTACATTTATCCCTATCCCTACCAAAATGTTAAAGAAAAAAATTGGAGCTGTTTTCCAGAAAATCTGTTTTTTGTAATTTTTTCATATTGTACATATTGCACGCAATATTGCGCAAAAACAACTAAAAATTTCAAAAAATGTGCATGACAATAATGAAAGAACTATGGAGAAAAAAATTACTTGAAGGAAAAATCTCTATCTTCAATATTGTTATAGTTTGTATAAACCGAAAAAAATTCAAACTTTTGTAAATGTCGAGTTAATAGTGAAAAACCGATCTGCGCCATCTTTATTACTGTATTCCACTCTATTCTTTCAAAAAATTTTATGAAAAAAATTGAAGCCATTTTTGAGAAAATTTTGAAAATGTCCCAAGAACTTTACGTAAAGTACTCACAAATTTTAAAGAATGTTTTTCAAAATCTCAGCGTTTCGAGTCGAGGCAGATCGACCGGGAATATCCATTTTGGAAAAAAATCCTAGGTAAGGTTTAGGCGCTATACTTGGATTTATCCAGAGCTGCGTCTGACGTATATCAACACCCCCTGAATAAAGAAAGCCTCCACACTGAGCTTGTGACGTTGTGTCATGGCGCCCAGGGTAGTCCTAGTCACAACGTGATTTTCACATGGTCAGTTGTTTTGGTAGCAACTGTGTGTTGTAATTTGCAATATGTGAAGATTTTCCCAATCGGTGAAGATATTCAGTATTCATTTCAAGAATTGGTTGTAGCATATCAGTGATGTTTCTTCCAAAAAGCGATATAAATGCGCTGTACTCAACTGTCGTGCGTTGCGCTTATAAGGGTTTAAAGTCCATGTAGGGCCTATTTGGTTTCTCAAAAGATACTGAAATGCGACGAAAATGACCTGATGTATGTATATTAAATGCGACGTAAATGACCTGCGGAACATCGACGGAATTACACCTCTTCAAGAACATCCATTGTAAGTATCCATTTTATTCGTAGTCATTTCCTTGCGGAAAAACCGTTTAGAATGTTCTGCAACAAGTTCCAAAAACGAGTAATACTTATTTTCTATTAGACCAAGTTTGAACTCAACTTATTACAGTGAGTTTTACTCTTAAAACATTACACAGTTCAAATAATAAGGCTTACAGAAACGAACATTTAAATAATTTCAAATATTTTTAGGTTATACATTATAGCAGAACTTAATTACGATACTAAATCTGTTTAAATTAATTTTTAATCCGTCCTTGCTAAATCCGATGGTTGTCTTATTATTGTACTTTCTTAATTATTCTCTTGATTTTTAAATGCTTTTGCTGTTAATTACTAACTAGTATTAAACAAGTTTTAATTTTTTGCAATATTTTACAGGTTTGCCATCGCCACTATCACGAGAATGATATACTGTAAGAAACAGTTATGTGCGATACGACGGGGGAAATATAATTTTCTGTATTGAGTGTCTCTCAATTAAAAACAATTGTGGAGGATTTCTCGACTGCCCTACCTCCTTTTCTAGCAAACAAGGCGAGAAACTCCAGTAGAAAAAAAAAAAAAGAAAACTGAAGAACTTCCAACCGGTAGCTGTCGATGCTACTAGTGTGGTTTTGCAGCAAGTTTATAATTAACAGTTTCTTTGTACAAAGTTAGAAAATTTCAGAGAAGTTACAGTGTTTCCAGTTTGGACAATTGTTAAACAAAGTGATGATCGTGTTTCCTTTGTAAAACTATGATGGAATCCTCATACAATGATTTCTCTTTCGGAAGTTGTAGATAGTGCTTTGAATTTTAATTAATACAGAAAAATGCTCCTGTGACGAAATTAAGAAATCTAGATTTTCCAAGAAACATTACCAATATTAATTTAATTTAAGACATGTTGGATATGTTTTTGATGAGAAAAATGTTTTACTGAAGATGACTTTGTGTCTAAAAATTTATCAGGAATTTAATACTCTCCATGTAGTAAAGCAGATAACTGAAAATAAAAGTTATTTCAAGATTTGTATTGGAAAAATATAACTAATTCTTGTTCATAAAAACAACAATGTTAGCTCCATCTTAATTATACAGTCCGTTGCTGCCTTTTATTTTCAATTTCATCACATTCCAAAATTTTATTTTAACTGAGAGATTAGATTGTCGGAGGTTCACATGTCGGAGCTTGCAAACGAATGCGTGCTTTTTTATGGTATTTGTCGCAGTTAACATTAATTAGAACACATAATTAAAGATGTTGTCAACAATGAATACATTTTTTTAATATTGCAAGAAGATCAAAGACCATATATTTTGTAAAATTGCTGAAAGAAAGTTGAAAAATCTGACTGGATAATTTATAATTTGATAATATTGTATATGTGTTAATGTATTTGTTCGGGCCCACAGCAAAGCAGAAATAAATACGTTCACAAGCAAGGCAGAATAGTTGAATTGCGTAATCGGCAGAGCGCAGCCGTTGACCGCTGAGATCACATATCGCCTTCACATCCGTTGTTCCGCGTATTTTTCAACGGACGGGCGTGGCCGCTCGTACGTGCTCGCCTGCTCATTTCACCCCCACAGCTCGGTCCGTTGGAGGAGCAACGGACAAAAACTGCCAGATCATTGCAAATTCAGATCAAATGGCAAATGGTAATTGGCCATCGCCATCCCCACCTCTGCACGCGTGTGAGCCCTTTCCTAACGTCTCTGCCCCAACCGAATTCGGCTTAACCGACTTCGTTAGTCCGCATAAAGACATCGTGGAAGATAGACGCGTGTGTTAGGGCTCCGCGCAGTAGCGTGTAAAGAATCTATAATCGTGCAAATGAGCTGCATACGGCTCGCACATAAATTGTTTAATCGTGGCAGTGCACGCTGTAATTGTGTCTGTCGCTCTTACGTGGGTTTGCGCCCGCAATTTTGGTTGAACTATGTAATTCGCGGCTGCTTCTGGTCAGCGCAAGGTAGCTCGGCGGTCCAAGGTGTCACTACAATAACTACGCTTGGACAGGTGTATTAATGCACCAAGAGAAATTTTCACCTTAATTCTGTGCTTCTTGTGCATTTACTGTGTAAATACTGTGCATTTAGTCATTAAACATTGTTTGTGCTGGAAATTTGCTCGTATATGCATCCTGCACTCCTGCGCCAATCCCAAGAGCTATCAAAGGGTTTCGGGACTACTGTACTTCAACAATACAGTCCATTCATACAGTCCACTCATGAACATTAAGTGTATAGTAGCCCTGAACAGTATTTATTAATGTGACTGGACTTTTTGAACATACATTATGATTTGTATATAACTTACTACCTTTATTACGTTTTCACTATATTCCTTGTAATAATGTTAAATGTTTGGTGGTGTAAAGTATCTGCAAAAATATGTTCTTGAGATCACTCTTAAGAACATGAAGGTAAATGCATTCAAACGAATTTCTTATGGATCCATGAAACAAATATAGTATAAAATTTCACTGATGTGAACATTAAATATGAGCATATCTTTTGTAATACATTTCCAGAATAGTAATAGCAAACGAAGTAAGGGATTCAAGTATAACTGAGATTTGCGCAGCTGTCCGGTCGGACTACCTTTGATGACGTCACTAATCAGTGTGGAGGCTTTCTATATCCAGGGGGTGTTGTTTCTATATCCAGGGGGTGTTGCGTATATCAGCTGTTATGATGTCATCCAATCGGAAGGTTAAAGCCACCACCGTGACGCCATTGCAGTTGTGTGTAAGCTCCCGATTGGATGACACCATAACAGTTGATGACGTGTTAGAGGCAGCTGTAAATAAATCTTAGTGTAGTGGACTTCACAGACGGACGAACATTCGTTTTGAAATAAACCACTTTTTCGGTATCAACGGCCCACAATTTCTTAAACCTAACTAAATAATGTGTTAGATGGAGTAATTTACCACATATTACATCAGGATTTATCTAATTTTCCTGTATCAGAGCTTCATAAGAGTTTTTGTGGCGAAAAATCCCCGCTTTTACCCGCAGCATTACATAACTTTCTTTATACTATGGATATTACTCCGTATATACGTACATATATGAGAAAGTAAATAGGAGCGGCCCTAACACGCTTCCCTAAAGGACGCCGGACGTTAATTAATTAGGAGAAAATCCTTGCTCTATAGTGTTTTAATGACGAGTCTCTTCGGACTCGCAGCTAGCTCGGACTGCTTACGAGAATACTATGTCCCTATGAGAGAACGTGAATCTCGTGATCACAGAGCACCGACACCATCTTTGTTTATGCTCATGATCGGCGGCTCTCGTTGCCTCACACGGTGTATTAGCGAAAGAATCTGTCGCCAGTACACTCTCTCGGCCTGGGCTGAGCGGCTCCCCCTCCACGAACCTACTCCATTCTTGGACCAGGGATATTTATTCAAATCTCCGGTGAGATACGAGAGAGACAACGCAGGTTTCATCATCTCTAGTGTACAATATGCAATATTTAGAAGAAATGTTTCACATATCTGTTTCAATGGTTTGTAACAACGGGGTGTCTGGTATCTGGCGGCATTTAAAATTCCCGCTAATATTGTGACGCAAACCAATGCCTGAAGCTCATTGGCTGAAATCGGATAAGATGCGCTATTACTCACCCATCTCTTTCCATCGTGCGTGATCATGCCTTTCGCTCGCTCGACCGTGCGCCAAATCAGCTGTTATGTGATCAATCAGATTAAGATTAGTCAACACAATAGCTGCAATTGATCGTATATGGCAGGAGCAACCAACAGAAGAATTCTTGTGTGTTTTTCTTTATCGTGTCGAAATACTTTATGTACTGCTTTCAAAGCGAGGTACGAATGCGACGTACACTAGTTTGTATGGGCAGATGTAATATAAGAGTAATTTAAAAGCACTTCAATTATAGTTTTTATTTGATTTGGCTAAAGATTTATTTTCGTTTTCTAGGACACACTCGTTTTGTCCCGATTATGTGTATTATCAATGGGGAAACGTGTTGGCTGTGCAATGCCGTACATTTATGCGTTTGCCAGGAGCTGAGAATACAAAGAAGTATTCTGGAAGAAAGTTAGTAGGGTATGTATTGTGCAACTCGCGTTCCTGGCCAATAATGTTATTTATTGCTTATTGATTGTTTTTCTACAGATATTCAATGGAGCAGATGTACTCAGTGGTGTCAGATGTTGAAAATTACAAGAACTTCGTTCCCTTTTGCAAAAAGTCATATGTATTTCAAAGAAAACCTGGACATCTGAAAGCAGATTTAGTAATTGGATTTCCACCCATAGTGGAAAGCTATACTTCGAGTGTCACAATGGTGAAGCCTCACCTTGTAAAAGCTGATTGTACCGATGGTAAATTATTTAATCACTTGACTACGACATGGAAATTTAGTCCTGGCTTATCAACAAATCCCCAATCATGTGTAATAGATTTTTTTGTCTCATTTGAATTTCGATCTGTCCTACACTCTCAGCTGGCACACATATTTTTTAACGAAGTTGTACGACAAATGGAAAATGCTTTCCTAGAAGAAGCGACAAATAGGTATGGTAAAGCATCTGTGAAAACTAGACAACTGGGAACCTTGCCTGCAAGTTGATCATGACAATTAGTAGTATTAAATTGTAAATATATTTGTTTTTAATAAAAAATACTCATCTTAACTCTGATATTATATTCTTTACAGAAACCTGAGAGTCATAGTTGCAAACACCTCTAGCTTTTCTAATAACTCATTGCCCTATGTGGATAAAGTGAGCAACTAGCAATTTCTAACTGAGAAGGACCAGAAAAGTATACATGTACAATAGTTTGTCCTTGGGCCTCGTTTCACAAATAAAATAATCATTTTTACTTCAGGGTGTGGTGGAAGGTACACAGCTGAACTTGATTTCAAGCTGTTAAAAGCAATTAATGCCCTTTAATGAAGTTTCATTATCAGGAGGTCACAATGTTTAAATATGTTGAGGTCTTTTAACTAAGTGAAAAATTTCCACGAAAACAGTTCTTTGAATAAATGTAAATTGGTATTGTGTCTTAGATTTTCTATTTATTTTGTAATTTTGTCTGATTCTGTGAGTCTGGCATTCAATTCATATCGATAATCTTCAATAAACACAATTTTTTGGCTACCAGACTTAGTTTTAACATTAAAGTTCATAAGTTTTGACCCAACTTCCCGCAATTTGATTCAAACATAAAATTTTGTTACTTTTTTAACATATCTTCTTTAGAAGTATCCTTGTGGTTTACACTGCTGCAATTCTACAGCACTGTTTTAATCCTTTCTTCGAAATTTCAGAAAAAGTTTTTTCTTTGTGTATAGAGTGGTTTGGGAATGTCAACATTTGAGGGTTTGTGCTGACAAATTTTATACATTTATGTTAAGAGTGGATCTCCTTATGCATCTCTAGTTCAATTTGAAATTTGCGATAGTGCATAATTAAACATCCAATGAATTTAGTCATGTTCTGGTTTAGCCACATTAATTATTTTCCAATCACTGCGTGATGAGTGATTTAGTAAAATACATCTCTGCCAAGTTCATGAATTGACATTAAAAATCTATTAGTGTGGTCCAAATGTCTGGGAGTCATCAAAGCAGAAGTTTGTTTTCATGTATTATTTTCTCCTCAATTTGTCATTCTGCAAAGAAATATGTAGCCACCATTACAAATTAGTTATCTTTTGTTTTGCAAACCTGTAATTTGGTATATACCTGCCGGCTGTATCTATTATAAATAAAATACATATATACAAAGTAATAAAGAAAAACATATGAAATGCAGCAGAAAATCAAAATTGTGATTTCAACAGGAATACATGGTTTGGGGTCCCCGGTATCGAGAAAGTGTTTTTTGTTTTTCAAAATATGTCTGTCTGTCCATCTGTGAACAACACTGGCACCAAAACTATTTATTTCAAAAATTATTTTTTCCAAAATGAATGTTCCCAGTGAATCTGCCTCAGCTTGAAGCTCAGCGATTTTGAAAAACATTCTTTAATTTTGGGGGTTACTTTACATGAAGTGTTGGGGACATTTTCAAAATTTTCTCAAAAATGGCTCCAAATCTTTCCCTTAAATTTCTTGTAAGAATAGTGACATACTCTTATAAAGGTAATGTAGGTCTGATTTTCACTGATAAAACTCTGAATTTTTGAAAATTAAAAAAGTTAGAAATTTGTTTGGCATTTCTACAACTACAAAATTGAAGATACAGATTTTACCTTCAAATTAAATTTTTTCTCCATAATTGGTTCTTTCGTTAAGACTGTACTTTTTTTTTTTTTTTTTTAATTTTAGTACTTTTCGTGCAGTATTGAGAGTGATATTAAAAAATATCAAAAATAAAAAGTTCTCAAAAAACAACTTCAAATTTTTTCTTTAAACTTTTGGTAGTGATAGTGATAAATGTGCTCGGTAAGATGACTTAAAGACCTTTTAACTCTATTGTTTTCTCAAAAATTATACAATTGTAATTTTTTTGACATCTCTCTCATGTCGTTAATATTTACATTAAAGGCAATTTGTTTACGTTATTGAATTTGCTGAAACAAGTGCTACAAATGATGTTTTATAAAGATATTCAAAAAACTCTAGTTTCCCATGAAAATGTGATCAAAATTTCTCATTTTCAGAAATGCTCAAACGCCATTTTCTTAAAAAAACTACGAACTTGTTTGTTGAAACCCTTTGTAAAGATAGTGCTAAACGCACTGTTTAAGATGACCAAAGTAATTTTGCTGTATTCTTTTGTTTTTTTCAAAAATTATGCAAGAGTAATTTTTATAAAATATCTCTCACACTGTTAATATGCAAATTTCCAGTAATTTGTATGCATTATTACAATTGCAAGTGCTTCAAATTACTTCCAAAGAAGTTTTTTGAAAACCCAGAAGTTTTCTGTGAAAAAGAGCTTCAAATTTCTCATTTTCAGTAATGCTATTTCATAAATGACATTTTCTTTAATATGGCTCCAAATATAGGATAAGTCTTTACTCTTCTATAATATTCTTAAAGTTATATTTTAATTCTACGATTAGGAGTGAAACCGAAAAGTGAGAAAATTTCAAAACAATGTACTCTGGGCAATGTTAGATGGCAGCTGGCAAGAAGAGGGGGCAAGACCTAAAAGTTAGCCCAGAATGCTATCTGGACAGCTAGCTAGACAGAAAGTCTGTGTCATTCTGTAATGCCCCAAGTCTATTATGAATTAGTAATTTCAATTAAATAGTTAAAACTGTTAATAGTGGCTGTGTTTGATTTACTCAGTTGTCAGTGTCAACTTAGGTTATGATTTCAGAAAAGGCATTGATAGTTAACAAATGAAACTGGTGCATAAATGTATGCAGATATGTGGGTGAATTCAATTTCATGAAAATGTTTAAAATTCAGTTGTATTTAAATTTATTCAAACAAGTCAATCATTTCTTTTCTTACATAATTTATTTTGCATAATTACCTTAGGCCATGGTGACATTAAAGTCCAATAACACAGTTTCCTTCATTTCTCTTTAATTGAATTCTGTTTTATCTGATTTATGGTGATATTGTGCAAAGTTAAATGATTATTTCAAAGGTAATATAATACTGTAATTGTTGGAATTAAAGTAAAAAAGAAAACCAATTTTTCTACAAAGTGTAACTTTTAAAGCTGTATTTGTTTTGAATTATTTACGTTCCTTTTATTTCTGTATATTACAAATTCATTTTAATTCAATTATCAGAAGTGAAACAGTACATTGGTAAGGGAGGGAGACCAGATGTAGATCCAGAATCAAAAAAAAAAAACATCTCAACATTTTTTCAATGTATGCACAGGCATAGGAGACACTTCACCAGAGCAGCAACATTGTGGACTAAAGCAATTGTCCATGCAGAAATTATCTCTAAAGCACTGCCTCTTCATCGTGTGATTTTTTCTTCAATTTGTATTCAAGTTTTTGAACAAAATGATTACATACTCGCAAACTAATTTATTAACAGACCAATAATACCTCATGCTATATGATGTGATATGTCAAAATAAGCGATGTTCACATTTCCAAGTCATACAATTAAGATTGTTGAGTTACCTAATAGGGGTCTTTATGTTACCTCGATCGGAATTCTTTGAACTTTTAATCTTCTGTTGTCAGTGTTGTCTGATCAGTGGAATTCCCAACTGATTTGGCGGTTTTTCAGTGTAATCAGTGGGGAAAAATATAGTTTTAGCGCAAGAAATTTAATAAATTATATGTAAATATCCCAGGCATTTCATGAAAAGTACCCCCCAAAATTAAAATATCGGTTTGAAATTCAAAGGGCTGCAACATTAGTCTGATTGATTGGGGAATACGAATTTTGAGAAAATCCTGCTTACTGTTGACCGGATAGCATTGTTGACAGGCAGATGGTTCGCTGTCAATCAATTTTTCGGAGCGAAGGACCCCAAAACATGGATTCTGACTACACACAAGTAATTTACTATATATAGGGGGCAAGATTTATACATTTTTTTTTAATTATCAGGGCCCTGCAACAAGAGTTCTTGTGTCGAAAACATACAATAAAACAACAAAAAAAAACAACTAATTTTTGTATGTAGAGCTAAATGCACTGAATAAAATGACAAATGCCATTTTGGTGTATTCTTTTGATTACAAAACATCACACAAGTGTAATTTTCTTAAAATATCTTTCAAGTTCTTAATATTTACAAGTGTTATTTTTACATTCACTATTGCATCTTTGAGGGCAAGTGGAACAAATGATTTTTTTAAAAGTTTCTTGGAAACACGCTTTCTATGAAAACAAGCTTAAAATTGCGCCCTTTCATAAACACTCAAAAGTCATTTTTGCAAAATGGCTCCAAATTTTTCAATGAAAACGTATGAATAAATCCAGATTTTACTCTTCTGTAATATTGAATTCATATTTCAGTTCTACTATGTGTGGGCTGAAATTTTAAAAAAAGTGGGAAGAAAGTGCTAAAAAATGCAGCTGGAACAGGATGGAGCGAAACTGGAAAGCTCCTCTGGACTCGAGATGAGACACAATCTAATATGAGAGACTGCCCTTTTGTAGCACCAGTAATTTGTAGTGTGATAATAATCAGTTTTTATTTCTGTTTATTAAAAAGACAATGTGAATGATATTATGCAACATCAACATACACAAAAACACGCAAGTTGGTTTCTGATAAACACAAGTCATTTCACTAAATGCACTTTCAAAAGTTCAAATTTCTTTCAGACTTTCATTCACTCTTACATTTGACCACACTGTGATATCACAACTGGGATTTTTGGTTTGTTGTTGGGTCCAGTAGGCACATTCTCTATCTTTCTCATCACCAGAAGACCATCAATCACACGACCAAACACAACATGCTTGCCATCCAAGAAGTTGCATTTGGCACACGTGATGAAAAACTGGCAGCCATTTGTGTCTTTCCCACTGTTTGCCTGGAAGAAAGAAAATAATTCACAAAAGTTAGTAAATATATTTTCCTTTTTAAATTACAGTAAAAAATAAGTGTACTTACCATGGATAATAACCCTGGTGCATCATGCTTCAAAGAGAAATTCTCATCCGCAAATGTTCCTCCACCATAAACGCTCATTACTCCAGTACCATCACCCTGAAAACATCAAACGCCACTGTCCAAACACTGCAAACATCCTCCACAGTCAGTGGAAGTTTTAACAATCTTAGAGACATGATGGAGGATATTTGTGTCCAAAACGTAACGAAATTAAAATTTCCTGACTGACAAGCATCTCTGGTTTCTATGACTTTTGATAGTCTTAAGTATAAATGAATAATTACAAATCAATGTAATTAAAATACTAATTTCAAGTTCACCTGGCATTGACTTCAGCGACTTCAATCATGGGAAAATCCATTTTGTGGAAAATCTTGTGTATAATATAGGTGCTCGTATTGTTTGCACTCAAAAGTTCTTGAGGAGGTTAAAAGAAAAAGAACAGTCCAATATATTGACATCAAGTTTTTGCAGCATTACTTTACATATAAATACTAAATGCACGAAAAAGATTATGGAAATATTGTAAATAAAATATTTAATGTTTATTACTACTGACATTTCAAACAAAGTAATTAAAACAGTCTTCAGATCCATCAATAAACAAAAAGATTTGAAGCCATTTAAAAAATTGGTGAACTTTACTTTAGGCTTTGTCACTCTTGCTTTAGGGTGTTTTGTGTCTTTTGCCATTAAGGTACACACAACCCAAAACAATTTTCATTCTGAAAATTGTAAAATAGCTGAAACGCCTCATCAAGACATAAATAAAGACCTAATTTTCCAAGATTTCAAAGGGGAAAAACGTAGTTTATATGTTTAAGATGGTAAGGAGTTAAAACAATTCACTTTTGGCATTTTTCCTTTGACCAGACTGAAAGCTGTTTCAGGTAAATCATGAGAATCAAAGAGCATGGCTTTAATGCTGACTTGGAACTGAATGAGTGAAGAGTTGCTTTAGATGTAAAAGAATTTTGGCATACCACATATTTGGAGTTTAGCTATTTTTTAACACCAAGGTTATTTTGAGTTATTTGCTTACTTCAAAAACAGCACAAAAAAATCCTACCCTTCAAACAGAGTGATCAAACTGAAATGATCCTTCTATTTAATTGTCTGTAAAAATAAGTAATGTCACTAGAAAGATAACTATTAATCCTTGCCTAAGACCAACTGCATCAGCTCTATTACACACATGCTCCACTGGTTTAACAACTTCATTCCTAGACCATACATTAATTTAAACAAGTTGTATTTTTGTAGAAGTTATAGACGTTATGTTGATCTGTCAGTCTCAGAAATAAATTTTTAAAAAAATACACTTCATGACTTTAAGTTCTTAAGAAGAAATGTTGACACAACTTACATTAACAAAATCTCCACCTTGAATCATGAAATCTTTTATAACCCTGTGAAATATAGCTCCTTTGTAACCAAGAGGTACTCCATCACGCCTGTATTCTCCTGTACAAAATTCTCGGAAGTTTTCACACGTCTTTGGGACAACGTCAGCAAACAATTCGAGGATCATCCTGCCGATTTCCTAAAATGAAAATTATGACATAAGGAACGAACAAATCTTTTTTATATGACAATTTGGAAAAATATATTACTGTCGTTCCGACGCTGATATCAAAAAACACCACAGGATTATTGGGGTTTCGCAACTGTGATTGGATCTGATTCCATGTAGGCATCTCGGACACAAAATAACTGTAGCTTCTTGGTTAGGAAATACTACACGAATTTTAGATTCGGTCGGGGTGTAGTGTTATCTTGATCCTAGCTAGATTTTAATAATAAACACATTATCTTGCGTAGAGTATTCATATATTTTGCTTGGAAAACTTGTCAGTAACACACGTTATACTTTTTTTCATTCACTTGCAATTACTTCACACAGCACAATCAAAAAGCATTCTCGCGCCGGCTCGTAACTCCTGCCACCCAGTCACATACCGATTCCCTACGCGCATGCGTTGATTTTTCGGAAGTAGACAGCAATTACGTATGTACAACACTTTCATAAAATATTGAACTACACGAACTACAGCGCAGTTTCATAGTCATTTGTTCAGAACATGTATACAATACTTCACAATCATATTCAATCATAGAAGAATAGTTGTTCCATGTTTGAACCATACCTTCATCACAGAATCAAAACATATTTTATCAACCTGTTTATATGGACAAAATAAGAGTGTGCAATCTTTAATTCATGTTCATTACCTTGTACCCCTCTCATTGTTTTTATTATTTTTACACCCAAAGCTGATCCAAAGGAACACCCGGTCACATCATACTCTATTTCAATACTATTTAGAGAGGAATTACGATGCCTAATTATGTATAGAGCTCATGACTAATGATAATACGAAAAGAAAAAAAAAAAGTATGTAGAAACTTGAATTCACTTACTCCTGAAAAATAATTTATATCACAAGAGTTTGCCATTATAACGAGTTCATTAAAAGCTATTCTGTAGAATACATTTTGCATAATAATATTCAATTGCATGAAATTAAATATTTTTACCACATTCATAGCGAAGTAATGTAGTAGCAAGGATGCGGAGCGTAGGAACAGCTAAGTAGGATAGTATACTTGTGTTAATATTTCGTCAATGATATATTCCTTTTGTGGTCATATTATTAAGATCTTTCCTCTGAAATGATTTTGTAATGAACATTTATGGCAATCTATAAAAGAATTATTCATTTTCACAGGGTAAAGGTCACAAATTTCAGAGGCAGACACGCATGCGCACGCGGAACTTGTTGAGTGTTTTATAGTCACGTCAGTACTTGGAAGTCGGTGAGTGGTGTCGTATCGTGAAGTGTTTTAATAACATTTAATTGGTACAGAAATAATGTACTTTTTTAATTTTTAGGAAGACACCAGGTCAGACAGGAACAAGGGATGCAATTAACGTTTAATTAGGACGGATTTTCTGGATTACAGTACAGTAAGTTGTTTCCACGTCAATAAGACTGGTGACACGTCGACTGCTGGGCATTGTCGCATAGCTTTAGATTGCCGATAACATCAATCTCTGTTTCTTTATGGCATTTACCTTCTTTCATGTAGCAAATGTACCACTAGCTTCATAGGCATATTAATTCCTTTAATAGTTAGAACGCCCGCTTGTGGTTATATATAAACCCATAAGGGATAATGGTGGAGCTCTACGTTGAACCTCGTGTCATGGTGCAATGAACTGATGGACGTTGTTTATGTTTGCAGTGTTACTGTAACGACTTGGCGCGAATCAGGACATCCCAAAAATGCAGCAAGCAGTGATGGAAGAGGACGCCTCTTACGAGCCCCCCACCTACACATATGACGAGGTTTTCCCAGCTTTACCTGAATCTGTAAATTCTTCACCTACAGTGAACCAACTAGGGCAATGGAACAACAAAATGAGAATTGGCTCTTCTGTGGTCACCCAGGTGATTTTATTTGTTTTATCTCATTTTGGAGGAGAATAGGAAATAATTCTGTGAAACCATTGCCAGAGGTTATCAAATGGAAATGACTTATGTGAAAGATTATGTAATTAATTATGACTTGCATTAAAATTATGTTAAGTATCAATTAATGGGTTTAACCAATCATTCTTGAATGATATGCCCTTTTTTGTAGAAACCATAACTGTAGATGTTGAATAGTGAGCGATTTCCCGTTTGACAATCTCTTGGTACTAAAAAGATTAAAGCTGAAAAGTTTATTCAATGAAAATTCATTTTTTGTTTCTACAAATTGGGTTTTATATGTCAAATTGCACCCAAAACCTTAACTTTTAAAAACTTCTGAAATGCTATAATTGTTGTTATTTTTTTGTGTGTGTGTATGTGTGCCTTTCTTTATCATAAAATACTGAAGTTCCTATCCTTGAAACAGCTAATTTAAAAATGCACCTGTAATTACATGCTTCTCAAAAGGATGTCATATGAAAGCATTTTTTTTCATTTAATTAACACTTTCACTGCCAGGCACTCTGGTGGTCATTTAAACCACCCTTTGCCACATATATTTGACATTTAGGTGGGATTTCACTGGGTCAGATTCTATTTACCTATCTTGGGAACTGTCATACATAATTTATTGAAATTTTTAGGATGGACTTAACAAGTTTTAAGGGTATGACATGTTATATATCAATCACCAGGGTGCAGTGGTATATTGCAATCAGTGGACAGAAATTTTGTGGCACTACTTAATTTTTTGCTCTTGAATGAGCTATTCAAAGTGTCACACTTGTTTCTATTCAACTACTCTCACCGACTTTCGAACCATTATCACTGTCATCACATGGCAACATATTTTCATCACCAGAATCTTGGCCAGCAAGTATTTTGTCCACTACTAAATGAATTTCCTCAGGGTACAGAGATCTATCGTTATTGGCACTCGTACAAGCAGCTATTTTCTCAGCAAAGTCTTATTTAAAAGTCTATTTTGCTATAGATATCGAAGTTTAATGCTTCATCAGTAAAAAAGCCTCTGCATTTATGTTATTCAACAGAGATGTAGTGCACTATTTGAATGAATGTGCTAAACTCAATCGATGTGCTTCGCACTGGCAGTGCGGAAAATTAAAAACGTCAATCAATGTTTTTGGTAATGAAACTGTTAATCAGATCTTTTATGCGGGATCATTTTCCATTGGTTTATTTAGTGCCTTTTCCTTTGGTTGACTTGTGCATTACCAATCATCAACCAAAATGTAGTAATTGAGAAATATTAGAATGTACAAACTGATGAAAGATAACTTCCCAAAGTAGATTTCTGAAAGTTCATCTTATTGTGTGTAAATAAAATTGTAAACATAGTTGAAACACTCAAAATGTGTGTGAGGAATTAGTTATTTGAGGATATTTAAAATTTATTATCCAACACTAACTGTAATATGTATGTATGTGTGTATATATGTATGTACTTGCCATGACAGCTATTGAACAGGCTCAGGCCTACCAGTGACGTCCCTGCCTCGCGGCCATGGGTTAAGCGGGTACATGTGGTTAGCATGTAGGCATCTTCTTGCTGTATTCTGGTCTTCTCAACCTGAGAAGTGAATTTTATCATTGTCACATAGCAATGTATACTGGGACATTGCAAGGAAAACTCGCACTTAAGTCTTGCCTTGACTGGGAATCAAACTGGAAACCGAGGAATCAAACTCTGCGCTGTGGAAAGCAAGCATGTTGACCAAGTGTAAGGCTAACAATAACAACAACAACAACAAAATAAATAAATAAATTAATTCAAATTGCATACAGTGTACAGGTTCAGTCATATTGGAAGTTTTTTAGACTCACCGATACCAAATGAAAAGTTAAGGGACATGGTCAATGAGTAATATGTACAAATGTTTGCTAAGTCATAGTGGAGCTGTTTCACTCCCTTTTATTATTTTTGGCATTCTGCAAACCAGAGAAAGTTCACATGAAATTAATGTATTTATTTAGTTAGAATGCCAGGAAAGAACACTTTAAAACTTTGTATTTAAGAAATATTATTTATGCATGTAATTATAATTTAGAATTGAAGTATTGAGAATTCAATTAAAAAATGTTGAAAGTAAGCAATGTGAGCTGTTTGACATTTGATATTTATGATCTGTCCATTTAAATCTGTTTGGAGGACTAATTTCACAAGCATGAATATTCTCATCTGCTTTTTGACATGATTTGTGTCAGTTCGTACAGTATTATTTTTTGTAACATCAAAACCGTATAAATCACTATCCCTAACCTCTAACTGCAGAATACGTTTTGCTGAGCAATGTGGTCTTTGGTGATGCTCAACTGTTTAAGACCTTTCAAAAAAAATAAGTCTGCTGGTTTGAACAGACCATAAAGGGAAAGAATAATGTGAAGCATGTTGAACTTGGTGTTACTAGCCCATGGATTTGTAATTGCCAAGGACACCAACTACTTATCGACTGATGTGAATTTCGTAGCACATGAGAGTACTCCGATTAAATGCCAACTCATTTAAACACTTTCAAAATCTTACATAATATTCTGCGAAAACTTAGTAATTACTGGCCATACTTATTGTATTAAAGCTGTTGTAATTAAAGCTAGTTGTGACCAGTTGTACTCAATTACTTAAATCATTGAATTCAAATTGTTAAATTCCTGTGAAAGTGCTGAGAGACAGGTTTATCGCCTATAAACCAATTTCATCTAATGTTCCTTGCTGCTCTTCCGATCTTGTGAAATTACTTACAAGTAAATCATCTGCACATAGAAAATATAAAAATACATTAAAAATAGTGATTATATAGATTATTCTAACCGTCAAAAATTATGTAAAACACAACAAAAGATAATTACTTAAATTTTATTCACAAAAATGAAAAAAAAATTGTGACATCAAGGCATTTTGGAAATTTGCAAATAACGTTAGAGGTACGAGAAGTCTACTAAGACTGATGTATTTCAATGATGTTAAAGCTGATACTGGTCCTGAGATAGTTGATTTATTTGCCAATTATTTCGAATCTGTATATACTTCAGAACCCATTGATAATTTTATCGATTGTGATAACTTTGAAAACATAATTGTTAATTTGGGTAATATAGATATTTCTCAACTGGATGTATGTACATTATTAGATGCAAAAATCGGTTCTGGACCTGATGAGATTCCCTCTATCTTTCTAATGAACTGCAGAGTTAATATTGTACCTATTGAATTTATTCCCTACAACAAATATTCCCTACCACAAAGACTTAGAAATAAGTTTCTAAGTCTTTGTGGTAGGGAATATTTCTAATGACATGGAAAAAAAGTTTCGTACCTTCCATTCATAAATCGGAAGATCGAGAAAATATAAAAAAATGATTGACCCATTTCTAAACTATATCAGTTACATAGGAATGTAGCCTGTTAATATAAGTTGTCTTATATTTCTCAAAATCACATTGCAATCAATTATTGATAGGTAGAGAAAATTATCATTAGTGAATTTCATCATCAGCCACAAAGAGGTGCACGGGTCATTCCATATTAAATCAACACAGTCATTTACATCACCATCTCAGATTCAGATGAAATTTGACACATAGGTAGTATGAATGAAGAATAAGAAAACTACAAATTTTGAGTAAAATATTTCCACCCGTTTCTGAAATACAGCCATGTAAAATTTAAGGATCCTCGTATTAATACAACGAAAGTTACTCCACAGTTATAAATTGGCATTGGCAAGAAAGTAAATCCCAAAACCATGCAAAGGGTACTAAGGAGGTTCAATTTCCATACCCGCGTTGTCAGAAGAAAGCCACTTCTAAGTTGAAAGAGAAATACCTGAAAAGATCAGACTTCGATCCTCTTCTCAACAAAAACCTGGAATATATGCACTAAAATATACCACATACATTAAAATACGCAGTTAAACTAAAAACTTGCACACACGCAAAATAAAAATAGGGTAGATTTGTTTTATTTTTGGTGATAGGTAAAGTTATAAACATTTCCTTTCGATATGCACAGTAAGTAAAATATGCAATTGCATGAAGTTCCGCGGTCTAATAATAATAATAATAATTAATATTATAAAAATAATAATTATTATTATCATTATAATGACCGAAGAATGGGAAACAGGCATTGTTAGTGTAGCAAAAAGCATTGCGAAGAAAACTAGGCAAGACACGTCGAATAACACAAATGCTGAACTTCTGATGCCATTAAACATGAAATGTGAGACACAAAAAATGTTAAAGAACTCGTGGAGAGACAAACCACTCCACGGACAATATCTAAAAAGAATGGACAAGGTGTAGATCAATAAAAATCAATCAGTTATGTGGCTTAAAAGGGGAAAAATGAAGCCAGAATCAGAAGCACTTGTAATAGCTGCCCAAGATCAGGTGTTCAGAACACGACATTATGATAAAGTTGTTCTCAAAATTTCCCAAGATGACAAATGCCCCATTTGCCAGGAGCAAGTAGAAACTTTTGATCATATTACCACAGCTTGTCCAATAGTTATCGGAGCTCTGGGATTTGTTCCGCAAAATTTGAGTAAGAATTTGTCTTAACTCCCAGTTAATTCAAAAGACTGGGAAGTGCAAGAAATCGCTTTATTTGTAACAGAACCTTAGGTAGCTGTTTGCAACCTGGAGTAGATTTTATATTCAGCCAACTCGTAACATCGTCATGATGTAGTGGAATAATAATAATAATAATATTAATAATAATAATAATAATGATAATAATCATTACAATAAAACACAATACATTAATAATTTATATATATTAAGGCTTATAATTTGAAATAAAATGCATTTTAAATCAGTAAAATCTAGAGTAAGTAAATATCGTGCATTTTAAGTAAAGATTACCATACGAACCCATTGCAGTCCCATTTTCAAACTTGCACCATCTGTTTGGAAACATATAAGGATTATTTTAGAATTTTTTCAATTTTTTTTGAAGATGAGCATTTTGATAAAACTCAAAATCAAAATTTTAAATTCAAATTTGAAAAACTTTTTGAATGCAACCCCTATTGAGTTGTATATCATATAAAAGGCCATAAAGAAAGCTGCAAAATGACACCTGTTCCAGCTTTCTATCTTAACATGGTGAGGTTCTACATCAATTTAAAAATTGTCAGGAACCCAATTTTGCAAAATTTTACATGGCTGTATTTCAGAAACGGGTGGAAATATTTTACTCAAAATTTGTAGTTTTCTTATTCTTCATTCATACTACCTATGTGTCAAATTTTATCTGATTCTAAAATGGTGAGGTAAAATTTTAATTAAAACTGTTGATTTAATATGGAATGATCCGCACCATAAAAAAGATTCACAAAAGGAAATACAAAATATGAAAAATGATTCTCTCTCAATTCCTCACAAGATTTCCCACAATAATGTTCTGTTGTAGTTCCAAGCAGTCGATTTGTTAATTGAATAATCCATGAAATACATCACCATCATCATTTTCATCATCATCAACCTGTCTGATATTTCAAGGAACACATGCCAAGAGATGTAGCTACCCAAAGTTCAATATTCTACTTTGGTCTTAATGGTCTACAGTGGTGTATGTGTAGAAGTGTAACAATTCCAGAGCATCATGGAGGTCATGAAGTATTTTATTTTGTAGGTTTCAATTTTGGTTTTATTTTTCCAATCTCAGAACTTGGTCTCAGAACCACAGGTTTATATTGCCCTTCATTCTACTAGTTCTCTTAATTTTCTTTTCTTTCAATAACTTGATTGAAAGGCTTCAAAGATATTATAGAACTGTAATTGAGCCTGAGATTATATTGATTAGATAATGTGGCCTTGAATTCCTATCCTTGTGATAAAGAATAATTGCCAAACCAATTAAGCAAATTTTGAAATTGTCAGCATTAAATAAATTTCATTTTATGATTATGTAAAATTTGTATAATGTGTGTTGTTGGTTTTTAAATTGTATGGTACAGAAGCAATAAAATCTAATCGAGGAAAACCTGTAGATTATATTTGTGTATTCAGAAGAGTGAAACCAAACCTAAAAATTTTTTGTTATTAGTAGACATGTTCCATTTTTGTTTGTATTCTGCAATATAAAAATGTTTGACTGAACTGTTCTAAAAACTAACAATTGAAGAGCACATATTGCTTTTAAGCAAATAAGAATCTCTTTAATATCTGATATAATTATTTTAGCAATAGTAGTTTTATTAAGCCCTGTAATGGAACAAAATTAAATGGAAAAAAATTACCAAATAGAAAAAATTATATTTTGTTAAAAATACTAGTTTTTACCTAATAGATGTTTGTTGACACTTGCGAATAAACAGCAAGTTTTCTGAAATATATTATTGTTTTTAAGGTTTTGGTATATATTTCTTTGCCCAAAATAATGTATTGGTATAAACATTTCGTTTTGTTGGAAAGCAATTTCTGAAAAGTTACAAAAATTAAAAATGTCTGGAATCCATTGGTTTTGTATGTCAAAAACAGAATTAAACAAAAGTCACCATCGGAATAATGGTAATTGATAAATCAGATGAAAAGGGGATATATGTAATACAAAAGGGTGTGAAAACTGCTATATTTCTGGAATATTTTAATTTACATTCTTTTTTATGTAGAGAGAGACTTTTTGAATGAAAATTCTGTGATTGCAGGATGGAAGTAAACAAGAGGGTATATGGCTTTTGTGTTATGATGCAACCCATGCCTAGAAGCACTCACTTTTGTGGCAATTTGGCAACCATGAGAAACGTTCTTTGGTATCCTTTTAACTTGGTAACTTGTAGCAACCCTCCAGCTGCCACACACCTTCAGGTTTCCATGTTGGAGAATGCAGCTATTTTAATGGGATGGAGAAAGAACCGTTCTGTCCTTGGACAGTCATTCTTTCTCATTTCATTCATCTTCATAAGAACTCGTATTTAGGATAGAAGAATTGCCTTTTTAAAGAACCATAATATTTTTATTAATTATTTTCAATAATTATTAATTAACCCCTTAACGGCTAAGTTAAGCTCAGGTCTATCATTGCCCCAGACTGCAGCGGCTGACTAGGTCCTAGAGTTTGAGTCCTGATGGTGGCAGATTTTTAAAACTAATTAGAAAAAACTGGTCAAATTCAGTCGCTGCCCGGAGGAGAATTCTGGTTGCCAGCTATTCTGATAGTTAGTTTTACAGGATTTCAATGATTAGTACCGCATGAATGGTGAGCAGTGCCCTAAAAAATGGGCGTCGGGTTGCACTCAAATCTTTCCATTCTCTACAAGTGTGAAACAGTCAAGTGGTTGCCAAATTACCAAGAGTTGGTGCTCCCAGACATGGATTGCGAGATAAAATAAAGACTCTTTATAGGTGAAGTTAAGGACTTAAAAACTTTTATCCTACGACCAAAGAATTGTTGTAATTGTTGTTTCCAGATATTTTTACTCCATGGAATTGCATACCATTATTCAGATAAAATGACCCAATGTTTCTGTTGTAGGTTTTCCGTGTACCCTTTGAAGAAAGAAAGTTTGATCACAGTGACAAATTTGGTGAAGGAGAATCCTTAAGAACATGTTTGAAAATAATGCAAGAAACTGGTGCACATATTGAAACATCATCATCTAAAGACCAGTCTCTCACGTTTCTTGTGTCAGGCAAACAAAATGCTGTTTTGGATGCAAGACGAAGAATTTTAACTCAATTCCAAACTCAGGTATGCCTTTAAAGTTTTTATTATTTTGTACATGTTCAATATAACATTGAACTATACTGCGATTTTCATAACTTTGTTCCTGACAGGAATTAGTTATTCACGGTTTCATCCAATAGGGAGCTTGAATGTCACCGTAGTGACGTCACTGTTGCGAAATATAAGCTCCCGATTGGATGGCAGCGAAACAGCTGATTCCTATCAGGGACAAAGTTATGAAAATTGCAGTATACTGAACGATATTAAACTAAGATTGAACTATATTAAACTAAGATTGAACTATATTTATGTTCTTATTAACGTTTGTTTCTACATTTATCACATTCACAAAATGTTAGTTTTTAACACTAAATCTCTCCGTATTTCTCCATTTCTCTCAGTGTGCTACAATTCAGTACCGTATAAATACCATTATGTGTTCTTTGTACATCACTTGGAATTGGAACAGTGATGCTGAATAATGTATATGTATAACCCGACCAAGCGAAGTGTAGGACTGAAGAGAACGCTGCATCTGAGAACTAACACTGGTGACAGTTGCGATGCATGTGAGCGGTGGTGCAGTATAGTCTGTTGCATTCATGTTCCTGTCCCAAAGTAATAAAATATTTTTGCATAACCAATTAGTTTTCCTTCAGTAAATTCTCATAGAAACATTACATTAATCACTAAGAACGAACTTAATAATTTGATCACTCATTAATGATTTGAAATACATACATTACGTTGTAGTTCATGTGAATATGGAAGTTAAAGAAGAAATTCTTGGATGTTTTTCATTAAATTGAATAATGTTATGTACTCCTGTTGTAGAAATTGTATATTATACATGCATGTTTTCTTGAGTCCTAGAATACTTCCACTCCTTTGCCAACATTAGTTGAATTAAGAATAAAAGATATCAATGAGTGTTCTAGACAAAATCTGATAACCGGAAATGTTTACTCCTGTGTAATAGAAATTATTTGCTTGAGAAAACGAATTACAAATTTTATATAAAATTCCTTTTGTCAAAATAACCAAACTCCTTACTTCTCTCGCTACTAGTGAAGTGAGGGCTCAAGAAATCGTGCATGGATGATAGCATGACTGGAATATGTGGTTGCATTTAAGGACTCAAAATATTTCCATTCTTCATATCTTTATCAATTTTTGATTAATACAATTATCGAATGAGTCGGCATTTCCCTGTGATTTTAAATTGACTGTCACGGATATTGTTGAACATAAGATGGCATTACAAGGGGCCATACAAATGTCTTCTGGCCTTGGTCTATATCAGTGCTTCAGTTTTCAGTTGCACTGAGTTTACCATTCGCTCTCTTTCTCTCCGAAGCAAAACAAAGCGGAGTGCTGCTCTCGTCACCAGATCTACACTGCACTTGGTCAGGTTATTACTCATTTGCGAAATAAAAATAGGAAATCTATTGTTTGTAAAACAACTCAACTGTGTGTTGTTTCCAAGCAATTAGTACTCCTACTCACACTAGTGCTCCTACAACAGCGCATCCATTCTCACATTATTTGTATGGTGAAATACAATCAATAATACATAAAATTATAATGATGCCACAAAATTGTTTCCAACTCGCAAAAATAATTGACCTTTGTGAACTTGAACAATTAGATGAAGGAAGCAGTTAGCAAAACGAATACCACAATTATCTGCAACACTTCACAACTTTCTTGATGCCATAAAAAGAAAACTAACATTTGTAACTTTTGTATTTCAGAGATTTGAACAAAAATTAATTGAGTTGAAGTAAACAAAGAGAACATTTTAAGAAAAAATATCTATCATGCATATTGTAGTTATAGAACATGCAGAAAAAAATTTACTATACACAATTTACAAAAATGTAGTGAATCCAACAAAAATCCAATTTCAGCTGTTTTTTTAAAAGTACTTTGCTCTATCAAAGGGGAAGAAAATAAAATAATAAAGTAGCGGTTTTTGAGAAAAACATGTATTTACCTTTTTGTCTTGCAAAATTATGAGAAAACTACTCATATTTTGAAAAGAATTGTGCATAACATTGGAAGATGTATTTTTAAAGAATTTTTTTGTTTATTTATTTCAATAAATGGGATAAACACTTTAACAAATGAAAAAAAACATACTTAATGACAGAAATACACAAGCACAAAAAACAAAAATTAAAATGAAGTCATAGGATAAGAGCATTATAAAAAAAATAACGTTTGGTATAAAAGTGTGTTTAAAAAGAACAAGTTTTTAGTTGTCTTTCAAATCACTCAAAATCAGGATTGAAAAAAATCTATATTATGACCTGATTTATTGTGTATTTTATTGAAAATATTTACAATAAAATGCGCAAGGATCGATCCTTGGACCAGACTTATGGAGCATAAGTCCTGTGACAACATCAGATGGAAATGTCAACAACAACTTCAGATGGAAATGCCAAAGACCCTGCCCTGATAAGGTACGCCAATGCCATTGTACTGGTGGTGGCTGGAGTCCCACCCATTTACCTTCTTGCTCAGAATAGGAAACTCATCCACCAGACGAAGACTCGATTGGGAAGCCTATAGAGAAGCTAGAGCCCCCACAATGGAGCAATGGCATAAAACCCGGGAAAATGAAAGCAGAGGAAGATGGACAACCAAGCTCATCCTACAGATATCCTCTTGTATCGGGCCTAAGCAAGAAGTCTCCTTTCATCCCACCCAGTTCCTCAGTGGTTGCAGATATTTCTGCCAAACCTTTTTCAGATGAAGAAAGCATGAAATGTGTGTACTGTCACACACAAAACAGAGCACACATTCTTCCTCTTCGGGAGATGGGCGGCTGACAGAATGTCACTAGAAGAACGGTTGGAGTTATAACACCTGATAATGTCATTGAGATTATCCTTACCAGCAAAGACAGTTGGGGGCAAGGTATCTACCTACTTGGGAAAGGTACTCTGCACCAAGAAACTAGTAGAAATCCCAGGTCAATGACAACTTAAATAGATAAAAAGAGGCGATATGATGAGATAAGCACCTGTGGGCAAACGACAAGACACCATTCTGAAATAATGCGAAAGTGGCTCCAGAATGGTTTACTCATCAAAGGAAAAAAGGGTTCATGGTCTGAGTGGGTGAGAATACTCAACTACTTGGGAGTGTAGGACTCACCCTCTTGAGTGAGACGTACTGTGCTCCACCCTGGTTGCCATCTTGTGTTGTGTGTTATGTGCATCGTCTAATTTTATAGTTAGTGTGATTTTGTGTTGTGTTGTTTCTTAGTGATTTTTGTTGTGCGGCCTTTTAACTTTTATATATCACTGAAGTTTTGTGTTTTTTGGATGGTTATATTACAGTATTTTAACTGTGATTTTACTTGGGCGTGGATTGCAGAACATGACTTTTACGTGTGTTGTAGCTGTTGTGAGTTAGCGATCATTGTGCTATGTTATGTCTGAGATTTGAGTTTTAGTGGGTGTGTATCACCTATATTTGGGCATTGAACGTTGGTGAAATTTCCAGTCCACTCACTTGAGATGACTTGTTTTTTAGCAACTGGGGAAGGTGTTGTCCAACTGTGTCGTGTGTGGAAAGTCGTGTTATGAGGGATCAAGAGACAAGATTTACAACTGTGACAGCTGTCAAAGGCCGAATCACTGTACGTGTTCCAGACTGACGGCCACTGAAGTTAAAGTACTGGAACAAAAGTCACAACGGGTGATGAAATTCCACTGCGTTGAATGCTCGAGTAGTTTGAGTATTCTTCCAAAAGTTTTGTCTAAGTTAGATTATTTAGCCGAGCAAGTCGAAAAAATAAATATGCGTATTGAAGAACAAGATCAATCGCGTAATTCAAAAATCAATTAATCACGTGAAATTTTTGATGAAATCACCGAGAGAGAAACACATAAAAATAATTTATTATTAGGGTGTAGTTCAGTCAACTGCTAGCATTAAAACTCATGACGAAAAATTAATCAAAGATTCAAATAATAATAGAAAAGAAACATCAAGTCGATAGCATATACACTGATTTTGAGATGATATTTTAGATCTTTGAAACTCGCTCAATGTACTAAGCACTTGGTGCAAAGAAAACAATGTCTCTCTAAACCTGGAAAATGTGTTTCAATTACATTTTGTCGTTTTAAAATTCCTTTTGATAACATCTACTCCACTAACAGACATCCATTGTCAATTCCATAAATGATCTAGTTCTTTTCGATTGCAAAATGACATTTAATGACGTTTAACCCCTATTTTATGTCATTCTAGGGACTGGTCAAAAAAAGTGTAAAATCGAGGAAAACATAAAATAGAGGAAATTTTTTTTTGCACAGATTTTGTTCTACAACATGTAATTCCAAAAATAATAAATCATACATTTAAACTTCAATTGATGCTAAATGGTGCTGAAATAGCATGTACTTGCTCGCCCGTACTTTCACACGAAAAATACTCAATTTTTCGAAAATTTGTTCTTGACATTCTATTTTCTTCTATCTACCTTTTTGTAACAGATTTCATTAAGGGAAAAAAATCTATATGTTCATCATTGTAGTTGTAGGAAAACGCCAAAAAAGTTTGAACTTTTGCAATTTTCAAAAAATCAAGTTTTCAACAAACATGAGAGATGGCGCCATTTTTTCGAAAATTCTGAAAATGTCCCAAGGGTGTCATAGTAAAGTACCCCCAAAAATTACAATATCGGTTTCAAATTCGAGGGACCGCGACATCAGCCAGATCGATGGGGGAAAATAAATGGAGAAAATTGGCCGCGTTTGGCGTCAATCTATTTTTCGATATCAAGAATCCTCAAAACGTGGATTCTGACTACACCATCTGTTAGAGGATTTTCTTTCTAAATTTAGCTACTGCATTTATCCACTTTTTCGGTGCCAAGGCCCGGCAAGTTTTTCAGCTGAAAATTCGCAGCTTTTTCCCCTGCAGCATTACATAACTTTCTATTGCATAAGCAGTAGCGAGAAAGTAAAAATCAGCAACTGACTTTTTTACTGGTGACAAACTTAACTCAACAAACACTCGAAACGAAACAAATGGGCTTAGTCCTGGAAAATTATTCAACTAACCAATTCAGAACATTCACCAAAATATACCCGATTTTTAATTAGCAAAACACGTAATATTTATATGTATCCTCACCACCCTTCCCGAAACTGACTTCAACACTGCTGCCTTTTCTTTCAGAATGTCTGACTTAATTCGAAACCTGATGTGCAAAAATCTTAAAAACGGGGTTTTAATACACAGTAGGACTTCATAAGTCAGACGCAAGATCGAGGAAAATGTAAAATCGCGAAAACGTAAATTCGAGGAAAATTATGCATTATTTATATGGATCTTTTGCCGGGACCACTCATTTATGACATACATTCCGGGAAAAAGTAAGATTGGGGAACGTAAAATAGGGGTTTCACTGTATTAGGTTTTGTTAGAAAGACTTGTAGAGAGCTAAATTCAGCAAAAATGTGGAGATCATTGTATTTACATCTGGTGAGTCCATTGCTGTTGTTTGCTTCATCAACTTGGTGTCATATTTTTAACATTCATATAAAACGTTTAAAAACAGTCCAGCATTAGTTTTTTAGAATAATCTCTCTATACTACATTCTACCTGTGATCCATTTATGGACCACAATTATAATGAAATATAGACTATTTTAAAGATTCCATCATTGAAATCAACAAGGGAATTAAATGACATAAAGTTTATTTATAAACTGGTAAATGGTATTATTTCAAGCCCTTTATTATTAAATGATTTTAATTTCAATGTACCAAACAGAATATATAGACAAACCTCACCACTATTCTATACCAACTGTTATAATTCATTATATCCAGAAAATAACCCTCTCACTAGAATATGCAAAAAAATTAACTTATGTAACTTAGACATAATAGGAATAAGTGAAGTCGTTTTCACTGCAAATGCTAAGACTGAAAGTCTCGGATATGAATGAATAATTTATGTACAGAGCCATGGTCACAACTTATTAAATTCAATATTTGCATTAATTGTACAGTCAAACTGTTTAAACCGTTCAGCTGGCCAGATTCCATACAAATACTATAATAATTTTCTCTGTACTTGAACCAAACTGTCCAGACATTAAATGAATATATACATAAATAAAATAAACATTGATGTACTTGATCTTGGTTTGAGAACTATGATATTTATTTTCAATTGTTAAAAGTTCATGCATTCTATGTACGCTATAATAATATTTATTAATGTATGTCCAAATTGTTCCCCCAAATTTTATTAGCTTGAATAACTTCTTAACTGAGTTCCATTTGTGTTTTTATTCTGGTGTATATTTGTATTTTGGTTTTTTGTATTTGGACAGGAAATGTCCTCATAGTATGAAATAAATAAATAATCATTTTTCATTAATGCTATTTTTAATAATGTATAACTTTGTACTATTTTTTAAAATTACAGAAACATAAATAAATGTGAGTAACAAATCAAAGAAAATAACACATTCATTTCCACATTATTTTTGAGGTTAAATGTAAGGTGCATTGTTTATTCATAGTTTGTCAGAAGGCTTCAATATGTTCTGCGCATTTTTTTGAGAATATATTACTGTAGTTAGTGGCATAAAAAACTTCTCGATTGACCCTTTGAATATAGTACCAGTAAACATCGTACAAAGGAGCAGTTTTTACAAGTCATAGTTTTCAGTTTGCAGCTTACTAGTTCAGTCGATGGGTTTTCACTGTTGTTGACACATTCAGATTGATTTGATGTGACAAGAATATTTTGATTTGATGTATTTTTTTGACAGAGATCAGTGAAAACTGTGTGATATTTGGGGAAGAAGTATAACCTGCAAACGTTTTCTTGAGCTCCAGAATCTCTTCCCCATCTTTTTACTGTACAAAGTTGAGTAATGAATAAGTACCAACAAACAAAGTTTTGCAACATTTGAAAATGGCAAGAGTTTGAGGAAATTTTAGTAAATGAAATACATGTTTAATATTTTAGTATTGGTAACAAAATAAGCAACACACATCCCTGGGTCCACTTCTACTTTGCACATAGAGAAGCTACATTTATGACCAGAAATAAAATAAGTGGCCTTTTCAGCATTTGCTCAATGGATCAGAGAAAGTGGATGTAAAAAATTAAAAAGAGGGGTCAGGTTTTACGTTCCATTTTGGGCCTTGGGGTTGTTAGCCCAGAATTTGAAGTACATTACTGTTTCTTATCTCTCTTCACACCCTCATCTGAGAATGAGAAACCCTACATGTTTCTGAGTGGATGCATCTTCAACAAACTACTGCAATTATTTATTAATTATTTAATTAATAAATCTTTTTTATTAATATGTTTATAATCGAATGGACTTTTGTCCAATATACAAGTAAAGAAATTATTACAATAAAAAAATTATGATATCTTTAATACGCTTCCTAGAATTGCCAATGATTGGCATATTTGGGAAAGAGTTTTTTTTGTGATCTTTGACCTCAAATATTTTGAAATGCACTTTTGATATCGGTTTGAACGTTTCATCCCTAATACGTCAAGACAAAGATCTCAGTGAAAAAACAGCTCGAGGGAATTTTTTTTACAGATAAGTCTCTTTCTTTATAATTTTGCTATGCAATCTAGCTAAGTTTGAAAACCACCAACTTGTGAAGTCCCAAGCTATTGTCATTGCATGAACTACCATTTATGCAAAGATTGCTTATTTACCCAAGGTCAACATTTTTAATGTTCTCAAATGTCCTTGTTTCTGTTGTGTTTTAAACAAAGCATCTATGACAATATGGTATTTTATTATTTATTCATAGGCCAAAACGACCATATCAATACCCAAGGAGCACCATCGATTCATATTGGGCAAAAATGGACAGAAATTGAAAGATTTGGAGAAAAATACTGCGACCAAAATTACAGTGCCCAGTGTGAATGATACATCTGAAGAGATTACAGTGACAGGAACTAAAGAAGGTATTGAAAAGGCAGTTCACGAAATTCAAGTTACCTCAGATGAACAGGTCAGTAGGATTCTCGAGAATGATTTTGCACGAAATATAAGATATAAATTTCATTTTTGTTAGTTTATTCTGAATGTATTTGAATAACCTTTAGATCTTTTAGTGAACCAAACATTCAAATTTTAACCTCTTAATTTAGTTTAAAATGTTAATGGATAATATTTCACAACAGTCAGTTTAATAGACGAATATTCTATTGGTGCATTATGTTTCAAGTAATATTAAATTTAAACTTAATTTTTGTCTGTCATGAATTCTTGTAGTATGTCCATCTCATTTGCCATCAGGTTTTAAGACAAACAAAATAAAAGAACATATTATATCACAGTGTCACTTTAATGTCACACAGGGTCACAGTGTCATTTTAATTATTAAACTTAGTCAGACCTTGAGGTCATTATTTGGCAATGTTTCAGTGATTAAAACATTGATTCGTTTCATCAGGCTACAACAGACAGAAAATAAGCAATTCATAAAATCAATGAAACTATAAATGGGATTTGTTAAAATACACAAAATATTGTACTCTCTATAATGGCTGGAAGACTGACCTTGTAGAAAAAGATGTATAAAACATTTAAGTGCTAAATATTATCACAAAGTAAAAATAAGCGATTTTGTGTATTAAAAATTTTTATAAAATATTTTTAATGAATATACATGCAATATATTTCCAATAACTAGATAAGTTATGAATCTCAACTATTTGTTTCAAGTTTTTCTCAGTCAAAAAATTATTTTATTAAATTATCGTTTTACTCATTTCAATATAAGCACATATTTTATCTGTAACTCCCCATTTTTTTAGATCATTGGCTATATTTTATTATTTATATATTTGGCTATATTATATTATTTATATTATTTATATATATTTTTTTGAGTGGAGAAGGACCATACCAAAAAGTAGTTTTAAATATTGCAAGTTATGAGTTACAGGGTTAATTATTAAATTGACCGGTGTGATATCAGATCATGTGAATTCAACAGAAAGACAACCATTGCACAAATACAGTGGAGCGTCAATTATCTGAACTAATTGGGACCAGGTATAGTGTGGATATTTGATAATTTGGATAACTGTACATGATGTCTATGTAGGCTACCGTTGCACTAAAAGGCAGTGGGTTTTCTGCCAACAATGAACATTCCAAGTGAGTCACAACTGTTAAGCATTTATGATCGGATGTTTAACAATGTACTGTTAGTCCTCTTGCAATTAAAGGTGGTGAAAAGCATTTTTCGGCTAATAATAAACATTCCGAGTTCTTAAGTATTTATTGTAGGATTTGTCAAAGTTCATTTAAGTCAGATGATTGACCATAGTGCACTGTCACGTTAATATTTTATCGCTGTCAATCATATCGGGGGGATCATTCTCAATATTCGATATTATGAAGAAAAAAAATGAACACGTATACAGTATCTAATTAAATAATTATTCAGAGAAAATATGAGTTCGGTTTATTTAACATTTCCGGTGATTGTCATTCGGATAATCGACGTCGCACTGGGAAATGGGAAGGTCCTCCTTGGTTTCATTGACACCATTAATCCTGAGAAAGAACCTCAAAGATATTTTAGAGATATTATCCTGGCTGGCAGGAAATGCAAATTATTGCAGACGTCCATTCTGGAAAAGACAAAAACAAAATCTTAGAGGTGAAACTAAGTTCAATAGAAATAACTATATTCAGAATCATTCTTGGTAGTGGGGAATGTGCAAATCTTATTTTAAAACCCAATCAATGTCAATTTTCATTTCAGAAGTTAATAATTTTAAATAATTGTACTGATTATTAAAGAATATTAATGAATTAAATAATATGATTTTCATTTTCACATGTTTTTATTATTGTATGTTTGAATATAAAAAAAATTAAAACATGTTATATGTATCAAAAACATAATGTGACTTTCTATTACATTAAAATCTGCACCCTTCTTAGGTATACTCTCAAAAGAAAGATATTTGAACCAGTATGTTTTATGTTTTCAATACTGCAACTATTCAAATTTATTTTTGATTTTCAGTCAAAGCAAGCATGTGAAACTGTCAGCGTACCAAAAATGTACCATCCTTTTATTACGGGAGCCCATCATTCTATTGTAAATGCCTTAATGACTGAAACTGGAGTGCGAATAAATGTACCACCACCATCCGTGCAGAAAGATGAGATCATTATTGCTGGTGAGAAGGAAGGAGTAATGCTGGCCAAGGAGCGTATCATGGCAATCCATGATGATATGGTAAGTTGCTTCATGGCACTAGCATTCTGGTCCTTGATGTAAAAGTTTTTTGCTTTGTCCATGATAGAGCTTAAGGCCCCTGCTGGGCCCTTGGAGTGTTTTTGTGCTGGACCAGTTGTTGCAAGTAGATCAAATTATTTAGACTAACTAATATCCTTGTTTATTTATTGATAACAATTATTAAACAACTCCATCCTATTCCCAACTTGTTTTAAAATTCCATTTTTTAAGTTAAAAAAGAGCGAAATACGAATTTGAAGGTTAATTGTTTCAGCATTACTACCTAGGTAAAAAATAGTAATATAAATAGTAATAAAAATCAAATTCGATATTATTTACACTACCACTTAAGTGATTCTGCCACTGGACACAATTGGTCCTCACTTTGCCTCTTGGCAGTAAGATTTTGATCGAACTTCGTGTCAAAATAGATGTGGCATGCTCAGTTAGTTTTTTAGTAATCTATCCTCCAATGAGAACACTGTATAAATATCAAAATTACATCATGTATTGTATGTTCTGTATTTATTATCCCCTGATTGTGAAGATGGAAGATGCCTTTTGAGAATTTTTTTTCGTTACTAAACTGGTTATTAGTATTCATTCAAAATAAAATCCCAAATTGTCTATTGACTAGAAAATTCACTTGTTGATGAGAAGATTAAATATCTTGGCCTGAGTTATCAATATTTCCTTGTTCCTTGCCATCATCATTTTCGTCACTACCATTGTCATGGTAGCAGGTCTCATTGTTTCCATTTTTCTGCTCCTCTTCCCTTACTAGGTCATGCTCTTCACTTTTACAGCTCCCCTGAAAGTTTTGCACATTGAATGTGTGTTCTCTGTCTTTCATTTGACACCATCTGAAACAATTTCCTGTTGTGACATACATATTTTCTTCCTATTTGTGCCTCTTTTATCCATTAACCTCTTTTAACCATTAACTTGAAATTCGTATTGTTTAATGGTTGCGTGATCAAGTTGTGAACTACAAACATGAACTCCTGTGAACGTCCTCAGTCCTTGAGTCCATAGGTGGCAAAGTTTCCAATGTTTGGGAATTTTTTGCTATGAAAATATTTTTTAAATAATTTAACTCTATTTGGATGTAAAATTTGTACTTCTACAAGATGAATTTTTCAACTTTGATCTCTTGCAAAACTTAGGTTTGTACTCTCTGGACTTTAGAGTTCACCCTGCTAAACATTGTGTAATAAAATCTTGGTAGCAAGTTTTTTTCATTTTCATGCTACATTTCAATTACTACAATGCCATGCATTTGATACAGTTTCTTTAATGAGCCATTCAAAAATATTGGTCTGAATCACCTGATGCATGGTGGATGCCAAAAATGTACATCTGCAAGTGTAATTAGGTATTATGGTATCTTTTTTTTATTGCCGTTGCAAGTTATTGTTACATCAGTGCTCAAGTTTCTCGACATAACAGGTTCCAATTAGGCGTATTCTGTGATTAGAGGATTACCACATTTTTTAATAAGATATTTTGTAGAAAACTCGTCTCACTCAGAAATTTTCCAGCTGTCTACTGTCATAATCAAGGAGTTGACATTCAGAACCTAACATAAGTAATAGAATAGTAATTTTTGACCTATTTGAATACAGTCAGTGTGTCAGATACATTTTTGTATTATTTTGTTATATTGTCGTATATTACTACAGCACTGTTGGTAGCAATAACCTAAGGTCATTTCCAGTGTTTGCACTGGACTTCTTTTATTACAAAAATAGAAATCTTTTAAAAATTGAATTTATGTTTTAAAATTAGTGTTAATTGAGCATAAATAAATATTAATTATGCTCTGTTCTGTAAAGTTTATTTTGACAAAATTTTAGAGAAAGATTTATTAAATATAGTGATTTACACCAAAACCTTTTGATGATTGTTCCATGTCTTCCGGGAAAAGGATAAAATTACACAAGGGATAAAATAATTACAGGAAATCATTTTCCTGCAATGTCATGAAATGCTAATATTTTTGCAATTTTGAAGGGCTTGAATTATTTGGACAGTTATTGATGTAGTGGATATTTTTCAGCAAAAAAATTGCAGTTCAGTGTCTGTTGAGGTTCCTAAATCTCAACACAAATATGTGATTGGACCTCGGGGCAGTACACTAGCAGAGATTTTGCAAACATCTGGTGTGAGTGTAGAAATGCCCACAAATGAATCCAGCACTGTTACATTAAGAGGGCCCCAGACTAAGCTTGGTTATGGTAAGATTTGATTTTGTTTAATGTAGTGTATGCTAGCTTTCTAGGTGTACTATGCTTGTTTCTGTGCTTATTCGTTAGCTTGCCTTGCAGATGTAATTGTATGAGTGTTTGCAAGATTGCCATTACGTAGTCCAATCAACATTTCTCAGATGCCTTGTCTGGGAGTGCTGAGAGAGTGATTCTGTATAGAGGATTTATTTAATTATTTAATTTGATGATAGGCAGTTACCCAATTACAGGTCGTCACAATATAATTTTAAAACTTTTTTTTTCCCCTAACAAAATTTATTTATAGATTTCACATGCTGTTTCCAAATTGTTACGAAGGAAGACAAAGATTTACTTTGTTTAAATATTGAATGTCAGGAAGTTTGTCTGTCTTGCTTGAATGTTTCGTCAGTGGAGATTTTTGACTTGACAAAGAAAAATTTTTGAAAAGGAACAGTCATAATAAGGTTAAATTAATCAACAACTCAAAAATTCAACTGTTTTTTTATTTAATTATTCTCTCCCAATTGAGTGAGTCTGGACCTCCTTGTGTCAATACCTACTGCAAACTATTGAGGTGTATTTCGTAAGATCTCTTTTGTCTTTCCAGTCTTTCACTTACCGAGAACTGGTTTTATTAGATTTGCTTGTTGCTAGAGCTCTGTGAATCAGGATTCCAAATCTGTGCATTCGTTGCTTTGAAGCTCTCATTATTACCAGAATTTGTTTTAAGCTCTTTAACCTTTTCGCTGCTACGAACCCACCCCACATATCACTGCCTGGTGCTGACTTGCTGTGGCGGCTGACGACCACTGCATGCAGCGTCTTTTCCTCGTTCCGAAGGTCTCGCACTGGCAGGGTATCGGCCGACATATCACTCCATTTTGCAAATCACAAATGATATTTTTAGGAAATTTGCAGTGCATTTTGATAGAATTTTGTACTTTCATTAACAATCACACTGCCTCCGTGAAAAAATAAGAAATCCAAAATTGAACTTCCTTCATCAACCTTGTTTTGTCCACAAAGAAAGCCATTAATTGTGTGGCTTATTATGCTTATAAACAAGAAAAGCTTTTAGCAAGAAATATTAACCCAATGTAAGGGTGGTACATCATACCTGAAAACCCTGGAGAAAGTTTTATTAGGGTCATTAGGGAAGGGCCTCCTTCAAGCTGTGCGCCAACTTCTCATGGGTGGTGAGGACCGCGCTGCATGGCAGACTATCAGTTCACAAACATTTCAACCCACTGCAAGGAGAATTTCCACAGCAGCACCCTCTTGGAGGGTTCAAACTAAAGTTCACACTCTTACAAAACAGATATAGCCGCATGTCCTTCAGGCCCTCAGCCATTCAGAAAACAGCAAAAGATAGCCGCATGAAATACAAGACGCCTAAAGGCGGCATTAGCACAGCAGAAGCAACTCTGGGCAGACGCCTAAAGGCGGCGTTAGCACGTGGGGCATGAAAAATTCGGATGCCTATAGGCGTCGTTAGCAGCGAAAAGGTTAAATTTTACTGTGGAGAACATTCCCTTTGAATTTATGTACATAAATTTGAGCTTTCATTTGAATTATTTTTCCACTAAGAGCTTTGTGTAAATTTGTTGTTGTTGTTCAGTGTGTTCTTTAATATGATAGTCAATGCCATGTACAGATTTTTAAAGAAGCCGAGAAATGAAGCATATTTAATTGAAATTGGTGACAGATTAAAATTAATAAAATTTATGTTTCCATGTGGAATATGTGGTAATAAAATACCTACTATTAGAACAAAAAATGTGTGATAATGTGAAGACATTGCCATCTACTTGAACACCATCTTTCTTCTTTTAATGCCATACACTGATTAGTGCATAGGCAAGTCTCCAGAAGCCTGTAGTGCCTTCTTATGAGACTTACTGTGAGCAAGTGTACCTAAAGTAGTTTCCCAGTGCTTTCTCTAGGGACACTAGTGCACCAATACCAGATAGCGCAGGCCTAGATGCAAAATCTGCAATCTTTTCCAGTAATCAAAGTTCTAATTGGTGCTAAATTGCTTAAAGATTTAATTTTGCCAGGATTGGTCAAGTGTCTTTCCTGGGATCTGTTTTACATGCTGACAAGCATCCGCATGCATGCCATCAATTTTTGGCACCTCAAAAATCCTCCGACTTGATCTGGTTGGACCCATGAACTTTGTATCAGTATCAGTAGTATCTATATACCATCAAAGCTGGTTTGAACACCATAAATTTTGTTTTTCTTTGCTGGGCACGGGATTGCACATAGTCCCACCCCCTCCCCATCCTCCGAATGCAAAGGGGTGTATAGCTTTATATAATAAAACGTTTCATTTCGGTAAATCTGTTAAATCCTCATATAAATGACTTATGGAACTTGCAGATGCATTTTAAAATTTATAGTAATTATAACCAACAGATGGACATTCTGGTTTTTGTATATTGTAACCATATCAATACAGTTGAGTATTTTTATTTAACTTTGTGATTGTCGCATTTAATTTAAATTTAAATTGAATGTTTGAATATTATTTTGTTATTGTCTAGAGGTATAAAATATGAAAAATTTTGGGTTTGTATTTATTTTTAAAATTTAACATGTGTAGTGGTTGAGTCCTTAACTTGTTGATTCACATTTTCCAAGAATTAAAATTTATGGATTAATATTTAAATAATATGAAATATATTTAATAAAAAATGTGGAGTGACATATGTGAAAAGTTCTTAAATTTTCCAAAAAATATGTGAAAATATTGCAAATCATACATTTTGTACCTGTAGTAAGTGTAAAGGATGAATTTGTGCCAAAAGTGTAAATCAGCTTTCTAATCTACCCTGAAAGGTGGATAACACAGATGTGATCATCACAAAGAAACCTCTAAAAATACATTAAAGAATCCGAAATTAGCTAAAAAATATTGAAAAATGTATGAATCTCACTCCCTCTGCTAAAAAAAACAAACAACAACACAGGATCAAGGTTGAGTCCATCCCTCCTAGAATCGTTCCAAAATACGTATAAAATATTCAAAAATGGGCTTCAAAATTGTTGTTGAAATAAAAGCTCCTATACCAATAAAAAGTATGTTAAATGGATAAGGGACCTCAGAAATATTGGCCCCTCCCACATGTTTTAGGTTGTACATGCCAGTGCTGAACTGCCTTTTTTCTCGCTAATAAATATTGATGTTATAGAAATAGTAATGTGTAGGACATGATTAACATGCATGACTGATTTTGTAGACTATGGAAAAAATATTTTCTTTTCCTTTTATGTTTGTACAGTTGCACATTTGACATGACACAGGTGAAAATATGTTCTTATTTCAGTAGTCTAAATGAGTTTGCAACCTAATGTTTATTATTTTCCCAAAGTTGATTATACATCTCTTTGTAAGGAAAACATTTGTGTACTTTGAAGTTAATGTTGTTGGCTGGTGATGTCTATGCATACATTCATTATGCATGTGTACATATGTGTCTATGGTTACAGCTCTCAACTTGGTGTATGAAAAGGCCAACAGCTGTAAAGCAACAAAAGTGGAAGCTCCAAATTGGATTCATAAGTATATCATTGGCCGTAAAGGTGCTAAAATCCGTGCTTTTGCCCAGGAGTTTCAAAAGGTGATTTATTATTTGTTATGAAAAGAAGTATTTGGTTTGATTTTTACATGCAACTTTACATCTTTATAATGTCCACATTTGTAGATGCAGTTTTATATTACTTTTGATGCTTCTCTTCAAAAGCAGTTCATAGTTATAATTCTATTTCATTGTTTTAATTAAAACTTGGTGAATTAACTGAATTTTCTTTTTGAAATACTTACATTTACAATGGCTATGTGATGGTGCATTCCCGATAAACTTGAGTTCATTCGCCCCAAATTTTTCTTAATAATTCTATAAAGTCATCTTCATTTTTATATTGGTATATGCAGCATTGGTGTTTCACCTAACAAAATAATGAATTAGTGTAAAAAAAATGATCAATAAAGGTTTTTTTCCCCCTTTCCCAGAAAAGGAAATGAAATAATATTGCGTTACAAATTGTACTTTACAAAAAATAATTGGATTAATTGGTAATAATTAGAATGAAAAAAATCTGCTTATTTACATTTGGAATAAGAAACTCAGACACTAGAAATAAGTGTTGCATGTTGTATTTTAATTGCTAGTTCGTTTAGCATGAGTATATCTATGTACAAAGTGCATGAGTGTTGTCTTTCATTATCTGTCATGTAGAAGGTGAAATGGAAGAATGTGAGTATCTATTGTCACAATCAAACGATACTTTTAGACATAATATTATAATGTTGAGTAGTAGTGTTTTGTTTTGAAATGTGAGAGGTAGTAAGTATTTAGGGAAAATATTTCAGAAAGAAAGGTAAGGATCACTGACATATCCCAGTTTTCTTTTTCAAAAAAGAAAATAAATTGAAGATTAAAAAAGAATATTTGTTGTAAAAGCTATTGGAAATTCATGAAGTTGAAATGAGATGTGTCAAATGATGGTTGAAATCTTATTGTATTTTTTGCATTTGGGGAGGATTGAAGAGATCTCTTTGAGAAGAGAGAAAGGAGCAACTTTGAGTATAATTTGAAAAAACAAATCACATGATGTCAGTGTCTATCGTTTGAAAGGTAGTGTAATTGGTTCCTAGGTAGTTCTTATTTAGTTGATAATTAATAATTCATTAATAACATGAAGGTAAAGTTTTCACAAATATCTTCTTTTCACACTTTTTCTTCTTCACACTCCCTCTTCGCTAGTTTCTTTGTCTTTTGCTCTGTCTCGCTGTCTATCTCTTTCTTAGCAGTCTTCAATTAAATAAAGTTACCTGTAATATCGGGGTTGAATTTACTTACTGTTTTTATCTTTCATTTGATGACCTGCATAGTAATATTTGCACATTTAAGTTTAAATTGTGTTCTTGTTATAGTAGATGCTGAAACTGCTCTCCATTAGTTCTGATGCATCCCCCCAGCTTCTCTTTTGCTTTCTGTTCAGGTAGCATGATTTACTGAAAGCTTCCAAATGAGATTCATTTTACAATTAATTTACACATTGTTTACATGTCACAAAGAAACACTTTCTACATGAGGGGAAGTGCGTTCTTGGAGCAAGCCATTTCAACCTGACAACTCAACAAAACTCGCTGGTGCCATGTCAACTGCCTACCGAGCAATCGCCCACCCCACCCCCTCCTTTGTTCAGGATCACACCCAAAGGAATCCTAGAATTAAATTGCAGCACTTTGGAACTCAAATCATTTAGCAAAAGAAGCAATCAATTTTACCACAAATAAGTTTAAGCAAAAAATTTTCATCAACATATTTCTCTATTTGATTTCAGTGTAGGTATTCCTAATTTTGAAGCAATCCCACCATATTTATGCATCAAAAAAGAATCCTGCATTCCCAAAACAGAAGCAGTAAGTCTGAAGAACATATGTTGCACTGTTTCAAGCCTAGAAATTTCCTTTAAAAAGCACAGTGAACAAACAACTGAGTACACAAGAATGGGTCTCACTAGCATGCGTAACAGGGTATGCGCAATATCTGTGAAGTGTACAGGTCTTGACATGATCTTGTAATAAATCCAAGAGTCAGATTGGTTTTGTTGACCATAGTCTAGACGGTCCCCAAAAGACATTTTAAAATCAAACACATCAAGTTTTGTTGATTACGTAATCCCCAGAGTTTAAAATAAGACCATTGTCAGTACACCATTTGGCAAAATTATTTAATGACTCTTGTAGCCTTATCTTATCTTGAGACAACTTAACGAGTCTAAACATCTTGATCATCAGCAAAAAGCAGATGTTCCTCTGTACTCAACACTTGACTAAAATCATTAATAAAAATATTAAATAGTAGCGCTCCAAGTTGAGATCCTTGGGAAACTCTTGAATGGACAACTATTTGCTGAGATGTGACATTTGCTGAAGAAATGATTTGCACACAGCTTTTTAAACCAATTCAAGTATTTTTCAAACCAATGCAATAAGGGGCCACAGACCCCAAAGTGCTGAAGCTTTTGCAAGAGTACAAAACGTTCCATGAAGTTAAAAGCTTTATTTAGATAAGTGTAAATACTGCCAGCCTGAAAACCGTTGTCCGTTACATTGGGAATAAACTGAGAATAATATGCAAGATAAGCTTCAATATTTCTTCCTCTCATGAAACTAAATTGTCTATCGGAAAGAAACGGATGGATAGTATTGGCCAACTTATTGACTATTATGGACTCTTAACATCTTGGGGAATAACTTTCAGTATGGTGATTGATCTGTAGTTGGAAATGGACTGTCTGTCACCAGAATTGAAAGTAGGAATAATGAATGAGGGCTTCCTCTCTGATAGAAAGAGACCCTCAGGTAAGGACTTGTCAAATAAAATTTTCAAAATCTGTGAGAAAATTATTTCGAATTTTTTAACAGAATCACAGGGATCCTTTCAGGGCCTAGTTGACTATCAGATTGTAATTGTTCAATCTCCTGCAGAATATCAGTAACTCCAAACTCTATGGAATTCAAAACATAGTGTGATTAGTCTGCAAGATCAGCTCTAGAAGAGCCAACAAGTTGAGTATAATAAGTTGAAAAATAATCACCAAATTCTTCAGCTATCAACTGTGCAAGATCTTTATAATAACAAAGTGTGGACGATCTTTATTGAAACTCACAGTCTCCACTGCTTACTATATCACCGTGGAAACAGGATTTTTTCCAATTTCCTTTTTGGAATATATAATACTGTTATAAAATGTAGAAACATTATCAGAAAAACAACAATCAGATAAAACTAAAGCTGAGAAAATGTTACTCTGAAATTCATTAATCACACTAAAATTTGCAGAGGAATTGAGAAGAGCCCTGCTGTTATGTTCCTGGAATTTACATGTTCCCGACATTTACACCAATTTTTCCTAGTCCCTTCAATGTTCCTATGTTCATAATGTTAAATAACCCCCGCTTTTACACTTTCGAAATTAAATTTTTCCCGCCATTTGTACTATTTGAAGTCATTGTAGATCAGTGAATGCTATATTTTTTCATGATATTGTTGCTTTCTCTTGCAAGTGTTCTGTCTTGTAATGAGATTTATCTCATTGGTTACAAATTCCAGCTTTGTTTGGAGTTCATTTGCTCCAGTACAGTTGTAGTGTAGTGTGTTGAGTATTGAAACCAAGTATAGTAACGTGTTGGGTATCATGGTTTTGTGCTTTTCAGAAAGTTTTAATTTTAATAGTGTTATTTTGCCCCATAATGGATTTAAAAAGAAAGAGAATGGGTCTTTCTACTCAAGAAAAATCCAAAATTGTAGAGGAAGTTCAAGTGTGTAATGGATCATGTGTAGCGTTAGCTAAAAAGTTGGAGATATCAATATCCATTCTCAGAGGGGGGTGATCCAGCCGATCATTTGGGGTGTAGTGATGATGTAGGAAATTCTGAAGAACTTATTCCAGATGGCACATGCTTTGAACATCCCCATGAGTGATGTGTTGTTACGTGAAAAAGCCCTGAATATGGTGGATAAGCTTGAGAATTGAGAATTTTCCCACATCTAGCGACTGGCTTGATCAATTCAAAAAGCATTACAATATTGTTTACAAGGTTGTGTGGAGAAGGAAATGCCATGCCAGATGAAAGTGTTCGGGAATGGGAAGAGGGGAAACTGAAGGACCTTGTGAAGGAGTATTCACCCAAGGATTTCTTCAACACAGAAACTGGACTATTTTTTGTGTTCTTCCGAACAAAACTTTCACTTCTGAGGCAAGCCTAGTCAACTTAGGCTTACTGCAATATTGGGAGCAAATAGTGACGGGTCTGAAAATGTTTGCCCATTTGTTATAGGAAAGCCCAAGAAACTTTGATGCTTCAAGAACGTACCCAAAAATACACAAACATTGCCCACAAAATACACATTCAATAAAAAAGCTTGGATGACTTCCAACCTTTTTGGGAGGCAAACGTATGCTCTTGATACAAAGATAGGAGCACAGAACAGAATAATTCCCTTATTTGTTTATCAGTGCTCTGCACATTCAAAGCAAATGAACTTGAGAAATATTAGAATGGAATTCTTTTCTGTAAACTACACAAGCAAGTTACAGCCAACGGATTTAGGAATTATCCATGTTTTCAAGACAAGAAAAAAAATGTTGTGCAGAGTTTTAGGTTTGAAGGAGTCAGGGAAGGACACCAAAACATTCAAAATATCTATCCTCAATGCACTGCATTACGTTGCAAAGGCAGGAAGGAGGGGAGTCAATCCACCATTTGTAACTGCTTTAGAAAAGCTGGCTTCTTCCGAACCCATGAGGAAGAAGGAAGTGAAGATGAAAAAGAAGAAGAATATAATGATCTTATTTCTGCATGGGAGAGATTGAAAATAGATTATGAAGTTAAAGACTTTCTCCATTTTGATGATGAACTTGTAACTGTGCAAACAGTGTCGATAGAAAGTTTGATCAATGTCATTCAGGAAGAAAGTGACAGTGATAATGATTTTGATGATAATGAAGATGACAATGATTATGATAGTATGTCCCTACTTGGGCAGGAGTAGTCTCTGCAATAAACACTATAAAAAATATACTTCTGCATCTGATGGTGACATATAGTTTTGACTGTGTGTATGAACTTGAAAAGCAAGTTGAAAGAATTCACCAGAAAAAGGTAAACCAGTCATCTGTATTAGACTTACAAAAATCGTAGTATTTTTTTTTATTTTGATGTAATATATAATATTTAAATATTTAATAAAAATGGATTGTAAATTTTCAGTATTTTATTACATGTGCAAAATGGTTTTCCCCTCCGTTTACACTTTCCCATGATTTACACTATTTTTTTCCTTGGTCCCTTTAAACGTGTAAAAAAAGGGATTCTATTGTAGTTGTAGACCCAGCCCCCATTAAAATTGCATAACAATGCATTAAGCATAAGAATTTGCTGTGAGCATAAGCCGATACTACTCCCTCACAAGAATCAACAACTGGATGATGACTGCCATTAGTGAATATCAGGTCCAACATAATATCCTGAGAATTATTTACCACGTTATTCTGAAAAGGTTCAAGAAATTTATCACTTCAGCCAATATATTAGTGCAAGTTTTTTCTCGCAAAGTGGCACCACTCAAAAACTGGGAAGCTAGCAAGGGCACCAACATTCCATTTTTCACTGGCCACCAAACAACATCCAATTAGCTCCCAGGTATTCTAAATTAAGATTTTCAAGAGAGGAAGTACAAGAGATAAAGACATTTTTGGTTGCAAAAGGACGGAAATAGTCACCACAAACAATCACATCTTGACCTTGCAGGCTAAGGCACACAAATGGATGCTCAACATTAGAGAAATTCAATTTAAAGCTTTTGTATACATTCTTCACACGAACAGGAACACCACCTCTTCTAGAGCATGAACTGTTATCTGCCTTCTGATCATTTCTATAAATTGTATAATTGTAATATTTTGAGTACTGAATTACTCAACTTAAATTCAGTGCTCAAAATATCCTAGACCAACTAATTTTCTTTAGAGAACAATAACATCGTAGTTATCTAATATAAAACTAAACTTTTCAAAACATTTAATTTTCATGCATAAACCCCTCACATTTTGATTAAAAAAATTTCAACTTGTCCTGACTTAGTCATTTTTTGTTTCCTTATTTCTTTGGTCAGATTTAATTTTTTCTTCTTTCATTTGATCAATATTGAGAAGGTCAACTATTTTTGGTACTCCATTAATATATTTTTTTTAGTCTTTAATTCTTCATCTTTGTTTAGAACTTCCAATTTGTGAATAAGAACTTTTATTTTATCTCTCCGTAACATTGTCATATCCTCTTTAATTTTAACAGACTGTTTACATTTTCTTTCGTTTCTCAAAATGGATGAAACAGAAGCATGATTTTTTAATATGACTTTAATTGGACATGATTTGTTCTCTTCTATTTACCCAAATCAATACATTTTATCACCGCATCTTTATCAAATGTCTAGTGTTATCTAAAATAATTTAGCATGGGAAGTGTAGGAATTTATCCAGGACTTCTAAAAAACAACGTATGAACATGAAAAATGTCTAAGTGCAAAATGTAAAAACAGTGTTTCACTCTACCTTCAAAGATTTATTTACAACAAAGTTTACTTGATTATCAAAAGTTGATTTATTTTCTTCTATTACAAATCTATTCAAATGTAGATCACAAATATATTCAACATTGTCCAAAATATTAATATCAATATTATAACTATAAGGAATTTTAGTGCGACTATGTTTACACTTATTGCTAAGATCTAATGAGTTCTTGATTAAAGCGAAGATGTTTACACTTATCAATGTTAAGATCCAATGAGTCCTCTCTACACCATAAATTAAATCTGTTAACATCCTGTTCTAGTTGAATTGAATCAGTAAAATCAGAGATTACTCTCCAAAATTTCCAAAATCCACGAAAAACTAAAGTTTGAATTCTAAAAAACCTTATAGATATCATTTACAAACCCTTTAAATAACTGTGGACAATATTGAAGTTATTATTGAAATTATTATTTTTAATGTTGTAAATGGTTCAAATTTTAATAAAATACTATAATTCCCCCCACTCTTTTTACAGAATATTGCTATTAGATTAACAACTTCTAATGGCCTGTAATGAAGCTATTAGGTACCAGTTCTGTCGCACTACTACTGGCCCCTGGCAGAATATATCAGAAACCAATTTGCTCGTAGTGACAGGTGAAAAATAATGAATAAATAAATAGATAACATTCTACATGATGATGATGAAGTAGAAAACATTCTACAACCAATGTATGGTTTTGACAATTATTTTGTTGGTACTGACAATTTGTAGGTGGTGAAAGGATGAACACTCGGTAAGAATGTTCATTACAAAATTTGTTTGGGTGTAAGCTAAACATTGTAAATCATACATTCCTTCCAAGTCAGTCAACAATGAGTCGATAAATTGACAACTTCATTAATATAATTTCACTTCTGTTGCTTAAATCTGTGTGTTATTAATATATCAGAGATTCATTGAAAATAGGGCTGATGATGAAAACTGACACATTTGGATTGAATTCGGGTAAAGAGAGTTAGATGTTAAAGTGAGTTTTAAGTAAAGAGAAATAAAATTGTTTGTAGTCTATGGAAAGAAGAGAATATTTCAGAAATATCAAGTTCATTATGTTCCCGTGGTATATTTTTCAGGTATGTTGTAGGTTTTGTCATGAATAACTCCCAAAACAACAAAACTCAATCTCCACAAAAAAAATTACTTACTTCTTTTTCCCAACAATTGAAATTTTTCTGGCAACCAAAAAGAATGTAACTCTGAAATTACATTGTGTACTCTTTCTTTCCTCTAGTAAATGCTAGAGAATTGTTGCATTGAGTTGAGTGCAGGGCTGAGTCTGTTATTTGGTTGCAGGTGCATGTAGAGTTCACTGACAAGGACATCCACCTTGAAGGACCATGCGAGGAGGTGGAGCGCGCACAGGCGCGATTGCAAGAGATTGCTCAGGAGCTCATGTCAGAATTAACATTTGCTGAATTGCCTGTGGATCCAAAATTCTTCAAGCACATAATAGGGAAAAACGGTGCCAATGTCACTCGTATGCAGAACGAATTGGGAGTCACTATCAACATTAGTGAAGCTGATGGATCAAATTCAATCAGGATTGAAGGCAACAAGGAAGGTGTGCAGAAAGCAGAACAGGTGATTTATATTTTATTGTTTTATTTATTAAGACATGACTTGTGCAAAACTATTGTAAACAAAAATGTTTAAATCTATTATCTTCATTAAATTATTTTTAATGCTAAATCAATTAGAACCTCTGTGCATACATGTGACTGTTGACTTATCAACATGTTTTGTGTTCCAGAAACTCTCTGAAATGGTATTCAAACTTGAAAATGAAAAAGAGAAAGATCTCATTATAGAACAGAGATTTCATCGAAGCATTATTGGGAGTAAGGGAGAAAAAATAAGAGATATCTGTAAAATGTTTAATCAAGTATGCTTAATGCATTCATTTATTTCTGATTAATTGCTTTCCTATTTGACTGATTTTGACTTAATCTTATTCTCAACTTTTACAGGTTCAAATTACCTTCCCTGGCCCTGTAGAAAAGAGGGAAGTGGTAAAAGTGCGAGGACCACGTGAAGATGTGGATCGCTGTGCTAAGTACCTTATGAATCTAGTTAAAGAATTGAAAGAATGCTCTCATCAGTTGCAGGTGCCTATTAACAAAGAAATTCATAAATTCATTATTGGACGGGATGGTGCTAGCATTCGAAAGGTGTGATGTCTACCACGATTGTGTTGCAATACACTTGTGAATATTACGTTCTGTAATAAACTATTAGTATTAATGAACTTAATGTAATATTGGTCTCCTTACAGATTCGTGAAGAGACTGAAACCAAAATAGAACTTCCTGCAGAAGGTGAAAAGAGTGATGTGATTACCATTACAGGCAAGAAAAAGAATGTGGAAGAAGCCAAAGAGCGCATTCAGAAAATCCAAAATGAGCTGGTATTGTTAATTTTTTGTCTTTGGAAAGCTAAACTATTGTGAATATAAATAGAATTGTGTAATTGAAGGCTTGAAATAAATAAGGTTGTAAGAGCCATTTTCATAGTTTTGAGAAAAATTAGTGTATATATGAAACCGTTAAACCTATAATCACCCCATAACACTTTCAAGAAATGCGTCTGGACTTTGGTTCTTATTTGTTATAGGTCATCATTCATTCATCATTATTTTGGTAAAAACGTAAATTTAACAGAAATGGCACTTACATCGTTTTTTATTTCAAATCTTCAATTGTTACAGTAAACTACTTAATGCCCAAGAGAAAACAATTAACTGTCAAAATGTCTGTTGAATTTACATTGTTTTCACAAAAAGAATAGAAGTTCAAAGTTTTCAATTTGCTACTCAATAATTGGGTAGCACATAAATAAAAAAAAATTGTCAGTTCTACTACTCCATCCATACTGCTTTTATTTCATAAGTAACGTAAGTTAATGAAGGCACACCTTTATATTATGGAAAATATGTTTTACCTTTGATGTAATTGTCCTGTCATAAGTATATTGTATCCAATTAACTGCTTTATTTATTTTTAATGAATATATTTTTTGCTTTGCAGGCTAATATTGTCACTGAAGAAATAGTCATTCCTCCAAAATTTTATAATTCATTAATTGGTGCAGGAGGCAAGTTAATCCACTCAATTATGGATGAATGTGGAGGTGTGCATATTAAATTCCCTCCTGCAGATAGCAATAGTGATAAGGTGAGTGTTAAGAGTGCTATCTTATTTCCACATTATCTCCACACACAGTCTTCCACACAATCAAACTGAGGAGAAACACAAGAAGAAAAGTTGTTGTTGTTTTTTTTCTTTCTTTTTTTCTTTTCTTTTTTTTCTTTTCTGTTCTTCTTCTTCTTCTTTTTTGTTTTTTTGTTTGTTTCTTCTTTTTTTCTTTTTTTTTTTCTTTTCTTTTTTTCTTTCCTTTTTTTCTTTCTCCTTGTTAGTGGTTGAATAAACCACTAAACGATCCTCAGTTATGCATTTACATTGTTTTATATTTATTTTCATTCTCAAATGCAATGTGCTTGGCCCAAATTTTAGGCGGTCAAAAGGAATAGTAGTGTCATTAACAAGCAATATACTTCTTGTTTGGCATCATCAAAGCGATTACTGATGGGTAGAGGCATAATTTTTTTATATTAATGATAAAAGTGACAAAAATCAAAGTAAAGTGTTTTCTCATTTTTTAATTAAACTGAATCTAAGTCAGAAAAAAAAAATTCAGCAAAGTGCTTTTAAAGCAAAACCAGCAAATTTTCTGAAGATGACTGGACGATTCTTTAGTGCAATTCGAAACTATTTCACAAAGTTGTGAACTACCAAAACTTGTTTAAATTCCATAAAATGTACAGTTTTGTCATTCTATAGAGATGAAAGAATTTCATTTAATTATGTGGTAAAGTTGTTCTTGAATCTGTGACTACAATTCTGTGGTCATGGGGTAAAAGTGCCTAAGTCAATTTTTGGTGAAATCGGGTCAAGTACTGATTCTACAAGGTAAGTATCTTTATTTTATTTTAGTAAAACGACCGAATTCAAATGTTGGATCCCTAACAAGAAAAAGGCTTTGGAAAAAAGTGTTGTTTCAATAGGTCGTAGGAAAAAGCATTTGCTCAATAATCTAACCCTTGTTTTCTCTGAACAAAGATTTTTGACATAAAAACTTTTACCCCATGACCACAGAAATAAAGATCTTGGTGTAATTTTTTACCATCAACTATTTTTTAAATACCACATTGAAGAGTTAATTATTAATATTAATAATTCTATTGATTTTCTTACAAAACTAAGCAGGAAGGTCAGGTGTATTGTGGTACTAAGAGTACCTCTTTGCCATTGTTAGATCTTAATACACTGCTTAATCTGGTCCTCTGATGGCAAGAGTCTGTAGATGGCTCTTAAAAAGTGTCTACATAGATTCTTGAAATTTCTGGAATTCAAAGAATCAGGGAAATATCTATTGAGCGGCATTGGCAGTGATTACCTGAGAACAAAGTTTAATTTTGCTAGTCTTGGTGAGAGGAGAATGCTGTGATCTTGTGTTTTCATGAAGTTTTGAGGAATTTTATTGATTGTCCTTATGTTCACGAAAGTATATTTGCTGTTGGTCTACGAGTACATGGCCTTATCGTACACCATGAACTTGTATACCATTTTACCAGACTGTATCCACTGATAGATTCATGCTATACTGATAAAATTACTGCACTAGTCAGTGATTTTGCTTCCAAATATAAAAGCGAAATTGATATTTTTGCTGAATTAATTTTTACTTTGTCAACTGAAGCTTTAAATTATGCAGCATCTTGGAATAGAATTGTATGCCTTATTTATGTTTATAATGTACCCCAATAAGCCTGTGCAGAAATCTATCCTGCTGGCTTTGTGCTTCTGAAATTAATAAACAATACATTAATAAATAACAAATTAATAAATAAAACAGTGATGTTGTTGTGATGGAGGTAGTGGTTGTGTGGTGTGAGCTCTTTTGTTTACAGTACTCGAATCAATTTACAAATTTGAGTGAAAATTGGGTTGTACATTTATCTAAAATTTGAAATTAATTGAATGTTTAGGTGACAGTACGAGGTCCAAAGGATGACGTGATGAAGGCTTGTCAGCAGCTTCGTGAATTGACATCTGAACGTCAGCTCTCTAGCTTTACTGCAACAGTACGTGCAAAGCCTCAACATCACAAATTCCTCATTGGCAAGAATGGTGCTAACATTAAAAAAATCAGGGACCAGACTGGGGCTCGTATCGTCTTCCCTTCAGAGAAAGATGAACAAAAGGATGTGATAACAATTATTGGCAAACAAGATGCAGTGGAAAAAGCAAAAGCGCAGCTTGAGGCAACTATTAAAGAAATTGTGAGTGTTTCTTCGGTAATTTGGTGTCAAAGAGGTTATGATTTTCAACTCATTGCTTACCTATATGGAAACATGTATGAACTTTAAATTGTTTTTTCTTGATTTTATTAATTCATCTTCCCCCATTCACATCCATAAAAATCAGTGGTAGTTATTTTGTTCATTTCTGCCAAATCCAACATTGACTTACTGACATATTATTCACAGAAGTGAGAAAGTCAGTTGTCAGCAAGCCTCATATAATGTTTAATGAAAAAAAGTAGTATTATTCAGTGCAAATTAGGTATTTTAATTAAGAGTTAACATGGAAGAAATTAATTTTATTTTCTTTTATTTCTATGTGTCCAGGATAACATTGTGGAAAGTAGTATGACCGTTGAACCAAAACATCATCGCCATTTTGTCATGCGCCGAGGAGAAGTCCTTCATCGTATATCAGAAGAGTGTGGAAACGTTTCTATTTCATTTCCTCGACCAGGAGTGGAATCAGATCGTGTTGTGCTTAAAGGAGATAAAGAGTCAATTGAACGTGCTCGTCAGCGAATCCAAGAAATTGTAGAAGATTTGGTGAGTATCTTCACTTTATGATAAACATGGCCAAATTTATGAGTTGCTCTTTGAATCTAGGAAGTAAGTAAAAATGCTATGAAATAATAGACATTTTTAATAATTAAATTACATAAAAAGAAATATTTGAAGAATTATTTTCTTCTTTTTTTAAGGCTTTTTCCTATTGTTTTTTCATCTAAGAATCTGGGTTATTATTGGGTTGGCAAATAAGTTCATTGAGTTTTTCTTTCGGTGCAGTTTCCCACCATTCCTGCCTCCCTTTTGCCTGGGACCACTAGGCAAATGGCAGCGCATTTTGAGGGGCATGTCAATGGAAACCTGTGAGTTGTTTCACATGTGTAGTATTGTTGGAGCAGGACAGTTTTGAATATTGACGTGACATATTTGCGTTATCGCCATGTTTAATTGTTTTATATTTAAAAAGGCAAACAATCTGCAAAGGAACATAGAAGGATAGTGTTGTAAGGACAATGCTGTAATGGAACACCGGGATCAAAAGTGGTTAGCAAAATTCCATCCTGGAAATTTTGATGTCAATGACGGTAGTGTGCAGGTCATGTTCCCGAAATAGATTCTTGCAATGTCAAGGCAATTTACTGTCGCAAATCCATCCTAAACAGTGCTGGTGATTGCTACAACATTAAACATTTCCCATAAAAGTGGCGATTTGCACCACCTGGGATTTGTTTCTTGGCTTAATGTTTGGGTGCAACATAAATTTGCCAAGAACTTTACCAGTCACATATCCATCTGCAATTCACTGCTAAAGAGCCAAAAACACCAAGCTATTGACTGTCTACAATAATGTAGTGCTTAAAGATAGTGGGGAGGAAAGCAGCAAATGGCAACAAACAGTCTCGAAGGTGAGATTACATTTGAAGAAAACAATGGTCTCCGTATGGTGGAATTACAATATGTTAACAGAAGACAGGACCGTTGATTCAACTGTATAGTGTTTGCAGTTAATTTGAGATTAAGTAAGTAAGTGTGTTATCTTCCAAGAGAACAATATGAGACACTACACGTTGTTATCCACCTCACAGGAACTTTTACATCTTGGTTTTACCTCATCCCTTGTTTTCACTGGACCTGGTGCCTTCAGACCATCACATGTTCCAGTCATTGCAGAATTTCTTTGCCAATGAGGCTGTATGCACCTGAAAACTGTTTTTTCCTATTAAATCAAAGACATTCTTTGAATGTGGCATTATGTAGTGGTGGAAAGATGGCAAAAGGTTGTTAATAAAAACAGTCTGCATGTAATTGAATTAAATAACAGAGGTATGCCAAATGATTGTGTTTTCTTTCATACCCAAAACCGAAAGTACTTATTTGCCAATCCAGTAGATGAATTACACCATGCAAATTTAATTTTGAGGACATAAGTAAGTCTTGATAGGTTGCTTTTCTTAGGAAATACTATAAGGACAGTTTTTAATTCTTGAGATAATATATTGATAGGGAAAGGGAAAGTTAGAAAAACACAGGGACAAGAAAGTGTAACTAATGTTACTTCAAAACAGTGTTTTACTGCAAATAATTATGAAAATGTTAAAACTTTTTTTGAGAATTCTTGAAGTGTGTGTCCTACACTCTGCATGCTTATATTAGTTGATCATATGTCTTTCTTTGTTGTTTTAGAGAGCAAAAAAAAATTCCTGAATCTAAAATTTTGAATGATTTCTAGAGTTGTTGAATGGCTTAATGATACATACATTGTCATTGTAAACTTCAAGGTTCCAATGATTGTCATTTCAAGTTAACAGATGCAATTTAATATACTTTTCTTTTTTGTTTGTTTGTAGGAATCCCGTGTGACTGTGGAGTGTGTTATTCCTCAAAAACATCATCGCACTGTGATGGGCTCAAAGGGTTGCAAGGTCCAGCATATCACCTCTGAACATGATGTACAAATAAAGTTTCCTGAAAGAGATGCTACAGGTTTGAACTTTATACTTCTAGCATTGTGCTTTGTGCAAAGACTTTCTGGGAGTGTTTGTATTATGACATTTAACCAAAAGTATTATTGGACAAAATAATTGATTGTATAGGTAAAGAAAGCCTATGTATTGAAGAGTTCAGTATTTTGTGTTTCAAGGTTGGAATTCATGAAATAGTGTGTGAACTGCTTGGAAAATATAACTAAACTTTCTGGTTTCAACTGCAGTACAACCCTGCTTTTATGTTTTCCTGTCTTTACCACCAATGTTTCTTTATCCCCCTCTTTTATGCTTTGATAATTGAAATTTGTACGTACATACAGTCAACTCCGGTTATAGTGAGCTTTTGGGGAGTAACATTTTTGGTTCACTATATCCAATGATGTCAAAATTAAATAGAATTTCTCCACAATTATTGATTTTATATAAATATAGACACAGAGAAAAATATATTAACAGCACAAAATGCAAATTTCCATATCTTTATTTGTCCTAAAAATATAATTTATTTTAAATTGTTTGCATTGTAATTAATCATTAATAATTTTGCTAGATTCTTCTCATCCAGAGTCTATGCTCTCTCCTTACTTGATTCTGCATTGCCCTCTGTGTCTAAGTATTGAAATGCAGTCTTGGCATCCTTTAATGCCTCTTGCACTGTTGTAATACCATCCGAAGGCCATTTTACTGGACTAATAACATATGAGATACTTTCAGTAGCGGGGTGGCACAAGCGGCTAGTGAAACTGATCCTTTTCCCGTGTGGCATGGCAAATATCGCCAGGCTATGGCAGTTGCATGCTTCCTGTCACCTTTGTGCTTTGTCCCGCAGAACATCAAGTAACACCAAGATTGAAATTGAATCAAGCAATTGCGCGTCACCACTGCCAGTTGTAGCCCATGCAGGACACTGCTTTTGTTACTGCAGTGAAAATGAGGGACGTTTTTTCAAGCTGCCTAGTGTTGGAATTTGTGGCACTGAGGTGACATATTCTTTTCCAGGAGGGAATTAATTCCAGGACATTTTATTTCCTACATTCACTATAGCTGAGGTTCAGGTTCACTGTAACTAAATCCTCTTATGCTTATTTGTAATGTAAGTGAAACGGGACCAGTGACTTCAGTTCACTGTAACTGAGGGTTTGCTATATCCGGGGACACTATTAAGAGTCGACTGTGTATAATTGATAAATGTTTAATGTTATTTGCTAGTAAATTTTATCATAGTAATCACGAAATCATGGACTGTTAATGGGATGTGCCCTGGCCCTTGTCCTAAAGGCCTGGTGGTTATTCCTACAGGTATTTCTGTTGTCTTCATCTCCTCTTTGTTCTTCCTAACTCTCTTCTGCCTGTGGGTTGATATTTCAGCACTTGCTTTGATAATCTTCATTTTTCTCATCTATTTCAACTATTTTCTATGATATTTCTGTATATCTTTACTACATATGTTTTTTTTTAATCTCTTAATTTCTGTCTTGTATAGTTTTTTTACTTCAGCCAAGTGTTTTTGAAACTTCATCCAAGTTCCTTCTGATCTTCTTAGGTCTCTTAGTTCTCATTGTCCAGGTCTCTGATCAATGTAATAATGCTGTCTGTGCTGCTATTCTAAAAATCTTTTCTTTGTCTCCTTTGTAAAGTATTTTTTACTGTCCCAGTTATTTTGTTGAATTTTTGGATGTTGTTTTCCAAGTCCTCTTGTTCATGTCCAATTACAGTAAAACCCCTTTATAAGAGACACCAAGGGGAATGGAATTTTGTCTCTTATAAGCAGGAACTCTTATAAGTGGGAAATGGGTTTTTGACATGTTTAATGAATGTTACCAAATTTTTAGCGGATTACTATGATTTGTACACTATTTTAAACTTGAGAAAACATAAATTAGTTGATTCCACAGCCCGTTTAACCAGATCAATTGAATGAACTTTATGACATCATTTAAAGCACTTGTGCTCATTAATGGATTATGTGAACAAATCACCATCAATGTAAATATTGACATTAGAGAGATAAAAAAAATTACATTTGTGTAATTTTTAAACTAGTGGTGCTATAGAATGGCATGGACTTTCCCGTATTAGTTTTATATTTCCTTGGGTTTTTGCTAGCTATTCGGAATTGCCACATCCTCTTTCTTGCCAGCTACCATCTATCATGGCCAAAAGTATGTTTTTTTGTCATTTTCTTAATTTTTCGGTTTTCTATTGGTAGAAATGGGAAAGAGATAGAAAATTCCGAAAATATTAATTTTAGAATTTAGAATATAAAAAAACTAGTCCTAAATAGCATTTTCATTTAAAAGTTATGTGCCGTTTTAAAGAAAATTGCGTTTTAGCGCTACTAAAAATGCAAAATTTGAAGCTCATTTTCACAGAAAGTTTTGAGTTTTCAAAATACTTTATTTGAAGTTATTTCAAGCACGTACACTCATAATTATAATAATCTTTACAAATTGCTGGTAATGTGCATATTAAAGATGTGCGAGCTGTTTCAAAAAAATTACAATTATGTAATTTTTGAAAAAACAAAATAATAACTCAAAATAAACTTTACGCTATACTAAAGAGTGTAATTATTACATAAGTTTGAAGAAAACATTTGCAGCCACATATGAGAAAATGGCGTTTGAGCGTTTCTGAAAATGCCGAAATTTGAGCTACTTTTCACAGAAAATGGTTGTGTTTTCGAGAAACTTTACTTGACATTATTTAAAACACATGTACTCGTAAATATAATAATGTGAAAAAATCGCCGCTAATGTAAATATTATCAATGTGAGAAACTTGTGAAAAAATTTACATTTTTGTAATTTTTGAAAACACTAACCTATAGAGCAATATGGATTTTATGTCATCTGATAGAGTACATTTACCACTATCGCTACCAAAAGTTTAAAGAAAACATTTGGAGCCGTTTTTGAGAAAATCTTGTCTTTGTATTTTTTTTAAAATTGCACATATTGCACGAAAAGTACTAAAATTTTTAAAAAACATTTACATGACCTTTATGTAAGAACTCAATGTGCAAAACAAATTTTATTTGAAGAAAAAATCTCTATCTTCAATTTTATAGTTGGAGAAAGACGCCGAAAAAAATATCGAAAATTTTTGAAAATTCAGAGTTATCCGTGAAAATCGGACCTATGCCATCTTAATAAGTGTATTTTACTCTATTCATACAAGAAATTTAAAGAAAAAATTTGGAGCTGTTTTTGAGAAAATTTTGAAAATCCCTGGGGGGGTTTCATATAAAGTACCCCCAAATTTTGAAGAATCTTTTTCAAAATCTCAAAGCTTTGACTAGAACCAGATCGACTGGGGAATATCCATTTTGGAAGAAATCATACGTATGGCTTAGGCGCTAGCAGTGTTCAGACAGACAGACAGACAGACTGACTGACGGACGTTTTCCTTTCAATTGGTTTTTCGGTATCAAGGACCTAGAAAACAGGGTTTCTGGCTACACCACGTGTTAGGGGATTTTTTTTTCTTAATTTAACAACTGGTTTTATCCACTTCTTTGTTTTCACGGCCCAGCAATTAATTTTTTTCCGCTGAAAATTGGCTGGTTTTGTGAACATCAGCAGAATAGAGAAAATAGACTGGAGCTGTTGTGAACACCAGCTCCAGTCTGTTTTAAGCGTGGACCCCAACCCTTACCACAATGACAAAATTCTCAAGTCACCTGGAAGAAAATCCAACGCTTTGTCTCTTACAAGCGAGAAGAAATGCATGGCTGGGAATAAAATGTTGTCCACAATAGGCAGGAATCTCTTATAAAGGGGTCTCCTAAATGGGGGAAATAAATGCATTGTTTGTATACAATTGACCTCGGGACCATGAATTCTGTCTCTTATAACGGGGTTTTACTGTATGTTTCCCTGGTAATTTAATTTCTTTCTTGTTCAATTATTTTCTCATTTATTACTACGTTTACTCTTTTTAATTTCAGAATGAGTTCCAGAATAATTTTTGAATTCTTTGTATCTGTACTTCATTTGTTCTGTCCATTTGAAGATTCCTGTAGACTTTTAATCCCATTCCCTGTATTCTGGGAGGTAATTGCAGATTTTCCAGTGGGAGATCTTCAAACTCCTACAAGGAACAAATCAAATAATTGATAAGTGAAAAAAGAACATCTCATGCAACAAAGTCTGAATGAATCCAAAAATGCTTTCTGGGATGTTTTCTTGTCTGATATTCTTGATTTAGACTCCCTGATGAATTTGAATATTTCATTTTGCATATTTCAAAGTGTGAAATTGTAAAGAGGGTACCAAAAGTTGATTAATTGTATCCCTGGCAAGAAGAAAAAAACAAAAACATATTTATCCGTATGTAAGTAGACTCTGAAGATAAGGAGACACCTTAATTTGGAAGAGGCATGAAAATTTCCCTTCAAGTTAGGTCAGTCCACATCCTGGAGCGGAAATGCAGAGAAGGCTCTCGTGTATCACTTCTCCATCTTTCATTCTCTTGCTTTTCAATTCATGCCACCTACATTCCTTTATCACCCCCCTTTTCCTGGCCTTCTCTGTATGCTGAACGCCCACCCATGTGTTTGCCAATCATGGTGCCCTGTGCCGAAGGGAATGGTGATCTGGGGGTTGAGGGATCTGTGCATATTTTTTCGACTGCTCCCTTGACGTCAGATGTTTGTCTATAGACCTGATCTAGCCGCGTTCACTATGAACACCGGTGAGCCCTGGTGACTGAGGGGAAATCTCTGCATCTTGTAGATTCTAACACATTCTTTGGCCTCGAACTCTTCTAGATGGGCGGTTGGGTGCTAACACACTCCCGATCAATCGGCTCAGACTAAGTCTTGTACTGCACTCCAGAGTGACTTTGCTTTGCTTTGCTTTGCTTTAATTTTTGTTATTTTGTATTGTATGTTTTGTCATTTTGTATGCATTTTTTCTTTTTGTAAAGAGTTCATCATGCTTATTTAAATAAATAAATAAAAATTAAGAGCATGTCAAAATTTAATTAAGAAATGTGAATTTATCTTGGAATAAATTTATAATTTGAAAATATACATCAATAAATCTGCTACAAAATATTTACTGTTCATATTGCAACCTTCAGTATTAATTTCAGAATAATTGTTGGAGTGGGTTCAGAGGAAAATGGAACATTTAATTTAAACAAAAATAATATTTTTCTCAAACAAACTTTAAAGTAATACAGATTTGAAAAGCAACCCAGAAACATAACTAACTCCTAGCCAAAATTCACAGAAATACACACAAACAATCAAATACAGCACTGACAGTACATGCAACTTATGAAATGAAACTTCCTGCTCAATACATATAAAGAAAATCACAGAGTTCTAGATGAGTTAGTTCCTTAGTTTGTCTTGTTTTAAGTTTTGTGTCAATCTCAGCAGACATTTTGACAGGTGCTAACCATGAAATCTCTGTACAACATTGGATACAGTAATGGACCACCAGGCGATTACTAGTTGGACACTTTTTCTTCCTATGAAACTTTGGCTCATGTTGGCTGTAGAAGATACATTAGTGTATCATGACTACAGAAAAAAGGGGGAAAACCTTAATTTTAGATGTCATGATGTCATTTGACTTGCATAATGGCTCAGTGCTGGGCCCGTATCTAATGTTGTATAACAATCAGAGGTACAGACACATAAATAATAGAAGTTAAACCCTATTCCTTGATAAGCTACACCCCAAATTCACAAGTCAATTTCTTCAAGAAAACTAATATTTCGTTAGAACAAAAAACCAAAACCAAAAGTGTCCATATATTTAGATATTTTGTGTTGTGTCCCCTTTTGCGATTTGAAACAAAGAAAGTTGGTCAAAGAATTTGCAACTTTTAATTTAGAATATTAATAATTAATACATTGTGTGGAAGAAATTCATAAATTCCAGTTGTTATGGTGGATGAGATTTGTGCTCCTGTTTCAGAGGAGAGCAATGCTGCGCCAGCTGAGGGTCAGCAAAACGGAGAAGTAGAGGAACCTCCCGTGCGCCGCTGTGATATTATCCTTATCACAGGCAAACAAGAGAATTGTGAGGCAGCTAAGCAAGCACTGTTAGACTTGGTGCCTGTTACTTTGGAAGTAAGCTTGTAAAGATGATAATTCACAAGCCCTTGTTTACTGTAAATTCCATGTCAATTTCTAATATTTTTTAATTTTTTTGTGTTCTACTATTCTGTGAATTAGTTTGTCTGGTCTAAAAAAATATTTACTCACTAACTTTTATTACAGAGATACTGAATTTTTAAAATTTTTCTACAATGTAATGTTGCTTTATACAACCTAAATACAGTTTTATTGTACCTGTGCAGAATGAAAGGATTATCCAATCTTGAATCAATTTTCAAATTAGGAATAGTGTCAGATTTAATTTTCTCCCTTTTACATATAACATGAGTTACTTTAGGAAAAATGTCTACAAGAAGTAGTATAGCACTTAAAAATTTCAATGAAAAATTGGAAAGTTGGATTTTTTCCAAATTTTCATATGTAATGATTGTTGGGGGACGAGATAAAAATTTTAAACTTTCGCACATAAAATATCACTCTTATACCAAACTGCATAATAAATTTCATTTTTGAGGAACGAGTCAAAGGATTAATACGGTAAAATATTAAAACTTTTCAATTTTGGAAAATTATTAATATTAATTTTTCCCTCTTTTTCTCTCCATCTGTTTTTCCCTCTCTCCCTCTCCTCACTCTTCCTCCCCCCTTCCTCTCCTCACTCTTCCTCCCCCCTTCCTCTCCTCACTCTTCCTCCCCCTTCCTCTCCTCACTCTTCCTCCCCCCTTCCTCTCCTCACTCTTCCTCCCCCTTCCTCTCCTCACTCTTCCTCCCCCCTTCCTCTCTTCACTCTTCCTCCCCCCTTCCTCTCCTCACTCTTCCTCCCCCTTCCCCTCTTCCTCTCCTCTCTCTTCCTCCCCCTTCCTCTCTCCCTCTTCCTCTCCTCACTCTTCCTCCCTCCTTCCTCTCCCCCTCTTCCTCCCTCCTTCCTCTCCCCCTCTTCCTCCCTCCTTCCTCTCCCCCCTCTTCCTCTCTCGTCACTTTTCCTCTCCCCCTCTTCCTCTCTCGTCACTTTTCCTCTCCCTCCTCTTCCTCTCTTGTCACTTTTCCTCTCCCCTTCCTTTCCCCCCTCTTCCTCTCACCCCCCTCGTCCTCACTCTTCCTCCCTCTTTCCACTCCCCTTCTCTCCCTCCTCATCTTTTCTCCCTCTTCCTCACCTCCCTTTCCCCCATTCCCCCTCTCCCCTTCTCTCTCTCTCCTCTTTGCTCCTCCCTCCCCTTCCCCATCTTCTCACTGCCTCCAGCACTCCCCCTCCCCTTGTCACCTCCCTCCCACACTTCCCCTCCCTTTCTTACCCCCTCCCACACTTCCCCTCCCTTTCTTACCCCCTCCCACACTTCCCCTCCCTTTCTCCCCCCTCCCACACTCCCCTTCTCACCACCTCTCATACTCCCCTTTTCGCCCCCTTCCCTTCTCCATCCCTCCCCTTCTCTCCCTCACCCCTTCTCACCCCATGCATAGAACCTTGGATTTGAAGTTTGATGGCCATTCTTTGAGTCATATTTAGTCTTTATTTCTGTAACATTTGGTCATAGTTTGACAGTGATGATCCCTCAGATATTTTGATTGGATGTGGAATTAAATGTATTGACACTTGCCTGTAGGTGAACGTTCCTTTCAACCTGCATCGCTCCATCATCGGGCAGCAAGGGCAAGGCGTACGCGAGTTGATGGATATGTATGATGTACATATTGTTCTTTCTCCTGCGGATCAAAAGCTGGATGTGATTAAAATTACTGGAGCTCCAGCAAGTGTACAGCGAGCCAAGACTGCTGTAGAGGAAATATGTCAAGATCGTATCTTACGTTCTTATGAACAAAAGGTTAGCTTTGTGTTGTTCATGATTTTTCCAGTTGCATATGACATAAATTTATTATGGATATTACAATAGAGCTATGAAAGTTTTGATGAAGTTGGATATGTAAAGAAGATGTGTATTTACACCGTAATAGATGAAGTATTTTAAATCTCTGCGTAATTGTGATTTTGTTGGGTTTTTTTCCGCATTCAGTGAAATAAAAGGTGTGATAAAAGTTGGATATTTGCAGATTGAGGTGGATCCAGAATATCATCCAAAGATCATTGGACGCAAAGGGGCTGTTATTACAAAGATTCGTACTGATCATGACGTTGCAATAAACTTCGGAAAGAAAGGCAGTCCAGATGAAAACATTATTACTATTACTGGTTACGAGAAAAATGTAAATGCTGCTAAAGAGAGCATAATGAAAATTGTTAATGAACTGGTAAGAATACATGTTGCTAATTTTTATGAATTTGATGTACTATTGTATATTTTCAAATTAATTAAGCTGTGTTTGCGTGCTTATTTTGCATATTCTGGATGTGAATGAAATATTACTGGAAATTATTATATTTTCAGAATGCTAATATCAAAGAAGAAGTGGAACTGGATGCACGTGTACATTCTCGATTGATTGGGTCTCGTGGTCGTAATATTCGACGTATCATGGAGCAATACAAAGTGGATATTAAATTTCCTCGGCCTGATGGCAATCCAAATTTAGTTACAATAATTGGGCAAGAAGAAAATGTGCAGGATGCCCGTGATCACTTGCTGAACTTGGAAGAAGAATTTGTGAGTAAAAAAAATAAAGAAATAAACATCAATTTATTTGTTTATTGTTTCATATTGGCAGTTGCAATTCATGCTAATTTGTGCAGATCCATAACTTCATGTACTGTTTGCACTTTACAATATTGAGAAGACATCATTTTGCTACTATATGTCATTAATTTCATGTTTCCTAGTGTTGTTTAACATAGTATGGGAAAACCATATATTTTCATGGCCATTTGTGTACATGAAATTAATTGGGCTAATATCTAATTTAGACTAATGTAAGGGCTAATGTCTGAATCTGATTAATTTTAAAATTAGACATTTAATGTTCACATTATCCAAAATGGGTGGATGAAGATAGAAGAAGAAACAGCTTCAAAACATATTTCAGATTTTAACCCGATGAAGTACTTAGGTGATGAAAAACAGAAAATATTAAGTAATAAACAGGATTCAGACTTGGTGGGAAGTTCCAAAGGCTAGTGAGAGACTAGGTGTACAGTTTCAAGTTACCTGACCAAGTCATAAATTTATATTTACACAATATGACCTAACCTCCTTATATCTCAGTTGACACTTCGCAAGGCATGTGTAGGTTAGGACAATATTTTACATTCACTGTTTACATAAAACAACTGTTAGCTTGTGCTTTGTATTTTAATGATTATATGCTTCTCACAAACACATTAGATACCTCAACTCAGACAATTAGCTTACAATAGCTGGTGCCTTATGGCCATTGTCAATCTGAGCCGGATGATGTCTAAATTGATCCATTCTTCGTCATCTTTCATGCAAACCACTGATATAAAAGACTATTAGACTATAAGACCTTACCCCAACAATTCATGAAAAACAAAATGTGTTTTGATTATAGACATTATTACGTGTTATTGGAAAATTACATTATAAGAACTTGAATAAATAGCATTAAAGAACTTGAAAAACCTAAAAAATCTGAATGATTTTTTATTTCAAATAAAACAATAAAGTATCATTATATATATATTAAAACATTCATTAAAAACTCACATTTAATCACAATTGCATGCAAACAAGTACAAAATAAAACATACTAAAAAATGAAAGCTTTCCCTCCCCTCTTACTCTCACGATTTCTTCCTCTCTCCTCTCTGTATCACTATCTTCCTCCTTCTCTCTCTCTCTCTCTCTCGTGCGAGAGAAAGGTGAGGGGAAAAAAGGCATCAAGAGGGATTTTACTCGAGCACTCAAGCCCTCAAAGCCCTATAATTTGATCACCTTTTGTAATTGTTGCGTTTTACATAAATTAACTTAAATCCGGATAAGCACAAGGTTATGTTATTCATTAGGTCTCAAAGTAGCCTTTAGTTATGAGATTGCTGATAGAGAATTGCAATCAGTTTCTATAATAAAAGATTGAGTTTCTGTAATGAATAATCAAGGACCTTGTAAATTATGTTAATATAACTCTAGGCTTTGTAATCAGACTAAGCAGGAAAATTCATAATCTGGATGTGTTGAAAGTGTTATTTTTGGCTTTGGTTTGATCATAACTCCAGCGTGCATCAGTGGTCTGGTCTGCAAATAGGATTGGATGAATTAAAGTTTCGGAAAAAGGTCAACATAGATTTTTGAAGTATCTGTACTTCAGGACCTCTGGTGGATACCTGGATCAGGGCATTGAGCAGCAGTCTCTTTCAGATAAATTCAATATTAAGAGCCTGTCTGCCAGGAGGAAGCTGATTGTGATCTCTTCCTTTTCTTAAAATTCTTCAGAACATTATTCATTGTCCATATATGCATGATCAGATCTCCCTGTTGGTTCCACAGCATGCACCAATCTCTGACAAGCCTCTGTATAACTACGTTTCTACTGATAAATTTATTGTAAATTCTCCTTTATATAAAATAATTGATAATGTTATTGATTTATTCGTGCGAGTGGCACTAATGATGTTGATTTATTCGTGGACTCTTTATTTCTTTCACTTGTCATTCTGTGATGAGATATGTAGCTGCCATTATGAACTAGAGTTACTTCTTTTGTATTTTTAAGCCTGTATTGGGTGTATACCAGCTGGCTTTATTTATTATAAATAAATAATTCATCACAAAAAAGAAAAGGCATAACCTTCCCAAGCAATTACACTGAAAGATGTATGGATTTGTTTGTGATTGCAATACAGCTGTTGGTCTAATAGTGTGACAAGGGATCTAGTAAATGAGCAAGAATTTCTAAATTTAAAAAAATCCTGGTTAATGGGATTGTAAAAACCATTTATTGTAATTACCAACTAATTATTATTGAAATTTACTACGTTTCAATGTGCCAACTACTTGCTTTCTATATTGGTAATTTTTTTTTCCCCCAATACAGATGCAGGATGTAACAGAAGCTGAAATTCGTGAAAGTTATCGTCCCAGCTTCGTGGCATTTGGCCATGGCGATGAAGATGGCTCCTCTGGCAACAATGGGGCAGCCGCTGCAGGCTTCGTGGTGAAGGGGGGGCCTTGGGAGCAGCGCGCTCCGGACACCGCCAGCACTCAGGAGTTCCCTTCCTTTGCTGGCGCAGGCGAAGCCCCTCCAGCTGCCCCTCCAGCAGGAGCATGGGGTTCGCGCCGTGCCACGTAGCTCTTCTTGATTTCTTATTTTGTCAATATTTGTGGTGGGAATTGCATTGTAGGTAACATTAAAAAGATAATTATCGATAGATCTATTGCATCTGACAAAGTGAATTGCATCAGGGGATGCCAAAGTTACTTTTCCAAGAAATCACTGCTTCTTATTTCAATAAATAGCTACATTGCATGCAATCACTGATATGGAGCTTGGACCCAGGACTGGCGCCTATCCTATGCCTTGGGTGCCCTGCGCCAGTCCTGTGTGAGCTCCTGGTTCCGTAAGGTGGCTCCCCATCCCTCACTGCCTGCTGCATTAACGACCCGGGCCTGCGATCTCTGGACTGCGACAATTGGTACTGGCTGATTGGATGTACACTCAAGGTCTTCCCCTCTACTGCATCGCTACTACTGGACTCGTCTCTGGTCCAAGTCCTGACTTTGTGTCTGGTGCCCTGGGGCAGAGGAATTTTAGGCAACAGGAACAGCACACTGACTTATGCTGCTCAGTTGTAAAGTGTTTTAAAACAAAACAAATCTTTTAAATGAATGTGCCATGAGAATGCTACGTCATTTTCATTATAGTATACTCTATTTATACTAGATACTTCTGTTGGTGTGTTTGCTCTTGTTGTGTTCAGCTTCTGTGCCCAAGGGCTGTTTACATGAGATGTTAATATTTTTTAAAGATTATTTTGTTTGTTTGCAGAAGCAGGCAAAGGAGCAGCCTCCCCATTTGTAACTTTTTATTAGATGTTTAGTTTGAAATGTGGGACTTACATTGTATACTTTATCTCTTTTGTTCCTTTCCCTATACAAGAACAACTGCCTTAGCATAATATGGGTGAAGGAGGTTTATATATTACATATATAATTATATATATATACATACATTACTAAAAAGAGAGAAATTATCTTAAGTTTATATCAAATTCAATCTGAGCACTGTGCAGTGATATAGTGAAATCAACAAGAAGATTACTGTAAGGCATTTGTATTCATACAACTCCATAGTAGCCTCCACTTGTGGTGCTATGCTAGGTGAGAATTGCGAATAAAGTTCATATATTATACAATTGTGTGTTTTAATTTCCTAAGCATTTTGTTTAACTATTTTCGCAGTACTTACACCCCCTATTTGAAAACCTGTGACTTTGCATTATATTTAGCGTGCGCAGGGTTGGTATGCCACAGAATGATGGTGCGTTTATATTTTTTTAAGTTGATTACACTGTTTACCGCAGTGGCAGCTGTATGGAATGACTGGAATATAACTTCCAAAATTCAGAATACTAATATATACCATAATAAAACCTAAGCAATTAATGTAAATGAATTAAAACTAAGTTAAGGAATATATTTACATATTACTTTGTTTATTTAATTGTATGTAAACTCTGCTGAACCTGGAATTAATTTTTAAAAACGACTAATGTCATACTAGTTGGCTCTATGATGTTCACCTCTTGACTGTTTTTTTATACCATTGATAATTTTTTTATTAAAATGTTTGTTTATAAGGTTTAAACAAACATGGACAATAGATTTTTGAAAAATACCCCAAGTAGGGTTGAAACGTCAAAAAAAGAAATAAATTGCTTCAAAAAAAAATTAGTCTTGTTTTATTAAGGTCAAAAACCATTTCAATAAAACTAAGTTAAATAAGTCTATATTCAAACATTACTTTTATAATTTTACTCGTAATGTGTTGGGTATGTTCCCATCCTGCACAAGTGGTTCTTGCTTTAATGTCCAGTGGGCACACGAGTGTTTGTATTAGTTCTGCGCTGAGACAGTTTGAGCCGGAAATACTATTCATAGAATTCAAAAATGAATAGTTTTCGAAAATACGGTGATCGCACTCCGCATGCACTTACGCAGTAAGGTGATCGCACTCCGGAACTAACACTTGTTGGGATTCGTTTAACACAATTAATTTCATGATCTTAGTTGATTTATCCACGCACGTTTTCTTGAGCCCTCGCTTCGCTATTTGCGAGAGGAGTGGGGAGTTTGGTTATTTTGACAAAAAATTTTATATCAAATTGGTGGTTCGTTTTTCGATGTAAAATGGTTTCTATTACACGGGAGCGAATATGTCTGGTTATCAGATTTTGTCTACAACGCCCGTTATTTAAAATTCACCTAATCTTTGCAAAGGAGTGAGAATATGTTTTCCAGGGCTCAAGAAAACGTGCGCGTATAAATACTAGTAGTGATTACGAAATAAAATTATTGTATTTAGAAATCCTCAATGAGACGTGAACTGAAAGGACATTTAAGTGAATTTTACACTGCATTCATTGTCGGAAAAATGAAACACTTGTGCATGAAAACTGTCAGTCTTACGTACGTATTTTACCGGCAGAAACAATAACAACAAAAACACCTAAATAAAATATCCATCAAATGCTTTTTGTACACAAAGAAGCTTCCGAAATAACTGGGAAACGACTGTCGCGTCGGCGGAAGAGGGAGATAAGGGGGATTTCTTCCACAACAGCCAACTTTACACAAAACAAACGGTACTCTTCAACCGAACGTTTTTAATCAACAAACCTTACATCGAATGAAAATAATTTCGCCAAATAGGGATAGATAAGGAATTCAATACCGGCAAGAGTTGACTGAACTTGTGTACTGTCAATAACCAGCGGGTCAAAGACAGAATATAAGTTAGGTATTCTCCTGAGACTTCCTCGGCCGCCGCGCAGCGCTACTCTAGAAACTGATTTCATGTAACTGGTTGAAATCTTAATTCAATTGTTTCAGCAGCACTTTATTTCCACACTTTGGCATGTGTTTTCCGAACATATCCCCCCTCTTTTACGACCATGATTTGCACTTTAAAATCCTTTCTCTAGTTATAAATATATATCTTTTTTCTACCACACACTGGCTGATACAACCTTGTATTGAACACAAGGAAACACCTCCAGAATGTGCGGGGATTCCCTTATCATTTGAGGCCTTTTCGCAAGACCGACGACTCCTCTCGTGATGTTGACCTTGGCAATCGCGTTCCTCCGCGCACATTCACGCTCTCCTCGAAAGGCGGTCTCATGGCGCATGAGTCGACACACTTAGTAAAGCCCCGATGCCTGCTCAAGATCTGACTGACAATATTGTCCTTACACATTAATGCGTGTCATTACATTGATCAGAGTTTATTATTATTATTATTATTATTATTATTATTATTATTATTATTATTATTATTATTATTATTATTATTATTATTATTCCACTACATCACGACTTAAGATGTTATGTGTCGGCTGAGTATAAAATCTACTCCAGGTTGCAACCAGCTACCTAAGGAACAGATCTAGGGACTGTCGGTGCCTCTACAATAATTTGCGCAAAATGTGGGCTGTTCCAAATAAAGCGATTTCTTGCATTTCCCAGTATTTTGAATTACCTGGGAGTTTAGACAAGTTCTTACCAGTGACGGCGCGCTCTCTTAATCACAGGGGGTTCACAAGAATCAAAATCTTAAAACTCAGGGACGCCAAAAGTCTACGATAATGTAAGCAACAACAAAAATGTCATTTCAAAAATTCTTATAATTAAAATAAATTTTTTTGGAAGACAAATAAAAGCGTTTGAACTTACCTTCTTTTTTCACTCATTGTACTTCATTCACATGTGTATTCGATCACACAAGGTACTAAGATTCTCGAAATGGAGCATTGTTATCGTTCTTGATAACTCGATTCGAATATAAAAACAAACACACACGTACACATTCGCGTTACCGAAACAACGTTCATAACTCACATCCGCTCACATCCCGGGATAGCACGAATTCACTCACATTCAGTCGATCAGCCCAGCACTGGCCCACACTGCATACCGATCAGCAGAGGGGATTTTTAAACATTTATCACAGCAAACAGACTTGGAAACCCTTGAATATAACTATGAAGTGAAGAATTAGAAACTTTCAAAAATAAAGATATTTGTTCAATACATTAAACTCGCATTTCTTTAATTATTTAAATCTATTTCATATCTTTTTTGAAGAGGTTGCAGCACAAATACTGTTTAATAGAACAGAATGTGGTATTTAGTTGGCACGAGTTTTCGTTCGGTGAAGAAAGCTTGGGATTCCCCTGGGTTTTCTGTCTCTCTTGGTCTTTCTTGACAAAGAAGCTTTTGTGGCGGTCGTATACATGGCTCGAGCGATGCACGGCACGAGCGCTCACCGCGCCAGCGCATAATCCGAAGACCACCGACAGGTGCCGAAACTCTATACTGCGATTTTCGTAACAGCGTCCTTGACAGAAATCAGCTGTTCACGGTTTCATCGAATAGGGAGTTTGAACGTCACCATAGTGACGTCACTGTCGCGAAATATAAGCTGCCGATTGGATGGCAGCGAAACAGCTGATTCCTGTCAGGGACACTTACGAAAATCGCAGTATAGAGTTTCGGCACCTGTTGGTGGCCTTCGGATTATGCGCTGGCGCGGCGAGCGCTCGTGCCGTGCATCGCTCGAGCCATGTATTCGCCACATCTTCCCCTCTTGCCTCCTGCCTCTTCTCGCCCACATTTCACGGCGTTCGGGGGATCTCTGTTCTGCGATTTTCGTAACTTTGCCCTTGACAGGAATCAGCTGTTGACGGTTTCATCCAATCGGGAGCTTGAACGTCACCATAGTGACGTCACTTTAGAGAAATAGAAGCTCCCGATTGGATGGTAGCGAAACAGCTGATTCCTGTCAGGGGCAAAGTTTAAAAAAATCGCTGTATAACACGCTGTGAACCTCCTAGTCCGCTGTGGGGAGGCATGACGCGGCTCATTAGACCTTCGCGCTGTCAACTGAATATTTCATAGAATTCTTACATGAAGAGCCCCACTGAAGACAACAAAATATTCTTATTAACACTTGATTCGGGAGAAATAAGAAATTCTTATCTCATGGAATTTTATGGAGATTCACTGAACCACTGAACCCCCTGCACGGGCCGCCACTGGTTCTTACACAAATTTTGCGGAACAAATCCCAGAGCTCCGACAACTATTCGGACGACCTGTGCTTTTACGATCCACGTTCGGCTGATATCGATTTCCAAATTCTTGTATTTAACAGGTTGAACGCCATGAGGGTCAAAAGTGGTACTCAACAGATCTGGTTTCGTAACGTGTGAGGGTCGTATGTGACCCTCATTGACTTTTTGTTTTTGCCATGAATGTTATCTCTTGCATCTGTTGCATCCTTTTGCAATACTTTGTGAATTTTAGTTCTTCAGTAAACGTAGACATCCTAAACGAAACATATAAGCAAGATTTTTCATTCTTGAATGCCAGATGTTGGTTTAGCCGTGATCGCTAAGTCATTGTACATTCCTGGCCAGGGTGTATATATGGCTTGGGTCGGTTCGAATCTTCATCTATACTGCGATTTTTCTAGGAAGAGCTCTCAAGATAACTCATATCCAATCTTCGCGATGGAATATGTCACGGCATTTCGCGTCTTTTCTCGGTCTTGCCGGTAGAAGTCGCATGATCGCAAGCACTGCTTCATACGGTCGCGATCGTGCGAAATCTAGCGGAACGACTGTGAATGATACGAAATGCTGTGACATATTCCATCGCGAAGATGGGATTTGAGTTATCTTGAGAGCTCTTCCTACAAAAATCGCAGTATAAAACCGTGCTTAGCTGCTATAAGCCTGTGGTTAAGTCGGAGGGAGAGGCCGATGTAAAACAAACGGTGGTTGGTCCGCATCGAAGTTGACGGGGTTTATGCAGCTAAGTTTCAACGGTTTTGCTTCTTCTTATAGAAACGTTTTGATCGCAAGGCACAGCAACATCGACAAATAAATACGATTTTTTTCTCCAAATCCTGGATAATTATATCCGGTTTGTTTGCCACTATCGTGCGATCAGTTTGCATTTGTTGGTCGTACAATATCGTACACAATCCAACAGATGTCACCGGTTTTGGTGAGCGTTCGTACCACTTGGGGCATTTGTTTGGAACTTCGAGGGCGGTACAGATCTGCCAGTGGAGGTAGCTGCACACCCGGTCATGTCTTTTCAAGTATTCGGTCTTTGCTAGGATTGGACAAACTGAGATACTATAATCAATGGTTTCTATGTGTTCCTGGCAAATGCGGTATTTTATCATTTTGGGAAATTTCGAGAACCGCTTTATCATAATGTAGTGCTCTCAACGCCTGATCTTGAGCAGCTATTAGAACTGCTTCCGATTCTGGCTTCATTCTTCCCCTTTTAAACCACATAAATGATTGATCTTTATTGATCTGTGCTCTGTCCATTCGTTTCAAATATTGTCTGTGGAGTTGTCTCTTCACGATTTCTGTAACATTTTCATTCCCAGATTTCTTGTTAAGTAGCATCAGACTTCAGTGTCTCTGTCATTCTGCGTGTCTTGCATAGTTTTCTTTGCAATGCTTCTTGCTACACTAACAATGCCTCTGTTTCCCATTCTTCGGTCAGATTTCATGACCTCCCAGCCAGAACATTCTGTGTGGGCCCAACCGTGACATGCAACACACTGTACTCAATATTATAGAATGATTCTTGAGAGTAGGTCATTAAACAAAACCATTTTAACCTGCCAACGTTTCGGCTTTTATTCAACCTTCATCAGAGCATATTCTCTGAATCTTTTGGTTCTAACCACGATCCAATGTGTGACGTACTTAGTGTAAGAGGTGAGAAGACTTGCAAGGATGAGGTGTGAAGGTGGTGTTGGTAATATGGCGTGGCTGAAGGAATGTGTGTGGTAAAAACTATAAGTGTATAAAGAAAATGTGGGGAGCAGGCGCGGCTCGTCATTAAAGGCTGTAAGGCGGAGCCTCTCCTAGAGAAACCGCCGTCCAAAAGAAATTTAAAAATATGTTTACAAATGTATTTATTTATTAATAATGGAATTCTGAGTTGTATTATGTTACAATCATATCAAAATTTTTCTTTATCGGTTCGTTAACGGCCGTCCGTAACACATTTAAAGCTGTTGACAGGGAAGGGAGAAGCGTTAGGCTCCCACTTTATTCTCCCATAAGGCGTGTACAAAACGAGGAGGCGTGACGTCATGCATTCACTGCAGACGCTTACCAGCGGACGAAGGCTGTGGCGAAACAGCCTTTGGTGGAATCTAGGGTCTGAAGAACGGCGGGCTCACCAGATAGCATTACTGTGCAGCTCCGCGAGTAGCATTGCCCTTCAACTAGTTTTCTCAGTATGCGGTAGGAGCGCTATACTTGGGATTTTCTTTCTTGGCGCATGAGGTCTTGTCTTCTGGGACCCAGCAAAATCGTTGTGAAACAGAACTTACGAGTACTTGTGATTACTAGTTCTAGTAACTTGTAACCTTTGTGAAACGGGTCCCAGGATGGAATATCTCACGGTATTTCGCGTCGTTTTCAATCGTCTGTATCAAACTAATTATTAATAGAAATACAATGCAGGCAATGCAATGCACTGTAATGTAATGCAATGCATTTGCAGCCTTCCCCATTTATAAAACCACGAGCCGCGACTGGTGGGGAGGATCGTGGTTAGAACCGAAAGATTCAGAGAATATGCCCTGATGAAGGCTGAATAAAAACCGAAACGTTGGCAAGTTAAAAATGGTTTTGTTTAATGACCTACTCTCAAGAATCATTCCATAATATTATTAATAGAGGTCAAGAAATCAAGCACTGTACCCAATCTTCACTATTTCTGTCTTCAGAAAACAACCGTTTGAACAGATAGGATGCATCTTGTTGAGGGATTTTTGTGGGTTGTGGTCCCTCAAATTGCGAGAGTCATCCAGGAATGGCTGTCTCTGATCTTTTGCGTCGGAGGAACTCGCTGAAGGAGGACCATTATTTTTATTCTTACTCTTTGATTTATTTGCCAAAAAACAGTAAAAACTGTATATGACTGTAATGTATGTGTATGTGGGGAAAGAGATTTACCAGCGCACATTTTCTTGAGGGCCAGAATAAAAAAAATATTCTCAGGTACTTTCTTTTTGTCAATTTGGAGTAGTCCTCCAAGGACTATTGTAGCTCCTTATGATAAGGTGTTTCAGTAATCGTAATTTAAAGTAAATTTAACTAAAGGTATTATGTCCCTTAAGTTCATTAACGGATTAATTATAATTAGTTACATAAATAGCAGGTACATTGTAATTAAGTACATAATTTTTAGGTATTTGAAAATGATTTTGGTCTGGTCCAACTATGGGCTACTCCAGAGAGATAGCCCGTTTTTAGATCACACCTATATTTAGACCAAACCCCGATTAATGTAATTGTATTTTACTATCTTACAAGAAACTGAAAGGAAAAAAAATTGGAACCGTTTTTGAGAAAATTTTGAAATTGTCCGGGGGGCTTCATGTAATGCACCCCCAAATTTTGAAGAATGTTTTTCAAAGTCGCGGCGCCATGAGTGAAACCAGATCCACAGGGGAATATCCATTTTGGAAGAAATCCGACGTATGCTTTAGGCACTAATATTGTTCACAGACACTGGACAGACGGACGGATGGACGTTTAAAAAAGCAGTTTTTCGGTATCAGGAGATCCCAAATTGTGTATTTCTGATAAAATCCCGAAATCGATTTTCCGCAGCATTGCATAAATTTCTCTATATTATCGTATGTGGGAATAATACTACCGTATTATATTCCCATATATGCGTACGTATACGGGAAAATAAAAATAGGAAGGCAGGAATTTGGAAAAAGGAATTATAGTATATGTTATATCTTATATGCAATATTATATACAACTAGGGAAACCTGACAGACGTTGTTCTGCCCTTCATCTCCCTCTTTCCCCTCCCATCACTCTTTCTCAGTATCACTCCCTCTGTCACCCTGTCCCTGTCTGTCTGTCTGTGTGTGTTTGTCTCTAACGCTCTCTGCACGTTTCGGAGCATGATATTGGTATGGATGACGGCGAGTTCAGGAGACCCGAGTTCGAGTCTCGGTGTGGAAAATAATTTTCGCTGCTTGAAAACTCTATATGTTGATACATACGAGGAGAATCTTTAATGAAAAAGTTTGATGCGGTTTTTGCGAAAATAATATTTTTAGAAAATCATAAATTTCAAGCGCAAATTACAGGAAAACTACACCGTTTTCCACGAAATGGTACATGATTTTTTAAATAGCTGATTTTTTACAACGCTTTTTTAAAACTTTATTTATTTTAGGTCACTTTAAAAACATTTATGGTCGTACAACAGGCTTTGTTTAAAGCAAAAATCGCTATCTCCAATTTTTCAGTTTTGAAATGTTAACTTATTGAATTTTCGAAGAAAAACAGAAAGATAGCCGAAAATGAACTAGCATAATATTTTTTACCGTCCTTTTGTGCTACACATGAGAAGAAAATTTAAAGAAAAAATTTGAGAGGTTTTTGAGAAAAATATTGTTTAAAAAATTTTAACTCGCCTACATTTCGCACAAAATTACAGGAAAACTATCACACTTTCGTGAAATTGAACTGGAACTGATTTGAAGATCTGTCTTTAAGGAACATATTCGTTAAGAAAAAGAATCTTGGTCTTTAATATTATAATTGTAGAAAGACGCCGCTAAACAAATGCACAAATCTAGATTTCAAGGAACATGAGACCTGCACCATTTTCTTAACCGCCCTTTACGCTATCCGAAGACAAAGTTTAATAAAAAAAATGGTGCCATTATTGAGAAAACTTTGAAAATGTATTTGAGACTTCATGTAAAGTACCCTCAGGCGTAAAAACATCCATTTGAAACTCTCAAAGACTCGAGTTCGTTCAGATCGATTGGGAAATATCAGCAATGTTGGAGAAATTAGGCTGAACGGTTTAGGCACTAGCATTGGCCACAGACGAACAGACGTTTTGCCGTCAATCGATTTTTCGGTATCAAGGACCACAAAACATGGATTCTGGAAACATCGCGTGTTATAGTTTTTTCTAAATTTAGCAACTGAATTTATCCATTTTCTCATTACCAGGGCCCGGTGGGTGTTTCTGCTGAAAATTTGCCTTTCCAGGGCGCGATTATATAACTTTCTCTTCTTACGAAGTACCTTTGTAATAGTAAGAAAGTAACTTCTCACGAAGAACTTTCGTAAGGGCGAAAAAGTAAAAATGGAAAAATATAAGAAAAATGTGCGTAGTTTTGAGCTTTTGAAAAAACAGAACCCCTTACGGTTTTGCAAGTCCCTCTCCCTCCCCGCCGCTTCAGAAATATGGACCTGAATGTTGGGCGAATCTGCCGATGACTAAGCCAACCCGCCAAGCCTCGCCTCTGGACTTCACGTTAACACGAAAAGAGAAACTTTCTCTACCTTTTCAGATATTCGTTTTTCCGTGGACGTACGAATTTATGGATAATGGCTCAATAAAAAAACTGCCTTTTTTGTGAGGACATTGTTGATTTTTGTTCAAATATTAATTACATTATTGATGTTAAGACGGTTAATTTAAATACGCCCAGGAAAAACATTGAATGTAAAAAGAAGAATGATCTGTAAAACGTTCGCTGAAACATGAAGAATCATTCACGGAAGTGTAATTTTAGATTTGAAATACTACTACACAATGAAGTCATTTCAGTTAGCGTAATGAACATGTGGGCAACACGCACTCATACGTATGATTACCAGACGGGTATTACAAATTCGACGTCATTCTTTGAACTGCTACAAATGAATGTCATTTTACGCTGTGTGATAAGATGAAGATAAGTGCAATAAAAAGTACGTCTCAGGACTCGTACATAGTACATATGACACATCGGAGGACGTCTTTTGTTATAGAAAAGACCAGCTTCAGCCACAGCTGTCTCCTTCTGACTCGGTGAGTAGTACATCGTGACTATCTCTCTTTTACTCTCACACACATCCGAACAAGTTGTTCTTCTCGTATCTCCTACATAGTAAGAAACTTTGGAGCCATTTTTTTTAATATCGAGGGACTTTATGTAAAAACTTTTGTAAGTTTAGCAACAGTATTTATCCAGTTTTTCGTTACCAGAGATCGGCAATGAGAGTTTTTCTGGCGAAAAGTCGCCGTTTTCTGGCGTACGATAGCATAACTTTTTCTTACGAAGTATTCGTAAGGCGAGAAAGTAAAAATGTTCTGCAATCCTGCAGGAAGAAGTTCCGATTTTTCAAAAGAAAAACAATATTGCGGAGCTCTGATATCGAAAAAGGAAATTTGTCTTGTTCATAGGTGAACAAAAAAACCTTTATTTTGTACTTAGTAATTATGAATTCAAAATTCTTATTTTTTGAGCCCTTGGTACAGTAAATTGTAGTTTTCTATCTCGCTTTACTTCGTAAGAAGACAAAGTATCGTAATCGTGTGTCGGAAAATGGGATTTTTTTACAGAAAAACGTATTGTCGGGCCGTGGTAACGAAAAAGTGGAGACAACTTGTCCCTGGATGTAGTAAAGTACTTTTCGTACACTTTGTGGACTCAGAATCGAGGTTTTGTAGGTCCTTGATACCTAAAAATGTATTGGCGACAAAACATGCCTGTCTGTGGTCAACGCTAGCTAACAGTTAAAACGATTTTCTCCAAAATTGATATTTTCCAATCGATCTGGCGGACGTTGTGACCTTTTGAATTTGAAACTGATATTTCAATTTTGGGGCATATTTTACATTAAGCCCCTGGGACGTTTTCAAAAATTTTGACGAGGTTCAATTTTCAAAAAATTGGTTCAAATTTTTTGAGTAAACTTTGTTGCCGAATTGCGTAAGGGACGTTTAATAGACTGGTGCAGGAATATATCGTGATATAAAGGAAATCGTTGATGTTCGTGATTTTTTCGAAAATTGCAAAAGTTCAATTTTTTTCGGGGGCTTCCCACAACTAAAATATTGATTATACAGATTTTCCCCCTTAATTGTGTTGTTTAAAGACAAATTTTGAAATAAGGTCATGTAAAATTTTTCGAAAATTTGAAAAGTTTTTTACTTAAAATGGAAGCAATTTTAAAATTTTTAAAATCATTTTTCTCAAAAAACATATTTTTTGATTAAATTTTAGCCTCGGATAGAGTAAAGAACGTTAGGAGATTGTACGGATCTCATTTTCGTTGAAATTCCTGACATTTCGTAAATTGTAAAAACTTTTTTGGAATTTTCCAGAACTACAATTATGTTGCTAAATTTTTTCTTCATGAAATGTGATCATCAAAAAAAGATCTTCAAACGAAGTCATGTTCAATTTTCCAAAAATATGACTATTTTTTTGCGTAATTTTGCGTGAAACATCGGCAATTTTTAAAATTTAAACATTTATTTTACAATTATTACACAATTATTTTCTCAGAACAATTATTCTTTCAATTATTATTTCTCACAACAATTATTTTCTCAGAAACGGCTCCGATTTTTTTCTTATTTTTTTCACGTATGTAGCAAACAACGGTAAAGAAAGTTATGCTGGTCGCATTTTCGGCGTACTTTCTGCATTTTCATAAACTGAAAAAAAACAAAAACGAAATGGTAAATTCGAATTTGTCGCGCTTTGTTGGAGGCACTGTCTGCGAAAGTAGTTTGGGAGGAACTTGAAGGCAGTTGTATATACTGAGAATCCCTTCTCATTGCTGGGTCGTGTTACAGCTGTTTGAAACTCGGTTTTAATTGTCGAATTTGTGTTGATAATTGCTTTAAATTTTTTTTTTTCCGCATCTGATATTCTAAGGTGTAATGAATAGGGACAGGATTTCCATGAAAATGCATGTTTTTATTTGTTTCGAAGATCAAAAGACCTGCATTGAAAAATTATTTGCAACTTGTTCTAAGGAGTTAAATGTTGTTTATTTTCTTACAGAGCGCTTGCCAACAGATAGGAGGCAAAATGCTGAACAACTGGCAGCGGCCGGAGACTTCCCCCTACCCCCGCATCTACAGCCGCTTCAAGGTGCGCATGCGCACACTCAAAGTATTGAGATATTTCATGACCTTACCGCATGTGGAAGGGCGGAAATCGCTACTCGCCTGTGGAAGGGCGGAAATTCAATCAGTAATTCGAAGTCTTGCTGAAAATTAAATCTTTGACGGCCGTTACACACCGCGCCGCCGCTGTCGGCGGCGAGCAGCGATTTCCGCCCTTCCACAGGCGGTAAGGTCATGAAAGATCTCAATACTACTTGTCACAAAAACACTACTAGCAATGCTCCATAGCACGTAAAAATTTGTATGTAGAAGTTTTGAATGGGGCTGAACAAGCTAGGGAAATTTCATGTCAATCCAAGTATCCAGCACGGTGAGTGTTGGCATTGCAACGCTGCTTTACTTTATGCATTTCTAATATCAACGAATTATACTGTTCACTTTTTAAAAATATTATTGGGTATCTTTCATTTACATTCTGGGTTCTAACATACAACTTTCCTTACCTGTTGTATATGTACGAGTGATTCTGTACAGAGTCACCATCACTGGAATTTCTCTGGAAGATAAAACTTACTGTCGAATTCATTACAGTTGCCATCAATTCGACAATAAGTTTTATCTTCCAGAGAAATTCCAGTGATCGTGACTCTGTACAGAATCACTCGTACATATACAACAGGTAAGGAAAGTTGTATGTTAGAACCCACGAATGTAAATGAAAATGATCCGATAATACTCAAAAACAAAAAAAAGTGAACAGTATAATTAGTTGATATTAGAAATACGTAGTAATTAATATTAGAACAATAAAAGGCCATTACAATAAGGATTAACAAGTGCGTAGGAAAGTATTTAAATATCAAATTGAAGGTGCTTTGGTTTCCGCCTTGCAGGGCAAGCGCGCCATGCCCGACGGGCGCGTGCCCGAGTTCTGGGTGCAGGACGCGCCGCCCGACATGGCGGACGCCATCGTGCACCACATGGACACGTACTTCGCGCGCGACGAGGCCATGGCCAAGGCGCTCAAACTCCGAGACGAGATGAGCGACGCCGTCGCGCAGGCGGGCAGGGACCACATGCGCCGCATCGTGCAGCAGCGGCTGTCCGTCGTCGCCATGACGGACTGGCCCGACGGCACACCGCAGCTCGCCGGCGTCAACCTGCTCTACCACTTCCGCAGAGGGGACGAGAAGCTCATGCCCGTCGTGAGTGCAATTCAAAACAATCATAACTTCTTAAATGAATCTGGCCACAGATTGTTTAGAACAGACGAAAAGTTTTTATTTCGATATCCAGGTACAGAAATGGAAATTCAAAAGAGCGACGTTTCGAGGACTAATTTTGCCTCATCTTCAGGCTATAAACAGTAAAGAAAGAAGATATAATCTAAACATTGACAAGAGTATGAATCAGTGTAGTACCAGTTTTTATGACTATTGATGTTCGTAATGTTTCATTCAGAAAGTTTACAGTTTGACTCAAGCGCCTCCAGCGGCAAAATCTTTCACTAACGGATTTGTTTACCCGACGGGACGATAATCGGCGGTTTCGATTTTGTGGTTATGTGTGTCAGGATGCCATTGTGTTAAGTTTTATAGTGTCTTATCGTCTTAACGTATTTACGACTTTCTATTTTTCTTCTCTATGCTTTTCATGGTTAATTAATACTAAGTAAAGATCACAGCCAGAACGCACGCACAGAAATACCACCATTGAAAGTACTCGGACCGCGCAATTCAGTTGTTTCTCGTTTCTACAGACATAAAAATCTACAGACCGTTTATGCGCGACTTTTGGCTTTTATATTTGCTTTTATATTTCTAGTTTGGAAAAAATGTCGAAAAAATGTGCCATTGGGGAATGGCTGTGTACTCATTCCCCGATGGCATTTTTTTTCGACATTTTTGAACAATTGCGCAGCGCAACGCCGACACCTACAGGCCGCCATACTTGCGTTTCGTTGTTCCTCATAGCAGTGGCTAACTTCTCAAATATCACCGGGAGAGATGGCTCAGTACATCAACTTGATGTCACTGCAGTCCCTCTGACCGGGAGGTCGTAGGTTCGAGTCCCGACGGCGGCAGGATTTTCGACACTAGCTTAGGTCGAATTCAGTCGCTGTCTGGAGGAGAATTCTAGCGGCCGGCTGCTCTGATCGGTAGTTTTCCGTGGTTTCTCCGATCAACACCAGGCGAATGCCGGAGCAGTACCCTAACAAACAGGTCACGGACCGCGCGCGATCTTTCCTTCCTCTTCCTTGTCCTATCCTCTCCTCTTACACACACACTTACTCTAACATGCACTACACTACCACACATGCCGGGAGACCGGTCGGGAGCCTACAGCTCGTCCCGGCTGGGGCGGTGCCCCGCTGGTGGGAGATATCTAGTTGACGGTAGGTCGACGCCAGATCTCGCCATCCAGCGGGGAAAAGATCATCGCCACCTCCCGAGAAAAAACACGCACTACACTTACGGGACTAATGACCAACGTAGTTGACGCGCCCGGAAGCACGAATGAATCAATCAATTGAGCTTATCATAGGGCGATTTTCTTGCTGGCTCCCGGTCTAAGTGTTTTTTCCGTCGCCAGTTCCCCGACGAGAAGATGAAGAAGCTGCAGGGCGTGATGTTCCTGACGCTGGCGCTGGTGGACGTGTACGCGCGCTTCGGCGTGGACGAGTTCACGACGGCCGTGGGGCTGTCGGTGGCGCGCGCCTTCCGCGGCCACGGGCTGGGCGTGGCGCTGCTGGAGGCTCGCGCCGAGATGACGCGCGCCGTCGGCCTGCGCCTCACGCTCAACAACTTCACGGGCGCCGCCTCGCAGAAGACGGCCGCGCGCGCGGGCTACCAGCTGCTGGCCGAGCTGCGCTACGCCGACATCAAGAACGAGGAAGGGCGCGAGTGGTTCCCGGGCATCGAAGCCGACACCCTGCAGCTCAGGGCAAAGTACGTCGGCGACGATGACACGCCTCAGAACGGCGACGCGGCGAAGCCGTCGCCGCCTCCGCCCTAGGGATCCGCGTCCATGTTTTGGAAACATCGATCTTTTTATACAAAAAATGTTGTTAAAAAATAACGCATAAAAGTAACATATAACACATAAAAACTATGTTTTTATAAAAAAAACATCAAGGTTTTAAACAACAATGTTTTAACCCGAAACCACAGGCATACTGTCAAGGAGACCGCAACATATTTGCAAGGTTATATTTCAATAATTTCCTGACGCTGTGTGGCGATACTGTCGATCTCGCTACCTTCATTTCTCATAGCTCCTTAACAGTCACGACTATCAGTGTCCTGTTTGGATTCAACTAGAGGGGTTCGTGACACTCTGAGCCTTTGGAGCGGTCTCGTAGACCGCATGCCTATGTTTAGAAACATCGATGGTTTTTGAACGATGTTTTTTAACATCCAAGTTTTAAGTCGTAGTGATTACCCACCAAGTCAAGTCGCGAATCGTCCCGGTATCCTAGATCATTCTCGCCTGCGTTACATTAAATACATATTTACATACCTTGTTTACATCTATAGGTATACTGTATTTACTATTTACGCAATTCATTTACAATTTTTATTTATTTTATAATTTTTCTTTTAAATTATGTAATCTTATAACATTTTTTAATTTCTAACGGTAAGTTATTGGATACTTCCAATCCTTTATCAAATAATCTATTTTTTGCCTGTACAGTTTTCCTTACGTTAATTACTACATTTTGTGCTAGTCTTGTTTCTCTTGTTCTTTTATACTTCACTCTCTGGATTTTGTTTTCTAAATTTCCTGCTAACTGATGTTTGATTAATTTCAAAATAAAAATAAGCGTCCTATAATGAATCCTCTGTTTTATTGGCAAAGAAACAAAGAGAATGAAATTCTTGATGTAACTTGAATGATACAATAAATAAATACAATTGATTTCATGTTGGACAATTTACATGCTGGCTAGATGGGTGGGAGGGACCCTTCACCAAATGTCATATAACAGCACACATAACCACGAGCACAGAGAACGCTTTCTTTGTTTATGACCACAAGCGGTGCGTACTACTGCCAGAAATGCTGCCAACCTACACTCTGCTGCCAATCGGACAAATAATGCGACTGCCGCTGGCCCAAAGAATCTTCACAAATGACCGCTATTTTTAATGTACGAAGCAGTCTTTTGTGTACACTTACAAATTTACAATGGACCTTTCGGTGGGGAGCAATCTGCATAAATTAGTACGTACTTTTAAAAAGCTGCAGAGAGTGGGCGGTTTCGCTGGCGAGCGCCGGGCGGCCAGCCTCACCGAAAAAAAAAACATCTTCGGTGTGGGCGATTTAAATAAATTGTAAAAAATACGCTACTGAAATAATTTTAATGGTTCGCAGTTGGTCACGAACGTAACGTCATAAGTTAGGGGAGGCAGTTTCGCCCTAGCATTTTGTCGGAGCTCCCATTTCGAAGTAGTGCTGCGATCGTGGTGGTGTGGTGTGATAAACTAAGCTAGTAGTGTTCGTTCTTCACAATGTGTTTGCAACTACGCAGTTTCAATTCTGAAGGCATTCTTATAAAATGCTTTCTGAAGTGCTTTCTTATAAAAGTGAATTGGCAATTATGCGGTGAATAGACTCAATGTTGTTTATAGTGAACACGAGGTCCGAAGGCCCGAGCCTCGCCGTGACTTGGATCCGGGCGAGCGAAGCGAGAAAACTTACCTTTGAAAGTAATTTACCATTACAATGTGGCAGGGACAAAGCGTATAAAGGGCGGGTCATGAAAATCGACTATCGGTAAGTTTTATTCATTTCTATCAGAGGGCTTAGCGTAATTTTATGGAGGGCTTAAGGAGAGTCCCCTCCTCCTCCTCTGCCCCTCCCCTCTCCGCCCCTCCCCCTCCCCCCCCCCGCCGCCACGTTGTTTTTATTTATTTTTACCATCTCTACATTTTAATTCGATTTTAAAATATTTCTCCAGGTATTCGGTATTCAAACACTTTTCTTCTTCACAAACATTACGTCTATTGAGGTTACGCAGGTAAAATTACATTCATTTCGTCTGAAAATCTGCTAAAATATTTTAATTTAGAAGATAAGTGACATTGCGCACACATGAAGATGAAAATTCAACGAAGATTTTCCCACAATCGAAGACGCTAGAAAGAGATCACAGTTAATGCTCCACCCAGTGTTTCACACCAACCTAATCTAGAAACAAAAAACTATCTATTTACATCTGTATGCTAATGCTGTGAGGACCATGACCTTACTATTAAAATTGTGGAAAATTGTGGAATTGTTTCCTCCAAAGCAAGTAGTTATTAACATTACTCGCAACTTCTATTCAAACAACGGCATAGCTAAGGGTTAGGGCACTCACGCCCCATTCGGCTCGAGTGAGCTTCGTCATGGCCTACTCTACATGGTCATGGCCGACCTATTACAGACGGCCATGGCTTCGGGCCCGCACGGACCGCACCGAGCCCTCCCCGCGCGCTGCTTCGAGCCTGCTTGTTCGTGAAGTTGCTCCTATCGTGCACGAAAGCAGACTGATATGCTTACAAATTCTACTGCAAGGTGTCTCTGCTGTCGCATAAGCCACGCGAGGAATCAAGCAGAGCTTGATAAAAAAACGTGATCATGGCGATACCTAGCGGGATAAACGGCCAACACCCCACTAGTCGTGACTTATGCCGCCGTCAATAAGGACATTAAATCAAATAGTTTAGGAGCTAGAGCGCGTCAAATTTGACCAAATTTTGGAATTTTTTGAAACCCACGATTTTTGGAAAAACGATTCTCAGGCCACATTTATCATCCGAATGCGGTAAAATGATTTCATTTTGTGAATCTATATTAAATTGTGAAAGTGGATATTGATACCTGTTTCGAAATATTTTCCATAGCTTTAAAGATATGGGCATTTTCTGCAAATTCTTTTGTGTAACTAAAATAGCAAAAATTCAACGACTTGTTGAATTTGGCGATTATTGACATGATCCTGATTCTTCTCAAAACCAGTCGCCTAGGTTGAAATTGAATGGCGAATACTCTGGTAATATGCATATTTCCAACTGATGGTTCATTTTCCAGAAATTCACAAATAATGTACGTAAAAAACGTAATTTTCCTCAAAGATGTACCTTAGGAAGTCGCCATGTTTAACCGGTTCCTATAAATTGAAATTTCTGTCATGCCTACAAGGTTAACAGTATTGTACAGTACGTATACGACAAAGCAAAAGTAGCCGACACTTGTGTAGCGCGTAGAATAATTGTTTTAACTGTTTTGAACAACAACAACAACAGAATAAAAGAATTTAATATAAAATATATTTTTTCTGATAAGGTGCGGTGACTAATACGGTGAGCAATTAAAATAGAATGACTATTGTGTTATGTTGATTTAAATACACGCCGATATATCTTTTGCCTTTGCTCGGTCAATGAACTGAAGAGTCTCACGGCTGAACGTTGTGCTGTCTGTCCATGTAAATTAAAATTTAATTAAAAAATATATTTTGCCTTATCTATCTTTTCTTAACCTGATTATGAAGCCGGTCTTCCGGGGCCGAAGTCTGTAGGTTATGTCACAACGCAATGGAAATCTTGCGTCTTATTTGTCTTATTTGTCTTATTTGCTGATTTCAAGTTGGCAATGTATCAGCCTGACGTGCCTAACAAGCGCGTTGCTTGCGAAACACTTTTCACACGTGGTTTCCAAATCATGCACATTAAAAATACGTGCAAGTACCTGGTAAAGGTCTTGTCTTGGCAGCATATGTTTGTTGCCGTCTTTACGTAAGCACATGTGCTTGTAATATATACTTGGAAGCGGTCAAAGCAGCTAAATGTTGCCGATGACAAAGATAGTTCTCAAGAGTCGGTCTGAGATAGGAACAAGTTGCTGACATAAAGCAACTGGGTGTGCTACTGAATGGCCCAGAGTTTCTCGTAATAATTAATTTCCCTATCTCTTCTGTCTGGGGTATCCGGGTTTTGCCCACACTTTTACCGTCTTCTCAACTGCCGTCTATTGACGACTATGGTGCTACAACAGCACATACTTTCTCGCAATATTATCATGTTATCTTCATGTAATGTATTAATTTCTGCCTTTCTTTAACCTCAAATATCACTTAATCCCGTGAATAATGGAAGTGTGAAAAATTGATTTTTTAAATTCAAAATTTAAATGAAAATATATTTCTGTATATTCACCGTTTCTGTATATTCACAATTCAGTATATTCACAAATGTATCCGATGCCTATTTTAGATTTTGAATATTTTGCGTAAGTACGGAGGCAACGGCAGTGGCGGCTGCTTTCGTCACAGCGCGTTGTTGCCAGCGTTGCTTTAAAGCAACAACGGGAGTTTATTTGGGATATGCATTTTACAACGCAGTCACACCGATATCTTTTGCTAGTAAATGCAAACTGTTAGAAAAATATATATTAGTAATTATGAAATACTATAGTATTGAAATATTCTCTAAATCTACTCCTTTTTATACGAATCACACCTTGTCAGATAATGTAATGCTAAATGCTCCATACGTTTTCACTCCTAAAAACATTTTCCCTATTGTCTGAATAATATTTCTGTCGACAGCCGGGAGCGGGGGACAACGATGATGCCACTCACTCGGGTGGCAGACACGTGGTCGTTCTTGCGTCAATCGGCTATTGAGGCATACACCTCCAACTTACTGTATTTTTGGTAGAATTGTAATAATTACACTAGTTTGTTTGCTGAAATACAAATGTATCGCAGTACATTAATCGCGCGAATGCAAGGAATAACAAAACATTTTTGCAAACACGCAAAGCAGATGAAAATACAGCGAAACGCGTATTAAGAAGGAATATGCAAAGCTTTTATTATGAAAGATTTATAAGAGAGAAGGATCTAAACTCAAGACATTATTGGTTTGAGTACATACTTTTCACGGAACGTTCACAATTTAAAAACATTTGGAGTGAAAAATAAATGGATTCAAGCAATAGATTTGTTTTATCCAAAACTTTAAGTGAAAAAGTGGGAGAAAGTAAAAATATATTTCTTGCAGATAAACAAACTATTTTCTTGGAAGGCCCTGAAAACTGTTGTTTCGTCCCACCTGTGACTTACATTACAATTGCATGCAGAGGTATAAGCAACTTGTTGGCTACTTCTGCACTGTGATGACATCTAGCTAAGAAATATTGAAGTTTGACTGACACCATTTTAGCTCACAATATTCAAACCATTTACCAGTGCATCCAACTCAAATCTGCCAAAATTTGACTTACACCACCGTTGCTCTCAACGGCTCCATATAATAAAAAAAGAAGAGGGTGCCGTCTTGATGTCTTGTCCTTGTTGCACAGTAGTGATTTGCCTTTGCCGTCCTCTGTTCCAACGACGGTAGAGGGATCATAAGGGGCCGACGTTAAGGGAACCCTAAGATGTTTGAATGAGATGGTATAAATTAGCCAACCACGCTACAATTACACGTGTTAAGTTGATAACAACCATGCCCTAGGCGAGACCGGAGCCCACAATTCTTACATAATGATTCTCTGAAACGGCGACATTGTCTACGCACCGGTGGGGCGAGGACCGCAAGGTCGGGCGCGGAACCACCGCGCTGTAGCGGAACTTTGAAAATTTCAGAGGGGGGCCGACTAGGAGGCGTTCAGAGGTTCAGAGGAGACGCTTTAACGGACATTGGATCCGAACACTGGCGCTGCAGCGCCGATCTGTGAGGAGGCCGAGAACAGCTCGTCAAGACATAAAACTACAGTTTTGAAACGAATTAGAGCAGACCGGGGCTATTGCATGATCGTACGGTGAATTTTAAGATTGCATTGTAGAGAAACGTAAATGTTGCAAATATCAGATCTCAGTTTATGTTAAACAGGTTTTTCCTTTGTACTCATTAAATTCTAATGTAATAACTACAAGCACCCCAAATACTTTTCGTACCGGTTAAGATACCGAAAAAAGGCTTTTGGAGTTTGCGAGGGCACGTGGGGGCGCACACGAAGTGTTGATCGGTTCCCAACACTTCCGCTGTGGGCGTATTTCAAAAGTATCTTTCTCAAATACCACAATAGATTGTTTCCATATTACGCATCGCAATGGTTTTGTGGTTCCAGAGTAAATCAGCATGTAATTCTTTAAAACATTATAATTACTATATGTAACTAAAATAAGTAACACGGCATTGCTGGGTATTTAACTTTATTATCAATTAGGAAATGTAATAAATCTTTAGAGTAAAATGAAAGTCATTATATTTTCGTGAAGCACGTAATGAACGACGCACGTAACGAGGATGCACTGAATTACGTAAAATGATGCATATGTGGCTTCGTACCGCAGGTGACGCCCAAGTGAAGGTAATACAACAATTTTTTTTATAGCTTAAGCACATACAATTGTTCGAGTGTAAGTGAAGTTCGCTGCACTAACTTAAACATCTCGTCAAGGACAATGATTGAAACATAATTTTGGAAGTAGAAACTATGATAAGAAAGGCAAAATATATTTTTTGTCTTTCAGGCGCAACTATAAATCAAGAGAAATGATGTGTAACCCTGTTCTTTTTTCAAGATTTCAATATAGGTGTTTTCTGCTACATAGATTCCAAACGATATTACAAGTTGACTGCCGAATAATCCTTCTTTACCAACCGTTGGGCGTCATAACCCAAAGCGGGTGATTACGCCAATTTGCGTTGCAGGAGTCAAAGTCCTCTTGCTTCTCCTGCCCGTTTACTCTTTGTCAGGTTAATGAACAGAGAGGTGAAGGGGTGTGGAGAAGGGACGCCGTCAGCCTGCTGCAGGAAACGCCTCCTCGAAACGTCATCTAGCGGAGATTAAAAACATTGCGTCGTAAATGTTCTTTGGACCCAAACAGGAGTGAACTACGATCGTTTCTGATAATCGTAAATCAACAAAACTTTGAAAGAAATCGTTCGTATATATGTAGGTTGTCGGTATCCAATATTAATGATACGGGGCAAGGGTTGCGTAGAGACAACAAATATAATGTATTTCAAAATTGTTAAGTTTGGATAGACGAGGTCTCTGAGGCTGAAGGGCCGTAGCTGCCTCGGCCCAAAGGGTTACGTGTTCGAATCCCTCCTCGGGCATGGGTATTTGTGTGTGTTAGTGTTGTCCTTAGATGTTCTTCATACAGTTTCCCCTATAGTTAAATCAGTCATAGAGATCGCTGTATGGCTAAGTTGCGACCTTAATAAAATAGCAATTAATCTGCACTTTCCCCTCATTTAATCCATTACCTGCCAGCTCTCAAAATAATGGAAATAAGTTATTTTCTAGAAGTTTTTTTAACCATAATAATGATATAATTTAACGTCAAAAAGTTTACTTCATCTAGGGAACGCGTAACCGGATGCCAGATTCACGCACGCCTCTCTCCCGACCCGTGAAGTGAGCTTCCTTCACTTCACAGGCCGGGAGAGAGGCCCGTGAAATAAGGGAAAGGTTGGGATTAGGGCTAAGAGTAATGCTTTTACGAAACCGCGGTACTTTAGGAGAGAAAATACGCAATTTAAAAAGTACAAGTTTACAAATATCTATTACTTATTTATTAATTTGGTATAATATTAGTTCGATAGGTACATGAAATCTCCTTGACTGATCAGAATGTGACCTGCAATACACCTATGCATTAAAAGATGCCTGACAATCAGGGGCAAATGTCACAACTTCGTTAAACGAAATTTCCTACCATAAATTTATTGGCAAAAAGTGATCATTTTCGACTCCTATGCTTGGCCTAGATTCTATAACACTAGTTCTGTGACATCCTGAATAATGTAATAAAACTGAATAAGATTAGTGTGAAACTCAATTTTACAATGAGATCACTAATAACCACATGGATCGAGTGACTATAAATTTATTTTAAGAAATTCTTTATAAAATAAATGTAACTAACTGGCCCCCAGGCAATCATTTTGCTCTTCCGTAAAGCATAGTTTCAGAAGTGAAAAGAGCTTCATTCTGGATCTTAACTATAACTGTCATCCCCTGATATGGTCCGTCGTAACGGACCTATCGTCATTCTGACGTCAAAGGACCTATGGTTATAACGGACCTTTCGACGTGTCAGTTTAATTTTACCGATTTACACTCCTCCTGACCCCTCCCCTAATTTTATCCCGGTTATTCACCCACTTATTCCCTACACGTTCTCCACATGTTGTCCAGCAATACACTTTGTCCTTCAGGTGTACCCTCGCGTTTTTCCAGCATGTTCCCTCACATGTTTCACGCTTGTTTCCATTCATGTTCACCGTAGGTTTTTCGCATTAAACCACCAAATACCTCCGCACGTTTCACTGTACGTACTTAACATACGTACTTTGTTACCGCGCGTCTGCAGTATGTTCCAAAACTGTTCATCAGATATTGCTCCAAATTAAACCGAATACGAAATACGGTTTACTTTGACGCACTTATTTCATAAGAAGAGAAAGTTAGTAATTGTGCGCCGGAAAACGGCAAATTTTCGGCAGAAAAACTTTTATTGCCGGACTCAGGTGAAAAAAGAGTGAACAAATCCTGTTGCGGTATATAATAAATCACTTCTGCTAACATGTGATGTAGCCAGAATCCATGTTTTGGAGGTCCTTGATACCGAAAAATTGATTCTCGGCAAAATATCTGTCTGTCCGGTCGTCCATCTATGGTCAACGCTAGCGCCTAAACCTTTCAGCAGATTTTCATCAAAACTGATATTCGCTGATCGATCTCAACTAAGTCGAGGCTTTGGAAGTTTCAAAAGGATATTTTGTTTTTTGAAAGTACTTTACATGAAGCAGGAAAAATTCTTTCCAAGTTTTCTAAAAATGGCTCCATTTTTTATTAAACTGTCCTCGAACAGTGTAAACAACGCTTAAGAGAATGATATGTCTCAAGTTTGTTGAAATCCCAGATTTCATGTACAGTTTGTACAGTTTCTTGAAAAGACAGTTTGTACAGTTTCTCGAAAAAACGAGTAGTTTACGCGTAATTTGGCCTTGAAATTAATGTAATTTATTAAAAAAACATTTTCTCTAAAACCATTCCAATTTTTTCTTCAATTTTTCTCCGGTTAGAAGGGACGCTTAAAAGAATGGCGTGGGTCTCTTTTGCATTGAAATCTCTGATTTTTTGAAAAATTGCAAGTTTACAAATAATGCGAAAAAGAATGTGCTCTTGTAGCTCGCTACAGTTTACGCAAACTAAAAAGTATTTTAATGCTGCGGGAGGAGGGGGGAATGCGAATTTTCGACAGAAAAACTTTTACTGCCGAGCGCACAATTTTTTCTAAAACGCGCATAATTTCTACTTGAAATTAATGAATTTTTTTGTGTTCATTTTGTTTCTACGTGCAGTGCATGCATTCTGTATTGTGTTGAAATTAGTTTGTGCTTCGTTGCACTGGTCTCCGGCCTATTTTTAAATGTTTCTCTGATGTAATTTTTGCCGGTGACATGTTTGATTTCTGAATTCCTTGGAGATCTATTTATTGGTGTGTCTTTAGGTAAGTTATGAACTGTATGTATATTCTACGAATTTTGTTAATTGGTATTAATAGATTTTTAAAAACACATTTGTTAGTGCTTTCGTAATTCGTATTGGTCTTGAGATTCGGGTATGTTTGGTTGGTGGCTTGAAGCCTTTATTATTTATCTAGCAACTCATTTGTGTCATTTCAATTCAATTGTGTACTTTGTTTCAAAATTATTTGAGTAACATTTTTAGCTTTAATGTCCTTGTTTTAGCCCACAATAACTGCAATGTCTTTTGTGTTACCTTTCGGTATTTTAATTCATGTTCAATTTTGTCGTTTCTATCAGTTGTAATTTTACGTTTATCTAGTATCTGCCCGATGATGTGTCATAACTGGGCCAAGAAACTTTGTTGCCACCTACATTCCATATCCAATTTGATATTTAGTGTGAAAGTGTTAAGGTATTTGTTTGTCTATAATCCTATTGGAATTCAATCGTCATTTTAAAATATTAAGGCAATCATTACAAGTAATAATTAAGTTATATTTAATCATAAGGAGTTATTTAGGAGGGGTTTTCTATTTAGTTAATTAAATAAATAAATTAAAATTAGATAGTTATCTGGAATTACCTAATATAATCTTTCACGTAGCGTTGTCGTAAAGTGCTGCGATAATGCAGTTTGAGAAGTTAATCCGAGCACTTCCTTGTTAGACAGCGTCATGGATGGAAGAGGGATAAGATAAGCAGGCTTTATTTACCTAGCGTTACAGTGGCTCTACATTAAAAAAAACATGTACATTAAACAAGTTTATAGTCTTTGACGGTTGATTCATATAAGCTGTCAAAAATCGTCACCTTTTCTTAGCGTATGTAATCTTTGTTCTCTTCTATTTCACTCACCATGTAAAAAATGCACATGGTCGTCGTTTGTTCTCATTTTCTGACGGATACCGCACTCCTTTCCAGGGAGTTGTGCGCTAAACAAGTTATGTCTCTTTCAAAATTGGTTTATTTCTTGACTCTCTTCACAATAGTGGTCTAAATAATGTTTTGTTCTGCTTTGAAGTGAAATCGGACACCGATCATGACCCCAACAAGAATTCAGCTGCCAACGGTACTCTTTAACATAACATTCCTTCGCCAGGCCGTCGGCACCGCCGCGTCTCCGAGCACGTGAACGCGTCACATACGTCCTCCACACGTAATGTGACGCCCACGTGCTATACGTGCTATAAGCTTCCTGCATCGTATGAGAGCACAGTTTCTGCAACAGATTTTTATGCCTATTGCTTTCGTAAGAACAAACTGTCAACATTAAATAAAATTCCAAATGTGGTTAATTAAGATTCTGGCTTCTCTGATTTAAAAAAACCTTTGTGTATTATGTTTATTCTATTAAACTATTTAATTGAAAACGATTCAATTCGATAGAAAAGTTAAAGTCCTAAGTAAAATATTTTCTTCTACATCACTCTATCTATAGAATAAGAGACTTTATCGAACATAAGAAGGAAATAACTAAATAAATACACATTAAAAGTTTCTTCGTGTATCCACGGACGAAACAAATTAGGTCCTCCTGTCCGCATGAGACGTCTTCGCCGGCCGCGGGTTGCCGACCGCTGATCCGAGTGGATTAGCGCCTGCATCTGGACCTCCCAGAGGAGCGGCGTAGATGGCTGGCATTGCGCCGCTAGTCCCTCGCGCAAAGTCCGCCACAGCGAACTTCGGTCGCCTGCCGCGGTTCAAGGTGGGCGTTCTGTGCCCGCCCCCGCCCCGGCCCCCTTACCAGCCGCCGTCCCCGGCCTCTGCTGCAGATAAGCCAGCTCACTCACGTGCGCTTTATCGCTTTACTTATGCATCTTTGGCTATACTGCGATTTTCGTAACTTTGTCCCTGACAGGAATCAGCTGTTGACGGTTTCATCCAATCGGGAGCTTGAACGTCACCATAGTGACGTCACTTCAGCGAAATATAAGCTCCCGATTGGATGGCAGCGAAACAGCTGATTCCTGTCAGGGGCAAAGTTAAAAAAATCGCAGTATAGCTCATGAAGGTATTGCAATCTGAGACACGAGTGTACTTAATTTTTATTCATTTATTTATTTACGGAAAAAACAGTAACTACAATGCTACTTTTGAAAATGGATATCTGTTTATTGCTCAAAAGCAAATCAATGGAGCGTCTTAACATTTCTGTTATGGATCAAGAGAAACTGGAAGAAAAAACCTGCTGGAAATGGGAGTCATTGACTCTGTTACTATTAATTCCATGAAAATGTGTTGTAGAAATCCAACGAAAGTTAGCTTTTTACAGGAAATAGTTATTTACATAACTAGTAATGAAAGCGGTTCATTGAAGTACGAATGAAATGTCGACGGACGAGGCGACGACAAAAGGAGCCGAGAGCGGCATTTCTAAATAAGTACGACAAAAACATTTTTGTAAGAATTGTGTACATTTTTTAGTACGAATTCACAGAAATTTCCAAGTATATTTACTTGAGATCATTCTCAAATGTGCAGAGGCAACAATGTCGATTCACCACGGCCCAATCTTTTGTTTACTTTACACCATTCAGTTGTTTTATATGGCCATGACTTCGTTGCGGTACGCTTACGAAAAATTCTATTTTCTCGTACGCGCATTATAAACTAACGTTATCCAATCAATGAACGGTGAAAGTAATCGCTAGTTTCCATGCATGAGTGCCCAAACATTTTTATAGTATATTTTACGCGTCATCTGCTGATGTAACTCGGTGGAATAATTTCCATTTAGCCGTAAAATTAGAAGAATTGCAAAACATTTAAAATACGCTTCTAACGCGATTTTCCTAGAAGGTATTTTAAGAAAACAATGTGTATTTGTACATTGCAGGATATAAACAAGAAGTGAGCTCTGAAGGAGGTAGCTGACCATCCCTTTCTAGAGGGTCTGATGTTCCCTGCTGACTGTATAAATTTGTTCCAGATAACGACACGATTACATCAAATCTAGGTGGCTATTGTATGAATGACACACTTAATAATGTTCGAATCAAGGGATTCAGATCAGAGGAAATTGGGAAACTTTTCCAAGAGGATTCTTAGGATTCATTCAGACTGTCCTGTAAACGAAATTGTCCTAGTTTCACACGTTTCAGTGTTTTCATTTGTTGACCTCTCTGGCAATTGTTCATTCTTTTTTTAGTTCTCCCCCTTAAGACATGTTCCAATTCAAACTCTACTAAGACGTATTGTCTTATCTTACGGACGGGCAAGGCTTCATCAACATCGGTTGCGGAAACCTTAGTCTACATCAGGGGTGCACATTTTTAAAAAATTCTCACATGAATACATGTCTACATCAAATCATGCAGAATAGCAGCAACGATAAACAATTTCTAATTTTTACAGAATGTAAAAGAGAATATGTAAGAAAATTATTACGTACCTTGAAGTTCCCTTTCACAACTTTTGGTAATAATTTTGGAATAGCTTTAAGAGACATCTGTATTCCTAACTTCCAATGCACGCAGAAATTGAAAAAAACCCATGCAGTCTCCGGCCTTGTGATGAATGTCAGTGATTTCGTTAAATAACTAGGAACTCAGGAAAAATCCAAAGACAATGAAATAGTATCGATTTAACTGAAAATTATGCGAATATTTGATTGTGTTATCGCGCATATTCTCATACTGAGCTTCCTGAGTCAATTCTCTTTTGCAGAGAGTTACTGCTTAGACACAGCTGAAGTTAGGAGACGGCAAGACTCCAAGGAAGAGGTCGACTTGTAAGTATGTTGTCGGTATGTTGTCGGTGTATGAGGTCGACTTGTTAAGTATGTGCTACCCGAATGTTGCGTTATGTAACAGCACCTTTTTTGTTATTCCTGGTTTGTAAAGAAATGCTGTACCTTCTCTACACGATGTCTGTTCAAATATTATGTTTGATACGCGCGGGCCGCGGTTGTGTGTATATGTTCTAACACTCTTCTCCAATGTAGCGTGCTGACAATAATCACGTTAAAACGACACTTTTTAGTTTTCTTGACCTGGATTTTAATTAGTTGCAAATATCCTGAGAGTAGGTCATAAAAAAGTTTAAAACGCTTGAAAAATGTTTTGGTTTTATTAGGCCTTCCTCAGGACTATAACAAACTATTTCTGGGTTATGTACCGCCCAATTTTCATTGAACGATAAAGTATTAATTCAGTTGTGTCATGTGAATGGAAAAACCTACCACCTTATTTGTAGCTAATTCCTTTTTAGTACTAACATTTAACTAAAACGAAATTATATAAACTCTTTTCTTCCGCAGCCGACTCGATGGGTGAGGGATTAGTTCACAGGTCTCTGAACTCCCTGTGCAGGAGTTCAATCCTGGCTGAGGTATGCGGATATTCGGAGGAAATCTACAGTAGCCATGTCCCTCTAGTCGCAAGTCAAAGAATCCTGGCAGATGCTTTGCGAAATTAAATCCCTTCAACAACATCCCGCCCTAACGAGATCTCACTTTCTCACAACCAGACAGATCGGATGTAGTTAGGGTCCCTAGATATTCCATTGTTCCACCGATCCCGCCATTTAATGTCCATTTGTCAGGAAATTTGGAACTGTGTAGTATTGTGTATGTTAAGAACTACGAATCTACCCCAAATCACTATTAATATTCTTGAAAATCTTCATAATGTCACCAATTGTAATAATTTCCCTTCAGTTTCTGATTGGAGGTTGACGGGGTTGTCGGTGAGAGGATATTAAATGGGGGTGGTTGCGCTACTCTCTGTATCTAGGAGCATTTTGCACTTTCACTGACCTCAGGAGCTGTGTGCGGGCAACTCGGGAGCAAATGAGAAAATCGATGAAGGGTGGGGATGAGACCCAATCTAGGAGTGGGGACCACCAATCAGAATGCGCAATTCGAAAGATAGCGCGTAAATTTAAAGAGCAATCGACAAGAACATTACGGTCATATACAGATCAAGTAATATTGTATTTTGTATTATATTGCAAATGTTTGTTCTCGGTATATGATAGGGCGAAATATGAAACTACAACGAATTATGCATATTAGATTTCGACACCAAGTATTATAATTGCTTTTAGGGCTTATAATGTAATTCGCTTTGCAACGATGTAATCACAAATTTAGTGTTGTGCTAAACACAAAATTTTGATACTGAATTGTTTTTGTTTGATGATGGCAGCAATAAACTATTTTTATTAACTATGTTTCATTGAATAAGACAGTTATCTCAAAGCAAAAACATATTGTTCTTAAAAAAAGTCATGATTATTTTCTGTTCTAATTTCTGACAAGAGTGTAGAGTTGTTTACGAGATCGTATAAAAATATAAAGCCCTTTGCATTCTACTTAACCAATACCCATGATTATCTTGTGATTGTCCGTAACACATCGTCACAGAAGTTTGCTCGTTGATCTATTGTATTCAGTTTCATAATGGGGAAAATGGTCACAAATGTGCTATTAAACATTACCTTTCTTGGAATTGTCACATATTCTATTTTTATGTCAATCTTGATGTGAAAGATTGCTCTCATGATTTTGTTTATTTTCCTATGATTTGGAGATTATAACATTCCTGGTGAACAATCAATTATTGAATTACAATTTTTGTTAGATAGAATTAAATAATATTTTTTCTTATATATAAGCATATATAATGCTTATATTTAAGCTATTTTTAAATAATGCTTGAGAGTCACAATGAGCATGTTATTTTCTTTAAAAAAAATAGAAAATGAAAATACATACAGTGGTGGACAAAAAGGTGGATACACAGTAGTGCACAGAACGTAAACAGTGAATTATGACCCTGGTAACTTAAAATACTAGACATAATCCATTTAAACAAATGGGCATTTAATTTTGAAGCATGGATCATTATTAGACGCCCAGGCATTCAATCTACGCGCCGCGTCGTGCTACGTCAGACTTCTCCCATCCCCGCAAAGCTTCCTACTCCCCACTACTTGCACTTTCGGCGCTGCCATGGGCAGACGATCAGCTCGCAAGTGCAGAATGCCCGCGGGAGCAGGCGTTGTGCAGGTCTGATCTAGGGACTCTAGATATAGTTAACTCAAACCGACATCTGGCGGAGAAAGTGAGAGTCAAACCCCAGGCGCAACTAGGGGACAGCCCGCTAGGTGCGCCTGCGCAGAAAAAGGTCCCCTGACCCACGTCGGGGGTAGGATTCCAAGGAAGCCCGGGTCGAAAACCCAGGTGCAAATCCCGTATGCATATAAAATAAAATTATTTTGCTCCGCGAATATCCTATCTGCTCCAATACCTAACATTGATGAAGGTTATATATTTGTGAAAGAAAGGGTTTAATATAAAATGGGAGAAATTGTACAAAGTTCACATAATATAGGGTTGAGTTCACCCGTTTCATTAACTCGACTAACATTTGATTTGGATGTCACTACGTATTTTGTACCAAAAGAAAAGAAAATACGTCACCATATATTTTCTACAATTCAACAGAAAAAATATCTTGCGTTTGTGTAATTGTGTAATATTGTGTGTTCCATTTACGTTATGTAAATTCAGCTACCGTATTTACTACTCAGTCCAGATCCCGGTTTCATGTTCCAGTGAAGATGGACTACCCAATTATGTTAACATTCGACCCTAGTAAGTAACTTGGATGAAAATTACTCGAACGAACTGATCTCTGGCCGAGATTTTGACGTTTCCTGGAATCCATTAGATGAATGAATGAGGAGTATGACGCTAATGGACCTCGGGCACGAAGATCATCTCCTTAATCATTTCTTTACATAAACCGACAGCTCATCCAAGCATCTATCTTTTCTATGCGCCCTCAATAGTATAAAAAAGTTTGCATAACTCCTTGCAGCATCTACTGTCATTCCAGCGAAAAAACGAACGCGTCATTTTGTTTATGTTCCTTGCTCGCTGCCAGCGTGTTTCACTTCCTCGTGCAGTACGTGCCTCGGATGTAGCACACTTGGTCTCCATGCACCTTTTTTTTAAAATGTGACAAATGAGTTTCTTTGCACTTCGTTAGTATTTAAGTGTGGAAATATATTCGATGTAGCGTTTTCATGTAACTTTTTGGGGATTTATACTACCGCAGATTCTTTCAATTCTGACAATTTCTTTTCTATCCTTTCAGAATTAAAAGATTTCCCTAAAAATCCCATGTCTCAGCACTTCTGAATTTCATATCTTCACAAATTCTACATTGCATATCTTCTCCTTTATCCCAGTTGAAACTACTTCTCATCCAATTCCCAATCCTAAGCCTCGCTATCCTACTCCAACTGCTTTATTTTCTTACTACTTTAAGGTATCCCGGTGTACCACAGTCTTTTTTTCGTATAGATGTCATTGTACTTTGACCACAGAGCAAAGACTTGCCTCTATGCTTTGATTGTTTCATTATTTCATAACATTCCTGTTCTTGCTTTTCCCTGTTTGTTTAATTACCTCCATAATATTAATGCCTCTCTCTTAACCTAATTCTGTATCAAACTTGAAGAATATCCTCTTTCTTGAAGACCCTCTCCTTTTCCTCTTAGAACCCATTATCCCATATACTGTAACCTCTTTTATTTCTTTTCAACATTTTTTTAGTAGTTCCCTTCTTCCTCTTTCTAAAACCTTTCATACGCCAATGTTATTCATCTCACCTTTTCCCTGATACTTCTTTCCGATTTCTTTTCAAACTATATATCCTGGCGTGATATCCTCCAAGATCAAGCATCATCATAAAAGAATTTCTTTTAAAATTGTATTGTTATTAATTTCGTTTGTATTTAATATTTTTTAAATTAGTGATAAAGCTGTACTGAAAGCTGTGCGGAGGTTAAGCATTCAGTGAGTTTATGTAATTGCAATTACGTAATGCCACCATTTCAAAAAAAACGTTCATGTGAAAATCGTGAAATCCCCGCTTTTCTTCTTGCTTTTTGGAAAATCTCGCGAACAACTAGGCTCTGAATATTCTGACTAAAAACATTACACATTTAATAAAAATTGAGGAATGCTCAAAATATGTTCAATGTTTTTGATATCCATGAATTCAGTGTTTTCGTATCTTTCGTATTGAAAATCTTTCTAAACCTTAATGTTTTATAATTGATCGATAACACTGGTCTACAAAAACAACTTTTTATCTGCTACCGAGGAATATTCGCCTACATTATACTGAAATCGATGCTCTGATTCCGTATCTGAAGTCAGATGTGTTCTAGCAGGTCACATTTTGTAATTGTAGCATTGTCAAAGGAAGTCTCTTATTCAGTGTATTATACCGGCAGAGTAAGGCCAAAAATAAATTAAACTTGGTTGATTTTTTTGCACATTTTTATGTTAGTTTACATTTTCTTAAATTAAAAATGATATACATTTATGTACAATTTATAATAAGCACTTCAAACTCTTTTAAAAATGCTTGAGAGATTTGTTGCTTCGTTTATCTTGTCTTGCGGTTGTTTTTTGAAGAACCCAACAGAAATCTCCTACCATGCTAGCACCATAATGTCTTTGATATCTGGATTCCATTGCTGATATTGTGACGTCGTCATCAGATGAGGAAGAACACAGACACGGAGTTTACTGTACATATTTATTTACAATAGTTTATTACACTATGTACACTCCTAAGGAACACTCCTAAGGAACGCTGCTCTCCACAGCACTCCGACTCCTGAGACGAGCCGCCTCAGTATTTGTCAAGAGAACCCCAGCTCGCTACACTAGCGCCGCCCCTGCTCTCTTGTCCCGTGGCGAAAAGCCACGCCTCGCAAGACGCTGCTCGCGATCACCTCCGCACATTGCTACGGTCAAACTCGACTGCCAAGGAAGCTTATTCCACCCGCCGCCTCCCTTGCGAGGCATCACGTGGTCGACCTCCCACGCACAAAGCGTCATCTCCGCTCGAGATTTGGGCCGGCTGCAGATGAAGCCTGGCGTCCACCTGCGAACGATTTCTGTCGTCACACATCACTTGTGTGAACGGACATCCGCCTTCTCAGACACGCCCCCAGCGGAGAGACCCTCGAGAGACCCCGGGGGTCCATCCGCCCGAGAGGACCAACCCCTCCCCCTTGCACGACTTGTGCGGTCAGTCGCGCCCAGTGCTATGACGCTACAGTCTATCCTGGAGTAATCTCTTACCATAGTCACCACTGACAGCACGGAGATTTGTCGCAAAAAACTCAAGATGGCAACGCAGAAAATGGAATTTTAAAGACATGTGACAAACTAGATTCTGATATGCTTTAATAATGTTCTGTACTAGCTCTTCACAATTATCTGCTCGATAATTTCCCCAAAACGTGGTTTCCCAAAAACAAGTACAAGTGTGTCCAAGCTTCTAAAAGATTACGTTTTGTTCGATATGTTGTGGCACATCAACTGTCATATTTCTGCCCCCCCCAAAAAAAATTCTACCTTTAATTTTACATTACTTACCATTCTCCTAAACTTCTCTTGTAGAAATCTACAACTTTTCCCGCCATGATTCATTCATTGCCTTTACAAGGGTTTTCATGAGTCCACGTTTAATGACATTTGTAATGACAGTGTAGTGTCGAAAATCTGTTACTGCCGGGACTCAGGCTCTAGGACCTCCCGATCAGAAAGAGAGAGAGTCGTCTCAGTCAGTCAGACTCTCAACATGCTACGTTATAGCTTGACAATACCACAGTGTAAGATATATATGTGTGTCATAAGATATATAGGTGTGTCAACTAGCCGCCTTTGGGGCAAATTTTCTGAAGCCAGTTTGAGGCTAGTTCCTCGCTTGTCTGTACGGTGCACACGATCGGTTTGGGTCACGGGGTAAGACATACATCTTAAGATGACATCTTAAACTGTGTCCATTCCAGAGTTTTACAAAACAATTCCTATACGTTTTCGTAACTGTTCGCTCTATACTTTACCAATTCCACCGCGAAACGACAAATCACTGACTTGAAATTAGAAATCAGCTGACCACAGAGCTGTCGAATGGATCACGACCAATAACGACCTTGCCCAAATGAGACCCAAAGATCGCATCGCTTATATGCGAGAACTGTGAGAACTAGCCTCACAGAAGCTTCAGTTTTAGACTGGGAGTGAACGCACCAGTGGCGTAGCGTGACTCGCACGTTTGGAGATGCTCAACAATAACACACAAAATGTCAACTACTTCGTCTAACAGGCGAACGCAACACAAGGCAGCCACACTGGAACTACTTCCACGATCTCGATTGCTTACGACAGTGTAGGCGCTTCTCACAGCAGTCAGGAGTGTCTTGAAAGCAAATTACACAATGGCTCAGCTTTAATTCTTATACGCGAATGGCAATGAGACCACTTGTTAATTTATACATTGCAGACTAAAATAATATGTAATTAAGAAATAGTAGACAGACACTATTTCTACATGTGCCCATGACCAAGCGGAGACTCCCAAGTGAGAGAGAGAAAGAGAATTTACTGACCGCCTGTATCGTGCAGAAACGAGCAACTTGCTCTTTAGACTCTTTTTCCGCAGTGGATGTTAGCGGAAAGCAGTCTGTTTTCTTTGGGCCAGGGCTGAAGAGGGGAGAGGGGAACCTCGTCATCTGCGCATGCCTCATTGCTCGTCGCAATCCCGCGGCAGACGCTAGAAGCATTTGAGCTTCCAAGCGATCACAAGCCAGCTTCAACAACCCGCCGAATTCAATCATAAGAAATCAATTTAAAATTAATACAAAACGTGATTCGCTCAACGGACCACTTGTAAGATTATCAATACAGTATTTAGGGTTTTTTATTAATGTTATGTACGGGGATGCACAGAATCTCAGCGTCCCCTGACGCTACGCCACTGGAACGCACCTACGAAGTGTATTCAAAAAGTTCCCGGAATTGCCTTGTCGCCGCCAAACTAGCGATAAAACTGGAATCACATTTGTGTGGTAGGGGGCTGGGTATGTTCGCACACGGGCAAAATTGGTCTGGATATGTTTCAGTGCGTAGTGTCACTGCTTCGTGTCACGTGGAGCTGAGTCGTAGTAGGTCGGCGTAAAGTTGCAGTTCGAACAGCGTGCAAATCTGAAGTGCAATCTGGGAAAATCGACTTCACAGACACTATCAGCCCTGCTACACGGTGGCCTGGGCAGTCTGTAACTAAAAATGTTTGTGAGCAAGTTTTGGAGAGTTTGAATGATGCGGTTCGAAGGACGCGACGGCCAAGTGGCAAGGAAAGGGACGGACAAGTGTCTGCATCACTATAACGCGTCAAACCACACACAAAAAAAGCCTTCTACTGCTAATTCCAACAATGGCAGGAACGACGGAGCAACTGTACGAGGGTTGCCTTTTATGTTTCGGGATTTGGCAACCTTGGTGTTGCAATCTGACATCTGACATCTCTATGGTAAAGTTTGATATTTTTGAGGTTATACATACTCAGAACGTTTTGACATACGAGCGCTATTTCTGTTGTTTACAGTAACTTAAAATATTCATCTTGGCCCAAAAATGGAATTAAATCGTGAACATTTTCGTGCGATTATTTGTTACAGCTTTCGATGAGGATTAACTCAGCAACAGTGCATGGATGAACTTAATTCAATTTTTGGCGATGAAGCTCCATCAAGGAAAGAGTCATCGTAAGAGTGCGAAAGGGTTCTACTTTGAAGGTGAATAGGTTCCCATTTATTAAGAAGCTGAACCACCATTCCGGGAACTTTTCGTACGCCCCTCGTATGTATCTTCCACCTTGACAATACGTATTGAGCGTGCGAGGCGACCTTGGTGCAGCAGCCGCAGCCGGGCTGCAGCGGCCCGGGAATGACGTCATCACGAGCGCGCGCCGCGGCGTGGGCGCCGCGGACGCCGCGGGCTGCGTGGGCCGCGCGTAGTACGCGGCGCATTGCATCGGCGGATACTCACGCACCAGCACCATTCCGCGCTTGCGGCGGAAACCTCGCTGCGGGGTTGTGCACCGACGTTTGCGTAGTATGATGTTGCAATGTATTGTCCACACGTGAAATGAACAGGCGGTATTTTGCACGTAGGAATAGCAAACATTTTTTTATTAAATACCAGTATTTCTATACAGAGTCCTAGAATAATTGTTATAAACTAATAGGGCGTATATAGGATCTGAAGGTGTTCACTTTTTACTTTCTCGGTACGGAGCAGAGAGAAAATTATGTATTGTTACGCGAAAAAAAAACGCGAATTTTCGGCAGAAAAAACTCTTATTAGAGGACACTGACAACGAAAAGGTGGATAAATCCACTTGCTAAATTTAGAAAAAAATCCTCTAACACGTGCTGTAGCCAGAATCTGTGTTATGGGTCCTTGATACCGAAAAATCGAATGACGGTAAAACGTCTGTCCGTCCGTCCGTCCGTATGTTCGTCTGCGGCTAAACCGTTCGCAAGCGGCTAACCGTTCGCAAGCGCAAACGCAAGCGGCTAAACCGTTCTGCTGATTTTCTTCAAAATTGATATTCTCCAATCAATCAGGCTAAATTTAAAATCGATTTTTTTCATTTTGGGGGATGCTTTGCATGAAGCTCCTGGGACGTTTTCAAATTTTTCAAAAAAATGGCTCCATCTTTTTTTATTAAATTTTGTTGTTGGATAGTGTAAAGGGTGTTTAAGAGAATGGTGCATGTTTCATTTTTGTTCAAAACTCTGAATTTTCAAAAATTCAAACATTTTCCGGCGTCTTTCTATAATTACAATTATGAAGATAGTGAATTTCCCTTAAAGAAATTTGTTCCTTAAAAATAGATTTTGAAATAAGGTCATGTACAATATGTCGAATATTTAAGTATTTTCGCGTGATTTTGCGTGAAAATACGGGCCAGAAATTACATGCTGTTTCAGCACAACTACTTTTACTAAATCCCAGAATTTCTATACAGAGTTCCATAATAAATGTTACAAAATGTTATCGCGTATAAAGGAGCTGAAGGTGTTTCCATTTTGCCAATGAACATAAGGTGAGAAGTTTCATAAAGAATAAGGAAGTTCCGCATGTGACATTTACCCCTGATTGGTAAGCAACTCTTAATGCACTGGGGTTCGGCATATGTGAGAAAAGCTCTTGGCTGTGTCAGACTGTGACCCGTCGAACCGCAGTGCTTGAGAAGTTGTCGATGAATCATGGGCAATCTTCACGTGTAACTTCGTTACTTGAAATTCCCCATGCATGATCATTGGCAAAAATTGTCATTTCGTCCAGTCTACTTACACTAGTCTGAAGGAAGTACATACATACAGACGTACCTAACGTACATTACACATACGTAGAGTCGTACATTATTCAATACACAATCTGTAGGTAAGTACACAACTATTTAAAAAACATGTGTTAAAAATGTGGATGTCACTGCTAAGGTGAAAACTTTTATCTCACCGAGATTAAATCGCTACTTTGTTGAGTGAAAAATTGAAATTTTCACAACGTAAAAATGTTATTTTTATTGCCTTTCTTGCGAACGATTTCCATATGTAAATTCCCAATCATTTATGTAACGAGGGCACCTTGCAACTCTTATAAACATGCCAGAAGGCAAAGAGCGACGCTGCTTAATGGGATGTCGCAGGCGCCCACTCAGCTCAAGGCGCGGCGGCGCGTGGGCGCACGCGGATTTAGCTGCAGACCGGAGACGCCCCTCCCACTCCCCGCCTGCTCCTCCCCCTCGCGCGCGAGGTGCGACCATGTCTTGCTCAATATATTGTATGCTGCGCTATAACGAAATGAAATGCAGCACTCAAAAACATTCTCAGACTCATTGAAATACATATCTATATCCAAGTTGTCATACAATGGAGCTCCTCGCGTACCAACTACCGAGAGAGGTGGCATCAGAGCATCATCTGATGTCAGTGCAGAGCCTCTGGCCGGGAAGCCCTAGGTTCGAGTCCCGACGGCGGCAGGATTTTCGACACTAGCTTGTCAGCTAAGTCGAATTCAGTCGCTGTCTGGAGGAGAATTCTAGCGGCCGGCTGCTCTGATCGCTAGTTTTCCGTGGTTTCTCCGAACAACACTTGGCGAATGCCGGAGCAGTACCCTAACAAACGGGCCATGGACTGCGCGCGATCTTTCCTACCTCTTCCTTGTTTTATTCTCACCACTTACTTACACACATACTGACATCCATTACACACTTATCCCATCTGGGGCGGTCCCCCGTTTGTGGGAGTACCTTGTTGTGGAAAACCCCGCTAGCCCACGGTAGGTCGGCGTCGGATCTCACTATCCAGCGCAGGAAGATCACCGCCACATCCCGAGGAAAAACATACACTACACTTACGGAACCAACGAAGTAGTTGAATCACTCGGAATCAGTAACAATCAATCCACCAACCGATAGGGGCGACCTGGGATGTACCACACAGAATTCCTGCTTTCCAACGCTACGTTAGGGGTGCCAGTCAATTCATGTGAAGTTAGTGGTGGAGAAATCAAGAGTCTTCCTTTCCCCTATCTCTTATTCCTCATTGCTCCATCATAAATCATATGCGATCTTCATAATCGTCTATCCTTCAAAATAGAATCGTAATAAAGAGGGAAAATGTCTGTCACAAACTACCCGGCTTGGTGTGATTGCATCGCAATTTTCTTGAGTTGTTCAGAACTCGCTTCTCAATGGTTGAAATATTCCTCGTCCGCAACAGAGTCTTTTTTTTCCTTTTTGCTTCCCATTTTTGCTTTTTGAACTTCCCATTTTTTAATAATAATTAATACAATTTTATATTATCAATAACTTCTTGTTGTATCTCCGAATAATTAAATTACATGTTGCGTTTTGACTTAGCAGCTATGATTGAAAAGAAAATCTTGTTTATGCTCCTCCAAAAGTCTTTCTAATTGACGAACTGAACTTGTTTACTTTGAGATTCTGACGTCCAGCGCTTCATGCACTGTTGTGAATGCCTTACTACAAAAAATATGTCAGCAAGAAACAGGCATCTGTTTCCCGCATGACGCATGATCTGATGATCTGACAACAAATGAAATACACATCCCACTGTTGTGGCCATCTCAGCAAATATCGAGGTTATTAGCTACGAATTAGCGCATTTATCACTTCACAAAGTTCCTCTTAGAACTTTTCATAACCAACAACAACTTCGGGAAAATAAATTGTGCTTATTCATGAATTATTTTGGGAGTGGATATTGGTACGTCTGCACGTTCAAAACATTTTGTCAATGCCCTATGGGTCAGTTACGGAGAAAACAGATGTCGCTAGGCAGTTCAGGTGATTTGGAAAAAAATTATATTAGATTCATTGAGACTTAGCAAACACGATCGTGATTCCTCCGAGCCACCTAAATGTAACTGATATAGTGTGTAGTTGATTGATTTAGTGATGTTTCTGGGTTCGTCAATTGCAGTAGCGATTGGTCGCGCTAATGTAGAGACCTTTATTTTTCCGCGAGCTGAAGGAGTTCCTCCCCCGCTGAATGGGGAGATCTGGCGACGATTGATTGAGTGATTCGTGATTCCAGGCGCGTCAACTACAGAGGTCATTGCTACAAGTGTAGTGCGTGTTTTCCTCGGGAGGTGGCGATGATCTTTTCCCCGCTGGATGGCGAGATCCGGCGCGGAACTACCGTCGACTAGCTGGGTTTCCCACAACCAGGTGTCTCCCACCAGCGGGGCACCGCCCCAGCCGGGACAAGCTGTAAGCTCCCGACCGGTCTCCCGGCATGTGTGGTGGTGTAGTGCATGTTAGAGCAAGTGTGTGTGTGTGTAAGAGGTGAGGATAGAACAAGGAATAGGAAGGAAAGATGGCGCGCGGTCCGTGGCCCGTTTGTTAGGGTACTGCTCCGGCATTCACCATGTGCTTATCGAAGAAACCACGGAAAACTACCGATCAGAGCAGCCGGCCGCTAAAATTCTCCTCCAGACAGCGGCTGAATTCGACCTAGCTGACAAGCTAGTATCGAAAATCCTGCCGCTGTCAAGACTCGAACCTAGGACCTCCCGGCATGAGGGACTGCAGTGACATCAGTTGATGCACTGAGCCACCTCTCCCGGTCTGGCGACCACCTACACATCGCTTTGCGAGGGATGTACTCTTCCAGATATCTCCCCTAGTGGGACACCGCCCCAATCGGGACAATCTCGCAGCTCCCGACCGCTCTCCCGACATATGAGGTAGTGCAGTGCGTGTGTGTGTTAGCAAGTGTGATGAAGGGGAGAGGATAGGGGAAGGAAAAGGAAGAGAAAGATCACACGCGGTTTTTAGGGTGTTGCCACGACCACCCTTAGTTCGTGACCGTAGCACTACTCGTATTCGCCTGGTGTTGATCGGAGAAACCACGGAAAGCTACTAATCACAGGAGCCAACCGCTACAGTTCTCCTCCAGACAGCGTCTGAATTCGACCTACCTATACGAGTATAGCTGGTGTTTAAAATTTGCCACCGTCGGGAGTCAGACATTAGGTCAGAGTCGTGGAGACAACGGCAATGCCGTATTTGTGGTAATCTCTCCCGATCTATAGTGCATGGATCCTTACAAATACATGCATAGATATTGTCCAATTTAAAAACATATCTGCAGTTTATTTCTTGTAACTCGTATAATTACTCATAGAATAACTTCAAAATACTTCTTTCTCTTTATTTAGAACGTTGTTTTACATAATTTAATATACTCGGAGAGATATGAAACAAATCACCTAATGCCTCGAGAAACATAAATTGCTCGCACAGGTAGCACCATATCCGCAAAAATAGCAACTTTACCTCTGAGTGCGGTAAATAACCCGAATGCACTTCAACCCCTTTCGTTTACTTGTCTTATCGTTGGGTTATCTCTTTCAGGTGGTAAGTTCACAAGAACATGAATAAATGATACTATATTGAAACTGTTATTTATGACTAACATATTTCATTTTGTATGTGTGGGGAAAAATTAGTGTTTGAAACACACACTGCGTGAGATACTGAAGATTCAATATTCTGTGTTGTAAAATATATTCTAAAATGCATTAATACACAATTTTTAAATAAAGTATCAAATGGGACAATGAATTAAAATATTAAGTTTTGTTGATAATAAACGCAAACATATGGTGATAAATAATTGAATTCTAAAGTTTTGAATTTTTGAAAAAGTTTTTTTCGTTTCGTTCATAAGAACACACTTACCAACATAGTTTTCAAAATCTCTTTGCTTGGTCTTCATCAATGGGTGATGCCAGTGTCTTAAACCAAAAATGAAATCAAATTTTCATACTACCTCAATATTGTTTCAATTTGTTAAATTCTTATAAAACATTATTGTTGCCGAAATTTTATGAATTAGTACACTCCGGTTCCAAAAAATATCTCCAGGAAGTAAATTATATTTTATTTGCATTAGAAAGATACTAATCATAAAATGTGCACTGAAATCAAGTTGTTTGGGCTACATTTATAATCATCAAGGTTTTATGACAAATTAGTATTTCTTTATGGAACTTAAATGCGTAATCATTTATTAGAATATATGTTTACGAGTAAAGAGACCAATATTCTGATATGCCGATTAATTCCATAGCTCTCATCTTTTAAGAAGGATTAAACAAAGAGAGGTACAGAGAGCGCAATGTTTGCCTGTTACTTGCCATTTAAGTGCATTTCATTCAAGAAATGAAGTACAGAAGATTGTAGAGGTTTTTTCTGTATTTAGACTGCATTAATTAGTACGATAATTGCCAATGATAATTGCCAACTATACATTTAGGGTTAACTATTGTCATAATTATTATATAAATATTTCTAATTATAATTGTTGTGGGGAGGTAACTTGATACCAAATTTCGCTTATCACTAGTGTGTTGTGCAGAAAGCTTTAACATGAAAAAGGTGAGTGGGGATAGTTTTTAGACGAAAGTGTAGGAATACCTTCAAGCTTCTTAAATTTAATAAACGCAAAATTAGAAATCGTTATTTACATTCCATAAAAACAAAATATTCTATCTTATTTTCTAATTATTTGTGCTGGATCGGTAGTTTTGCTTGGTTTCTCCGATCAGTATCAAGCGAATGCCAGTACAATTCCCTATCAAACGGCCGACGTAACTATTGACCGCCTGCAATCTTTCCTCCCTCTTTCTTGTACCTTCCTCTCCTCTTAACTCACACACACACACACACACACACACACACACACACACACACACATCTCTCTCTCTCTTTCTCTCTCTATCACACACACACACATCTCTCTGCCCGCCCCGCCCGCCCCGCCCGCCCATCACACATCTCCTTCTGCACGTGCGGTCTCATGTGAGCGGCGCGGAGCAGAGAGGGGAGGGGAGGTCCGCAGAGCGCGTGGCGTGCGGCGCGTGGCGCGGCGCGGACCGCAGCAGCAGCAGCAGCCGCCGCCGCCGCCGCCGGCGCGGTCACTGGGGCAGCCGCGAGATCGATGCCCTGGAAAACGTCTCGTGGCCTCGCCGCGGCGGGCAAAGGGCTTTTCGTCTGGCAGCTGTGACGGAATGCGAAACGCCGCAATGTGAAGTTGTGTAGCCACTCTGGGCGCTCATAGGGATGTGACATCGATAGCAATCTGTAGATCAGGGATGTCCAACCAGGCAAGGTCTGGAGGCAGTGAGGAGAGGGTTGCACCATTTAAAGTCCCGCCTCGGGCATGAGTGTGCACGCGCATGGGTGCGGGCGCCGACCCCTTGGGGTTATAACCCGGGGGCCCCATATTTGGGCAGTTGGCTTCGCCATGGGAGTGGTCTGACACTGGGCATAGAGGGACTTGTTCTGGGGCATGTGAGTGGCGCATTGATTAGGCTCCGATACCGGCCTGGAAAGCCGGTAGTTCTGAGCTCGCACGGCGGCCCGACCCAGGCATTGAATGGGAATGTTACCGTAAGGGTAAACTGCGTCCTGGCGGGATCCGGATGCCAGATATCAGCCTTTCGGCGTACTTGCGCGCCGGCGGGGGTGCGGATAAAAGCGAAAAGCTTAGTAGCCCATTCCTGGGTGAATTCCGCTTTGTGGAACCAGTTATTGTGCGGAGTGGTAGCCCCACAGGGTTCCCGAATCCCCCCACCATAGGAGTTGAGTCTTCTTACAGACTTCATGGTACGAGTGAAAGCCCGCGGGGCCCGCTTCGAGCAGTGCGCCGTGCGGGTAGCATCAGAGGTATGGCAGACATGGTACGTGCCATGGGCGCCCGCCATTCACAAGGGACGCTATTTATAGAATGCGCGCTAAAACAATTACTTTGAAGTAACCTGACAGAAGCGCAAATTCTAGGCTTTCCATATGCGCCTGAACACGTAGATACGTCTCTGAGTAGCATGGTTCCTCGCGGGCGCTCGACGCGTCCGGATTCGCTGTCTGGCGAGATGAAAGACTATACTCCGATTTATTCAACTCTGCCCCTGAAAGAAATCATCTGTTGACGATTTCATCCGATCGGGAGCATGAACGTCCCATTAGTGACGTCACTGTAGCGACATATAAGCTCCCGATTGGATGGCAGCGAAACAGCTGATTCCTGTCAAGGGCCAGAGATGGGAAAATCGCAGTGTGTAGCTCGATTTTTCTAACTCTGCCCCTCAAGCCCCCATGGCTAAGATGGAATATCACACGGCATTTCGCGTCTTTCTCCGTCGTACCGCTAGAATCGCATGGTCGCAAGCACTGCTGGATACGGTCGCGATCATGCGATACCTGGCGGCACGACTGAGAACGTCGCGAAACACCGTGACATACTCCATCGTGAAGACAGGCCTTGAGAGGCAAAGTTACAAAAATCGCAGTGTACACCATCGTCGCGCCTCCGCTAGTACGCTTGACCACAGCTTGCGTGGCTCCTGTCTGTGCAGCTCTGAACCGGCTTGTTCTCCTCTCGGCGAGCTGGGCCCGGTCACTACGGACAGCTGGCGCTATCGATCTCGCAATGCGCCCTTTGCCTCGGGGCGTCTGGGGCGTGGCGTGATATTTCCGCCCTATCGCCCAACTGTCATTTTGTAAATGTAAATTCATTTAAGTGGTTCGACGAAAAAAACTAGCCTTATGGTCTGAACCGTTATTATTATTATTATTATTATTATTATTATTATTATTATTATTTTATTTTTTATTATTATTATTATTTATTATAATTGTTCAACTGCATCACGACTAAAGATGTAATGCGTCGGCTGAATATCAAATCTACTCTAGGTTGCAACCAGCTACCTAAGGAGACTGGCACTTATGGATTGTCTACCTATAGAGACTGGGACCTAGGGACTGTCTACCTAAGGAAACTGGGACCTACCTAGCGACTGTCGGTGCCTCCACAATACTTTGCGTAAAATGTGAGCTGTTGTAAATAAAGCTATTTATTGCACTTCCCAGTCTTTTGAATGACCTGGGAGTTAAGACAAGTACTTACACAATTTTGCGGAACAAGTCCCAGAGCTCCGATGACTATCGGTACGACCTGTGCTTTTACGCCCCACATTCGGCAGATCTCGATTTCCAAATTTTTGTATTTAAGACGTTTCTCTTCCTCCTTGGTGACGACGTTTTGATCGCAAGGCACAACAACATCGACAAATAAATACGATTTTTTCTCCAATCCGGTTTGTTTGCCACTATCGTGCGATCAGTTTGCATTTTTTGGTCGTACAATATCGTACACAATCCAACAGACGCCACCGGTTTCGGCGAGTGTTCGTACCACTTGGGGCATGTGTTCGGAACTTCCGAGGGCGGTACAGATCTGCCAGTGGAGGTAGCTACACACCCTGTCATGTCTTTTGAAGTATTCGGTCTTTGCTAGGATTGGACAAGCTGAGACAATATGATCAATGGTTTCTACGTGTTCCTGGCAAATGCGATATTTTATCATCTTGGGAAATTTTGAGAACCGCTTTATCATAATGTAGTGTTCTCAACGCCTGATCTCGAGCAGCTATTAGAACTGCGTCGGATTCTGGCTTCATTCTCTCCCTTTTAACCCACATAAATGATTGATCTTTATTGATCTGCACCTTGTCCATTCTTTTTAGATATTGTCTATGGAGTGGTTGCTCTCCAGGATTTCTTTAACGTATTTTTGTGTTTCACATTTCATCGCAAGTTAAGTAGTATCAGAAGTTAAGTGTCTCTGTCATTCTGCGTTTCTTGCATAGTTTTCTTTGCAATTCTTCTTGCTACACTAACAATGCCCTTGTTTCCCTTTCTTCGGGCAGATTTCATGACCTGCCTCATTAGAGGGTCATCTTGATGGTTTACTACATACTTTTCCCTCCCGGCTATTATTACCGGTTTTGGTGAATGTTCGTACCACTTGGGACATGTGTTTGGAACTTCGAGAGCGGTACAGATCTGCCAGTGGAGGTAACTACACACCCTGTCGTGTATTTTCAGGTATTCGGTCTTTGCCAGGATTGGACAAGCTGAGACAATATGATCATTGGTTTCTAAGTGTTCCTGGCAAATGCGGCATTTATCATCTTGGGCTATTATTATTATTATTATTATTATTATTATTATTATTATTATTAATAGTGGAGGTGGTAGTGGTGGTAGAAACCCATAGCGTGGTTTCTGCTTAAAGCGCGGCGTGGTTCGGCGCACTGCTTCCGCCAAGAGGTCGGCGGTGGCGGTGGGGGCGGAGACGCTGGCAGCCGCGCCTGGCGCGTGGCCTCGGCCCACAACGGAGTTGCGCGTCTTTTGTCACGTTGTGTTCGTGACGCACGCACCCCCCCCCCCACGAGAGTGACAGGGAAGCTCCGCTTGTGGAGCCGTTGTGCAGATGGAACTGATTTCGGTCGAGGAAATTCGGCACATGGAAACTGTTGAATGGAAGTCAAACATGGTAGATAAATTCAAGGGGATTTTTATGTAACTAGTACATTGTGTGCCTGGAAGGGATTATGAATTTAGGAAGAGAGAGAGAGAGGCACTGAATTGATGTATGATTGTCTGAAGCTTCCGTGATTGATACATTTCCCGCCGTTCAATCCATTTAATGGAAGATGGATAGAAGGAAATGTCTGCACTCCAGAGAAATTGTTTCTCTACGACTACTGCAGAATGTATACATTTCTGCACGTTATCGGATGCCGTAATGATGCCGGATGCAGTAATGATGTCGACCAATCACATTCGTCTTAGTTCATTACACACGACAGAGGGTTTTCGCAATTGCCTACAGAGGCGCTGCGTATTCTGCCGCGGCCTGTCGCAACTGTCGTAAGACAGGTGAACCTCGTATGCGAGTTGGTGTTTGTTAGGGTCAAAGAACATAGCGTGTTCTATAGCGGTCATGTTAGGTTAAGGCGCCCATTTAGTATTTTTAAAATATCAATTTCAAAGTCGTAGAGAAAGTATAGTCTTCTATTCAAGTAGAATGGGTATTATTCACTCGTAAAGATTCCGGCACTTGCCCCTAAGTCGCTCGTGCATCAACTCATGAATAATAGCCATCATTCTGCACTCGTTGAAGAATATACTATTCCCCGTACCTTTCGAAGTATAAGTGTGGTTAACAATTCATCCCGTATAACACTAAGAATGTGGATGATTTATCATTCGTCAATTCGCCATATAAACTTGAACCAGAAATGGAAATCAGATTCCGTAATTAAATAAGATGCCGTTAACAAGACATATGTTTTGCAACATGAGAATACAAAGTTTAAAATTCTAAAATCGTCTAAAACATGTAAACAACTAAGCTCAGAATGAACGTTTACGAAGTTTCAAAGATAATAATCCTGCTGTTCCGAAGACATTTTAACTCCCTGTTCGTTATAACATATCGAATGCGGTGGAAATTCTCGCAGCTGATTTTATAGAAATCGTCAGAGTGCCGATTTCCACAGCATATTCAGTTTCGGGGATCGAGGCTTGTCTCACATCCTCTTCTTTCGGACTCCTTCGCGAGCACAAAAAATTACACGTTAGGGTGAATTAAGCCGACGACAGAATCCATTGAAATTCATTGTTAATGTATACATTGCAGTGTCCCCAGACGATCCAGTTTCGTTGGTGTGGTAGCATGTAGAAAATATTTATTACGCATTCTTTATTTATGAGTGAAAATACATTGTTCATCTCTATTGAGAATTCTGATAAGTATTGTTCATAATTTAAGCAAATGTATAACATTTTATACAATACTCAAACCACAATATACAAGTCAATACGAAAAAGGAAATACATTTACTTCCAAATGCTGAATACTAGGGAATGGATTTTCATGTAAATGGATTTTTTCTAGGAAATGGATATATTTTATGGGAACTTGAATTATGGAAACAAGAATATCTTTTAAAGTTAGCAAATAATTCCGAATGAATGAGAACAAATTTTATTTTATACACTTTTGCATACGAGGGTTGCGGCAGAAGTCATGGCAACTATGATTTTTGTGAGAATATGAGTAGGGGTGGAAAATTTTAAATATACACATGAAAGGACAAGGTATAAACTAAGTGCTTGGACATTTATCAACACATGGTCGTGGTCCGTATATTTTTACCTCAAATATTTTTAAACTTTTCAAAAAGTTGTTGTTAAATTACTTTTTTTTTGTTTTTAACAAAACTTTCAACAATATGGGGTGAAAGGCATCTGTTTTTTTTAATAATGATTTATTTATTGTTGGATAGTACACAGTTCAGTAATAAATTACTCCATCATGTGTTTTGATGGCTTACATTATAACTTAAAGTAAACTTAACTTAACACAACTACACTACTCTTGGTGTAGGAAACTACAAGAGCCCCTACTTTGAACAGTTTACGGAGAAAATTTGCAAGAGGGCTTCGAAAGGAAATCTGTTTTTAATTCTGGTTGGGAGATCATTTAATGAGGCCAGGTTGTAGTGGACTGCTTGGTTTATTGTATTCAGGTTGGAATAAAAATTGTTGGAAAGGCAACTTTGATAGTTCTAAAGGACTGCTGCCCGAGGTCGTTGACAGACGTCTCGTCGAGAAGAGATTTCGCTCATCGATTGCGTGCGAATGTCGGTCGCGGCGAGCGGTGGCAGCCGAGTCCATTATGGCGCAGGGACCCCGACCCGACACCTGGGAGGAGGGGAGAAGAGCCAGCGAATTTCGGGGGCATCGATCTCGAGACCTTGCAATGTCCGACGACCTCCTTCACGTTGGCTTTGTCCATTGCAAGGGTTAAACTATTATTTTAACAAAGCAGAATTTATACTGCGATTTTCGTAACTTTGCCCCTGACAGAAATCAGCTGTTCACGGCTTCATCCAATAGGGAGCTTGAACGTCACCACAGTGACGTCACTATCGCAAAATACAAGCTCCTGATTGGATGGCAGCGAAACAGCTGATTCCTGTCAGGGACAAAGTTACGAAAATCGCAGTATAATAGACGGAAACATGGATACTTATACCCTATAAACTGAGTTCGCGAGTGAAAATTCGGTTGGAGAAGGTGTATTTCGCAAACCCTTCGTATGACACGTCACTCTTGGGTCACGTAAACGAATTCCGACAAATGCCCGACTTTTGTTATTTCCACAATTCCATAGGTTGTTTGCTGTTCTTTTATTTCTTAAGTTATTTTCAAATATCGTCGATTCACCAGAAACGTGACACATCGCATAATGGCCATTTTGCAGAATATCGTTTCATTCTGAGCGGAGCTGTTCATTTTGCGACTGAAGACGAAAGTGATTTACTCTGTGTACCGACGGTCTTGTGAAAGACATTTCCGAAATGCTCACTAGTAGAAAAGAGAAAATTTTCTCTTCACATACTGATGGATAAAAATGATTTTTAGTTTTGGTGTTGTTTTCCTTGTTCTCTGACATGTTTTCATTAAAATTTATTCAAAGAGGTCTAGTGCGAACGATTATTGACAAAACGGAAACCTCCAAACAAAATGGCATAATTTGTGACATGCTGCTGCATATTATATAACACAACTCCATTAATAGTGAACGTTTCAGGACTAACATTTTTAGTTCACTATATCCGATGATGTCAAAATTAAGCAGAATTTCTCCATAACAATTGATTTTATTAATATAGAGATACAGCAAAATACAACAGCACGAACTAAAAATTTCAATATCTGTATTTCTCCTTCAAAAATCAATCTCTTTTCAATTATTTGCTTTGTACTTCTTCATTAATAATTTCTCTAGATTCTTCTCCCTTTCGCCAGACTTAGTGCTCTCTTCATGATTGATTCTGCACTGTCCTCTGTTTCTAACTATCGTAATTCAGTCTGCCTCTTGCACTGTTGGAACCATCCCGCTCTCCGAAGTACCTTTTATTCGGCTAATAACATCGAGATGCTTTCCATAGCGGGATAGTGCAAGCGACTAATGAAACTGATCGCTTTTTCGCGTGGCACGGCGAATATTGCCAGACTGGCAGTCGCGTGCTTCCTGTCGCCTACGCAGAGCTTAACGCGCTTTGTGCCGTGGAATACCAAGTAACACCAAGATAGAAACTGAAGCAAGCAATCGCGCGTCGCCGCCGCCAGTTGCAGCCCACGCAGGACACGGCCTTCGTTTCTGCAGTGAACCTTCACCTCTACTATTACGGCCTTTGGCCGGCGTATTCTTTTTGAAGTTGCCTAGTGTTCAAATTTGTGGCACTAAGGCGATATATTTTTTTCCAGGAGAGAATTAATTTCCAGGACGTTGTATACCCTACGTTAACAATAGCCGACGTTCAGGTTCACTATAACTGAGTCTTCTTATGCTTATTTATAATGTAATTGAAACGGGACCAACCTTGCCCATCTGCTACACTAGCAGATGGCCACGTTAGTACTACCGAAATATGAAAGCTAATTGAATAAAGTAAAGTAATATAATATTAATATTTGGCACATTTTGGAACTCTGTCGGGCGTAATTCATTCCTGTAATAGTCCTATTAAATACCACTCGGGCTTTGGAAATTCCAAAGCATTCGTGATATAACTTATGATAATTTATCAAAAATGCTAAGGTCAGTTTCTCTCATTGTCGCTTACATTCAATCAAGGACATGGCTCGACTTAACTGTTTATTATTTTTTAAAGAACGAGTGCTTTTGTGATCAGCAAAGGTGAAGAACTTATCACGAGAAGAGCGAGATATAGAGGAAAGAGATTAGAACGAATAGAGCTGCGGATACATTTGACGCGACCGACTTTGAACTGACTCAAAAGTCCACGCGGAGAGATTCTACGTGGATGTATTTATTACCCAGAAGCGAGACGGTTTCGCACGGGCTGCGGCGCTGAGCGCCCCGACCCCGTGGGAGGAAAGTGCAGCGTGTTTATCTCGGCGCACGTGCAGCGTTGAGCCAACAGCCCCGGGTGCTTCTCGTGCCACGCGTGTTTGGGCGAGGGACGCAACGGAGAGCGACAGAGCGAGAGAGCGAGGGAGAGAAAGAGAGAGAGAATGAGAGAGAGAGAGAGGCGTCCCAGACTTGAGTTGAGGCGGAGAGGAAGGGACGGCGGCGTAGAAGTAGAAACGGGCTGAGCGTGGCGTTTTGCCTGACGGAACGTTACGGAGCGTGTCGGGGCGTGACGGGATGTAACTTGGAAAATGTGAGAATGGTGAAGTTGGAAGGGAGCAGGCGTGGCCGGACGGAAAGGGCTATGATGTGGTGGGCGTGGCGTAGGGAGCCGGTGAAGTTGGAAGGGATGAAGCGAGCGGGACGTGGTCGGTCGGAATGGGCTATGATGTGTTGGGCGTGGCGTATCTGGGCTTGTAAAGCTCGACGTGATGGGACGGGAATGACGTGGTCGGGCCGAACAGTGTATTGGGCATGGCGTGGCAGGGCTGGTAGAGCTGGACGTGGTGGAGCGGGAAGAACACGGTCGGGCAGAATAGTGTATGTTGCGTAGCGGGGCTGTTGAAGCTGGACGGGGTGGGACGAGAGGGACGTGGTCGGACGGAACCAGATGTGATGAAATGTGCGTGACGTAGCGGGGCTGGTGAAAGTGGACGGGACGAGGAAAGGCGGACATGGCGGGCTTTTCAAGTGTTGAGGTCATTCAGGCCTGAGTGGTGATTTAACGAGGAGAGACAGCGATAAGGACAGTGAGGTGAATGAGGCTAGAGAAATTATTGATTGTCCGACAGATAAAATGAACCATCAGAAACTTGAGGGGGGCTCGCTTTGTCCACAATTCCTGATAATTTGACTAGGAATCAAACCCAGACCTCAGGGCTGAAAGCAGGAGAGGCGGGATGGTGAGCTCAATACGGTGGGAAGTAGTGTGGATGTAACGTGTGTATGTGAGTTTACGAAGCTTTGTGTGCGGGGCGTTGTAGAGTGGTGATGGCCAAGCGTTAAGAACCGTGGAGTGACGTAGACGGCAGGGCGTGATGGAGAGAACTGGGGATGTCGCATTGATTGATTGTTAGTAATTCCGGGTGGGTCAACTACTGGCTCATTAGTCCCGTAAGTGCACTGCATGTTTTTTCATCTGGAGGTGGCGGTTATATTCCCCCGCTGGATGGAGAGATCCGACGCCGAGCTACCCTCAACTATCGGTGTTTTCCCAACCACGTATCTCCCACCAGCAGGCACCTCCCCAGCTGGGTCAAGCTGTAAACCTCCGACCGATATACTGGCATATTTGGTAGTGTAGTGCACGTTAGTGTGTGTGTGTGTGTGTAAGGGATGCGGATAGAACGAGGAAGAGGAAGGAAAGATCGCGCTCGGTGTGTGGCCCGTTTGTTAGGGTACTGCTCCGGCATTCGCCTGGTGTTGATCGGAGAAACCACGGAAAATTGCCGGCCGCTAGAATTCTCCTCCAGACTGCGGCTGAATTCTACCCAACTGGGTAGCTAGTGTGGAAAGTCATGCCACCGTCGCGACTCGAACCCCAGGACCTGCCGGTCAGAGGCACTGCAGCGACATCACCTCTCCCGCTGGTGATGTCGGGATGGGGTGTGGCACGGTGGGCGGGGCGGGGCGCGGCGGCGCGAGGGGAGAGCGAAGCCGACGCAGCGCGGGGCGGCGGCAATCGCGTCGCTGACGTCGCGTCGGCGTCGCGTGCTCCGGGGCGGCGCGGCGAGGCGCGTCAATGTCAAGGGCGTCACCGACGCGACGCCCCGTCATCGACGCACAGGCGCCGCCCGCCCTGCACGGCGGCGCTTTCGCCTCGGTCGAGACGCGGCAGGCCCCGTTCCCGAGAGAACGGCGTGCACCTCCAAGGTGAATGAAGCCAACAGACGCTTAGGTGTTCTTCGACCAATAATTAGCCGTTTACTCCACTTTACCATTTACCGTACACTCCACTTTAAAGGTCCATTCTGCTCTCCTTATTTATAAAGCCATTTTACGTCTGTTGCTCACGTACGCTTATCCAGTCTGGTGTAACGCCACAATTAACAAAATTCAAATATTCCAAAATAAGGTCCTCAGAATTGCAGTTAACGCCCCTTGGTATATAAGCAATGCAAATCTCCACAAAGACCTAGCCATAGAACCCGTTTTAACTTTCTCATACATTCTTCCAAAACTTACCCTCAGTTACCGGTGCATCTCATTTCAATCTAGGTAAAGAGCATCCCATAGAACCTCGTCTAAGAAACCGACTCCCCTTTCACATCTTCCTCCGTAATCTGGCTGATATAAGGTAATGAAGTAAATACTCCTCCCAATACCAGTCACCAATATGTATTCCACCACTCAAATACTCGTACTGAATCATTATAATGTTACAGGGAGGTCGCCGTAGCTACCCCCTTCGTATATTTTTCGTCTGAAAATGTTCGCTCCTAACAACTGAAAAGCCGTATGGCTGAGCGTTGTATAAGCACCTCATTCTGTAATAAAATTAAAAATAAAAATAAGAACGGCGTGGCGCGCAGTGATAAATGGACGATGTTATGCATCAACCGACTAAGCACCATTTTTGAAAAAAATGAGATATGGACGCCATCGGTTGCATTTGACCATGTTCTAAGTACACGCAAAATTTTGGCGCCAAATCTGTAAAAATAGCCTTATAATTAATGAAAAATGTAAACGCCATCAGTCACATCACGAATTTTGTTTTGCAACAACATGCTATAAACCTAGATCTTCGAATCTGCTGTTCTTAATTTTACATTATGCAGGTAAGCGCCAGATATTCCACTCATGTTGGTGAAGTTTTGCTCTTCAATGAATGAAATAATTAAATTACAGTTTTTAGAGCTGAAAATGTAATAAAACATTTAAACACGATTATCTCAAAACTTGTGGGATGTTGCATAGCCGGTTGATGCATAACATCGTCCAAATAATTTCTGAAATCAGGGGGAAAGGATACTGTATCTATGTTTTGCTGTAGTTGGAATATTTATATAGTTCGAATATTTATATAGTTGGACTATTTATGTAGGTGGAATATTTATGTAGTTGGAATATTTATGTAGTTGGAATATTTATATAGTTGGAATATTTATGTAGTAGGAATATTTACGTAGTTGGAATATTTATGTAATTGGAATATTTATGTAGTTGGAATATTTATGTAGTTGGAATATTTATGTAGTTGGACTATTTATGTAGTTGGACTATTTATATAGTTGGAATATTTGTGTAGTTGGAATATTTGTGTAGTTGGAATATTTATGTAGTTGGAATATTTATGTAGTTGGAAGATTTATGTAGTTGGAAGATTTATGTAGTTGGAATATTTATGTAGCTGGAATATCTATGCAGTTGGAATATCTATGCATTTGGAATATCTATGTAGTTGGAATATCTATGTAGTTGGAATATCTATGTAGTTGGAATATTTATTTAGTAGGAATATTTATATAGTTGGAATATTTCTGTAGTAGGAATATTTATGTAGTTGGAATATTTGTGTAGTTGGAATATTTGTGTAGTTGGAATATTTATGTAGTTGGAATATTTGTGTAGTTGGAATATTTGTGTAGTTGGAATATTTATGTAGTTGGAATATTTATGTAGTTGGAATATTTATGTAGTTGGAATATTTATGTAGTTGGAATATTTATGTAGTTGGAATATCTATATACTTGGAATATCTATGTAGTTGGAATATCTATGTAGTTGGAATATTTCTGTAGTTGGAATATTTATATACTTGGAATATTCAAATAATAGAGCGAGCGAAGTGTTTCAGTGCGTAACGCGCTGGATTCGCAATCGGAAGGTTCGGGTTCGATTCCCGGGCTGGCCATCCCGACGTGGTTTCCCTTGGTCACGCGGCGAATGTTGGGATGGTTCCAAAATCTTACGAACACCTCCCACTACCCGACCTCCCACCATCATTCTAGACCTTTCACCCCTCCTCATCACCCTATCATATCATCCACTAACACCTCCCACCACCCATCTGCGACCTCTCACCATTATCCTATCACTTCATAATTTAATAATAATAGTAATAATAATAACAATAATAATAATAATAATAATAATAATAATAATAATAATAATAATAATAATAATAATAATAATTTACAGCGGGGGCAAAATTGCTCGTGTCCGTGGTCTACCACGCGTGTCCCCTGGGTAACGCTAAATGAACAACGGTGTTTCGCTATCTACGCGCTTGGCTACTGGTGAGCGCGTCACCAAATGATTATATGACAGGGGTGAGCATTAAAATAAATAAATAACATATTTAAATAATTGTTGCCATTTCATCTCTCGTCATGGAGGTATTGAAAACTAATTAAATTAGTTCAAAGAATTGGTCGGCCCGACCGGGATTCGAACCCGGGCTTTCTGGTTTACGCCCAGCTGCTCTGACCACTAAGCTACCGAGTCAACCAACCCTTTGAACAGTTTTCACGAGCGCACTATCGCTCCTTATATGTATATATAATTGTCACCATCCCGTCACCTTGTTGGAAGCTATACGCTCGGAGGCTCGCTATACTCTCCGAGCGTATAGCTTCCAACAAGGTGACGGGATGGTGAGAATAGACGAGGGAGGAGGATTATTTCTTCATGTTCACTCCTTTCCTTAGCAGGTGTTGACAGAAGTGAGTTGTCTTTTCCATCCATCGTATGAAGGATGGTAGGGTAATGGCAACTGGTAAATGATGACGATGAGTGTTGAATTATTAATAGGGACAGGAAAAATATGTAGTATGAAACGTCAAAATATGTACATAAATATGTAATGAAAACAGTAATATTATGTAATAAATACATAATATCGGATATAATATGTAATATTAAAATACTCAAATTATAAAACTCATTTACATAATACAAACTTATATTTATAAACAAATTCCTATACAAATTTTAAAAATAATGCAAACGTTTTTAAAATCATTTGGAAAGCACAACTCGATGCACACTTGCACCATACAGCTTTCCCATCAGTAGTAAAACCTTCACAAATTGTTAACCAAGAATGTAGTTTAGCAGCCAGACTATAAGCAATAGAAGTCATCGTACAAAGTGGCGAAACCTGTAACCAGCAAAAAATCACTGCAGCGTGTAATATTCTCATTGAAGGGTTACACGACGGCGATTGCCAAAGTTTCTTGGAAATCAAGGTTAAAGGTCTCCAAACGCGGCGTCAGTGACACTTTTCACACCTAAAGGTGAGAATGATCTGTCGCTGACGCGCTCTTCCCACCATTGAGATAATTGAAACAGGCGCGTCGTACTGTGAGAGTATTCGACCGCATCTTCATGAAGTGTGCCTGGAGTAAAGTACGCAGTAGCACTCAGTGATAATGTAGGAAAAAGAACTGAATATCTTGAAAATACTTCTTTTCATAAAAATATGTAAGAAAATTTATAAAATAAAAAATATGTCGAGAAAATAGCGAAAAAAGTAAAATATGTAATATAGTACCAAATACGTAAAAATATGTTACGAAAAAAGTGGATATTGTGTTAGGACGGCGACAATTCGTCAAGATTAACATTTTGAGAACGGTAAGTAGAAAGACAAAAAATACGTAATTACATAAAAGTCCGATCTCTAATTACTATGGAAGGTAATAAAGTGCAAATGGTACATGTGAGAAGCCAGTCCCGACAGAAGCACATGCAGAAAACGCCCTTGCTTTCCGTGGTTTGCGACACGCTGCCTTCTCCTTGCGCATTTGGTTCGTGCTCCGTGTCCCTCCGCTCACAATGAACAAATTAAAAACAATAAATAAGGAATAAATAGTTTAAAAAAACTACTCTTAATTATATTGTTATGAATTACATCTTATCTCCAAACTCTCTTCTCCCCAACTGAATGCAAATGCGTAATTTCATCCCAAAACTAGTGGTGCTACAACAGCACTTACTTTCCCGTATTAGAGGAAACAGCTAAGTAGTACTGTAATATTGCACTTTATGCGCTACTAACATCTTCGCTTGGAACTCACTATTTCCATTGCAGTGTTGTCAGAACTATGTGAATTCTACAACTTCACAAAAATAGAATGCAAAAGTTTTGTAACCCTGTATTGGAAAAAGAAGCCTGATACCCTGGAAATATAGAAATGCCTTCCATTGGGCCATGATTTGGGAAGAGTATTTTAAAACCATGCAACAAATTCTCTACTCACTACAAATGGTACAGCATTTGGTGCAAAACTAAATATTTGCCTGCAAATATCAACATAAATTAGACAATTATAACTCCTTTTCATACAGCTCCATTAGGTCACAACAATGACACTAATTCACAGATATTCGCGAGCGCGAAGTGAATTCCATTGTTGCAGACCCTGCATTGTCGCTATTCTGAGAGCTATTAATTCTTTTTACTTATTTCAAATATTTCAAAATAAACAATTTCTAAAATATTAATGTGTAAGTCTATAACAAAGTTCGAATGTAAGAAACGAAGAAAGAAATAATATACAAAATTGGACATTCTAATTTACGACGCATCCAGCTGTCCGAAGCGCAGTAAATTTACAGCGGCCTATTACGTTTGTCACAAAATTAAAGAAAAACTACTCGTATTTTGAAAAAATTAAGCATGACCGTATTTATTTTATTTATTTATTTGTCAAAAAACAGAAACAGAATGGCACAGACTTTCCCGTATTAGTTTTCTATTTTCCTGGGTCTTCGCTAGCTATTCGGAATTGCCACATACTCTTTCTTGCCAGCTACCATCTATCATCGCCAAAAGTACATTTTTTTGTCATTTTCTTAATTTTTCGGTTTCCTATTGGTAGAACAGAAACATTAATTTTAGAATATTAAAGAACACAAAAACCTAGCCGTAAATGGCAATTTTCTTTTAAAAATTATGTGCCGTTTAAGAGAAAATGGCGTTTTAGTACTACTAAAAATGCGAAATTTGAAGCTCATTTTCACAGAAAATTTTTGAGTTTTCAAAATACTTTATTTGAAGTTATTTGAAGCACTTACACTCACAAATATAATCATCTTTACAAATTGCGGATAATGTGCATATTAAAGATGTGAGAGATCTTTCAAAAAATTTACATTTATATAATTTTTGAAAAAAAAACAAAACAAAAACTCAAAATAAACTTCACGCAATACTAATGAGTGTAATTAGGACTATCCGTTACAAAAGTTTCAAGAAAAAAATTGCAGCCATATACGAGAAAATGACGTTTGAGCATTTCTGAAAATGCCGAAATTTGAGCTACTTTTCTCAGAAAACGGTAGTGTTTTCGAGAAACTTTACTTGACATTATTTAAAGCATATATACTCGTAAATATAATAATGTAAAAAAATCGCCGATAATGTAAATATTAACGACGTGAGAGGCAAGTAAAAAAATTTACATTTTTGTAATTTTTGAAAAAACCAACCGATAGACCAAAATGGCTTTTATGTCATTGATAGAGTACATTTACCACTATCCCTACCAAAAGTTTAAAGAAACAATTTGGAGCCGTTTTTGAGAAAATTTTGAAAATTCCCGGGGGGCTTCATATAAAGTACCCCCAAATTTTAAAGAATCTTTTTCAAAATCACAAAGCTTCGACTAGAATCAGATCGACTGGGGAATATCAATTTTGAAGAAAATCGACCGAACGGTTTGGCGCTAGCGTTGACCACAAACGGACAGACGGACGGAATGCCGTCAATCGATTTTTAAGTATAAAGAAGCAACAAATCATGGATTTTGAACACACCACGAGATAGAGGATTTTTTTTCTTAATTTAGCAACTGATTTTATCCGCTTATTCGTTTTCACGGCCCGGCAATTAATTTTTTTCCGCCGAAAATTGGCCATTTTTTCGCGCAGCATTACATAACTTTCCCTATACTACGTATATCACTCCGTGTATACGGAGTGATACTCCGTGTATACGGAGTGATGTTCACTCCGGGAAAGTAAAAAGTAACATTATTTAAATAAATAAATAAGTGAAATATTTCTTTTTACCTAGTTGTCAGAAATATTTATGTTTAATATTCATTTATTGGCGATTTCTTGCATAAATGCGTTTTATGTTTGTATACGTTTTATAATTATAATAAAGTCATGTTACTAGTTTCAAAATCAACATAAAAAAGTCATAAACGGACAGTCCTGCCTAAAACGGAATTCTCCCTAAACCGGAATTTTTTTGTCTCAATCGTTTCCGGTTTAGACAGATTTTACTGCATTAACATTAATATTACAGTGTCTCTACCTCCGATAAGACGGTAAAGTTATCCCTGTGCAATTGCACACAGGCCGGTTGTGGCCCACAGGGGAGGCACAAGGAGGAGATTATGTGCCGAGCACAACGCTCGGCCGCTTTTATTAACCCCAGGAAAGATCCTGGTACTTACTTGAAAAGGACGATGAGTCGATTCCAGAACCGCCCTAAATGGAAATCACCAGATAAAAATCCCAGCCTAGATTCGAACCTGGGGTCCTTCAGATCAGGAAGTCAGTGTCCTACCACTGAGCCACCTCAATAAATGGTATTCAACACTATTAAAGACGGAAAGGATATATACTCGTATGCACGTATGCATAAGGTAATAATGTCGTAGTGGCATTATATGAATGTTCAATGTAGTTGTGAAATTATCGTTGCTTGTCTGTATTATTTAAAAGTCTTCCAGTAAAAGGAAAGGAAACATTTAAGGGTAAACTTAGAATATCTCGGAGACACGGCCTAAAATAATTTTATGGTTTACTAGTGTAACCGTCAGCTTCCCCGTTTACATTAAGACGCTTGCGAAACTCAAAGATCTTGCCACTATCCACAGGCACGCTGAACTAATCAAGCAATTGACGGTCAGAGGGCTCTGCAAAGACAGTTGCGACTAAAAATTTGTACGCCTGACCAGATCCACCAATCAAAGAGTGTCTAGGCAAGAATTAAAGCTGAAAATTCTTGTACTCGACCATTTTGGGAGCCGACTCCGTAGAGGAATGAGCTCCTGAAGAAAGTGTTGTGTTACCGAAGAACGTTGAAGATGCGACGAAAGGAAGCTCTCATAAGAGGTAACTGTACTTGGAATTTGCAAATTTTATCACGAATTTAAATCAAAAGAAGAATGCATTATAATACAATGAATTCAAGAAGAATAAATGTACTTCTGCATTTTAGCATAATTACTACGACGTGTGTCTTAAATGCACTGCAATAGTGATTAACTGGTAAACTAATATGAAGGATGATTTTTTTTCTTAGAGCTTCTTTCTTTTCTCGTACTCAGTTGCATAATACCCCACCTCCGCTCATCCCGCCAATTTTTTCGAATGCTTACTTTTCGTGAATGTTTATGGCAAGGATGAATTCAAACAATAATTAACAAAGATTAAATACTCGATCAAGCAATTATGCAATCTAAACTAACGACAATTGCAAATATATATTTTGACCGTATTGGTCAAAACGTAAATATTAGGCGCACCACAACGCTCAAAAGTGGCGCGCAGGTTGATGAATCGTTGCGGAACGAATCGGGCCGAACCGTGAACGAGCGCCTGGAAGGGGGGATTGGTCGGTCGGACCGCGCGGAAGCGTTGGTTGGGGAGCGAGCAGCGAGCAGTGAGGTGAGAGGCGTGATGGCGATAAGAGAGCGAGGTGGTAATGTACGGATAAATCGAGAATAATCGGGACGGCTGGTGTTAAAGGAAGGAGAATTGTGATAGACTTAATGATGATTGCGAGTAAGGATTGTGGTAAATGTGTTTGGAAGGAATAATCACGAAATTTGACAAGAGAAGAGAACATTGCACGGACACGTGGGCGATGCTGTTCAGTGGTAGTTCGGTGTAGCTGTGCGGATGCGGGATTACATGGTGGAGCCGTGTGAGCTGAGACAGTAAATTCGTCGTGTGGAAAAGGAAATTGTGGTGAGACGACGCCGGTGTACGAGAACGGGCCGTCGGCGACGCGTAGGCAAGCAGAACACCGTTGGCGCCAAGGTCACCTCTCGGCAACGAGTCGGGGCACGCGGTCGCGCCGCGTGGAAGAAGACGGTAGTGGAAGGCAGATAAGTAACAATAATTATGAACAAGAATAGATGGGTAATTGAATATAAAATGCCGGTTCAGGGTGCTCACTGAGTAGTAAGGAGAGCAACAGTGTCTGTAGTGGTTCACGAATGGCATGTAGTTTTCAGAGAAATGGTGGTTACATAAATAGAAATAATAAATGTAAAGATGATAGGAATAGTCGGAGGTATATTGTCACGCCCCCGGTACGCAGTCCCCGGCGGCGTGGGAGCGCCGGAAATCCGTGAGGGCGGCCCGGGCCTAGCTCAGTCGGTCAATTTTGTTACCTTTCTGAAAATAAGCGGTGATGGAAGGAACTGCAAGGTGCAATACAATGACAATAACAATTTGGGTGACTGATAAACACAATAGAAGGTTTATTTCCGCCTAATGATAGGCCGGAGAAGTTACACAAGGAATTTTAGAAGAAATGCCCTACCTAGTGAGCTCTGATTAGGAACAAAAGAAACTTAAATCTAAGAGAAAAGCAAAAATAAATTCTCAATGCAATTATTCTACTGATTACACAAAGGAAATGATCATTCGCCCTCTGAACTGGCGATTACGTGCCTCAGCGTGGCACCGCAACTCACAAAAAAATTCTTTGTACGGTCGTTGACCGAATACAATGCCTGATGATGATGATGGTGCTGAACAGGCGTCAAATGGCACCGGTGGCAGCTGGTCGCGGCGGCGGCGGCGTGTCGGCCTCTCAAAGCCGAAGGGGCGCTCGTCGGCACAGCGGCGGCGTGGTGGGCTACGGCGACGGCAGTTTCGTTGGCCCGAATCACGAGCAATCGCGTATCTCACGCACAAAGTCACACGGCGCGATCTGAGAGTTCCAATAAGTTCTATGCGAGCACAAATCTCGGAGAGTATCGGTCTAATTGCCAGTGGTGGCAGAGTTCAAAATTTGATACTCGGAAAGAGTTTCTCCCGGCTATCGAGATTAAACAAGACAGAATTGGATTGCACGGGGCAATCCCAAATCGCTCCCCAGAGCACGCGATGCCGGAGGTACCTCGACCTCTCTCCTCAGCTCTCGCCACCCAAGTCTCTCGTACCCTCACTTTGTGTGTTTTTCCACTCTTCCCCCCCCCAAATTTTCGCAGATATTTCGAAATCATCCCTTCCCCACAGAATTCTACCCCTGATTGGTTGAGTGTGATGGCGTCTTAACTATTTTTTTAGCCAACCAGCTCCGGCGATTCTGGGAATTTTCCTTACTTTGTCTCATTCCAAAAGCCCTCTTCGTCTATCGAAGAAAGTAGGTCAAGAAGGGTGTGAGACATGATCGTTGTACCCCCGAAGGTTGCAGTGAATTACAACTTTGAGCTTCCCAGCGCGAGTGACAGCCAAAAAAAAACCGTGACGGGCACGCGCCGCGAACCTATTCAAATAGTTCTGGGGCGCCTGAGATCCCGAACAAAAGGTCTCCCTCGTCCCGTGGTGCCATAAAACATTCTTGGAGGGCGCGCGTCGCGCGCTCGCTGGCGGGCAACGGGGCACGGTCGGTTCTCTCCACGCACTAGCCTTCTGCATCGGCATTTTATTTATGAAAATAATTCGCAGAAGAACTAGCGTACCGCTACAATATAGTGTAAACCATTTAATCTGTATTCAGTAAGGATTTGCGACCAGGTCAATGATGTAAATTATGTTATTAATGTGAAGATGTTTTTTTGTTTTTTTTCTTAATAAATCCTGTTTCTGTGATGATAGATTCTTTGAACTCAGATAATGATGATTAAAGTATCCCCCTCACAGAACCCCTGTGCCCAGAATAGACAATCACAAAATTTATGATATGTGCATCCATGAAACCGACAAGGGTAAGTACGGTCACAATATATATATATATATATATATATATATATATATTTATATATATTTTGTGGCGGCATATAGCAGTGCCTTAAGAATTTACAACAATAGTACATTATGAAACGATGATGTAATGATGGTATTAATACACGAGTAACGTAAACTTCACACGAGTGTATTAATTCCCATTACATCGAGTTTCATACGGTACTTTTTCTACGACTTATGGTAACTTTTATAAGTTAAACGTCTCCACTGAATCGTTTCGTGGCAGTCGACATGCAAGATTCTGCCAAGGTCACCTAGCGGACACCTCTCTACCCTACACCCGCAGTTGGCTTTGTTTTACCACAGCGCTTGCGAGCGATTACGAAGGTTGCGGCAATAATATTTCGCCGTCACCTTTTTCGCATTTTCTCTCATTTCTGGAAACGTCAACACCACCAGAAAGAACTACCATTCACTAAATATTTTAAACTAAAGAATTGGCCTGTTTTAAGGACAACCACACAGCAGCAGCAAATAACACTAAACGGGTTACGTTCAGATCATAACGTCACTCAAATGTTCTCTGCAATAACAACCACTGCGCTAGTCAAATAGGATTAAAGTGAAATTACGATCCAATTTATTTTAAATAAAATGTCACGTAAAAATTACTACTGACAAAAGAAATTAAAACTGAGAAGAATAATATAATATTAATTGCAATTTCAATGTACACACTCGAGCGAAACATTTACTGCACCGATTCTTAATGATTAATGAAGTGCAAATACTTGGTTTGTAAGCGTCTCAGTTATTGGTCAAGAACCTGTATCATAATGAAAACTGTATCGAAATGGCTATCATTATGCAACTGGTTGCAGCCAACCAATGACAGCATTATACAACGGGAGTAGAAAAAAACCTCTTTTTCGTACTCTCGGCACGCAGCCGCGCCCCCAACCCGCCCGCCTCGACCCAGCCGCGCCCCATCCCACCCGTTGTTCTTTACTGTCAGGTTCCCATCCCTCCAACTTCGCCGGCCGGATGAGGATTTCTGACCACTTGTCGTCAAAGGCCACTTGACGGACCCACTTCACTGAGTGCACCTTTTGTGTCCCGCCCTCGCCGATCCCTGGGCGCGCTCCTCGCTTCCACGCCTGTCGCGCTAATTCAAGAAAGTTCGAACCCTTTGCTATGCAATAATTGCTCACAAGGGATGCCACTCGCCTCCAGAGGAATGCAGCTGCGTTTCAGTAAACAGAGATAGCGTTTCGGTAGAGAGAGATACTTTAGAATATTTTCCACCAATCCGCGGACCGCGATTCGTCAAAATTATTTCTGCGACGCAGTAAGGTCCGACCAATGACAGGTTTCACAAAGTAGGTCAGCGAGCCCAGGATGAACTTAGGAGGGGGAAGATCCGGAGAGGGATGGATTCCCAAAATCTTGAGAAAAAAAGAAAACACTAGGGAAGTAGTCGTGAGGGAGAACACACGAGAGCATCGGCCGCGAAAGAAACACCTAGAAGTGGGTTACGAACGGGTAAACGCGAGGGCAGCGGCCGCGAAACAGACACCTAGAAGTGAGTTACGAGAGGGAGCTTCATAACTGGTCGTGGAAGCCGTGGACCAGTTCTTTTTTTGTTGGTTCGGGTATTCGAAGTAGTGAAAACTCGTTGCCTAATTCGAGCGATCGAGCCGCGAATACCGGGATCCAGCCTCCGGTCCGCACCAGCAATTAAACGCTCTCGTATCGCTCATCCAAGCCGTGGTGAGGAACGAATCCGGACTCGTCCAGCGCCTTGGAGGCGAGGCGGAAATGGGACCTTCGCGACCTCGGGGCACGCAGTGGCCGCGAGAAGGCGTCCGCCCTCCCGTTTCAACATTGCGGCTCACCGGACAACGCTACTGAAGACGCCAGGGCCATCGACCGCAACGTGGACACCCCAGCCCACGGCCATTCAACAGATAAGACTTTTAACGCACGCCCGTGCTTTAGGGCGTCCCGCCTCGAGACGAGACGGAAAATATCACCGAAATTCTAAAGTGTTTTATCTTTCTCTGTTTTTTTGTTTTTTTTTAGAGTTAAGCGGTGCCGCGCAATGGCATATTTTTCTTTAAGGCTGTAACAGAAGTGTAATTAACTATCTTTGCTCTTAATTTTCTTTTACTGAGCACAATAGGTAGGGTGTAATCCCACCTCATGCGATTTTTTTATGTAACTTTCCCGGCCGTAGGTCGGGAATAAATGTATAATTTTATTTCACTGCCCAATTACGGCTAATCATTTACAAAGTAGTCGTTGCACCTACACCTCACTTCCACTTCTACGCGAGGAACCGCGATCATTCTCTACCGCCCGGCTAGCCACGCAGCGTTGCAATTCGGCTTTCCCAACCTGGGGCAGGAGGACGCGATGTCGTTGCAATATATATATATATATATATATATATATATATATATATTAGATTTTCTTCTTTTACATAGGTTTAGATCATTTCCCAGAGGGTGATATTTCAAGAACTGCATATTTGTGTTATTTTTTAGTGTGTGCATTTTTCTTGGGATTGTGATTTTGAATTATTTCTATTGGTATTGTATTTTTTAATACATTTTGATTGGGTTTTACACATTATTTCAATTCTATGTCTGTCTTTGAAAATTAGAGGGCAATTACACTCTTTTCTTTATTTTTGTGTTTACTGAGAAAATATATATTTTCTATTTAAAAGGCAAACTGGTACTAGACTATTTCTTCCGTTTCCAAATAGATAAAACGAAACCCCGACCTAGGTCACAGTCTAAAAATTCCTTTAACTGTATTTATTTTCGTGACATCCAGTGTGAACACAAATCTCGAACATTTTTATTTTACATGCTTGAGTCATCGATACCTGGAACAAACAGCAAACTGGAAACTCGTGAGTGATACTAGTTCATTGCTGTGTGTTAGAAAAATGAAGCAAAGCACGGAACGGTAACTCTTCTGGGCTTTTCTTCTTCTTTATGTTAGCGCGGGCCTTTTGAATATTTTAAACCCGCTCTAATACCAACACGACATACATGTTTAATAATTCTATTTATTTAAGTTAAGATATAGTAAAATTCAATGAATAAATGAAATAATGTTCTAATAAGTAAAATAACTCGTTCTAAACTTATTTTGCTCAATTGAAATGCGGTATAATATTATTACATAAACGTTACTAAGGGGCGAGAAAGTATGTGCTGTTTTAGCACCATTATTTTTACATTATTGATAGAATTCTTTCCTTTTTGTTGCTTAAGATATGATTTTGAAAAACATATCCAGGCAACGCTGTTTTTACTTAAGCTAAAAATGCAGGATTTTTTCAAACTAGATAGAGACTTCGAAAGCATGTAGTTGTTCGGATATGATAACATTTTGTCAATGGGTAAATAGTGGTAAATAACATCATGTAACTAACTAATCATTACATTTCGTTCTAAACACACCATACATTCCCCACTATAGTCTAGGCCGTGTATTAGGCCGCACTAGATTCGCAATATGGCAGCTAAAAGGATTTCCGGTCGGAATAGCCAACTTATGAAACAATCATTCCGATCAACTCTCTCGCTTTTGTTTCCTTTGTTGTCATTCACTTCTCGCGGTATTGAAGAGTTCACAGTACAATAATGTTTGTCAAGTTTTTCGTTAAAATTAAAGAAGATTTTCATCTAGAAACGAATATTAACTCGGTGAACAATTAAACTAAATTAGAGTTATCATTATCAGCAAATGTGAGAGTGAGTGATGTTCAAGTGCGCCAAAAGCAAATGAAGAACATACATTTAAAAGTTATATGTGGTCTTGTGCTAAAAGTTATCTGCTGACTTGTGTTAATAATAATTTTGAGATGGTAGTGTTATCAATTTATTAATGATTTATCTGTTAGTAAAGATTTATGTTGAAAAAATAAATACCACAATTATTTAAGATTAATAATTTACATGTACATGGTAATCTTTGTGACCTAATTAATTGTTTCTAACAGTCCTGTGATATTTAATATTTATGCGATGTATCCATTTTATTTATCTGCTTAACTTAATTATTTTTCAAAAGTTAGTGATGCTTTAAAAAATAAGAAATTCATAATTAATATAAGTAGTCTTCAGTAAGTTACTTGTTCTAACCAGTGACAGACTTACAGCTATTTCTTCTCTATTAAAACGGGGTGTGGTACCTGTTCAGGGATAGTTATGGTAATAAATAGAACTTTTGATTTTTTTAAAGTTATTTATTGAAACGGGAATGTAGTATACTGATAATATAAATGGCACAGTAAATAGTGTATAAAGTTGCACAATGATATTGCACTTTTGTATTATCAGTTATTGCAACTACGATACCATAAACTACTCCCTGATTATGCAGTCATTTCGCAGTAAAATCTCTCATTAACTTGCTAAATAATTCAAATCAGGATGATCATATTATACTCTAGTTTCCAGTGTACTCCAGTTTTACAAATGCATGCCAAATTATACCCAAAAGGCATCCAAGTAGTAAGAGATTAATATATTTATTGCCCCACTTACACACACTCTTGAAGTGCTGATGGGGATTGTGAAAAATCTCAAGGAAAGACAATGGTTATTTTCACTATTAAAACTAGTTTATTATGTCAAAGAAAATTTCGAAATGCAGGTGGTATTTGACGAGAGAAATGTGGTGTCCACTTGCCCAAAACCAAGTTACAAGTAATGTTGAAAATGTTACCAACAAACGGTTACAAACAGCTACAAAAAACTGAAACAATATTAATGTTCCAGAAAATAAATATAAAAATTTGCCATTCATAAATATAACCATGTTTCATTAAAAAAACTACAATATTTGGTGTGCTGGACTTTGTTTGGATTCTTAATATAATTCCTTAGGAAGTACTCTCCTTTAAAAAATATTGTTTCACTCTCATTCACAAGGGCATAACTGTCTTCCTTACCAAAATAAAACCAATGCTTTTTACTAAACGCTTCATGGAGGTTTGATAGTCTTGAAAATTGAATGTATCATCACCCACAATCTCTTATAGAAATACCAAGACGTGCATAAAATATAAATCACGGTACTTCACATTAAATTCTATAAAATACAGCGATCATTGTATAGATGAATAAAATTCTATAATACATTTTTTTAATGATTCTGCACCCAAATTACAATGTATTTTATTGGAAATTCCATCCTTCACAAAATTGTCAATATAGAAGCTTGATGAGTCCTAGAGGTCTTTTTAGGTGTGGTCAGAGCTTCTTGCTTTTTATGTCTGTTGATAATTCATTTAACAGACTTTACACCCACCTGTAAACATACAGGAAGTTGAATTACTATTAATTAGTATTATGCATAACTAATGATAATTAATAGTTATAAACAATAAATACACCAATAACTATTTTAATTATGAAAATTATACCCGTCAGTTTTATAAGCTAATATTTAGGAAAAAATAATAATATTACCTGTAATAATTTTTCCATTTGTGATGTCAGATTAGTGTGATTGACAATACTTGTTCCTCTGAGTAACATTACCCCTTCTTCCATTGTTTTCTTCCACAATATACAAAATAAATTTACAATTCCCATTTGAAGAGAACTTTGAATTCACTTTAACGTTAAAGACAAAATACTGAGAAAAGACACAGACGTAGTTGGGCTATCCATTATTTTTCAATGATAAATAAATTGGGTTCAGAAAAATTAATAATAAAATTAATAAAATAAATTTTACACAAAAAATACAAAATCGAAAAAACTAACCTTTACTACTAAAACTAACTCCACTATGATTAGTGATGAAAACAATTGAAAAAGAATAAATAAAAATAAAAACGCATAGAACTAAATTAATACATCTGACGAAATCACTAAATGCAGATTTATGAAAAATAGCAAACCGTAATATGCGAATCGCTAGCAGCAATAGCAAACTGACAGCACAATCCACATGAATGACTTGAATGTTGGCGGAATCTACGGAAGTAGTCATTTTTTCATTGCAAACTTAAATTTTAAAAAAATGTCCCTACCCCGTAAATGAAATATATGTAGGGTAATTGTGTGAAGGTTGGCAACGACATGTGCCAACACAAAACGAAACGAAACTACCCTAAATTGAGTATGAATACATGTTCTCATCCGACAGTGGCTTTTTTCAAAAGTTGTCACTTTAGCTGGTCTTTTTAGCTGGCCACAACTATATACGTCTACTATTAATTTTCACACTAGACAAATTATTGATTTCTGATTAGTGCTCAACTCAACGCGAACTTTTGTTCGGGAGGATCACGCTCTCTTAGATAATGATCTGCCATTTGCAATGTCTATCGAGATTTTGGTTTTTATTGTTCAGGTTTGACTCCATCAGGACGTGCAGCGTCGTTATCGGGCATTCATCAAAACTCTGGACAGTCGAATCGAGAAATTTCTTAACCAAGATCATTTCTGCTAGCTTGAGTGTATAGAACGGAAATACCACGTATCTGCCTTGTGAGAGAAGAGTCCCCGTGTCCCGGGAGATTGCACGCGACTATTTCTTCCTGCATTGTCTGAAGCGCATTTTCCGCGCCTTCGTCAGAAGCACTTCCGCGAGGAAGGCTGCCGTGGCGACGCCCAGTCCCACGGCCAGCACGTTGGCTGCGCCCGCCATTTGCTGCAGCCGAAGGGGCCGAGGCGCTTTGGCAGGTCCAGAGGGCCCCTCGTCCGCAATGACTCCGTTGGCGGCCATGTGGATGCGCTACGCTCGCTTCCAGTGCTCGAACATGCCGGCCTCCACCACGCGCTCCACCAAGTCCTTGAAGGCAGGGGACAGCGGGGAGTTCCTGCGCAGCATGAAAGCCAACAGCCCGGGCGGGTTTATACACTCCGGGACGAGCCGCAGCATCCGCTCGCCGTCAACAGTGAGTTCTTTCATGCTAGACACGTAATGGTAAAAGACGGTCGACATCTGAAAGCCAACGTTCCCACCGCGCGCAACCCTGCGTGCGACACTCGTCATGTCGCGAGCATTAACTAAGCGCATTTTCGGGTAGATATCTCTCAGCGCTTGCGGGGAGTACGTTCCGTTCATCATGGGTGTTAGGATGGCCATCGCCAACACTTCGTCGAGCACCCGTGCGACGTCTTCCAACGTCTGCAGGTCGGCGAGACGCGGCGGCGCCGTCAGAAAACCCAGTATCTTGCCCTGGTACGCGTTGTTCAGCACCAGCGAGAACAGCAGCAGCGCTCCGAGCAGGATGCGTCGGGGCAGAGAAGCTCCGTCGCGGCTGCAGGCGCCCGAGCAGCTCACTTCGGCCACGTCCAGCGCCGCGCGGGTGAGCGTCGACCATCCGCCGCTGCGGCTCGCTCCTCCGCCGGACGGGAAACAGCGGCGCGCGGCGAAGCAAGCCAAGATGGCGGCGGAGAGCGAAATCAAAATGGACGCCCAAGCGAGCGGCGTGAACGGAAGGAGCAGCACTTGCGAGAACGGCACAGTGGATGCGCGAGGAACCACAATGCAGAGGGGACCTGCCTGGACAGGGATGGTGTAGTCCCCAAATGCGAACCTGTCGGAGGCGTAGTATAATAAGTTGGCTGCTATGTCCACTGTAGCGTTTTGAACAAGACCTATTTCTCCATTGTATGTTCCGTTTTTGCTTATTCCAAATGCACCTGTGGAAGGTTCGACAAGCTTGAAACGCACTCCTGTTTTTTCTTCAAATATATTAAATACATGAACACAAGGGCCATCATATATTTTTGTTCCATTTTTCTTATTCCAAAAGTAGTTTAAGAGAAGATCTGAATGTGCTCTACTATAATCACTGTTATTGAGAAAAACATCATTTTTTTTCTTGTGACACTTTCCAGTATTTTCAATATGAATGTCTCCCAGAAGTACATGACGTTTTATTGGAGATAATTTATTACTGAGAAGTTTACTAGGCAGCATCCAAAAAAGCAACAAAACAGTATTAATAAAGTCCATTGTATAGACTAATATACTTGGAGATAATCTTATAAATGTGCATTTCTCAACATTGAACTCGCCAATAAACACTCTCTCACATGTGTCCTCTCTAAAGGGAAACTTAATTGGTCTTTGCAATCAATATACGTTTTAGTCTAGACATGTTTATGCTCTTGCAGCCGTTCGATCTAAAAATGTTTCATTTTAGAAGTGTGCACGATTGACGTATGCCACAAACTGCAACATTCTTTTCACGGCACACATAAAATACAACACATAAATGGCTTTGACTTTGGTCGATATAATAATAATAATAACAACAATATTAATAATAATAATAACAATATTAATAATAATAATAACAACAACAAAAGTTTTCAAAATATGGAGAGAGCCGGGCCCAGATATGGGACGTACCCTAAATTCGAAGAAGCTTGCCAACGAAGATACAAACTCAGCAATGAAAAATTCACAGCAGAAAAACATGCTGACATTCAGGGAAATGCGGAGTATGTTTGTCTTTCCAACTACCCACATGAACATGCAGAACTTCAAAACGATAGTTCTGTTAAAGCTTCATCTCATTACAGTAAAACATCCGTTAGTGGTGAAAATTCTTTTGAGGTAGTTATCAAATTCCACTGTCCATTTTCTCCATTTAAATTTTATCTTGTTCCTGTAACATCATATATTAGAATTTCAAATTTTCAAATACGAGCAATAGCTAATAACTTCACTCCTTTGCTTGAAATTATCTATCTTCTGTTCCGTTCGCCATCAATTTTCTTTCATTATCTCCATCTCCATCAGCATGGCAAGGACCAATAGATCCAACTCTAGCGCGGCCAAGCGCTAGAGTTGGATCGCCCTCCCCCAAAAACCTTACCCCTCTCACCACAGCCAAACGCACTCTTGGTATTTCCAAGACACTTCCCTTCTCATGTTTATTTCCACTCTTTCTTAATACCCCTTTCTCAAGGCATGACGTTACTAACAGGTAACAAGAATTCAAACCTACTTCATTCTTCTGTACCAGAACTAGATGCGCAACCGTTGCTACACGCCGACGGTTCCCGTAATCATATTTTAACTCCCCCGTCGCGATCATTTTTTGTAGGACATATAAATGCACAGTCCCTCTATTGCCATATCGATGAAGTAAGAGAGCTAGTCACACTGCACCATTTTCATGCACTCCTTGTTAGCGAAACGTGGCTAAAGGCGACTTTTAACACGTCTCTTGTTACACTTCCTGGCTACCATTTTCTAAGAACCGATAGGAATCCTAGTGTCGCATCACGTGGTGGAGGTGTCGGTATCTATATCCGCGATGATCTTGCTTATAAATGTATCGTATCTTCAACAGGCGAAGTTAATCAGTCTAATGAATACCTCTTCATCGAAGTCTCAATTTTTGGCAAAAAATGCGCCTTAGCGGTGGTGTACTGCCCACCAAAAACAGGCAATATTGAGGCCATGGGCAATGTAATTGCATCTTGCGCAACCAAGTATGAAAACATAATATTGATGGGCGATTTTAATTGCAATCTTCGTTCACCATTACCGCTTGCCGAGAATTTCAAGCGTTTCTTTTACGAAATGAACCTTACGATTCTGCCGCTAAATCCTACACATCACACTGCCGGCGCAGACACATGGATTGACCATATGATAGTATCAAATCACGAGAAAGTAAATCACCATGGGCAGATGTCAGTTCCCGGCATATCTAAACATGACCTAATATATTTATCATATCGCATGAAATGCCCAAAATATACGCCCAAAATCTTTAAATACCGTGAATATAAGAACTTCAATTCGGAAGCATTTACTTCCGACGGCTTATCTGTGCCATGGCATCTTATAAATCAAGAAAATTGTATAGATAGAAAAGTAAATACTTTTACGCGCTTACTGACGGAACTTCTTAATAGGCATATTCCAATTAGGACAGCTCGCGCGACACGCCCCCCCGCTCCCTGGTTAACGGAGGAAATACGTATGTTAGGTATTAGTATCACTATTCCCAGTGGTGTTCATTTTCCTCCTAGGTGTTGATTTTATAGATCAGGGATGCCCAACTTGCAAGGTCTCAAGGGCTTCAACTAAAACTTATTACTCGGGTGATCACCTTCTGGCTTCTACGTATTGTTGATCTCAGCAATTTTCCCGGCAGCTCTGAAACAGGTGGGGGAGGAGAAGGGAACCATGCGCGATATCAGGTCGTACCATACATAAGGCAGGGAAACACATAAGATGATTTTGAATTTCTGAATTAACTAGAAAAAAAATTTAAATCTAAACTTAATCTATTTTTACATGCTTGCTACCGCTTACGCAGTTGAGATCAAGTCATATAATGCGCGAAAAAAACCCGGCAAATTTGGGGCAGAAAAATCTTATTACAGGGCCTTGGTAACGAAAAGTTGATAAATACAGTTGCTAAATTTAGAAAAATCCTCTAATACGTGGTGAAGCCTGAATATGTTTTATGTTACTTTAATACCAAAGAATCGAATGAAAGCAAAACGTCTGTCTGTTCGTCCGTCTGTGAACAACGCTAGCGGCTAAAACTAACTTGATCTTCAAAAGTGATATTACCCAATAGATGTGGCTGATGTTGCGGTCCCTTGCATTTAAAATCGATATTTTAATTTCGGGGGATGGACATGAACCCCCTGGGACATTTTCCTAATTTTCAAAAAAAATTGCTCCATTGTTTTTTATTATTTTTTTACGGATGTGTGAAGAACGTTCGGTGTCTTCCTAAAACTAGAATCATGAAGTTATAGATTTTTTCTCATAATGACATATGTTCCTAAAAGATAGATTTTGAAATAAGGCTATGTACAATTTTTCGAAAATTCAAGTACTTCTCGTGAAATTTTGCGTGAAAGTGCGTGCTGTTTTAGCACCAGTAGTTACATTTAGGTGTTGACTCCCACAGGGCGCGTGCTCTAGGCGCACAGTGTTCTCCCCTGACATGGCTGCTAGGAACTTTTGACTTATGACCTTGCGCGGGCCATAATAAATGGCACCGAAAATTTCATTTATTTTGAATATTCTGAACTAATCCTACGTTGCTGGCATTCGCAATAACTCTGGTAGGAGCTTTCAGGTTAAAATTCCTAAGTATTCTGGGAATTTCAATTCTAATTTCAGTCTTTCAGAAGCTTCATTGTTCTCTTTTACATTTTGTTTTGTTAGCCGCCAAAACTGTGGTCTTATCATTGCCATGTTTGGAATGACCACTGTTCAGAAATGAATACGTCCCCAAAAACTTCAATTTTCCTATTTTTTATTGGTTTCATTTTCCTCAACATCTATTTTTGTTTGCAAAAGCTTATAGCCAGACACAGTAATAACAAACCCTAAAACTCAATTTCTGTTTGTTCAATTTACATTTTTTCAAATTAATTGTTAACACCCTTTCTTTGAGACGTTCCTATACCAATTGTAATCTATGATCGTTTTCATGCTCTGCAGCAAAAACAATTTCGTAAATAAAATGTTCAACACCTTCTAAACCTGCCAGATCGTAGTTTCAAATTCCCTGGCACAATTTGATCTCGGTCGGATCGCGGGTTCATGTCCCGCCTCGGGCATGGGTGTATTTGTGTTTATGTGTGTGTGTCGTCTTTTCACCCTTCATTATCGTCATCATTTCATTTTCCGTACCACCAGGGCTAACAACCTTGGAGAATGAAAATAGGACCCAGGTAAATGCTGATACCTTAGTAAAAATTACACGCATCTGCTACCGAGATGATGAAATTGAGATGAGAAATTGAGAAGATGATAAATTGATGATCAATGGAGTAACTGCAGGATGCATGCACACGTGGTCCAAGGCGACCTATTCGCGGGCACAAAATTCAGAATTTGAGTTCATGTTCTTACAATAGAAACAACTCTTGGAAAATACTTCGTCTTTGAAGACTCATCCCCTTTTGTCTGTTCGATTCGTCTGGAAATGCACCTTTGGAGCCTCTTGAGGCCATCTCGTTCCTCGCCTTCTGTTGTCCCGGCTGCCGTTCGATTGTTCGCCGTCCATTGTGCTGCAAGCGGCTTGGTTTATCTCTGCTGTTTGCGCCTCACCAAGCTGCTCTTGATCTCGCTTCACAAAGCTCGCCTTACACGTGACGCGGAAAGGCTGTGCAAAATAAAATAAGATTATACAATTTCCACTATTTTTCTCGTCTATTTATCCCACTCCACTTTCCTTCAATTTCATTATTTATGTAATCGCCATATGTTTACTGCGAATCCCCATTGTTGATATTGCACTTACTTTTACAACACGTAATGTTATTTTTGTCTACTTGGCGCTTTGATGACCCATCACACCTATCAATTGTTTTGCGATTTCTTTCACACTTTCCTTTTCGGTGAGATGAAACACTGCCAGCCTCTTTCAACTGTTTAATAATTTTGTTTACAGTCTCCAAACTCACTTCACATACTTTGGCAATGCCCCTTTGTGTCATATTCATTTGTTCACTTAATGGGGCAATCCTGCTTCTTTTCTTTGTAGTGTTACCCATATCTTGCGTTTCCCAAACAAGGTTCACAATATTATATTTTCGCAAAAATATGAAACAACACGTTAGTAAACACCAGCAACAATGTAACCGAGATTGAAGACGCCTGAAAGATACTCTCGGATAACAATTGACGGTGTATCAGGGATCACAACCTCTGAAATTCACATTATTTGAAAATTCCATTTTGTGCACACTAATTTGCACAGTATATGTCAGTGATGTCAAGGTATTCTACTGGTGGTAGTGGCACGCCTCGCGGCACCGTGCCATGTCACGAGCTTCTCTGCACCACTAGCGTCGGGAGAGGAAACTATTAATAACCCCGCCGTTTTACAATAGGGATGGCGTTGTCTCTTGCGGCGGGGTGATGAACTGCGTGGAGAAGCGATTTCGTCGTGGCACTCGTGCCATGGACTCCCGACCTTGACAACACTGGTATATGTGCTCCTTGGACAGCTTAGGAAGTTTCGTAGGCGTCTCGAGGCGTGCAAGGCGAGTGGAGGGGGTGGCTGAGAAAGCCACGCCCTGGAGATCCGCTCATATCCACTTCCTGCCGCCCGCCGTGGCGCGGCGCGGCGCGGCGCAGCGCAGCGCAAACGCGCACGTGGCGTAGGGCTGACGAATGGGCGGGGCCGCTGGCGAGGGCGAGGACGCGGCGCGTGGGCGGCCTGCGCAGCGTTATTCCAGGAGCGGGAATCGAGCTCAAGGGCGCGCGCCGCACGCGACCTCCCTCCCACGCCGCCCCCGCCGCCCCCGCTGCCCCCGCCGCCGCGTCGCCCCCGCCGCCCGCTCGTTCGCGATGGGACGAACGGAACAACAATGGGTAAAAACTCGCCCTAACCATCACTGCTGACGTCCTTTGGCCCTAACCATCACTACTGCCGTCCTTTGGCTCTAACCATCACTACTGCCGTGCTTTGGCCCTAACCATCACTACTGCCGTCCTTTGGCTTTAGCCATCACTACTGTCGTCCTTTGGCCCTAATCATCACTACTGCTGTCCTTCGGCTGATATAAGTTAATAACTCGGCCATCGCCTCGGTTTCCAAACGTCAACCGTGTCTATTATTTGTATTGTCGACAGCGTGTCCTTCTGGAGATAACGTAATGCCGTCAATGTATAAGAAAAATCGTATGAAAAAGAAATATAATTTCATGGAATAACTGTATAATAATAAGTGCAAGTTTAATAATTTAATTTGAATCGTGGAGTATGCATACTTCTTGATATCACTTCAAAAATATATTTTTAACAATATTCTTTTAAGTTTTTCATGTTTCATGGCATACGTTTACAAATGTCGTTTTAGAATTACCTTTTTAGCACCTGAAGAAGATCCTAAACCTAGAAGGGTCGAAACGACGCTGATAATTACTACAAACTCTTTTAACCACATTATTTTAAATTACAATGTCTATTTTATGGACTACTTTAACGTCACATTATTTGTATTTTTAAAATTTATAAAAAGAATTGATCGATAATTATTTTAGAATTGGCTTCAGTTTTTATAAGTTAACTCACAAGTGAGCTCTTGTGTATGGGGTAGAATGACTATCTTGCAATTGAACCATTGTAGGATGTACTCAATTTATTTTAATTAAATGCTTTGAAGCAAATACCACTATTTTTTTTATTCATACAAGTATAGATGAGAATTGTAAAGGTCGGATGCTCTGATGGTTAGTTTTCGTTGATTTCTCCAATCAATTTCCTGTAAATCCGGATTACGAATCCAGGTAAATCCGGATCACATTAACCACTGAGCGCGCGTACGGCAGCGCGCAATTTTTCCTTCATTCGTGACCACTCCGCTCCCCTTACATACATTCGTATTCACATCACTACACTACCTCAATGCCGAGCGTCCAGTCAGGAACTTAGAGCTGTCCTCGCCTTGTGCGGTGCTCACTGGGGGAGATATCTGGAAAGAGAAACAGCAATCTGTCGTGTTGGTTGGCGCTGGAGCTCATTTTCTAGAGTGGGATGAACACCACCACCTCCCAGGATATAATGTGCACTACCCTTACGGGACTAATGTCTCAAGTAGTTAACGCGTTCGGAAATAATAACTCACTCATTGTCATTCACACTATTAAATGAGTTTCGACCGGCTGAGATACGCTCAGATCTGCACTGCCGCTGACCCTGAAGCAGCTCTGATCGGCAAGGCCTAGGGTTAAGGGTTTGAATTCCAACATTGGCGAGTTTGGACTGTAGCTATATAGCTTGCCCGAATTCTACCGCAACTGAAGGAGAATTGCTAGCAACCGGTTGCTCTGATCAGTTGTTTCCCATGGCTTCAACGAACATCACCAGGCGAATGTCGGAGCATTACTTTACCGAAAGGCCCATGGACGGCACGCGGTCCTTCCTTCCTTTTCCTTGTTCAATCCTCTCCACTCACACACACTCACGGGCGCGCACTTAAAATCATTACTAGCACATATTTCGGGAGACGAATCGGGGGACCGGGAGAGGTAGCTCCCGGCATCAACTGTGTCACTGCAGTGCTTCTGACTAGGAGGCCCTAGGTTCGAGACCCGACATTGGCAGGATTTTCGACACTAGCTAGATAGCTAGGTCGAATTCAGTCACGACTGGAGGAGAATTCTAGCGGACGGATGCTCTGATCGGTAGTTTTCCGTCTTCTTTCGATCAACACAAGGTAAATGCCGGAGCAGTTCCGTAACAAACGGGCCACGGACCGCGCGCGATCTTTCCTTCCTCTTCCTTGTCCTATCTTCACCCCCTACTTAAATACACTTAAACTAACATCCACTACACTATCCCACATGCCGGGAGACCGGTCGGGAGCTTTGAGCTTGTCCCGGCTGGGGCGGTGCCCCGCTGGTGGGAGATACTTGGTTGAGGAAAACCCCGATAGCCTACGTTAGGACGGTGCTGGATCTTGCCAGCCAGCAGGAGAAGGACACCGCTTCCTCTCGAGGAAAGCATGCACTACACTTACTGGACTAATGACCTTAGCAGTTGACGCGCCCGGAATCACTAACAATCAATCATCCTGGAGGAAATTCCCGAAGGGAGAATCCCAGCAAGTCGTCGTGTACACGTAGATTGGCCCCCGTCCAGCGGGGAAATTATCGCCACTTCCATGCATAAGATATTCACTGCACTAATGACTAATGAGGGGAGTAATGACCATACCAGTTGACGTGCCTGGAAAACAATTAAACTTGTGGTGCTAAAACAGGACGTACTTTCTCGCCAGTAGTTTCACCCAAAATTACGTGAAAAGCACATGCATTTTCGAAAAATTGTACCTTATTTCAAAATCTATACATAACAAACAGATGTCATTAAGGAAAAAAATCTCCATCTCTAATACTTTAGTTGTCCAAAGTCGCCAAAAAAATTGAACTTTCGCAATTTTCGAAAAATTGGGGTTTTCAACGAACATGAGATCTGCTCCGGTCCCTTGAACTTTCTCACCCTATCCAACAACAAATTTTTTGTGGAAAACCGGCTGAACGGTTTAGCCGCTAGCGTTATACACGGAGGGACGGACAGATTGACATACAGGCAGACGTTTGTCCGTCATTCCATTTTTTTCTTTATCAAGAACCCACAAAACATATATCCTGGCTACTCTGCCTATTAGAGATTTTTTTTCTAAATTAAGCAACAGAATTGATCCACTTTTTCGTTAATAGGTCCCTGTAATAAGAGTTTTTCTGTCGAAAATTCGCCGTTTTCCGCGCAGCATTACATAAATTTCTCTGTTCTCCTTAGCGATAAAGTAAAATTCAATCCATCCACCACAACGCAAAGTACAATCCAGTCAACTGGTACGTGTTTCGCTGGTTGCGGCCCACTGTGCGTCGCCCACTCCGCTTGCACATCTCTCTCCCGCGCTCCGCCATGCCCTGGCGGCACTCGCCCCCCGCATGGCATTTGCTGAATCACCGCTGCCCGGGAATTCAGAAAGCACGTGGGTGTGCAACGGAGATCAGGGGTGGAAGCACACACATGCCGGCAAAGCAGGTACGTTGGACCTCCAATGGTTTTAAACAAAATGTTATATAATATTTTCAGTATATTCGTTAATAAATATTTTCAGTATATTAACCTTCCAGCGGACGCACGTAAAATTTTCACACCAGGAGGCGCCTGTCGTAAATTATACGTTATTAAATAACTACTGAACGAAACAAAGATATTGTAGAATAATGTAATTTTATGTCGCATTATAATATCTATGAATGCTGTTTACTACCAAAAAAACAGATCCGTTGATAAACATTCGTATTTAGTATCAGAAAGCTCTTGTTCCGATCCAGTATCGCGCTGATGCTCGGCCATGTTTTCAGTACTCAGGTCACTGACTATCCAATAAATGATCTTCCTCTGGATCAGACAGCTCTTGTAGAATATTCTGAATTTCATTCACACGAACTCTTTCTCTGGTCATTTTACACAAAATTTCGATTAGGCCAAATTATAATTCAATATTTTAGAACAACAGCAGGGGCGCAGCGTAAAGTTTACGTCACTATACACTTATTCCGAATAGAGCGTTACAAAAACTGAATATCGCGTGCAAACTAAACAGTGGCTGCAGGAATGCATCATTAAAGATACCTGCAAGAAACACCAAGAACGCAGAAATCTTTGGCAACAATGAGTTTACCGTAAGTGCAAAAAATCTGCTATAGTCGTAAAATTTACACCTGCGCGCCCGCTGGAAGGTTAATGTAATTTTAATTTTTTTAATGAAAATTTAATCATTATTAATTTTCAATCTATAATGAAGTGTGTTGCAAAAAAGTAACATTATATTCAGTATTATTGGAGGCCAAACAGAATTGTCATGTTTATGATTTCTTTGAGGTATTAATACGTTCCTGCCGGAGAGGGATTGTGTTATTTCCCAAATGAGAAACTCCTGACTATTTGTTGTTTTTTTACTGAAATCTTACCGACGATTGCCCCACAGACTGCCCTCTTGACTGTCGGAGATAAACCTGTCCAATTACCGTGATTCGCATCTACCTTGAGTCCTTGTTAACGATGTAGTTTTGGAAAATAATTTTCGAATTCCAAATTCCGCCCAATATGTTTTCTATTACATTCGCCGCTTTTCGATTGTTCAGGTACTAATTTCAAATCGAATTTCATCTATGAAAACTCAAAACATTTAATTGTGACCACACGCGTCATCAGCTTAAGACCGTTCAACACTTCGCGACTATTCTTCTCTATCGTTTCCACTAATATCTCCGCCTCACAACTGTCTTCTTCACTGATTAAAAATTCACGAAAGTGATCCTTGTTAATGCGCAGATTGTTCATCTGTCCTCTTCTATTTTTATTCCTATTGGTTATTCCCGACATTCAACGCATTGTTTTTGACAAACACTTATTTTATTTCGCACGTATATTCTTTCTCACGCATGAAAATCACTGACTCGTGTCCTATTGCTAAAATATATCTTACTAATCATTTTATTTCATTTGACACCGTCTACATCCGTCTCTTTTATTTTTTTAGCCCCTATAGCCGCCACAAATTTGTCCCTTTACGTAGTTCATTTGTCACTTTACAGCCATTTACGTAATAAAACTTGGTATCTTTTAGATGTATTTTGGCATTCTTATGGTGGTCCTAAGTGACTCGTCAAAATAGAGAATTCAGAACTTACAGGAAACGGAATCGGATGCTACAACAGTTCGAGGCAAACATTTGTCAGCGGTGGATAAGGAAAAGTTCAACTCATCGCTCAACTTATCGGTGGGGGTTTTCCGCATCCAGTTTCTTTGAGTATGTAATCGCAGTGCCAAAACAAAGAGCTAAGCATGTCGTCGCCTGAGACCCTTTCCGCATCCGCACGCCATTTACTGCTATTTTATGTATTTGTTTGTTTGTTTGTTTATTTATTTAATTTATTTATTTATTTATATATTTATTTATTTAATTTATTATTTTATGTGCTCAATTCCAGTGTCGTGGATTAACCCTCCGGCGGGCGCATAGCGGCAGTGCCGCATTCTTACATTTTTGTTGATTTCGTTTAAATAATTGGTGTCACACATATGAGCTCATAATTATTCTTCATTCATTTTATATTCAACCGAATGACACTCAAATCACGAATTTAGACACTTCCAATCGACCGTTATTCATTAGTAATTCGAAATGTGCATCGGTTGCGGCACTCCGTACCACACGCGCTTTGTCATGTACGTATAATATTTGCGTATTTTTTCCATTAGAATTGTTACTGCTGTTTTGTTATTGAACTTTATGACACATATTTTGGAGTACTAACTACTAATTCAAATTTAAATGCGTTGTTTCTGAAGAAACGTTAGTGGCACGTTTTCACCGTATTCGTTCCCTCAAATGTAACGTACCAAGACGCGGAAGGAGCGAGTGTTGGATCAGATTCTTATTAATATTATTGCGTTTGGTATTTAGTTAGTTATCATGGAATAAAATGTATAAAAACATAAATAAATAATATTTCCTTCACATTCAGTAACAAAAGTAATAACTATTGGCTCGAAAATCGAAGATGATAAATGCGGTACGAAGTGCCGCACGCGCCTTCTGGTTGGAAATGATGGGACGCGCCCGCCGATTTTTTTAAATTCTTCTTTGGACGGCAGGCTTTCAGTAGCCGGGTACGATTATTGGATTTATGAGATGGAGATTTAAGAGAGACCCTGGTGCCACTTTTCATTGGCTTGTTTTCCAATTCTGGAGTAAGAAACTTGTCATGTGTTAGTGCTCTAACGAAAGTTTTGTTTTTATTATGATAAATGTTGCATGCTTTTTCATTTCGTGCCTCAATGTAAAAGAACGATTTATAAAAATGTGTGAAGAAACGCAAGATACAAGATTTGAACAACCTTGGGCCACCTATAACGTAACTCGGGCCAACCATCTTTTGATGGACAAGGAATCAGGCAAATATAGAAGGTATTCATGTACGGTAAATGTACTAAGTCATGTATTATTACTGTCAAACAGTAGTTTTACATAAAAAAACTTGACTTATTTTCGAATTACTTTTCTTTTTTTATTTTCTGTATCAGGAGTATTTTCGCCCCACGCTCTGTGGTTAAACTTAGGCACTATTTGATTGCGTACCCCTGACAGCCAAGATGATACAAACATGGGCTCTATTTTGTTTTTCTTATTACTTGAGCTCCAATTTTATATTTAATCAGAGACTCAAATCCTCCATTGTGGCTAATGAATTAAGTTATAATTATAGTTTATAGTGGCCTGACGTACAAGGAAATAAAATGACTTAAGATGTGACTGCCTTCACGGTGGAAATCTCTGTTAATTAATAACAATACTATCGAGTTTATTGTTTTAAATCAATAATACTGCAAAAATCCCTATTTTCATATAAATCAAAGATGGCAAATACTATAAATTTTATTTTTGACATCATGAAATGAATTCAGTAAAACTGTTTTAGAATGAAAGTGGATGCGTGTAAACACGTTAGAAATGAAAGAGACGCCACAATCCCACAGTGATAATGATTTATTTCTCTGCCAGTTTTTGCAAAACTATTGCTGGCTCGTTGTACAAGGTTTCCCTCTGTACATTGTGGTATTTCACTTAGTACATGATTGTAAGAGTTATTTAAATTGACCTTATTGGATGAAATTTCAATAACGATGCATCAAAATCGTCGAGGGGATTTTTTTAATCGTTTACGTTGTGAATTTTGTTTGCCAATTTTGAAATAAACGACTGAAGTAATCGGTTAAATTTTCATAATAATATGCAGTGTGGCATAAAGTTATTTAAATTACATTTGGGTTCTATAAGTTTTACTCAATTGCGTAATAATTATCTTGAATTAGAATATTTTCAGTCTGTTGACTGAAGAAATTCAATTTCAGTACAAACTACAGCACATTTAATGAATTCAGTTAGAATATTTTTAAAAGGAACACTTGATTCGCGGAAGACCTTAATTGCCGATGTCTTAAATCTTAGTTTACGTATTATTTAAATCAAATAATACTGTGAAATGAAAAGTGGCTTATGATGAACTGCCCTTGTGAAGAAATAAATTCTTGAAAGGCATGATAATGCTTAATGGTTTGGAACATCGCCTATGGATAAAAGCAACGACGGTCAAATGTAGTGATTAAAACGTGTTGTTTTTATCGCTATGACGCAATGAGCTAGATAAGTGAACATGTCAAAAGAAATGGGATAACAAAGAAACAATATTCCAAATATCATTTGCGAGATGAAATACATTGTGTAAAACAGTAATTTTAATCAACTTAGTTACGTAATATTTGTCATTAGCTGTGATTTTTTTCCACTGTTTTAAAGTTTTGTTTACTTGTGTGCATTCTTGTTGGATCCGGGAAGCTATTTCGAATTTAGTAATTTTGAAAGTAAATTTGGGAATAAAATATTTTAGATATATGATTTCATCAATATGAAGTAGACATTTATGTTGTCTAATTTTAATCATAAAATATCATTCACTTATTTGTTCAGTGTTTTTAAAGTGCATTAGCGGAAGATTGAAATCTCTGTCACATTTACAATAGTTTATTTATTAATATATATTAAAAAGGTTTAACAATGTCTTTAAAAAGCCTGAACAGCTTCTTTAAAAACCCTTAAGAGTTTATTCAAAAAATGTAAACAATTATTTAAAAAGTCTAAATAATTTCTTTTGAAAATCGAACTATTTGGTAGCGGTGCGATTGCTCAGAGCCCTCAGAACAACAACTTGTAAAGCTGCAGACTTATGTTTAATATAATGTATGATTTATGGTAATATAATAAATTATTATTAATTATATTATTATATTTATTATTATTATTATTATTGTTTCCGCTGCAATGCGACTGACCAAGAGACTCAACGTACGTACTTTTTTTAATCATTTTCTGAAGATGTTCATTGTTTACTTTTACTCGGGATTTGTATGAATATAACAACTTAAGAAATTTGTTGTCGTTCATTCTTTTTACATTGGTGTGACATTTGGTGCTGTTGTCATTGATTACTTATTACATTGTTTAACACTTTGTTTGGATTTTTTTAATCATCGCAAAGTCGGTCAGGTTTTGAAAATCCTAAAATTGTCTGCAAGAACGTTCCAGTCCTTTGTACTGCGGGGCGTTTCGCTAATCGTAAATTAATTCTGGCGAGATATTTCCTTCCATTCAACCGCATGGTTGCTAGCTCGCTTGTCGCGTGTTTGACCTCTTTCTAGCGAATAATTGAAGACGTCTTCTCTATGTGTAAAGGCATACCTCCTCTTCCTCCCTCTCTCCTCAGCCCCTCCACCGCTCCCTTCAATCTCTCTCTCTTCACTCCCTCCCGCTCTCTCTTTCCCCCTCCCGCTCTCTCTTTCCCCCTCCCTCTCCCTCTCTCCCTCTCTCTCCCCCTCTCTCCCTCTCCCCCCTCTCTCCACCCTCTCTCCCCTCTCTCTCCACCATCTCTCTCCACCCTCTCTCTCCACCCTCTCTCTCCCCACCCTCTCTCCCCACCCTCTCTCTCCACTCTCTCTCCACCCTCTCTCTCCCCACCCTCTCTCTCCCCACCCTCTCTCTCCACTCTCTCTCCACCCTCTCTCTCCACTCTCTCTCTCCACCCTCTCTCTCCACTTTGTCTCTCCACTTTCTCTCTCCACCCTCTCTCTCCACCCTCTCTCTCCACCCTCTCTCTCCACCCTATCTCTCCCTCTCTTCCCCTTTCTCTCTCTTCCCCTTTCTCTCTCTCCCCCTTTCCCTCCCTCTCTCTCCCTCCCTTTTTTCTCTCTTTCACTTTCTCTCTCTTCCTCTCAGTCTCTTTCTCTCTCTCTCTCCCTCCCCCGGTTCCCGCTCCTCCCCCTGCGCCACCGAGTTCGCCTCCTCCCTCTATCTTCTCAGACCCAGCGCCCTTCCCTTTCCTTCTCTCTCCCTCTGTCTCTGTCGCCCCGCCCCCTGCGCTGCTGGGCGTTCCCTGAATGGGCTCCGCGGCGCCTCGCGTGCCGGACCCTCTCCAGCGTCCCATGCAACATTCATGCGCCTGGCCGCCGCGCCGCCCCGCGCCGCGCCGCGCCTGAGGTAGTGCTCCTCCGGGGCCGCCAGCAGACAGAGCTTTGCGACCGCAACGAGGTTGAACGCGGCACGAAAGCCGCCGAAATAGAGATATATTGTGCTCCGACGTCTTTCGCCCCCGTTGCCGCGATTCCTTCGTCGATAAAAAGAATGTAAAAAATTATCGTTCTGTCAAGGCTCTTGGAACGTCTTGTAAATCTTTTGAATTATTTAAGTTGCCTCAACTGTCGGGAATACTTTTTTCCGTTTGGCTCCAACCTTCTTTTTCACTCACACTGCTGAGTGTGAAACCATTGCTAAGGTTTGTACACTTCATCAATTTACAAATGCATCCAGTGCTTGTCAAAATACGTATTTAATTATGGAGTAGACTATTTTTTAGATATATGAGTATTCTAATTGCGGAGTTATAGTAAAAGAAATAATTTAGAAACTTTAAAAATTAGGAGAAAGTTTAATTAAGAAAGTAGGAGAAAAAGATAAGAAAGTTTAATCCAAAATTTATAGCCATTTTTGACAAAATTTTGAAAGTTGTTGAGGCTTCATTTTATGTATTCCCAAAAACCAAAATATTCGCTTCAACCCAGAGATCCTCGAGTTCATTTAAATCGATGAGGGAATACTAATTTTGGAGAAAATCGGCTGGACGGTCTAGGCGCAAGCGTTGACCACAGGCAGACGGACTGACGTTAATCAATTTTTCGGTATCAAGGGGCCACAAAACATGGATTCTCATTACATAATGTGTTAACGAAAGTAATCACCTACATATAGAAAGATTTTCCCACTTTTCGTTACCAAGGCCAGGCAACAAAAGTTTTTCTGTCGAAAATTGGGTATTTCCTGTCGTGAGATCACAATACTTCCTCTTCTTAAGAAGTAAACGCGAGAAAGTAAAAATTTATGGTAATATTTCTTCTCTACTCTCTCTTTCTTCCTCTTTATCTCTCTTTATCTCTCTCTGTCTCTCTCTCTTCCGAATCTCTTCTTTGTAATATAAACTTCAGATTTTCTCGTTAAACCTGCATACATTAATTTGATTTGAGGCGAATAGTTTTCCTGGAAAGACACGTGGTTTTTCGAAAATAAAATGTAGATAGTGTTTTCCGCGAAACTCATAGTGATATCCTTGCCAAATGTGACTCTTTATGTTCCTACGAAATTTAATTCCATTAGAGACTGAGTGTATATTCTACGAGAAATATGAATCATTACATATATTCAACATTATAGAATTGAATAAAATGACATTCGTGCATTTTACATTATAAAACTGTTATTCTTGAGATACTTAAAGAGACGACTTACTACAATAATACCGCAAAATAATAAAAATCGTAATTAATAAAACGGTATTGGTTTTTTTGAAAGAGTTCGAATTATTACTTTCTCGTATACGTACTTTTTGTACGGAGAGTGCAAAATGCACTGTATAAGATGACATAAGACTACGCTGTATACTTGTGGTTTTTCAAAAGTTACGAAAATGTATTTTTTAAATATCTCTCACGCCGTTAATATGCTTATTTACAGCAATTTGTGTACATTATTGCGTTTCCGAGTGGAGGTGCTTCAAATGACTTCCAATGAAGTTTCTCGAAAACTCAAAAGTTTTCTCTGAAAAAGAGCAAAAAGTAACGCTTTAACTACCTTTATTAAAAAGGCTTCGATTTATTCCACTAAAATTTCCATATAGGACGACTTTTTTCTCTTCTATAATATTCTTAACGTAATATTTCGGTTCTACAATTATGAAACCGAAAAATTGAGATTTAAAAAAAATGTACTTCTGACGGCCGATGGATGGCATTTGGGAAGAGGATGGGGCAAGATCGAAAAGCTATCGCAGGCAAAAGAAGATAAAACTATCTAGTACGAGAAAGTATGTGCCATGCTGCAGCACCACTAGTTTTTTAAACGTACTTTTCTTCTTTTTTATTTTATTTTAATATATTAGTGACCATTAGCAGGGAAATGCAGCCATATGCATACTAATCAATCTCTCAACTTGGCGGGTCGCGTTACATTCAGGACTGTGTAATGCAGAGAGATTTTCCTGGAACGAGGAAGTGGCTTTGCAGATGTAATCAATAATTACTCACTCTTTTCATCACAGAAAGTTTTGTGAAGTGCGTGTTACAGTCGCATTTAAAACATTATGAGAAAAAGTAGTTTTCAAAATATAATTTTATTTTTAACAAGATCTACACATTTTAAAACATGTGCGAGTATTATAAAAAACTAGTTCGTGTAATTGAAATGTGTCCTTTTTTCTTTAGGGTTCATTTTTTGTCAAACATATTAGGAGTTATGTATTTTATACTAAAAAGGAACCACTTGTATGCATACGCATTGTATAACTTCTAGCTGTTCCAATTGTGTTCTTGACATAAAACTAAACGTATTTTCATGTGACCTCAGTTTTATAATTTACATTACGTATCTCATTGTAGAATTGACTGTTTTAAATCAAGAGATCTGATGAACACTTGTGAAATTGTGAGTGCTTGCAGACCACGGGACACCTTGAGGACGTTCGATAAATGAGTTGGAAGAGTGAAAATAGTTGAAGAGTTGTTAGCGGCACAGGAAAGCGCTCCCCTTGTCTGGCTTCTTTGTCCGACAACACAGAACGCCTAAAAATGCTCCACTTAACGTTGCGCAATCTTGCATAAGGGAGATTAGTGATGGGGCATGACGTAAGGACGAAGACTTCCGAAGCGAAATGGCGTCACCTGTGTAGTCTTATGGCTTCTCCAATGTTCGCTAGCAATCTAATAACAATATTTTTGAAAGAGAAAGGTCAATGTACCCCAGAGACATGTTTCATACATACATAAGGTCTCTGTATCATTTTTTTCAAGTCTGAGGATGGAATTATTAATGTTCATAAAATCATGTTAATACAATTAATGAATGTTCTGAACCTTATTTTTACTCACAATAAGTATAAACATGTACTCGTAAATATTTATATCATCTGAGAGTGAAATTAATAATGTTCAACGAAACATGTTAATACTATTAACGAATCTTTTCAACATTTCCACTTTCTATACATGTATATACTGAGCCCCACTAGTTTAGGGGTACTTTATATAAAGCCCCTGCGATATTTTCAAAATTTCCTTGAAAATTGTTCCCAATTTTGTATTTAAACTTATGGTAATAACAGAGTGAAATATAGTTAAAATTACGGCATAGGTTTGATTTTCACTTAACGTGTAAACCAGACACGGAGAAGAGTATGAAGGAAAATAGCATGACGAACATTCGGGTCAGAGCCCCTTCGAGTTATTGAAATGCAACCCAATATACATCAATGGAGCGCCACAGCTTGTCGGAAGTTTCTCGGGAGCTGCTGTCCGGGAGATGCTGCGTCCTAGACACAGGTGCCAACGTTTTATCCGCCATTCTGCGACCTTCCTCAAGGCGACATGCATTGCAGGGCGAGGTCGCAGAACGGCCGCCGAAACGTTGGCACTTGTTCCTAGAACTCTGCATCTCTCGGACAGCCAAATAGCAACTGACTCCGGCCGCGGAAGCCTACACGCTCTTCTCAGGAGAGAATTTACTACATAATGGCTCAATAAAATTTAGCATTTTGAATTGAATTGAGTATTTATTTTATTGGCTTTAACCTTAATTATACGCCTATATAAAATTATGGAAATCATTAATCTATGAAATAGTCAAATCAATACAGTTACTCAAAAACAGAAACATTACAAAAACACATGAATTACAAAAAAACCTAAAATTAACAAAACTAATAATATTACACGTTCACAGATCATGTGTTAAGGGGAGTTTTCAAAAACCATGACTTTTAATAGAATTCTATCATGAAAGACTACCAAAAAATATTCACATACGTACGTAACATGTTCCGCATCTTCCACTAGTGCTTTTAAGGTAAATGTTAATTTATTATTTTCTTGGATAACATTTCAAAATGCTCAGTTGTTCACCTTATTCACACTCATATTAATATGAGTTATCTTTCATTTAGTTTAGTTTTTCAATTTAGTTTCATATAAAGCAAATTAATTCAAATAGAGCAAATGACGGTAACTTAATGCAAGATTTAAGAAAATGAAAAAAATTAGCAATTTGCAACAAGAAATTAAGAAAACGAAAATTTAGCAATTTGCAAAAAAACACATTCTTTGAATCTCCTTGCATCCTCATAGCTTTTGTTTGTTTTACAGGTGTGAATTGTCAGTTTTAAACAGATTTCACTCAGATAAAATTCAATGAGAAGGCAAGTAAGTGTTTGAGTCGTTCTAGAAACACTCGTGTATCAGTGATGTAAATACTAAAAAAAACAAATTCTGAGCTGTACATTTCAAAAATATAATTCACACTTTTTAAATCAGAAGATGTAATTCTCAAAATATGTTGAATGGAATTTGCGTGTACCGTGTGAAAATAAATTGACGTATTTTTCATTCCTTCACAGCCGCAAAGTAAGACCATGAACGGCGTCACACACACACACACACACACACACACACACAAGCACACACATTAACCTATATTGTATTAACTGTGCAAATATTGATACATTTGTCGGAAGAATTGAAAATATAAACAGAAAAATGAAAATGAATACAATTGTAATAATAGCTACAATTTGTTATTTAATTGGGTATAGTTGAATAATGTATCACAATACATAAAACTTCGTGGCTGATTCGATGACAGATTTATTATTAGTGATTCCAGCCGAGTCAACTACTGAAGTCAATATTCCAGTACGTGTAGAGCATGTTTTTCATCGGTGGGGGGGCGGTGATCTTCCCCCGCTGGGTGGCGAGATCTGGCGCCGACCTACAGTCAACTAGTTGGTTTTCCTCAACCAAGTATTTTCCAACACCGGGGCACCGCAGCCGTCACAAGCCCTAAGCTCCTGACCAGCCTCTTGGCATGTGTGGCAGCGTATTGTATGTTAGTGTGAGTGTGTGTGTGTGTAAATAAGGGGTGAAGGTAGGACAAGGAAGAGGAAGGAAAGATCGCGCGCGGTCTGCGGCCCGTTTGTTACGGTACTCGCGTAGTGTTGATCAGAGGAAACCACGGAAAACTACTGATCAGAGCAGCCGCCGGCTAGAAGTCTCCTCCAAGCAGAGACTTAATTCGACCAAGCTGTGTGATAAGTGTGGAAAATCCTGCCGCCATCAGGACTCGACCCCGGTATTTCCCGGTCAGAAATACTGCAGTGACATCAGTTGATGCTCTGAGCCACCTCTCCCCGGTCTGTGCGATGGTGAGATCCGGCGCCGACCTAGAGTCAACTAGCGGGTTTTCCCCCAACCACATATCTTCCACCAGCCGTCACCTCAATACTTCGGTTTTCTTTCTTGGCGCGTGGGGGGGATGTCATCAAAATGGAATATCTCACGGTATTTCGCGTTGTTTTCGTTTGTGTCGCATGATCGCCTACAGTGCTCGATACAGTCGCGATCATGCGACTACTAGCGGCACAACCGAGAATGTTGCAAAATACCGTGAGATATTCCATTTTGATGACACCCCCCCCCACGCGCCAAGAAAGAAAAACCGAAGTATAAGCTCCCGACCAGCCTCTCGGCATGTGTGGCAGCGTATTGTATGTTAGTGTGTGTGTGTGTGTGTGTGTGTGTGTGTAAATAAGGGGTGAGGATAGGACAGCGGTGAGCGGGAACGCGGATGAGCAATGGGTAGACGCCGCGCCACGGGGGTGCACGGGCGCGGAGAGGGTCACGCGTAACTGCCGTCCTCACGGTAGCCTGGGGGTTGCACACGAGGTTGAGCGGGGAGTGGGGGGGGAGGAATGCTCGTGGTGGTGCGAGATCGGAAATGCTGACTGTTGAGTGCGGAGCGCGGCCCACAACGCGAGAGGGGGTGGAGGGGAGAGTGAGGCGAGGCGTGGATACAAAGCGTCAGGCGAAGGTACGAGGTGATACGCGAATGTTTGGCGGGAGGGGAATGAACGGGGTGCGGGTGTTGGGTATCGAACGGATTTGCTTTCTTTCACGGAACGCAACGCAAACACGCAAGGTGCACGTGGGCCTGTATGACGCCCGCAGCGCGTACTCGAAGCTTTCTGCAGTTACAAAGGAAGCATTGCAACCAGCAATGTATCACGTTTACCTTCCATGCACCACACTGCCTCATACGAGGGAGCAAATTTAGAGTACTTTACACCCTGGGAAACGGCGTTGTTCCTTCTCCGCTGGAAAGTGTGATTCAGCGCCAAACCCCACGTCGCCTTGCAGGTCATTAGTATCGTAAGTGTGGTGCACGTTGCCCTCTGGGAAAAGGCGACGTTTCTCCTCTGCTGCAAAGTGAGATCCAGTTCCAACCTACAAACCGGTTTGCAAGTAGCTTCCCTCTCTAGGTAACTCCTTCAGAGACGTCCCTCCCCAGCAGGGACAAGCTCTATTCTCCGGTTTAATTATAGTGACTCCTGGCGTTTGGTTAGCTGAACGCGGTTATCCAATCATGAGCTTCGTTGCGAATTAATTTTTGGTTTGGCTGCTCCCGACTGAATGACCGCGTCAGAGCTTACCAAACGTCATAAGTCACTATAAGTAAATCGGAGAATAGATCTTGTCCCAGCTGGGGAGGGGCGTCTCTGGATGGGGAAATCACTTGCAAACCGGTTTGTAGGTCGGAACTGGACCTCGCTTTGCAGGAGAGGAGAAACATCGCCTTTTCCCAGAGGGCAACATGCACCACTCTTACGATACTAATGAACTAAGTTGTTAGTGTGACCAGAAACCTAAATACTCACTCATCTACAACGTGCATTAAAAGCTGTGTTAATTACTCTCATTAAAATATAAAACGTATGATACTCTTTTCCTTACTATTTCAATATTTCTATTAATTTAATTAATTTTCAACGTTCATTTTCAGGATAAGAGATTTTACGTGTAGTAATAATCTCAATTCAGACATAATATACGATTCATTTCACATTTCATCAGTACCCTGTTAATTTTCTTCAATTATAAAATGTTAATAGCTGCAAGTTAAACTTGTTTCATTACCTACATAAATATTGGCATCTCCATTTTAAAAGTGATATATTTCCCCACTCCGAGCGTTAAAACAATATTTTATGAAATAACTAGCTAGCTGAGTATTTTAAATAGATCTTCTCGTATTTTTATTCATTAATCGGTCGTCGCTAAGTAAACTCAGTTATTCCGTCGTCCTTGACACGAGTTTAATGTTTTGTGGAAAACTTTTCCGTGCCAATATATTACATAAGGAAGTTACGTCTCCTTGACCACAATCTCACTAAAAGAAAGAAAGAAGCGACCTGTTTGAGTAATTCAATAAAGTGTTGAGATATTTCCGTAATTCTTCTGGCTGTCATGTTTTTTAATGGCTGATAACACTTGAAAATTAGCACTCATGCAATTTCTCCTGTCGCATCGGATATTAAAATTTTTTCACGGAAATAAAATCTCGTTTTTTCTCTTCAGTCTTAACTAATTCCTAGATTCAAATAGGTTACTACTTGAATACTCCCTCATATTTATCTTGGCTGTGCTAAAAAATAGCATGTTATGCTAATATTGTATATAGTAAGTCATGGTCATATTTATTAATTAGTATAAATATATTTTCTTTTCTTATGTACTAACAAGTGGTCAGTAGCAGCTATGTAAATTCTATTAAACGCCAAAAAACTACTTGTTATTGTAGATGCTGAAATGATCAACCAACTGTAGGTGACGCAGGGCATCAACTAATGTCACTGCAGCGCCTCTGCCCGGAAGGTCGTAGGGTTCGAGTTCAGACGGTGGCAGGATGTTCGAGACTAGCTACAAAGCGAGGGCGAATTGAGCCACTGTCTGGAGGAGAATTCTAGCGGCCGGCTGCTCTGGTCAGCAGATTTCCGTAGTTTCTCCGATCAACACCAAGCGAACGCGGGAGCAGTACCCTAACAAACGGGCCACGGACCGCGCGCTATCTTTTCTTCCTCTTCCTTGTCCTATCCTCATCCCTTACGTACACACACTTACTATTGCGTGCACTACACTTCCACACATGTCGAGGGACCATTCGGGAGCTTAGAGCTTGTCCCGGCTGGGGCGGTTCCCCGCTGGTGGGAGATACCTGGTTGGGGGAAAACCCCGCTATCCGACGTGTAGGTCGACGCCAGATCTCACTATCTAGAGGAGGAAGATCACAGCAATTCACGAGGAAAGAACATGCACTACGTTTACGGGAATAATTAGCTTAGCCTGAAACACTATTCAATCAATCAAAATGATACATTCTGACCGAAAAATATGCTGTTAAACTGAATCCGTACTTAATTTCAACTTCGTAATGCATGTACAAATTCAGTGCCGTATTACGTTTTTGTAGCTTATTATAGGCAATCTTTGAAATTGTTTGAATTACCTCTCTCCGCAATATGTCGTAGTGACCAATAAGGAGCCGCGTTAGGCAGGAACTTGATTTATCTGAAAAACATTCATTCCCTCCCCACTGAAAATCTAAGACTTTCGTCACAAAGTGTAATTTTAGGCGCAATAATATAGTTTGTAATTGGTACAATGCAGACAGGAGAATCAGGAGTAACGTATGCCAAAATTAAGTATTTTATTTTTTGGAGTTTTAGTATTCCTTTTGCATAAGATTCTGATATTTCTTAAGATAAATCCTTTTAAACATTTATTCATCTGAAACACGACTTGAAAAACCTAAAACGAAATTTTTAGAACCTGAAACTCCGGGGATAACCAGAGAATGTTTGTTATTTGCTATGAAATGTTTAGCAGTGGAGTGTATACTACAGTAAAGTATGTATTAATAGAGCTGGAAAGTCAATAATCTGGATCTCCGCTCAAATCATGATATATAGAATTTCCAAAATTTCACAAATTGCCACTTGTTTGTGGTGGAAAAATTTCAAATGAACTAGTCAGAATACGAGCTGGTTGACCGTTGAAGCATGCACGCGTCCGCGAAGAGATCAGATCGCTATCAACAGCGTCTCGTCTTCCGAGAATCCTTTGGTTGCGACTGAGAGTCGTCGTCGGGAAAATCACTGAACTAAGGATGAAATACGACCACTCACACCTCTGGGCGTCGAATTTCTCACGCGATGTCGGTCGTTCTGTGTGAATCCTCTAAAGTAAGACCTCCAACACGCGACAAATACTCGTATTTCGTCCTCAGTGATACGGGATACGGTTTGCAAAAGGTTTCAAACTTGGGTGGAAGCAATGGATTTTTGGAGAATGGATCAACATGCCATATAAATGGGGCTTGAAGATGAACGCTGGCTAAAATTCCGACAATATTAAATTCTCCAATATTTTCCATCGTTATCAAATTCCATATTCGTTCATTCAGGGAATGATATAAGTAATCGGTAAAATAAATTTAGCTGATCACTTTGAATCGCTGTTACCCTGGTTGACGCAACCCGTTTGACTTTTACGCATCATACTCCGCGTGTTGCAGCGACCCCTGCAGAATCATTAATTTCCTTATAATTTCAGTAGCGACATTAATATTATCTGGGAAACCAAAGAGACAAGGTGGACACAGAGAAGAAAAGACATGAGTTGAAGCCGGACATGGACAAGGAGAAGGAAGCTGCAGTAGCAAGGAGAAGGAGAACGAGGAGGAAAATTAGTAATAGAAGAACAACAAGGAGAAGAAAACAAACGAAGAACAAATGTGGAATATTTCCTGCCACAGCCCAATATTTGTGTTCTGAATTTATGTAAAAAATTATGTATTCTGCACATGATTTCTCGCATATGAAGCATCGGGGCTAGTGACAAAATATGGCTGATGCCGTAGTAACGTCAACATGTAGCGGCAAAAATGTGAATCAGAATCAGAGGAAAGTTTTGAAAGTCGATGTACTGCTAAACTAGAAAATTTTTCAATTCCTTGGTTTCATTGCGGATGGCCTGTCCATATTACGAGCAATAGTAAAGACAACAGATACTCTTATGGTTAGTGCATATTTTCTTCAAGATAAAAATAATGTGCGTATAAGAACCATAATGTAGACATTTCGACAAAACGCTTTTTTCATTTCAGACATGATAATTAAAATCTTTATAAAGAATTTAATTTTATTTGAAATTACATCCACACAAAATAATGATTTTTATAAATTATTTTATTATTATTTTTATTATGTTGTTTAGGAATGCATGTGGATTTTAAAATCGTTCCTCAGACAGTTATAAGTATTTAAACCTTCTAGACAATTGTCTTTTTGTATGCGAGGCCATGAACGTTCTTCAGATAATGAAATCAAACGCGAATTGTCCTTAACTGAACTCTTCGATAAAGGTGTATTTTCTACACCTATTTCACGGACTTCGGGATCGAATATCAATATCTCTCTCTATATAAAGAAGATTAGTAAGCAAATTCTTAACTATTGTACATTGTCTTTTGTGTATTTTTCTTTTTCATATTTTATCCTAATAGCTTAAAAAGGTTTTGTTTGATATCGCAGAAGAAATTACTTTAAAATGCATATGATAATTATAAATTACTTTACTTAATTTGTAAGGTAAAACGTAATTATTATATTTACATTTTAAGATAAAGTCGGAATTTAAAATTGCAATTTGATGGTAGACATAACAAGATAATCTAAACTGAATTCTTGAAGAAATTATCACATTCTGCATCATGACAAAACAATATTTCGAGGCAAAATATTACATTACGTATGAAAAAATTAGTTTTAAAAATAATCTTAATTACTATTAAGAAATGTAAAACAGGCATCATTCTAAAATTTCAATATTCTCTGCGTTTATCAACTTTAAACTCCTCCAGAGTATTTTTACTACAAACCATTTCACGAACACAGCCAACTTAATTGAAAGAAAAGCAGTTGATTAAAGTGCAGCGAATTAAGAGATTTTGGGAACGGTTATCACGTTGAATTTCTAAGCCATTGCATTATCAAAGCTTTATGACTTTATTGAACTGCCACAACATAATCTGATGGAAAATATATACTGATAGAGCGTCAGAGAAAATTTAGACTCTGACCCTTGAACAACCAACACTTTACGCTCTTTTCTTTGGGGGCACATGTGTATAAAACATTTTAACTAACAAAAACGTCATGATTCACATGATTGGATAAAGAAGGGTTGCTCGCGCCAACGAAAACAAAAATTCTTGTTACTTAGCATGTATTACTTAAACATATCCATTGCAAAGGGACAAATTTAAATATGACTCATTTTAAAAATAATTGTAACGATTTTCCTCTGCAATCTTATAGTGCAACGTTTCCTCAACCTCTGGACCATGAAACGCACTCTGTTTTAAGAAATAAAACAGAACATTAGTAATCACCGTATCAAACATCACATTATTTAATTTTTAATTTGTTTAATTAAAATCTTTTAATTCTGATATTTAAGAGAGATGAATTTCAAAATGAAGATTATTGTTCAATTTTGAATAAGATAAATTATACCATGGCAAAGATATAAGTAATGAATTGTAGAAATTTAATGGTATATATGGTTTTGTTGCTTACAATTACTGATTTTCTTAAAAATTACGGCCAAGATCACAGAGACCATGGTGGGATGCATACACAAGATTCGCGAATTCTATCAGGAGACTTCGCAACTGTAATTAATAAGAAGACTGTGCTACAACAGCAGACACTTCTGCATTGTTTGTAAAAGTTACAAAATTTTATAATGCTACTTTACTGATTCTTTCCCGCTAATTTACTGCCTCCGTAGATATTTACACACGAGACTTTTGGAATGTGCTGGCCTATACGGTAGTCCGGTTTCACATAATTTCGACTCTGCCCGAACGTTGTCGTGTTGGTTATCAATACATATATGTCAATGTCAGTTGTTTCATATGAGTCATGTAAATGTTATAAATAATTTTATTACATGTATTCGTCAATTAAGTATTTGATTCTGCGTTTAATAACAGTCGCCTGCAAATAAACACAATTTCCATTTTATATTTTCGTGGAAATAATTCACTAACTATACTATAAAAAGTAAAGGTCGTAAGATACGTCCCTTAGGAACCCCCCAGGGAGCCGCGTTCTGGGAATACATTTCGCCCTGAGGAAGGCCGAAGAATGGTCGGTCGCAACGTCGGCATCTGTGCCTAGGATGCGGCATCTCCCGAACAACCAAGTACGTACAGACTCCGGCTGCGAAATCCTACGATCCCCCAAGATAATATTTTCCGTGGTCGATGATCGACATTAAATAAATGAATAAAGAAAAGAAAGAAAGAAAGAAAAAGAAAGAAATGTTCGTAAATCCAGTCAGTTTTGTGGAAGATTACTTGCCTCTCGAAGTTTCATACATTGATTACACATGAACGCCCTTATTCAGAACCTTATTCACCCACGGAGCCCCTCGCTCTTGAAGCGTATCGAATCGAGCGCTGTGCGTTGGCTGCGGCTCCTAAGGGATGCCCCTCTCCCCCTGGACCTCGCCACGCCCCAGCGGCGTGGGCGACGTCCGCCCCCGGGCTCTCCCCCGCCCACCTCCTCACGAAGCGTGCGACTCCGCAGCTGCGGCGGCGGCGGTTTGCGGTTCTGGAGACCTCTTACTCGGCGCGCGTTGGCGCCGCGGACGAAAAACACAGATGAGACACCCTCTGGACGAAACACCCGCAAGAAGGGGTCGCGGCCGCGTACGCGGTCACTACCTCTGGTGGAGAGTTGTCGACGACCACCCGGACCCTGAGTTTCACGGTGCGACTCACATCGTTAGCTTCGACGTGGAGGAAGTGTCTAGGCACATGCTAAGCCCCGTGTTGTCGGGCTTGCCCGGTAACCCGTTAGTTGGGCCAATGGCGCTTTAGGCTGAATTGGGACAAGGACATTAATGTGAATGCTCCGAATCCCACAAGTAAAAGTCTAGGCGGGGAAAACACCCACCCGCGACGGGTAATCTAGGTTTCGGCAATACTCACGTCGATAGCCTCAAGGTGGAGGCAGTCAGGAGACGGGAAGGAGGCCCCGAGCCGCCGCTCATCTGGCTGGCAGAAGAAGTCATTTCGCCGAACAGTTCTGTCTTTGGCAATTCTCAACTGCTTTGCAGCTGTCAAATGATCGTATGCGGACTTCAACCAAACGTCCCCGCAGGGGAGGGATCGCGGCCGCATACACGGTGACGATCTCTGGTGGAGAGTTGTAGACGACTACCCGGACCCTAAGTTTTACGGTGCGACTCACATCGTTAGCTTCAACGTGGAAGCAATTAGTAGGCACGTGCTAATCTCCGTATTGTCGGTCTTGCGGAGTCAATGGCGCCTTCCCCTAGGCTAGATTGGGACAAAGGGACATTCGTATGAATGTTCCGGGTCCCACATATAGGAGTTTAGACGGAGAATACGGACCCCCCCCGTTGAGTAGCCTAGGTCCTGGCGATACTCACGTCAATAGCCTCAAGGTGGAGTCAGTGAAGTGACGGGAAGGGGGCCCCGAGCCGCCGCCGTTCGGGTGGCCACCTGTCGGGCTCTTGACTTCCTCGTGGCTGTGTCTCGATACTTTGGGCAAAGAGGCGGGACTTGTCCCGGTGCATGTGAGTAGACTCCGGTACTAGCCTGGCAGCTCAGAGCTACCAGGTAAATTTGAAATAATAAAAGAAGCCCACGAAATACAGGAGTCCACAGATGTACTGGAAAAAGGCTATATTAATGTCAAACCTAGTAACAATGGAGATAGACAACGAACGTAAAGAATGGAAATATCCAACACCTGTATGGAGAAGGAAAAGAAGAAGAAGAAAACTGAAACTAAAGAAGAAACTAAATATAAAATTCAATAGTATGCTCTCTATTCGACCTTTTCACTATTATGAACCTCATACTTTTCATTCTCCTAATGGATCAGGAGATAGTGTCTGAAATTCACACATTTATTCTGTACCATAAATGAGGTGAAATATGAAGAACGTTACTCTATATACTTCAGTACATCCCTGAGGCTTCCCAAACAATTCTAAAGGGTAAAGTTTCCTTTAAGATGGAATATTGTTTGCCTTTTATTCCATTGTTTACTCCATCAGCGTAACGTCCACATTGTCATGCCAAGGACATCCGTGTATTAACAGTTCACTCACCTGCTTGAGAGTGAAAAATGTGGGAGAAAAGTTCGTCTTATGTTTCTGCATGTTTTCGAATCTCATATTGCTCCCTTTTACTTTGTTATATTTTTCTAAATATTGGCATTAATACATTATTGCACTTCCATAACATTCAGACCTAACTTAAAAATGTATCCTCAGACCATACTTCCAATTGTATCTCACAGATATACTTTTTAGAGGAGCTAAATGAGTAATAATATAAATTTCTATTAAGCAATTCAATGACACTTTCATATTATTTTTTGCGCCATTCATGACATCAGTTTAATAAATATTTTTAAATTCCAGTGAAAAAGAAGTCCGTGACTAAAATATTTCCCTAAGAAAACCTCGTTTTCCTAACGCCACAATAACTTTCTCGTGATGAGGCGAAATATCTCAAACTATTTTATTTGAAATATCCTCTATAATTCTATTTCACACCATCTTTCGCAGTGCAAAAATATATAGCGGCAACTTTTCGGGTATTCATCTATGTAGAATTCCATAATCCCATCCCATCTAACTGTAAGCCTCTAAGGAATGATGAAGATTTTTCACGATCTTTAAGACACCAGAAACCCGTAAGTTTGTTACTACTAGATATGTAATTGATTGTCTGGGTAGCATCGATCAGATTTAAGATGAAAAATATATATTTTGTAGACTATGATTTAATTTGCTAACGAAATATATGAAAAATTGATATTACAAGAGGTATTACGATGCATAGTCTTGTCATATATGTTTAATTCAGCGTAAATCCTTTTCTCTATTACACAAATTCTTATGTAGATACTCGTATTTTCTGTTCTTTTGGCATTAAAGCTTAAGCGGCCGTAAATACTTCATGCTCAATTAAACGTTTATGAAAAAACTGTGCCAAGTAATAACTTTCAAAATTATTCTAATGTTATAAAACCCACACCAGTTCCTAGTACAATTGACATTCTGTGCAATTCTATTAGTGTGGTTTTTCTGTTTATTTATAAACGCGTAAGGATCTTAGAATGTTTATTCACGCTCGGTACTAACTCTGAGTATTTCTTCCACGTCAAAAAAGTAAAAGCTCTGTAAAATATTTGGAATGGAGAAAAATTACATTTAAAGTTCATAAAAAACTAAGAATAATCTCAATATTTGCTAGCGTTGTCAGTCTTTGAGATGTTTACAAAACAAAAGATTACTAATTATCATTATTATTACATTACCTCTAAGGTGAAATGGATTGTTCAAGCCCCGGCCATAGAAGAGATACTACAGTAGTATCTATTCTGCGCCCCGGCAATGGATTTTGTGTTCTAATAACAAGCTTTTTCTGTTTAAAAAAAGTTAAATACAAAGTATGGAATGCTCGCTCTCTTTCAACGTGTTAACTTATTCATGACGTAGAGTGGAAAAGAATTTGTGTTTTAGCCGAAAGATTGTTAACCAGGGTCGACCTCAACAGAACAGAACTCTGTCGCTAAGCAGCCCTGACTTACTCGATCTGGAGGAACGTGAGTTCCGAATCCCATTTTGGCATGTATTTGTGAACTGATCATTCACCTTTAATGAATACTCTTTCATAGACAGTCATTTACCGTAATTCCACAGTTGTAAACATCTCTACAAGTAACCTCCCTCTCGAATATTGACACAAGTACCTGCTATTTTTGATCGGGAAATATATGTCTACCGGTAAGGCAGACTCTTGTCTTCTAATGTTGCCCAAAATAGAAAAAGTTATAATGAAATTTATAGTATTACTGGCATGTAATGGAAACTGGAAGTGAATCAATTAAAATTGTCGAGAGAACAACATTCATTCCTGTCCTCTCTCCGCGAGACGGACCTAACCTAGACCAGCAGAATAGAAAATACAGGTACAAAGAAAGAAAATTTCGGTAATAATAATAATTATTATTATAATTATAATAATAATAATTATAATAATTATAATAATAATAATTATAATAATAATAATAAATCGAGCGAAGTGGATGGGTGACTTCCCAGTCGGGAGACCCAGGTTTGATCCCCGGGCCGGCCACCCAGACCGGGGTATTCCTGATTTCCCTCGGTTAGACAAATGCTGGGATTGTTCAAAAAGGCCACGATCACCTCTCATTATCTTCCTATCACCTCATAATTCATAATTTAAGGCTTAATAACGAAAGCATACAGCCGAAAAGCTGATCCCCGTAATGGCACACGTTAATCTCTCTCCGGGATAAAATATGACTGGATCTCGGAAGAAAACCTGTAGCGAGGTCGGAAATGGTCGGGAACACCAGTAATAATAATAATAATAATAATAATAATAAATCTAATAAGTAGATAGTATTAATAATAATATGATCTTAAAGTGTTTGCTAAGAATGAAGCGATTCTCTCCCAAATGCTGTCTGTCATCAATGATTTTAGCAATGACATCTGCATGAAGTTTGGTCTTGACAAGTGTGCAAAAGCCAACTTAAAAAGAGGCAAAATGACCACGTCAGAGAACATTGAAGTTGATAGACACACTGTGATTCAAGATCTTGAGCCAGGTAAAACTTACAAATATCTGGGCATTGAAGAATGTGAAATCATCTCGAATGAAAGAATGAAAGAGAGAATTCGTAGGGAGTATTATAGGAGAGTGAGACTTGTCCTGCAGTCCGCTCTGAATTCCAGGAATAAAATATCTGCAATAGGTAGTTTGGCGGTACCTGTAGCCGAATACAGTTTTGGACTAGTGGACTGGACTGAGCAAGAAATTCGCACCATGGATCGAAAAACCAGAAAACTGCTAACAACGCATCATGTTTCCCACCCTCGAGCTGATATACATAGACTTTATGTGTCACGTAAGGAAGGAGGAAGAGGCCTCAGACAAATTGAGGCCTCCTGGCACAACGCAATAGTCGGGTTGGGGAAGTATGTAGTCAGCCATCAAGATGACCCTCTAATGAGGCAGGTCATGAAATCTGACCGAAGAATGGGAAACAGAGGCATTGTGAGTGTAGCAAGAAGCATTGCGAAGAAAACTAGGCAAGACACGTCGAATAACACAGACACTGAACTTCTGATGCTGCTAAACATGAAGTGTGAGACACAAAAAATGTTAAAGAAATCGTGGAGAGACAAACCACTCCACGGACAATACCTAAAAAGAATGGACAAGGTGCTGATCAATAAAGATCAATCATTTATATGGCTTAAAAGGGGAAGAATGAAGCCAGAATCGGAAGCACTTATAATAGCTGCCCAAGATCAGGCCTTGAGAACACGACATTATGATAAAGTGGTTCTCAAATTTCCCAAGATGATAAATGCCGCATTTGCCTGGAGCAAGTAGAAACCATTGATCATATTGTCTCAGCTTGTTCAATCCTAGCAAAGACCAAATACCTGAAAAGACATGACAGGGTGTGTAGCTACCTCCACTGGCAGATCTGTACCGCCCTCGACGTTCCAAACACGCCAAGTGGTACGAACACTCACCAAAACCGGTGACGTCTATTGGATTGTGTACGATATTGTACGACCAACAAATTCAAACTGATCGCACGATAGCGGCAAACAAACCGATATAGTTATCCAGGATTTGGCGAAAAAATCGTGTTTACTTATCGATGTTGCTGTACCTTGCGATCAAAACGTCGTTACCAAGGAGGCAGAGAAACGTCTTAAATACAAGAGTTTGGAAATCGAGATCAGCCGAATGTGGGGCGTAAAAAGCACAGGTCGTCCCGATAGTTATCGGAGCTCTGGGATTTGTTCCGCAAAATTTGAGTAAGAACTTGTCTAAACTCCCCGGTAATTCAAAAGTCTGGGAAGTGCAAGAAATTGGTTTATTTGGAACAGCCCACATTTTGCGTAAAGTATTATAGAGGCACTGATAGTCACCGGATCTGCTCCTTAGGTAGCTGGTTGCAACCTGGAGTAGATTTGATATTCATCCGACTCATAAGATCTTTAGTCGTGATGTAATGGAAAAATAATAATAATAATAATAATAATAATAATAATAATAATAATAATAATAATAAATAAATTCCTAAGTCTGTACATAATCAATTTTGGTTCTGAGGACCGATAACATCCAGAAGTCGTAGAACGAAGCATTGCATCCCCGACGACTTCCTCGCGATCTGTCAGTCTCGTCCGACGGCGCCGTTCCCCCTTTGTGATTGACCCCCCGGGCCCCGCGCGCGTTTGTTTGGCGTCGTGGCGCGCGAGGAGCGAAGTCCGGGGCCAATTGGGGTCCCGGGCGCGGAATCCGCCTCGTCAGGCCCAACGGTCATCGCATCGCCGGGGCGGAGGCCGGCGATCAATAGGGCCGTGGTTCGATGGTCGCGCCCGCGCCCGCGCCGCTCCGACGGCGGTGGCGGTGGCGGTGGCGGCGGCGGCGGCGGCGGCGGCGCGCCGCGCGCTCGCTCTCTGCGCATGCCCCCCTCCGCGCCCGCCCATTGGCCCGCGCCCAGCCCATATATACGCGAGCGGGCGCCTGCAATCTTTAGTTGTTAAACCGAGAAACACGGGGAACCAGTAAGTACTCGCCTCAGCGGGGGCGTTGTTTTTTTTTTTTTTGCTTCTACCTGCAGATGTATTTTGTAGGTTGTTGTTGTTGTTGTTGCGCCTATTTCTGTGTTCGTTGTTGCGTCTCGCGTTGGCGGTCGTTGCGTCGTCGTTGTCACACGGGGCAAGTGCGGGCCCGGAGGGAGTGTCGTGGCCAGAAGAATCCGGTGATCGATACCCGAACATCTGAGCGGGTCCATGGCGGCGCGGCGCGGCGGGCGGCGACCGCGCGGGCGGCGGGGGCGGCGGCGGCGGGTGCACGGCGAGGCGGCTGGCGCTGAGCTGGCTACGCCCCCGCGTCGCCCCTGTCAGCGCCCCTGCGGCCGCCCTAATCCCCGCCGCCGCCCCACGCCACCCGCCCCCGCCCTGCCCTGCCTCTCGGGAAAGGGGCGGCAATGGCGGACTCGTTGGGACAGGTCGCCCCCTGGTGGGCGGATTCTGGGGCGGATCCAGCCGATTTTGTGGGGGGGGGGAGGTAGATCGTAGATTTTTGTTAAATAATAAACATATTTGTTATTATATTGTATATTAATTAAGTACTGTAGGTATACTATAAAGTATTATTGTTTAAATAATTATATAATTCGAATATAAATAAATATTTAAATTAATTTTGCCTAGTAAAGAAAGCTTAACGGACACTCTAGGCCTATTGACTCCCATGGACACCCCCCTTGAATCCGCCACTGGTCGGGTTATGGGGATATATCGCGTCGCTGATGTAGTATTTAAATTTTTATTCCTTGGTTTTCTAAAAGATGTGGATGAGTGTAGCTAAAATGTAGATCTCGAACAAATCCTCCATACTTTAGAGTGTTTTTTTGGTACGATTTGAGGACTGGAAAGTATTGCAAATGATTTCTGATACTGCCATCTTATGTCCAACTACGGGAATGACAAATGAATAATTTGTATACGTGCATTGACGTTGCAGTATGTTTTCATCTTAATTTACAATAATTGCCAAACATTATAGTTTAAAGAGCTTTTTTATTCAAAGAGTACCTGTTTGTCACATTTTAATTTATTAATCGACTTTCGAAGAGAGTAAATATTATTGTATTATATTTAGCTATGCTTCTTATGGTATTTTTCTGTGATACCTTTTATTCTTTGAACACAAAATGCTCTTTAACAAATATATATGTTTCGTCACTCTTTCGAATGGACTTTCGAACACGCAACGCACTATTTGGAAATATACGAGCGTCTACACAAGAGGAGACAAAAGCCTACTTCGGACGTATTACCCACAACGAGAATGTTGATGGACAGTGATGAGTTAATACTGCTACCAGTCAGAGAGTCAGTTACTTTATGTAACTGAAGCCATGGAGGGTAACGTACTTTGCTTAATTTCCTCGTTAAAATAACGAGGAAGTGGAAGCCTGCAGAATTAACTACATTTTGGGGAAATTGAAGCTTGTAATAAATACGAATATTGTCATTTACTCAATCAAGTACTCAATCAAGATCATTTACTCAAGCAATCTTCTTTCATTGTTTACCTCGATTATTTAGCCACTTCTGTAGTCAAATTAAGTTATTACGGAAGTCATTTTAGTATTGTTAGTATTGTAGCATCGTGAGAGCAATCATTTTTACTACTTATTTTGAAAATTACCTCACTCGTGAAGTAACGATTCTATTAATTATTTATAGATATTTTACTAGACCTGACACACGATCCTCGAGGAAGACATTCGGGCATGTTTTTAGCTAAAAAGAGACTAGTTAAGTCCCTAAAAACTAACGTTCTAGCCATGAATAAGGAAAGGAATGTGTTTATTGTGTCCAATTACATGTAAATGAATGACGGAAGCCGGTGACTGGTAACAAATTGACCCAATTGCAATGAACGGAGACTGAAAAGCTTCCACGGATAAGCAGCTGTTGACCGCGCGTGCAGCCACGTGTTGCTGTGGGCGGGCCCGACCCAGCGCCCCGCGCCTCCCTCGCGAATCTCCGCCCTGCCCGGCGGCCATTGTGGCTCGTCAGTCGCCTGCGCCGAGCGGAAGGCAAGCGCACCTCGATCGGTGAAGGCGCCGGGGGGCGACGGGCGCTGGCAGCGGCGGGGGCGAGGGTGGGGGCACGAGCGGGGGTGGCGAGGGCAGGGGCGGCGAGGGCAGGGGCGGCGAGGGTTGCGGCGAGGGCGGGGGCGACGGGGCAGCGGGGGCGGCGAGTGCGGCGACTGGGAGTGGCGAGGGCGGCGGCTGGGGGGCGGCGAGGGCGGCGGCTGGAGGCGGGGCCGGTGAGGGCGGGGGCGGCGAGGGCGGGGACGGCGAGGGCGGGGGCGGCGCGGGCGGGGGCGGCGAGGACAGGTTCGGCTAGGGAGGGCGGGGCGGGGGGCGGCGATGGCGGGGGGGGCGGGGGCGGGGGCGGCGAGGGCGGCGGCGCTGGCAGCGGCGGGGCGGCGAGGGCGGGGCGGCAGCGGTCTTCCTGGCGGACATCGATCACCGGGGCCCGGAAGCGAACCGCGCCCCGCCACGCCCAAGTCGCCCCGCCCTCCTCCACCCTCTATCCACCACTATCCTCCTCTTCCTTTTAACAATTCGTGTATTATTGTCAGGATATACATCGCCCGGCCTTTCGGCTCTATAGACGATTGATGTCTTGTTCTAAATTCAAAAAGTTAAGAGTGGGAAAACTCATTTGCGAGCACCGCGAGATAATCACTGGGAGATGATACAAATTGCTGAAGTTATTTCTTTTTAATGAAAGATGGAAAATCAGTTTAGGAATGAATGAAGTGGGTTGGAAAACATGGATCTTGTTTATGTGGGCCGTTGCCGAATGACACCAGATCGGGTTTGCGTAAAGGAGACGTGGTTGGAGAATGTATTTATATAGGAGCACTTTTCCGCACGCATCCCGTTCTTCGCCGCTACTCTCGGTGTCTGTCCAGCATCTCCCGCCCCGCCCACATTTCACCAGCTTCTGTCTTTTCCGCACCCGCTCAAACGTCCATGCCCCCGCCCCGCCTCCCCTCCCCCGCCGCTCCTTCGCACAACCCCACGCACGTCCCCCTTCGCCTCCCCCTGCCATCCTAATACTTCACGACCCGAACACCTCTCACCAGCCACCGCCCACCCGTCACGTCTCTCCGCCGGTCCTTCCCTTTACACCTACGTCCACCTCACCTCCTCGCCCCCGCTCGCGACCTACGACCTCCCGATCAGGGGCACTGCAGTGACATCAGTTGATGCACTGATCCATCTCTCCCGGTACGACGGTGCGAGATGTGTAAGAGCGAGGGTGGCGGGCGGAGGTCGGAGAGAAGAGATGTGAAGGCTGGTCGGTGCTGGCGAGAGAGCTGACCAGAGAGAGACGACGGTGCGCGGGGCGCGGGATGTGGGTGCCAGGGCGAAATGCGGCGGAGAGAGGTGACGAGAGTGCGGAAGGTGGTGAGACGTGGGGTGATGGAAAACAAGCGAGGGTGACGAGCAATGAGTGACAGAATGAGACGTGCCGGGGATAATGGGTGCGAAGGTGAGATGCAGCGTGAGTTAGAGGGAGCAAGACAAGATGCAGCGAGAGTTGGATGGCACCCATATCCCTCGCCCGGCGCACCGTCGTCTCTCTCTGGGCAGCTCTATCGCCAATACCGACCAGCCCTCGCATCTCTTCTCTCCGCCCTCCGCCCGCCACCCTCGCTCTTACACATCTCGCTCCACCGTGCCGGGAGAGGTGGTTCAGTGCAGCACCTGATGTCACTGCAGTGCCTCTGATAGGGAGGTCCTAGGTTCCAGTCCCGACGGCGACAGGATTTTCGACACTAGCTTGTCGGCTAGGTCGCTTTCTGAAGGAGAATTCTAGCGGCCGGCTGCTCTGACCGGTAGTTTTCCGTGGTTTCTCGGATCGACACCGTACCCTAACAAACGGTCCGCGGACCGCACGCGATCTTTCTTTCCTCTTCCTTGTCCTATCCTCACCTCTTAAACACGTTTACACTAACATGCACTACACTACCACACATGCCGGGAGACCGGTCGGGAGCCTATAGCTTGTCCCGGCTGGGGCTCCGCTTGTGAGAGATACCTAGTTGGGGAAATGACGGTAGTTCAGCGCCGAATTTCACCATCTGGCAGGGGAGGATCACCCCCACCTCCCGATTAGAAAACATGCATTACACTTTCGGGACTAATGACCTCAGTAGATGACGCGCCCGAATCCCTTCAATCAATCATCGCACCACCGTGTCATCAACTCCTGCTCATACAGCAGTCTTTCCTTACAACTACTCGCGCCGAAGTCGTCTCCCTCCCGCCCTCCACCCGCCATCTCTGCACGTCTCGTTCCGCCCAACTGTCATCGCAGTGCTTTCGACCTCTATTCATCATCTTCCTACCGCCTCTTGCTCCGTCGTCCCTCGAGCTGACCCTTCTCCTCGTTACTCCTCGTCCCGGTAATTACTGCCTCATTCACGCACGTCTCTTTCCCATGTTTTGTTAGTCACCCTCGCACTTTTATCACGGTACGGTATCATGCCGACCCTCCTCTCCCGTTACTTATCCCCTCGCCCCCCTCTCCCTGGCTTATATCCCCGCCGCTTCCGTTCCCACTGCTCAGCACCCACGTTTTTCTCTTCATATCTGTCTTCGCCTGCCATCCGCCTCACTCCCCACCCACCTCTCACTGCGGTTCCTCTCATCTCATCGCCGCATCTCTCCTCTCCACCCCTCCTTCCTGGCTCACCTCTACGCCGTACCTCGCCCCAGCGCCCACCGCACCATGTATGCCACCCTCTCTCCTCCCCCCTCTCTCCGCCACCCTACCACCACCACTCTCTCCCCGCCACTCTCCCGCCGCCACCCTCTCCCCGCCACCCTCTCCTCGCCACCCTCTCCCCGCCACCCTCCCGCCGCCACCCTCTCCCCGCCACCCCCTCCCCGCCACCCCTCCCCCGCCACCCCTCCCCGCCACCCCCTCCCCGCCACCCCCTCCCCGCCACCCCCTCCCCGCCCACCCCTCCCCGCCACCATCTCCCCGCCACCATCTCCCCGCCACCCTCTCCCCGCCACCATCTCCCCGCCACTCTCTCCCCGCCACCCTCTCCCCGCCACCCACTCCTCGCCACCCTCTCCCCGCCAACGTCGCACATCCCTGCATTCTCACGCCCCTCGCACTTACCGACTCCATTCTCTCGACTTTCGCTTTCTTCTTCACTTCCGTGGGAAAGGGGGAGAATGACGGCGTAAGGCCTCATTCAGAATGCAAACTTAAACGTAAACATAACGTAACCGCAAAACCTAGACGGCAGTTATTAAACGAGACCATTCGCAATGTCTTGTTGTAACCGTATTCATAAGTCCGTAAACTTAAGAGTTTACAAGCACTTTTGCGTTACGTTTACGTCCGAATTCTACGGAAGACCTATCAGTGAGCAGCATGAAAGAAACAAATGCACAACAAAATTCGCGAGGGGCAAATCAAAGGTTCATTTCAGATTGTGTTAGATAGTTTGTGATTATGTCCATTCATTACGGTTAGGGAACTAGTTTGCGAACTGTTTTCATGTGAGTAGTGAATTCAAAGTAAGAATTTGGGCCATTTTTCTTGTGACTAACTTGATATGGCAAATAAAATAATAACGTTCAACGAATTACTCGTGAATTTGGTACAAGAGAATTGTTGTTTATAAAATGAAGGAAATGCGAGCACCAATACAACAGTTACTCGCATTTATATGTAAAGAAATATCGATAGGAAAATCAAAGATAAAGCTAGAAATCATGGTGAAAAGATCTTTCCACCATGCTAGAAACGAATTGATCAGTCGTTGGAATGTGATTGGTTCAGTTGAAGCTTAAGTTCGTCTTTGTGAAAGCTTGTTTTTACGTGTAAATTTTACTTCTAAGTTTACGGCGTTACGTTACGTTTAAGTTTGCATTGTGATGCCTAATGTGCGACACTTGCTTCTTTCTCATCTGTGTCAAAACTCTTATTACTTCATGTGAGGAACAAAATAGTTTTGGTCCAAATAATTCCGTTCAATTTTTGGTTCCTGCTCTATTTGAGATACGTATATTTTCCTTATTTATCCTCTAGATATAACTCAATATTTAGGCCGTCCGTTGCCGCATTACTTGACAGAATCCGTGGCTCAGAACAGCTGTATAGTCACTGTACAGCTATGCCTAATATGTCGATGCGCATAGAAAATATTTTGTTATGATAATAAGTCAACTTCACGACCCTTTATCAGTTCAAACAGCTGCAACCCTGTAGTTGCAGCATCCTAACCGAACGAACACTGGACAGTGTTGAACAAATTTTCTTTCTAGCCCAATATCTTGTCTGTCAGTCTGCTTATTTATTCTGCATCTTTACAACCAACTTACTTCAATGCTCACGCACGGAATTGCCTTCACAACTTAACACTGGATTACGGAGGTAGTAAGAGTGTGAGAGAAAGAGAGTGGGGGCGAGGCAGGAAAAGGGAGATACAGTTTGCCGTACGTTTTAGAAAATTCATATTTTCGTGACATCCAAAGAAATACTGCGATTTACGCCTAGGCAAATTTTGAAATTTTTAGTCACGCACAGGATGTTTCGAGGGCATCTCCCATCCCAGACACACATGCGAGATATTCCGTTGTGTGATTAGCAATACGCGAGATCCCCGCGATACCACACATCCGCAAGAAAAGATGCAAACATCTTTGCAGCGGAAATTTTGACTTCACGACCTTCCGACCGAGGCATAGGGTCGCACTCACAATAAAAGTCTGACTTGTGGCAGAGAACGTTATTGCATAACTTGTGATGGAAACTGTCCACGGCAAAGCGGGTCGACAACAGTCGAAGTTCGAATCCTGCCGAAATCCATCTGTAGTCAACTCATTTTAGTTATAGTTCCGCTCTGAAGCTTTGGGGAATCCCCTCGCAGAGGGATTTCCCCTCCTGCACACGCGCGATCGTATTCAAACAGGACCCGCCCCCTCCGCTGGTCCAGCGACCACTCGGCTATCGCAGTGGCAGCGGTGGAAACCGTCAACACGGGCGCGTCTCTATTCTGGAGGCGCTCGTCGCTGAAACGGCCGTTGATTACGTTCCACGTGAGGTAGATAGGGTGTTTGTTGGAACTAAATACTCTTTTATGTGCTTTGTTCATATTTGAGGTTGTGATGTATTCGATGTGCTGTTGATATGCGACTGAGAAGGGGGGGTAGAAGGAAATTATTGAGTCATGAAACTAGTGGTGCTAAAAAAGCACGTACGTTCTCCCACAAATTTTCCCGCAATTTACGCGAAAATTACTGAAATTTTTGAAAAATTGAACATGATCTTATTTCAATTTTTAAGGAACAGTTTCCTTTAAGGGAAAAAATCTATCTTCATAATTCTAGATATAGGAAGAAGCCGAAAAAAATTGAATTTTCGTAAGTTTTCAACAAAAATGAGTCCTGCACCATTCTCTTGAGCGTTCCTCACTTTATCTAACAACAACATTTAATAAAAAAATATGGAGCCATTTCTTAAAAATTTTGAAAATGCCCCAGGGGCTTCGTGTTCCCAAAATTTAAAATGTGGGTTTTAAATTCAAGGAGCCACGACATAACCAGATAGGGGAATATCAATTTTCGAGAAAATCGACTGAACAGCACAGCCGGTAGCATTGTTCACGGACGGACGGACAGACAAACGTTTTGCCAACATTCGATTTTTCGGTATCACGACCCACGGAACATGGATTCTGGCTACACAATATGTTAGAGGATTTTTTTTCTAAATTTAGTAACTGGATTTCTCCACTTTTTCGTTGCCAGGACCCTTTTATAAGAGTTTTCTTCCAAAAATTCGCCGTTTTCTTTCGCGCAGCATTTAATTAACTTTCTGTCTACTGCGTGAGCGGTAGCGAGAAATTAAAAACTACAGAGAGAAACTGTGTAAAGGCGCTGTAGATGGCCGAGTCGCGGTGCAGGAGGAGGACGCTTCGTTCGAGCTCCAAGTCCTCCAAAAAAGCGCAGAGGTCGATGGCCGCCCACACCTCGATCGATGTCGCCGCTCGCGTGGCTCGTTTCTGTCGTGTCTTAATGAGCCTTCCGCTTCCGGCTGTGCTCACTAAGCTTTCGTCCTCGCGGGCTTTTGCTTTTTCCGTAAACGCTTGTAAATTATGCGAGTACTCGCTCGCTTTTTGTTTATGTGACTCGAAGGTTTTCAAGAAGGCCAGGAGCATGACGTAAATTTACCCTCATTCTTAATCAAATGAGTGAAAATTAATTTCGCGGATTCCAAAATAAATTCAGAGCCGAATTATTCATCATATTTTTCTTTTACTTTTGTTTGCTTCCGAGAGAAAAATGAGCTTTTGTTTCTTTCCTGTCATAAAAATGATGAAACACATTTCAAAATATTCATTTAATCAGGTATTTCGTACACAAACGGCGGACAATGAAAGAGAGATTCGGGCATTTGCAAATTTCCATTGTACTTCGAGCGGACCGGAGGGCGAGCGGACCGGAGGGCGAGCGGACCGGAGGGCGAGCGGACCGGAGGGCGAGCGGACCGGAGGGCGAGCGGACCGGAGGGCGAGCGGACCGGAGGGCGAGCGGACCGGAGGGCGAGCGGACCGGAGGGCGAGCGGACCGGAGGGCGAGCGGACCGGAGGGCGAGCGGACCGGAGGGCGAGCGGACCGGAGGGCGAGCGGACCGGAGGGCGAGCGGACCGGAGGGCGAGCGGACCGGAGGACGAGCGGACCGGAGGGCGAGCGGCTAGGCGCCTGCGTTGAAAGTGTCCGGGAGATCGCCGGCCGCCGCCGCTACACGGGCGCGTGCTCGCACGTGGCGGCAGCGGAGGGCTATCGACTCGGCGGCATCGCGTGCGCGCGTGCGTGGGCGATGCCCCGCGCCAGGCACGCCCCGCCCTGCCCCGCCCCGCCCCGCCCCGCCCCGCCCCCCTCCCTGCCCGTCGGCCTGTTTCATTAAGTTCTCTCTCGGCGATCTGAAAGCAGCCCGCTTCTCCTTTAATGAAATTCATTTGCATATTCGCTTACGTTCAGGAACACTAGGTCTACGTGTTTCAAAGTTTTCAGTTCATTCGTATTTCTCCTTGTAAGCATTAATATTTAGAACATTCAACGCACTGTTTCTGCACTGTTGTTACCTTCTGAATATTTTATGAATGTACTGAATATTTTCTTTCACACACAATCGATATTTTGCATTTCTTCATTTGTGTTTATTCAATTCTTCTGTCTCTCGGCCCATGACTCATTTCTTGACATTACAGATAATATTCACTAACTGTCTATAGATCAAAATCAGTCAATTTTTCCGTTCTCTTTGCCGCGATTTTGCTTATCACTTTTCATCTATCTGATCTTTAAAACTACCAATGAATTGTCGCCTCGCTTGCCATCCTCAGCAGAGTGCAAGAAAAGTTAGAAGTTACTAAATGACGGTAGCCTCTCGAAAACCGTGTTTCACTTTTATAGGAAACTAAGAGAAACCTGGTTGCTTCCAATTGAACCAGCGGCTTTTCCCGCAGTTCGCTGGCCCGCGGAGGGGGGGTGTGCGTTCAAAAGAAACGCTTTAGCGATCGCTCCTCCGTCCCGGACAAGTTACTCTCTCAAGATGGCGTCATCCATCTTCACTTATTGTTCGTATTGTATCTGACGTACGAGGTCTTGAAGATTTGTCCATTGTCCCACCCCTGACATGGGCTGGAATAGTTTTAATGAGACATCACAGGCACTCTCAACGTTACCAGCTAAATTTGACTCCCGCATTCACCACCTGGAAGCAACACGAGACGACAGGTACTTTGTAACTCATTGCCACATGCAGGAAACAATTAAAATAGATTTAAAATTTTAAGTTCAAAGTGAAATTTTTTCTAGACAATTAATCTGCACAATTAACTGACCATCAAACAAAAAAAAATAATATATATTTTAACAATGATGTACAATGCATTAGTTTACAATATGTTGGATAATGTTAAAAAGACTAAATATGCATGTGACAAGTAATGTACTTCAGCTTCTGGGTCAATAACCGCCATCTTGATCAGGTTTTTGGCCTGTTTCCTTGATCCATTGAGCAAATGCTGAGATGGGCCCTTGAGTTGCTTTTGGACATAAATGTAGCTTCACTGTGCGCACGTTTTGTTGACCTTTCCTTTTGTTAGCCTGATAGGAATAGAGCCAAGGCTATGGGTTATTATTTTTTGTAGAAATGCTAAAAAATCAAATCTGTAGTTCGTTTATCAGTGCAAATACGTTTTTCTATATTTCTCTTGTTTTCAAATGTTGCCAGACTCGGTTTGCTGAAACTTTACTCATCATTCAACTATTAATGGTTAAAAGGTGGAGAAGCGATTCTGGATCTCAAGAAAACTTGTCCCCCATACCTCAAATACAAATTTTACTGTCCTATTACAAAATAATTGAAATCGTGTCTTTAAAATCTGTCATATTTACATAAATGTGCGCGGTTCTCTGACTGAGCGAAAAATGACTAAGGCGCAAATTGTCGGAGTCAACATGTCAAAAATAAATCTACTTTCGTAACCTTAGTTTTTACGTAGTGAAAACAGCAACGTTGATTCATTCTCATTCAGTTACTCCGACTGTATTTTGTAAATATTAAATCTCTTTAAAGAATTTTTATTATTTGCCTGTTCAAGGAGGTCCTAATGATCATTTGTCCAAACGCGAGATAATAAGATGCCCTCATTGTTAATCAACGTCGATTCTTCAATTCAATCATCTTCGGAGCAATCAATAAATCAATAACAATTTGGTTCTATTATAAATTATATTTTTCAAAATATTATAAAATTGGCTTTTACCCTAAAAACAATTTCTAATTCTGGCTATAATTTTTCTTTAGATGCAAATTATTTCAAGAAATTTTAACGCACATTGGAAGTATACATTTTTGTATAAACTATGGCATTCTCAGCATCTAAACCAATACGTCAAAGTTGCAAGACACACCGCATGAAAAGTATCATTAAAAGGAATAACTTTGCATTTGGATGATGCGTTTCACTCCGAGCGAGGGTTCGTGGGAACGAGGCTTTTGTGTTCGGGCAGTGGGGTGACATTCAGGTGCGCGCTTTCTTCTGGTATCTCATCGCGCGATAGTAAACACGATAGCTTCCTCCCTTTGTGTCGAGTCGCGGGGGCGTGGGCGTAGGTGGGCATTACGAAGTATCAGCAGTTGCTATGGAAAGTCTGCCGGAGAACCGCTCACGCAGTCTCACACGGCGCCCCGGGAGAGGTGGCTCACATCACCCCATCATCACAATGATGTCACTGCAGTGCCTTTGACCCGGAGGTCCTAGGTTCGAGTCCCGATTTTCGGCACTAGCTTGTCAGCTGGGTCGAGTTTAGTCGCTGTCTGGAGGAGAATTCTAGCGGACGGCAGCTGTGATCGGTACCTTTCCTTGGTTTCTCCGAACAACGCCAGGCGAATGCCGGAGTAATACCCTAAAAATGGGCCACGGACCGCGCGCGATCTTGCCTTCCTCTTCCTTGTCCTATCCTCACCCCTTACTTACACTCACACCTACACGCACTACACTACCACACATGCCGGGAGACCAGTCGGGAGTTTTCAGCTTGTCCCGGCTGGGGCGGTGCCCCACAGTGGGAGATACCTGGTTGTTGCCAGTGCCTTTGGACAACTTTCTGAGATCACAACGCTTCTTCTAAAGCTCGGCGATCGTCCGGTCTGCCCATGCCTAGCGCTGGCACTAAATGAGGCGAATCATTCTTTGATAGTTGACACTTGTACGGGTTAAACATGTTGGCTTAAGAGTAAAAACGGAAGACGCACTCAATACAGTATATTATAACGTCACCACAAAGACTTTGCACTTGATTTGATTTAACCCCTTTGTACTTTGCTCCTTATGTCCAATATAAATCGGGATGTCAATTGGGTAAATCAGAAATACTAACAGTCTTCTGGCGTCTTCTTTGATTAAATAAAGTGTCTGGCGTCAGGCCAACGTTTAGTGCGAAGCCACATGTCCGAGAAGTCCGATAACGAAGTTATTCGTCATTTGTTGATGTTGATATACGAGTTTGGGGTCACAACAAAGACATCTGGCTCAACGCAATACTTTTTCTCGCCGATAGATGCAATTATGTAACTACTCCACAGAAATCTCTGAAGTTTGTTTTTTTTATTATCTTTTGCACTTAGAAATTATGTCACGATTCTGTGTGACTAGTGGCAGTAAAGTTGCAAGTGTGCAAAAACGTTTGCTCGATACAGCGAAATTTATCTAAGGTTTTATTTTCTTGAGGTTTTATTATTCATATTTTTGCATTGAATGTGTAATAAATTGACCCAAATAGCAAATGACTGGCGTGTCACTGATAAATCGGAATAGCTTGTGATAGTATTATTCCTAACCTTCGGAAACTACTTCTTTGAAACATTAACTAATTAACGTAGAACGTAGATGTCTCCTTTAGAAACTAGATATCTATGTTTCTCCACCAGGGAATATCATTGGAATGCAATACCGTCGAAGTTATATGGACATTTAACAAAGTAGTTTCCCCAAACAAATGTCTATTCTCAGAACGCTACGTAATGTCAGTTAGTGAAATGTAAGACAAGCTAAAGAAGCATAGTTTGTCACATCACGCTCAAGGGAAACATGCAGATTTGAAAATTAACAATTCTTGAGTGGCTTCTTCAACATTTGTTTGTGGTTGTTTCAGAACAAGGTTCAAATATCTTTCTCGTTGACTGAGATGCATTTTTCCTCGTTTCTGAGAAAGGAATGACTTTCGATTTTAAGCTCCGGTTACTATGAACAAAGGTTGGTCATTGCAAAGCATTTTCTTCATTTGATTACGACTAACATTAGAGGGTCTGTAAGAACCACGAAGAAAAATTCTGTGTAGTTGTGAGCGAAGAACAAAGATGAAAGGTGAATGATGTATCACTCTTGAATTGATACTCGCCCGTCAAGTTATTATCATTTTTACAAAGTGACTTTCTTTAAAAATTGCGAATTTTTCTACGTCGAAATTCATGGCGGATTTCTTCAGTCCATTAGAGACAGACAGTATATAATTGTAAGAAAATTCTGCCGTTTCGGATGACCGAAGTAGTCAGAACGCGCACCGACTCACCACTTAGGTACAAAGGATCATGAGTTCAATCCCGTCTTGGGAATATATATTTTATTCCTTGTCTGCCGTGTGCATTGTGTTACGGATCTCTTTAGTATATGTTGATCCGAAGATCTCGCCAGTGTATTTAGTGTCTAATGTTAGTTCCGACTTAGGCTAATGGAGCGTAGATGGTTAAAGGTTTTGCTTGGAAAAATCCTCGAAGAAAAAGCCACACACCTGACGTACTTTGTAGAAATACAGAAGATAAACCTCTAAAAGAAGCAATTTTAATTTTTGTCAGATTCATGACAAAAAAATCACATTATTTCTTCACTATCTTTGTGCGTGTTCCTCCGCAAGCCTGAAACATTTTTTAATTATTTTAAAGTCGATTTTTTAACTACTAAGGTCATAAAGCGACCTCATTGGTTTTGTAACTTTGGGATGACTGCCGTAACTGGAGTGGAACTCGTATACTGACACACACAAACATTCAAGCCCCGGGCAGGATTCGAACTCTCGACCCTTCAGGCACGAGGCTGACACGTTTTTATTTCCTTGTTTGAAGTGAAAATATATTAGCAGCAGTTATTCGCTCTGACATATGGTTCCTGCCATAATTCGTTACAAATATAACTTAGGAATATAACAAAACCAACACAAAACGCAAACCAACGGCGACTGGAGAAATGCAAGGCCTCCTTCTCACGCCAAATATGTCGGGCGTAGTCCACCACAGTGCCTCAGTCCGGACTGGGAGACATGGTGATGTTGAAGGGGATGAATGGGAATAGATAGGGAAACTCGTGCCTGCACCCTGGTCCGTTATTTGAGCATTCGCCTGGAAGTGTTCAGGGAAACAAAGGAAATCACTCATCAGAGCGGTCGGCCTAAGAATTCGAACCCACTTCCTCCCCATCACAGGTATGCACGAGCAGAAAAGAGTTTTTCTTAGCGATCGCTTTTGCACGTGTTAGAGGAATAGTATACATATATTTTGATACTTTTTCAGTCATGAGCCATGATGTATTGTTGGATTGGAACGAACGTTCGTTGGGCATTCTTCCCAGAGCTCGGTCCGGCTGCTGTGGCAAGAGCGGTGTAGCTCACAGTAAGAGCCGAAAATAGTGCCTGTGTTATCGTAATATTCTAGTTCTCACGTGCACTCATAGTACAAATACATACCTGAAAGGCGCCTGACTCCCCCTCTCCCGTAGAGAGTTTGATGTGCCCATGCTGGGGGGAGAAATGGCTTAAGTGGGACAGGGCGTGAACTACATGATACTGCAGTACCGCTGACCGGGAGATCCTTAGGTTCAAATCCTGTAGGTGACAGTATTTCCGACTCTAGCTACACAGCTACTTCGAAGACAGCCACTGTCTGGCGGAGAATTCTAGCGGCCGGCTGCTCTGATCCGTAGTTTGCCGTGGTTCATCCAACCAGCACCAGGCGAACGCCAGAATAGTAACCCCCCCAAAACGGGTCATGGACCGCGCGCGATCTTTCCTTTTTCTTCCTTATATCCTCACCTCTTACTTACAGACACTTACATGCCCTACACTGCCACACATGTCGGGAGCTTAGAGCTTAACCCGACCGGGGTGGTGCCCTGCTGATGGGAGATATCTTGGATGGGAGATACGTTGGATGGGAGATACCTTGGATGGAAGATACATTGGATGGGAGATACCTTGGATGGAAGATACATTGGATGGGAGATACCTTGGATGATGGAGGTTGGGAAAACCTCGCAAGCCGACGTGTAGGTCGGCGCCGCATCTCTCCGTTCAGCGGGGAAGATCACCGCCACCTTCCACGACACAAACACGCACTATCCTTACGGTACCGTATGCAGCTTGAAGCGACATGACCTTAGCAGTTGATGTGCCTGCGAACACTAATCAATGAATCTGCTGGAAAAACGTGATTAGTGTTACGGACAATTGCACCCCCCCTCGGTGTTTCCTCCACCTCCTCCCGCCCCTCCCCCGCCCCACCTGCTCCCAATTCTGAAGGAAATCGCCAATTCGCTTCCTGAAGCGGAACTCGGCGGCGGCGTCCGACGCTCTCTCAGTCGGCTCTTCCGGGGGCCGAGACCGCCTTGCGTAAGCGATGCGTCGCGTCGAGTCGCCGTGGCCCGGGCGAAGGCTGCGGGTCCGGAGGCGCGGGGCCGCGCGGCCGCGAAAGCCAGCTCCGGTCGGGGGGGGCGGGGGGCGCCCGTCAGCTGAGCGCTGGGCGCCGCGCCAGCCGCTGCCCCGACCTCGCGCGGCGCCGGCCGAGTGACCGCTGCTGCCATGCGCGCGGGCGGCGGCGCCGAGCTCCGCGCGTCGGGGAACCAGGGCTCCGTCGGGAGCTCCGTGCGCGGGTCAGCGGCGTGGCGTGGGTCGTTGGTTGTTAGTGATTCCGGGCGCGTCAACTACTGAGGGCGTAAGTGTAGTGTATGTCATTTTCATCGGGAGGTTGCGATGATCTTCCCCCGATGGATGGCGAGATTCGGCGCCGACCTACCGTCGATTGATTGATTGATTGTTCGTGATTCCGGGCGCATCAACTACTGAGGTCATTATTCCCATAAGTTTAGTGTATGTTTATTCATCTGGATGCTGCTATGATCTTCCCCCGATGGATGGCGAGATATGAGGCTTCCATTGTGGGGAGGTGAATGCCCATATATGAACAAGCAAATTTTCTTGTTGTAATATAATAAAAATAAGTAGAAAGCGACATGGAGCTACGTAGTAATCGTTTTACTTTCAAGGTGAGAAAACAGAGATATGACAAATAAAGTAACATCACCAAACTCAGAAAAAAATCATTATTTGTGGAAGTATATTTTTTTTATTTGCGTCCATTTTTGTTTGTTATTTGCACGATTATTTTCGTAACCTTTCATTCAACGTTAAAGTGTTGGATGTGCTAGATTGTTCCTATAAAATTATGGCATACTCACTGTCCACAAACAACGTACATTATCAAATATCAACTCGTCACATCAATTTTGAATCATCTCAGTTTTTAAATTGCCAACATACCATAACGCGCTTATTCTCTCCCAAGAAATCTCTGTAAACTCAAACACGGTTAAAACTAATTTATAATTTACATTACACCTCAAAGTACACTTTAAATCAGCTCCACCATGATAGAGAAAAATACAACGCGTGTGATAGTTTGGTTATCACGCGGTCACAGGAAACATGCACAAATAATGTATGTAAGAAATTCTTGCGAGTTCGAACTTTGCACTTTATTAATGTACACAAACACAAACCTCCTGGTTTATTACTGCGTAGACTCGTGAGATCATAGAGCAAAGTGCGAAGTTCTCACTATCGTTTTGGTCGACGTAATCCGCATGTGAATGGAGCGAACCTTTGGTCAGTGACGCTGCGAGACATTTCCGGGAGAAAGAGCGTTTTTTATCTGCCTTAGATAACCGCTACAACGGCTCGCGAAACGAGTTTACTATGGGCGGGAACAACGGACTTCCGCGGACCTGTTGCAGACTTTGAACGAACACAAGGGTTCGCCAAATTCCTTGGATTTCCGACTAACTAAGAAGAAGTATGGAGATTAAACCAATAAGTAGGCCAGTAATAATATTGGGTTTAGATCAACAAGTTTAATACTTCATTGCCGGAAAGTACGCGTCATCTACACTGGTAATTTACAAAAAATAAAAGTCTAGTAATTTCAGATAACGAAATATTTGTGAACATATTTGTCTTCTTTTATTGGAATATTTCTATTCGGCAAATTGAAGAACTTGAAAATAAACTTCATACAAAAAGTCCAAAGAAGTTACGAAGTTCACCGATAAGATCTTAAAAACTATATTTTTCTTTCATGAGGGTATTAATTTAAGTAGAACATTACCATTTCCTATTTTCGAAACAAGAACTCGTACAAAGCACGACATTCGGCCAGAACAAAATGGTAGGTCCTTTGAAAACGCGCCCTCGCGAGAAGAGGTAGTAGAAGGCTACGAAGCGGTTTTCCTCGTGAAAAGCAGAGGCCGGCCGTTCGAGTCGGGACGCTCCAGGGCCAGCGCGACCGGAAGCGGATGCGAGGGCGGCAGGTGATCAGACATCCCGCATTAGCAGGGACAGTCCCTTACTTTGAGTCCCTGTCCCGTACTTTTTGACAGGAAAAAATGTCTTTTTTTTTTGGTGATAATCACTTGTCAGCATAAAATACCGTTAACAACGTTAAATTTCTCGTCATGTTTTCCGTTTGCTTCGCATTGGTTTATAAAAAATTAAGTGCGACAGAATGTTGTGCCACGTAATAAAAGTGTTTAGGGAGTCGGTTGTGATTTCTAGGAAGAGAAAATGCAGCTTTGGAGTCGTTTCAACTTGTATAGGCTTTATCGCTAACGATATCAGTATGGAGAAATCCAATAATCCGATACTTCTGCTTCTGAGTTTCTGTGTGACTTTGTATGCCATGTTAATTGAGAAATACAGACCTACTTCGTAATGAATGAAAGTGCATATTAAACAAATGCATATTTTTTTTTATTTCTAATGTTTCTTTCTAAGGGATCCTTTGGTTGGCGTGAATTGAATCCTCCTACATTATGAAAGTTATTTAATCTTAATTTCCAAACCTATGTTAAACGTCCTCTTTTGCTCCTTTTACCGTTGTGGCAAAAATAAAATGTCCCGATTTATGATTTCAAAATATATGATCACCTTAGGCGCGCGGAGCCTGCAGAAGGAGATCGCGCGGTGGACCCCCCCCCCTTCATCCCGTTCGTCACTTGTCGTGAAAACGTGCCAAGCAGAAAATCCGATCTGATGTGAAGCAAAGGGCACATCATAAATTTTAAACCCCGTTATAAATTAAACCTTGTTATGGCGCCTTTCTCGCCACGATATCTAGTAGATTCGTTTCTTGATCCAGGTCGTATTCAAGGAACCCAATAAATACTAAAGGTACTTACTTTGGAACTGATCGGTCGCCAACAGAATGATATTTTGCTTTTTTGTGTGGTTTGTGTGGTATATTTGCATCAAGGCAAGCAGTACTCAATTGTTTACTGACTGCGTTTACTGACATGACCTCCTAAAGCGCCTTTTATAAAGCGTTCGGGAGCTCTGAAAGGTCACGGTTTTCGTTTATCACTTCCAGGTTATGTCCTTGATAGTTTATTGTTGTCATAATACGATTGTTCTCCCTCTTCTTTCTATTCTCTAGCGATCAAACATTCCCTAAGGCCCTTCACTCCTTGTGAGGTCTCCTGCAGTAAATCGGTAAGAAGCGGATACCCCTAACACTGGCAATAAAATCAAAATTGAATAGACCAATAAGAAAGGATAATAATAGCAATTATATATATACATATATATAGCGAGGCTCTTTCGCCTAAACAGTGAAATATCTTTACATGTACATAATTACAATTGAGGTAGGGCGCAAATAATGATAACTGACATTCCACGTCACATTCCAAAATGCAACGGTCGCAATAGGTTCATGGAAGGTCGTATGAGTGCATTTTTTTTCTGAACTCGAAAGCTAATGTGATATAAAAAGGGAATAAGATATTGTGTGTTCTCAAGATAGGCGTAGTAAGTCAATAATATTGATTTTACAAAATGTCAGCTTACACCCGAACGCTTCAATTCGGATCGGAATTTCTTCAATTCGGAATTCACTTAGGAACCAATTGCAAAAAAGGAGGGCAAATTTTATATTTAAACAGCCATAGCATAGTTTATCTTTAAATTTGGTGATGGGTAATTTCGTAATATAAATGTAATTCTTTGAATTATGTCAGATTGTTTTCCTCTCAAGATGAGGATCGCACACTCCTCCACGTTCTCATATTTATTGTGAAGGACACCTACTACACCTAATACTTCTTTGGAACAAAAGTAGATCGTTGGCTTCGACACTCGGTTGTTTCTTTCGAAGCCTCTTGCTTACTAAGAAGCCGCTGACGTCACACGCGCGACCTTTAAAGCGGTCAGTTTTTTGGCGCGAGAACTCCCAGCGGCGATCAAACAGCAGAAGTTTGTTTCGTGTACTAGGCACGCAATTGCGCGTGAAGAGCTCAGACCATGGAGAGGTCACGAGTGCAACAACCCTTTCGAATACTAGGGCAAATCGTACATTGAGTACGCGGAGGTCTAGTAATTTATATTAAGCCCGTATCCAGATATTTTCGAGAGAGGACTAATGAAGAGTAATGACAAATATTAATTTCCATTGCGGACGACATCATTACATTATTTCAATTGCAGAACAGTGAAGTCTTACAGAGCCAACTTAGGAATTCACAATAAGAAAACAGTATTTAATTTTTGAAATTAGAAGTGACCAAAGTATTTCGAGGTGATGGGTTGAACCCTGATCTCAAGGTTTAGCCTTGATTTATAACTTGAAGCAGTTACATGACTCCCTTTCCACTGCAAGGGCCGGGTTCAAATCCTGAGCGAGTTGTGTAAAACGAAATGTGGCGGACACAGTGGGTTCGCGATAGCTTTTGTCGTATTTCTCTAGTTTTCCGTGACGCATTTCATCATCATTCGTATTATGGTACATCTCCACCTACCCATCAAATCTTCAATGGACGACCATGAGGCTTATTGTTAAATACTGGCGTCATAATAAAGAATTACAAAAAGTGCGAATCCAGACATTTCATTAACTTGTGAATCCCTAATAAAGTTACTCTGCAGTTAAGGTTTTGAACACCTTAAAAACGTGTGGGTGGAATGACTTAAAGCGTACATCATTTATAAACGGTTGCAGCATAGGTAGATGGTGTCTTCCGGATCTCCTCTCCCGCTACGCAACTGCTCACATCGCCTCTTGACCCAGGGAGCGCCCAAACGAGACGAAGGGGGACGCCGAAACGCGTCGAACGTTCTAGGGCGCCGCGCGTCCTCCACAGCAACTTCGTCCGCTCCCTCCCGCCCCGCAGGTGGGCTATTCTGGCAGGCGGGCGGGGCCTTTGCTTTCGCTTCTGCCTTTCACGTCCCGCCCCCCGCCGTCGTCTTGTCCACCCTTCCCCGCCCCTCCTCACCCCGCTCCACCCCACCCCGCCCCGCTCCTCCCTTTCCCGCCACGCTCCTTCGTCCCGCCTCGCCCTTTCCGTCAAAACACCCCGCCTCTCTCATGATGCGACATCGACAACAAAACATTGATGTTGCTAAACGTCGATGTTAATTAAAACATCGATGTTAATTAAAACATCGATGTTAATAAAACATCGACCAGAAACCATCGATGTTTTCAAATATCGATGTTTTAAAGCTGGTTTATTATCTCATACATTCAATTCGTGCTCAACAAAATGTAATATGATAGTGGCCGTGTTTATTAATTTATAATTAAAATTTGTCTAAAAATGAAGTTATAAAACACCTCTCCATGAAAAAAAATACAATGAAAGACGAAGGAAATACACGATCATCAGCATCTTCTTGGGCGAGGGATAGTGTAATACACGAAAGTAGAAGTACAAAGTCAGTTATTATTTCATATTTTAACTTTTACAAACTTGTGATTACGAAAATACTTCATCTATTAAGGAAACAAAAAAAAAACATAAAAAGATCGAGCACAAAACATTGATGTTCAAAAAACATCGGATTCAATTTATCGATGTTCAAAACATCGACATCGTCGTATTCCTAGCCCAGAACCACTGTCCCGGCACTCCGCTCTGCCCTGCCCTAGAGTCCCTAGATACACAGAGTAGCGCATTCCATTGTTCTACCGATCCCGCCATTTTATAGCCAGGTGTCAGGAAAATTGGAAATGTGTGGTATTTTATTAGTTGAGGACCACGACTCTACCCCCAAACCAGTATTAATATTCATGAAAATCTCCATAACGTCACCAATTGTTATAATTTCTCTTCAGTTCCTGATTGCTGCTCGGCGGGGAAAACGGGTAAGAGGATATTATACTTCGGTTTTTCTTTCTTGGCGCACGGGGGTGGGGTGTCAAAAAATGGAATATCTCACGGTATTTCGCGTCGTTCTCCGCTGTGCCGCCAGGAATGGCATGATCGCCAGTACTACTCGATACAGTCGCGATCATGCGACACCTAGCGGCACAACCGAGAACGACGCGAAATACCGTGAGATATTCTATTTTTGACACTCCCCCCCGTGCGCCAAGAAAGAAAACCCGAAGTAAAAATGGCGGCGATTGCGCTACTCTCTGTATTTGGGGGACTCTACCCTGCCCGTTGCCGCGCCGCGCCAGGCGGCATTTTCCACTGCGGACGGCGCGGCGCAGGTGGCTAAGGGGAAGGGCCGCGGGAGAGCGGCGACCGCTGCGTAAGCGGCGCGCGCCTTGTGATAACGCGGGAGGTGACGCTGAGCTGGCGTCTCTCGAGGGCAGACGTTGCTGGGGGCGTCTCGGGTGACGCCGCACGTGGCCACCCCGCCCCACCTTCATCAATCACCATCTCGAAGGCCTGTTGTAGTCTTCCCACGCTCTCACAACACAGAGAGTGGACGTGGCCAAGACTTGGTGCCACACGCGCCACGTGAACGGCGGAGTTCATGAATGTGGCTGCTTCACGAGTGGTGCAGTTGTCTTGTACATTCTTTTGCTGTATCATTTTCGTCTGAGGCTTAATTACACTGAGCGCGGAAACCTACATCCGTTTTATTCCGTTCGAAATGTGTGAAGTGATAGGGAAACATGTGAATGATCTTGGCTGTCTGGGTGACGCCGCGTCGAAGGCTGTGTTGCCGACGTTTCGACCATCTTATCGTGGTATTCCTCAGACCAGCCCTGAGGAAGACCACGCGATAAGATGGTCGAAACGTCAGCAACACAACCTTCGACGCGGCGTCATCCGGACAGCCAAGATCATTCACATGATTCCGGCCGCGGAAGGCTTCGACTACAATCGGGAAACATCATTAAGTTTACATTTCAATTTAGTTTAATTTTAAAAAATCTGAACCTTCAAGAAAGATATAACGAATTAACATTCATTAAGTTTAAATATGATAAAACAATAAGAAGAAGAATATATTTATTTTAAAATGTGAAATCCTGTGGCATGATCACTTTTATTTGGTCTCAGAGTTTATGCGTTGTGATTTGTTGTTCCGCGCTGTCATCTCACCATCTGAAAGAAGCGTCTTCACCAGCTCTATCTCCGCCTCAAATCGCATCCGACGCCGCCAAGAGCGCCACCGCCGCCGTTCTCTAAGTGTCGTTCCGCTGCACCGCTTTCCTAAAGGAGCGTCGCCTGGCTGCCGGCAATTCACCTTGGCCGCACTGGCGACCGAGCACGCGAGGCAGGACCTTGGGGCACGCCGAGAGATCGCATCTGGCGCGGAAGGATCGAATCCGGAACGGACCGCAGCTGGCTTGCGCTCGTTCAACTATTTGTCCTTCAAGCTACAGCTAGGGCCGGAGCTAGGCGTGGGCACACCGGGCAATCGCCCGGGATCCCGCAAGTCAAAAGACCCGATGATTGAACTGATGGTGAAAAAATAGTAAAAACAATTGAAAAAGCGTCGGCTCCGTGGCCGAGATCGCTAAGTCAGTGGTGCCGTAGTGATCTTGGACCGTGGGGTCGCGAGTTCGAGACCCGCCTCGAGCATGGTTGTATGTGTTCGTCCTTTCGCCCCCCCCCCCCGATCATCACTATATCGTTTCATCCTCATTCCATAACATTACATCCAATAGTAGTCGTTAATGAACTAGACGATGATGCGACTTTAAATAAGAAAAATTGAAAATTCAATTGGAACTCGAGAAAATCGTTATCTTAATTTTATAAGTCACGGTACAGTATTGTCATATTTCACAAATATCTTAATTAACTTTTTACCTTATCATTCATTACATCCATTACCTACAAGGTAGGACTATGAAAAGAATCAAATGACGCTAACATTAAAATAGGTTCTACTGTAATTCATACTTATTATTTCATATGGAACTACAAGTAATTTTTAAACATTAACTAAACACAAAATTTTTAGCGTTTTAGGCTCACCGTGGAAGTTGTATTATTTACTCCCTAAATACTTTTACTTAAAACTATTATTTAAAATATATTTCCCAAAACTTTTTCTAGATTAAATGTATTTTTTTCTATTTCTTTGAAATAAAATAAGTCGTACAGTTTCTTTAGATTACTTTTTTACTTTTTTCGGGGGGGGGGCTACGTTTCAGCTTCGAGCCCAAAATTGTCCAGCCCCGAAACTGGCTATAGCTTAAGAACTATTTTCGTTTTTGTCTCTTTTTCTGCTCTACACCTTCTTTCTCCTCGATGGTTTATTTCTCCTCTTCACCTTTTTTCTTCTGTACATTTTTTTTCTTGGGTGCCATGGACCTTCCGGAATAGCGGTTACCAAGAGGATAGCAATTTGAAATTATCTTTACTGAGCAACTATGAAATGAAAAATTATCATTTAGGTACTGTGGGATAAATGGTGAGTTTCTTTGCTTTCGACGTAAGTCTCGAGGATAATGTATTCTGACGTCTCAAGGGACATGTGAGTGCAGAAGGTGCCTTCTGTATTTTGATCAAAACTGTAAAGTAACACTATCCCAATATTGCAAAATAACCAGCATTGCCAAACTAAAGCATTAAATTAACTTTTGTCTTTAGGAAGTTTTTTCTGGTAATTTCTCATTCAAATTATCAATCGGTGAAAATCGCGCTTCTCCTTAACGTTTTGTTGCAGTCAACCTACACTTATTAAATATTGTGATGCTCTTTGTTCTTTCACACTGAGACTGAGAAATGATTGCGAAGTGATGTGTGTATTGATTCAATCTTTTCATCCTCTTTTCCTTGTGCGTGACTTTTGAATATCGTGAGGTAAATACTCGCGTGCCGTGATGGCTTTGTTCTGCTGCCATCCCACGTATTTTTATTGGATGAAGACGGTCTCTTTTATCCCCAGTTACTGCTACGTAATACCGATGTCGTCAACACTCGTGTGGGTTGTATGTTACATGCTATTAGGTACTAGTGTACAGTTATAATGACCTTACGTTGATATTTCTATCGTTTTATTTTCACATACTGCAATAGGTGAACACCTTGGTGGAATGATAGAACAGAAAGAAACGATAGAACAAAAACGTCGAAGAATAAAAAGTTTGAAAGAGTCACTCGATACTCAACTGTGTAATTGTCTTTGTTACAAAGATGTAAAATTGTAAATTCAATAATCGTAGAGCTCGGTATTGATTAACGCACTTCACTTCTAAGAAACTAGGTTCAAACTATGATTCGAGCTGTATCGAACATTTTTTTCCTGGCCATCGTCCAAACTCGTCAAGGGCATTTGCGGAATTAACAGATCGCATTTCTTCAAAATGTTATTACGAAGTGCACAAAAACAGGGAAAACAATGTGTAAAAAGATGTTACTTCCGGAATCCTTTGAGAAAAGGCTGAAGACGTTTTTTCTATTTTTCTACGGCCTTGAATACGGAACAGAAGACAAGCAAGTAGAGCAAAGAAACCACAAGATTGCGCGCTAGCGAGAGTGGGTGGCGATAACATATCTGTTAGGGACACCGAATGGTACATTCTTTGTTTCTCTTTGAAAATAATACAAATAAAAACATATTTTCCAGAATAGAATTCTGTGAAATAGAAAAGCATATGCTATTTATTGCAGTTCCATAAATTACTCAACTTTACCTCCCTCGGCTTGTTTGTTCTACTTTTCGTTCCCTTGTTTTACGTATTAAACCTGTCAGAAAAATTAACATTTATTTCCTGTCTTGTAGGATTTACTGACCAAAATTTTCACTCGTTTTTATGCTTTTGAACATTAGAAAAATTTTGATGCAATACGGAATATTTTTTTATTTAATAGGTAATTAATACATGTGTATGCAAGTATAACCGCATTACTTTCTAACTATGTGGCTAGACCGAAGGCCTTCAAGCCATTCCAATACCTACATCCTACCTCGTTCAACCTTTCGATTCTGGCATTCACCCCGAATGGTCTCTCCATCGCATCAGAGCCGCGGAAAAGAGACCATAACGTACGGCTGAGGAAGAAACCCCAGAAGGAGAAAAATCCTGCCGCCAGAAGGAGAGTACATGCTAAAACACGGAATTTTCAATGCTGCGTTTGTCTCAGTCAAAACGCTCTTCCCCGGCTGCAGGGAACGGAATGCAGAACATGTAACGGGACGGAGATGATAAAAGAGCGATTGCTCCGTTATTAGAGAGTTTTTGCACGCCTTGGCAGGCAGAAATCGACTGCTATCTGGATCTTCTGCGCATGCACCAAAGTGATGGGGAACTTGAACCGCTCATGCGCAGAAGATCAATAATGCTGTCGATTCCTTTAACGTTCGACGGTGCCTACTATACTTCGGTTTTTCTTTCTTGGCGCAAGGGGTGGTGCCATCAAAATGGAATATCTCACTGTATTTCACGTCGTTCTCCGTAGTGCCGCCAGGAATCGCATGATCGCCAGCACTGCTCGATATAGTCGTGATCATGCGATTCCTAGCGGCACAACCAAAAACGACGTGAAATACCGTGAGATATTCCATTTTATTGACCCCCCCCCCCGTGCGCCAAGAAAGAACAAGTTGTGCTACAGAATGGCACAGACTTTCCCGTATTAGTTTTCTATTTCCTTGCGTCTTCGCTAGCTATTCGGAATTGCCACAAACTCTTTCTGGCTAGCTGTCATCTATCCCCGCCAAAAGTACATTTTATTGTAATTTTCTTAATTTTTCGGTTTTCTATTGGTAGAACGAAAATATTAATTTTAGAATATTAAAGAACACAAAAAACCAGCCGTAAATTGCAATTTTCTTTTATAAATTATGTGCCGTTTAAGAGAAAATGGCGTTTTAGCGCTATTAAAAATGCGAAATTTGAAGATAATTTTTGCAGAAAATTTTTGAGTTTTCAAAATACTTTATTTGAAGTTATTTCAAGCACTTACACTCACAAATATAATAATCTTTACAAATTGCTGGTAATGTGCATATTAAATATGTGAGAGATCTTTCAAAAAATTTACATTTATATAATTTTTGAAAAACAAAAAAAAACTCAAAGTAAACTTTACGTCATATTAAAGAGTGTAATTATCACTATCTGTTACAAAAGCTTCAAGAAAAAATTTGCAGCCATATAAGAGTAAATGGCGTTTGAGCATTTCTGAAAATGCCGAATTTGAGCTACTTTTCACAGAAAACGGTAGTTTTCGAGAAACTTTACTTGAAATTATTTAAAGCATATATACTCGTAAATATAATAATGTAAAAAAATTGCCGATAATGTAAATATTAACGACGTGAGAGACAAGTAAAAAAATTTACATTTTTGTAATTTTTGAAAAAACCAACCGATAGACCAATAAGGCTTTTATGTCATCTGATAGAGTAAATTTACCAATATCCCTGCCAAAAGTTTAAAGACAAAATTTGCAGCCATTTTTGAGAAAATCTTGTTTTTGTAATTTTTTAATGTTGCACATATTGCACGCAATATTGCACGAAAACTACTAAAATGTTGAAAAACATTTACATGACCTGTATGAAAGAACTCAATATGCAGAACAAATTTTATTTGAAGAAAAAATCTCATCTTCAATTTTGTAGGTGGAGAAAGAAGCCGGAAAAAATTCAAACTTTCAAAATTTTCGAAAATTCAGAGTTGTCCGTGAAAATCGGACCTATGCCATGTTAATAAGTGTATTTTACTGTATTCATACAAGAAATTTAAAGAAATAATTTGGAGCCGTTTTTGAGAAAATTTTGAAAATCCCCGGGGGGCTTCATATAAAGTACCCCCAAATTTTTAAGAATCTTTTTCAAAATCTCAAAGCCTTGACTAGAATCAGATCGACTAGCGAATATCCATTTTGGAAGAAATCGTACGTATGGTTTAGGCGCTAGCAGTGTTCACAGACGGACAGACAGACAGACAGACAGACAGACAGACAGACAGACAGACAGACAGACAGACAGACAGACAGACAGACGGACGGACGGACAGACGAACGGACAGACGGACGTTTTCCTTTCAATTGGGTTTTCGGTAACAAGGACCTAGAAAACAGGGTTTCTCGCTACACCACGTGTTAGCGGATTTTTTTTCTTAATTGACTAACTGGTTTTATTCACTTACATTACATAACTTTCTCTATACTACGTATATCACTCCATGTATACGTACGTAGGCGGGAAAGTAAAAACCGAAGTATACGCGTCGGGAATATAAGGTCGCTCCCCAGCTTCCGGGGCACTCGGTTACGCAACAGTTCTCATTTAATGACAGCGGCTCCTTGACCTCGGCTACACACAACGCAGAAACATCAGAGCGCTCTCGCGTGCCGGCAGCCGCGTCGCGTGCGCCGGGAGGCTGCGCGCTGGAGCAGGCGCGACACCGCCTGCAAACGAGACACGTGCGCGTGCGCACGCGCGTGTGCGCGTGGGCCGCTCGCCTCGCATCGCGGCGTGAGTTATGCGCGTGCCGCAGCGGCATGTGTCGCAAAGCGGCGGCGGCGGAGGCGGTGGCGGCGTCGGGCACGTCCGGGCTAAGATTGGCACGGGCGACGCCGACGGCGCGGCGCGAAATATCCCCTGGCGGCGCGCCCGCGGCCCGAGGAGACGGCGCACCGCGCGCACTGGGCCCGATCGCACTGCCGCGCGCGCGAAACTAACACGAGAGGTTGTCCCGATTTGGGTGCGCTTTGGGCGCGCTCGGCTTCTAGACAGGTGGAAAAGCAAGCCCAGACTCGGTTTTAGGCCACCTGTCTCTTTCCTCGCTCTTCTCCTTCCTCTCTCCCTCTCTCCCTTTCCCTTCCCCCACCCCCTCCGTCTCCGTCTCCTCCTTCTCCCTCTCACCTCCGTTTCATCCCTTATCTCTCCCCCCTCTCTCCCCCTCCTCCCCCTCTCCCCCTCCTCCCCTCTCTCTTTCCCATCTCCCCTCTCTCTTCCCCTCTTCCTCTCTCTCCCCCTCCACCCCTCTCTCCCCTTCACCCCTCTCTCTTCCCATTTTCCCCTCTCTCTTCCCCTCCCCCTCTCTCCCACTCTCTTCTATCTCCCCTTCTTCTCCTCTCTCCCCTTCCCCCTTTCTTTCCCTCCGCCTCTCCCCCTCCCCCTCTCCCCCTCCCCCTCTCTCCATCTCTCCCCCACCCTGTCTCCGTCTCTCCCTCCCCTTCTTCATCCCCTCTCTCCCTACTCTCTCTTCCTCTCCTCTCCCTCTCGCCTCTCTGCGTCCCCTCTCTCCCTCTTCCTCCCCCTCTTCCTCCCCTCTCTCCCTTTCTCCCTTTCCTTCCCCTCTCTCTTTTGCCCTCTCCCTTGCCCTCTCACTCTCCCGATTCGTTCTCTCACTGTCGCTGCCCTCCTTCTCTTTCCTCCCTCTCTGAAGGCCCTACAGCCGAAGGTCTAACAGCGCCACACCGCACTGCCAGAGCTTTCCGACTTCCTGAGCTGTGGATCGCATAGGGTCACCCGTCTCCAAGGATCGCAAGAGTGCCACGATGCTGAAGGGCGAATGTTGCACGGACTTTGGTTCATTGTACCTCCAAACTACAGATCACATTGGCGATCATTCATCTATCCTGTCGCCATCATTTGGGCCGAGAGATCGGCTTATCCCTAATCCTCATGCCATCCATGTCATAATGAACATTCCCGACGAGCCTTTGAGATCCGGGATGCAACTGAGAAGCCACAAGTTCCTCGAGTCGTGTATCTCGTGGTTGGCTGCCGATATAAAGAGAAGAAAGAGCTTTTCTTTTTGGATTTTCCGGACAATGCGCCTGGCGCGCTCGTGCATTGCGCCCACTGTGCGACGCGGTCAGCGGAGGCGCCTAATTCGAGCGAGCTGTTGCCACGAGCCTTCGGGTTGAGGAAGAGCGCGTCTTCCTAGAGCTGCTTTGTTTTGAAACGGTGACGGAGAGTCGCAGAGAGACTGCTTGGCAAACATCGTATCGGAGTACTCCTCAAGTACCGTTCGCGAACTGTCACATTCTTAATGTTGAGGATGCTTTTCTTTTTTCTTTCTCAGGAAAATGATTTATGACAATCCGTTTGTGAGTGTTCGAAGATCGTATAGGCATACATAAATATTTTTAGTTCCTGGACGAGAGTTACTAAATAGTTTCTCTTAGAATAATTTTACTTCACAGAAAACACGTACAAAAAAGCATTTTGCATAACCAGAAATTCTGAAATATCACAGTATTCTCATATAATCTCGATTTTCCGAAAAAAAAGTTTGTCTGCCTCCATTCTCAGTATTTTTATATCGTGTTTACATTTACGATAAATAATATTGTTTTCATTTTTATCTACATTTATCTATTATTAAATTTTAGTAACTTTATTTTCAGTCACGTGAGAAATGGGGATGTAGAAGTGTGTTGGAAAAAAATGCATATCAAAGAATTGCGTATTTGGCAGCGAGACTCCCAGTCACAACAATAATTACTGATTGCAACTGATGTATTTGAACTAGGCTGACTAGACTCATTACTTGTCGATTTCCAATTGTATAATAATTGGATGACGTTTATCTTTGCTGATTCTAGCCAATAAGAGCCATGGTCCTGGACGGAGAATTCACACCCCGGTTATGAACCAGTTCTTCGTCATCTGAAACACGTTTTGTTTTCACGGTCTTCCTCGCTGAGGTTAGTGATTCTGTGTGGGCCATTGGTGCATTTTAAACCATTTTCACTATTCCTTTGAATGTTTATTCTCATTGTGTGGATTGCCACGATCCTCTAATTCACCTTCGCTTGTTGCACTCGACAGATACGACAGATCTGGTCAACGTTCTTGACGAGTTTTACTCTAACATAACCGTCCGTTTACTGGCGAGTGTATTGTATACCCCGTGCCAGTTCAATTGCCTTACCATTTTTTCTGAAACAGTAGAAAAATATATTCAAATGTAAGTTCAAAGTTCAAATATATTCAAAAATTCAAAGATATTCAAAAGTAAGCTCAAAAAGATATTCAAATGTTAAAGTTCCAAGGATATATTCAAAGGATAAAGGTCCAAGGATAAAGTTCCAAGAATATATTCAAATGTAATGATTTTCAAAATATCTCATAAGTACCTTCCTATTATTAACTTATTTCGTTTAAAAGGATTATTTTAATTACAAAAAATTCAGTATTTAATTATTTTAAATTTAACTGGACTAGCCCAATGAACTGGCGCGGAATGTATGCTGTCCTCGTGTGAACCCATTTGCACTGACCAGCAAAGCACTCACAAACCTTTGTACTGACTCATCCGCCCCTCATTGTGAGCAAATCACCTGTAGGGCTTGCTCATTGCATGGCGTCCTGCTTCGTGCTTGCGGCCACGTTATTCACCAGCAATGCCTTCCAGTGATTTGTAACTGGAGCCTTTACAATGCCACGCTCACTCGATATCATGATCGAGTTACTTTAGCACCAGAGTTTCATGTATTTATAAATCTTGTACTCATTACAGATTCTTCAGATTTTTAACGGCGACGATCGAATTGCAGCGTTCACGTCGTCTGATGTTACAAATCACGAGTAATGTGATATATTCCTAATATTTGCAACATGATTCAAACATATTTGAATGTTGAAATTAAAATGTGTTCGTTTTCTTTGCAGTAACATTTCTTGGTTTCTTTGATATTTAAACTCCTTACACCTTAGTCACATCGAACAACCGTTTACAGAATAAAACGGCAACCTATTTTTTTCACCAAACTACGGTTTCTCTATATTATACGTATTTCATTGCACAGTCACATTATATGAGAAGAACAAAGTACGAGAAGTGGTTACCACAATTTCGCCTCGATATGTTGAAAACGTAACAAAATATTATTTCTTTTTGTTATTAGTATTCTTACAAATTGCTAACAAAGATTATTGCAGTGGTCTTTTTCGATATATTACTAGAGTTGGTGATTACAAAGCACTCAAGTCGGAAACAAGAACATGCAAGAGATATTCCACCCAATCGTTGGAGAAAACTGACGCACAGCCCACTTACATGTCATTGAGACAAGATCAGGTTGCTGGACGAGAGTTTGGTAGACGGTGGTTTGGTCCTGTAAATTTCTTAGGACAGAGCGCAATACGTCGTACGACCGTAAAGTTTCGTTGAAAATTCTGAATTTCCGAAAATAGCAGACAATCAAAAATGTCGGTCGCTTTCCTTCTCTATTGAATTTATTGTATTTTAATTAAACTTTTTTAAGCCTCGAGAAGGTTGAGTTTACCTTTGAGGCTGGTGATGTTCGGGTCAAAGTCGTGATAACCCTAAGAACTGGAGTTCGAATTCCAGTGTGGAAAAATATTTGCGGGTTAGAATTTTTTGGAGGCTCAAGCAACATTATATATTGCGTTGTGGTTACGAATAAAGCGAGAAAATATGTGCTGTTGTAGGACAACTAGGTTTGGTTGTATTGCGATCTTGCAACAACTGGCTTGAGCCGCCCCCTACCTATACTGCGATTTTTCTAACTTTGCCTCTCAAGGCCCGTCTTCACGATGGAATATGTCACGGTATTTCGCGTCTTTCTCAGTCTTGCCGCTATACGTCGCATTATCGGAACCGATGAAGCAGTGCTTGCGATCCTGCGACTTCCAGCGGCATGAGCGAGAAAGACGCTAAATGCCGGGTGATATTCCATCGTGGCCATAGGGGCTTGAGAGGTAAAGATATAAAAATCACACTGTAACCTCGATGTTATTGCGCTCCGTCGTTGCTGTACGATGGTGGAATATGCTCACTGGAAAATTGATATTGCCGCCGTCTCTGAAAAGTTTGAACAAAGGCTTTTGGCGGAAGACATAAAAGGGGATACAGGTTCACAAAAGCATCGGCCAGGAGGTATACGCTGGCTTCTAGTGCAGAGAAGCATGCACTGACCTCATCAAGCAAAGAGCGATGGCGGCTCTGCTTTCCGAGCCTCAAAAGCAAACGAAACTATTCTGGGAAACTATTCCACAGCGCACATGAAGACTAGCACGCCATCTCGGGGCATCGATGTCAATATGAATATCCGGTTATCCGGTAAGGGAACTTAAGAAAATATTTCAAACGGAGCGTTTTTAAAAATGAGAAAGAAGCATTGTTTAAACAAAGTTAATTTACTTGAGGAAAAATATTTAATTTGTGCATTACCTTTACTTATCGCGAAACTGCACACACAATAATAACTTTCCATTCCACCATGTACAGACGTGGGTCCATACATAAGCTCAAATTCTAAGAAATATGACGGATAATTATTTGTGGTTAAAAAAAATCAATTAAATGGCCGCACCAAACACGTCGACACAATTTATATGAGTAAGTTGACACAATTTTTTGGACAACGAATTACCTGAAGAAGATTCTAAATTAAGCGATCGAAACGTCGTAAACTGTAAAATTGCTTCAAAATATTTTTCAACGAGTTTCCTGTAGTTTGAAAAAAATTCCTTCGGATATTAAAATCCAGACGTAAAATATGTGTGAGGTATTGTGTAAACGTACCGTGTTTATTTTAATAACACATTTATTTTGACACCAGAGCTAATTGCTATTTTCATTTGAATGCTAATGAAATGTGAACACTCCTTTTTAATAAAGTTCCTGAGATTACGGAAGGTTTTTTGAAACGAAATTTCGTAATTGAACCAAGAACTCATCACATCTTACACTCAGTGAGACGCCACTCATTTCCTTTCGTCAGGAAATCAGCTGTATCTAATGAAACCGATAATTCACTCGCTGACTGATGAAATGAACTCCGCTGGGGGAAATGTCTAGTGACGCTTAAAATAGAAAGAGGACTTGTAAGGGTCACCTTAGGTATTAAAAAGGTCGATACTTAGGGACGCGTGCGAGTAATGAAGTCCATTTGGGAATCGAACGAGGAAAGTCGACAAATTACTAACTGTAACTATGTAAGTTGACGAGGACAACGAGATCACAATGTAGGTTTAACGATTGATCGTTCAGTCGTTTAGAAACTGGATCGATAGAGAAATCATTTGGGTGAGCTGAAGATTACCTTAGAGCAGGCAAGTCAAACGGCGCCCGCACGAGCCACTTGCCCCCCTGGGAAACCCATCTGAATTTCCCTACGAGCACAGCACCCTTCCCCTCACTCTGCTCTTATTTCTCCTCCAAATCCAGAAAGGAGTGGACACGAGCAAGCTGAAGGGGCGCGAGGCGGGGAAAATAGTACGCAAATATGTTTTCCAAATTTGTCCTATCAAATTGATTTGATTTGTGTTAATATTCTTTACTATTTATTACTATGTCATGTTTGTTTTCTTTTTAAATTCTGCTTCGTATACAATAATTTCTGCCCAGGTGCAGGGATATGTTTCAATGGCGAATTATTTCTTTGTTTTCGGTGTATGTTTTATTAAATAATTCAGTTATTTGTTGTATATAGGAACAATAATGCTAAATAAATTGGCAAGTCTCTATAAGTTAACAATTCCCGCTTATGGCCAGAGAGCTCTTTAAGCAGGCAAGAATCTTTGTTAAACCTCCTAACCTGAACGTAAAAAGGTAATCCACTCATTGCACTTAGTAAACACCATTACTAACTCAAGATAGTTTCGATTCAAAATGTTTAATTGTATTCACAACTGATAATTTGACATGTCCATGTGTTATTACGTTTTTGTGGATAATTTCTTTCCGTTACTAGAGTAAATGGGTATTAATATAGCTAAATGTAGAGCAATAGCTGACAAATGGATTCTCCAAAACCCTGGACAAAAATCATTATAAAAGAAAGAATTTAAAAAGAAACTATCAACATGAAATAAAGTATTGGGTTAAAATACCTATTGACTGTCTTTAATCAATAGACACTTTAATCCATTACAATTAACAGACGGTCATAAATATGACGTAATGAAATAAAGTAATAAGTGAGTGAACATGATTCAAATGTCGGTTGCTTGATAGAAGAAATCTGACGAACGTAGTTTCGTAAGAAGCCTCTATTCCCCGTCCCGCGCCGCTTCAGTTTGCGCGAGTAAATCCCTTTCCGGATTTGAGGGAAACTGAGAGCGAAGTGAGAGGAAGTAACCTCCGCTTGCAGGGGCTCCGGGCTTCCAGTCGGGCAAGCAGCTTGTGTGGGCGCATTTTGACATGCCTGGCTTAGAGAGTAGTCAGCAACTGACTACTTCGTATTTCCCAATATAGGCACGCTCAAATATAAAGCACATCCTCAAATCAACATTGTGAATATTTTTAAATCGAATATTAGAAGCTCCACAAAATCGAAGATATAGAAAGTGATACAAGTTACGAAAAGTTTAATGGAAATATTATTTTAGAATACCGCAATACGTTTTCATGAACCACTAACTAAACTTTTTTTTGCTCCCATTTCTTATACTATTTTTCGAGTACGTATTACTGAAGTATGTTTCTTGTGAGACCATTCGTGATATGACGTATGTTCAGATGTTAAAAGTTTAATACTGAATTAGCAATACTGTGTAGGCCTACATATTATTTCTACGGTACGGGTATGTAAGTATCGCTTTGAGAATACTCATTTTATGCGTGAATATTGTTATACTCCAATTTTTAGCCGCCAATTTTAATTCGTATATAAGATCCATTTTATGTTTGAAAATGCAATTAAATGAGCGAGTAGCTGTTTGGACTCGCAGGCAAGCCGGAAGGTAGATATTGGACTTAATATTGGATCATATTTCGCAATATCGTTTTCACCCTTACAAGCAACGTTCAGCAATCAACACAAGGCAAACGGGAGTGCTTTGCATTTTACGCCCTCGCTTCATAGCACTCGGCAAAATGAAAACTGAATGTAGTTTCCCTTGAGCAGAGCTTGGCAGTAAAAGGTTCCTAGTTTATTTGTAGTGATCTCTAGTAACCTTATTCGTAGCATTGCCACATCTATGGTGTAAGTTTAGTGTTAAGGGCAAACCAAGTACCCGATAAATTCTCACCATCCAGAATAAAGCGAATTGTTAAAAATTATGGTATATATAACAGAACAAATAAAAGAAACAACAACAAAAAGAAACTATGTTAACAACAAAAATGATTTTTTAAGTCTGAAAACAAACACAAAAGGCATTGAAATAAATACGATTTACAATAGTAATTCCCGTGTTGTATTTAACAACTAAATTTCACCCATTAGCCATAATCGGTTTCGCCTGAATATTTTTATTCAGAGGTGAAATCCATCTCGTTCGGAAGAATAGCATATCGTGGCTCTTCATTTTGGTTCCTCAATGCAGTACGGACCTCACTGGGCGTGTGGAAAGCGAAAAGAACTTTCGCTTCGCGTCGGTTTCTCTTACAGATGCCGTCGAAATGGAGTATATGACTTCTTCACAACGTACTCACGTCACACTGGCTCTTTCCTCATTGGCCCACCATCTTTTACTATGTATCCAGTCCATACAACAACCTGTGTACATCCAAAGGGGACAAATTTGTTTGCGAGATGTGTTTGCAGTCAAGCAGACCGTGACCCAGTATTTATCTGGTGGTTGTAAAGATGTGGATGTTCGCAAAGATTCTTTGAAAATACATTTTATTTAATCGTATTGCCCTACAAAATAAAGGGCTACTGAAAGTAATTTGACTCACAGTTAAATACCTATTCATTAACAATCTTGGTGGTTGTAAAGACGTGGATGTTTGTGTGGATGTTTGCAAAGATTCATTGAAAATATATTTATTTAATCATATTGCCCTACAAAATAAAGGGCTACTGAAAGTAATTTGACTCACAGTTAAATACCTATTCATTAACAATCTTATAAATACATAACACACATAAATACATAGTTAAACAACCAAAATGTAAATAATATAAAACGTAAATAAATACATAATGATTTTAAAAAACGTTCAAATACGTTTTCCTTACAGTGGAACTTTAGCAATGGCAGCCTGGCAATGTTAGCTACTCAAAACAATTTAGTACACAATTTTACTTGCAGAAACAATCCTTTATTTTTGTTTAATTTTTGTTGTGTATTTCCTTTTTTCATTTGTTCATTTCCTGTTCTCATTTTCCGTGATGAATTCTCAATTCACATCATGGAGCCATTTTTACTGATGTATTTTTTTTTCAATTCATTCAATAATTTTCGTAATGCAACAGACCCCCGATTATTCACTTCCCTGATAATCGAACCCAGGATATTGGAGGTTCCGTTGACACCTGTGTACGATGTTTCTGTTGTGAAACACTCAATGGCGACACCAGTGGCAATACCATCGCTCTGTTAGGAAAGAAACCTTGAAAGAACAGGAAGACCTCGGAAAACCAATTCACAAGGTCCGACTATCTGCTTAGGTAAAAATAAGATATTACACCTGTCCACATTACAGAACGAAACCTGTCGGGAGTTGAGGAATAACTCCAAACCTTGAAGTTCTTATTGGTTCATCATTCGTTGCAAGAAGTGGATGGGAGGATGATAAAACTATTTTAGTGTTGTAATTTCTATTATAAATCCACGTTTAAAAGTGTATTTGTCACAAATTAGTCTGGGAATTTGGATTTTTATTTAATTCCATTCTTTGTTCGTTCTTTGCCACGAAAAGAAGTTTAACTTGGTGAGCAAGGAGTTCTGAAAGACATTTAAAAGTTCAAGAAGATCCAAAAAGATTTCGGACAGTCATAAAATTAACAATTTTAAATAATTCTAAGTGACAGCCTTAAAAAAGAATTTCAAGTTCTGAAAGACAATTTGTCATTCTCAACCCTTTGGAACTAAGCAAACGGGCGAAACTCCGATTTCCTCGAATGATACCCAAATTCGCGTCTTTCAGTGAGTCAAACCGTGCGCGGGTCGAAAATACGCAGGGCAAAACATGAGCACGGCGAGATGTGTGCAGGACGAGATGTGTGCGGTTCGAGACGTGTGCGGGTCGAGAGGTGTGCAGGTCGAGACATGTGCGGTTCGAGATGTGCGCGGTTCGAGATGTGTGCGGGGCGAGATGTGTGCGGGGCGAGATGTGTGCGGGGCGAGATGTGCGCGGTTCGAGATGTGTGCGGGGCGAGATGTGTGCGGGGCGAGATGTGTGCGGGGCGAGATGTGCGCGGTTCGAGATGTGTGCGGGGCGCGATGTGTGCGGGGCGCGATGTGTGCGGGGCGAGATGTGTGCGGGGCGCGATGTGTGTGGTTCGAGATGTGTGCGGGGCGCGATGTGTGCGGGGCGCGATGTGTGCGGGGCGCGATGTGTGCGGGGCGAGATGTGTGCGGGGCGAGATGTGTGCGGGGCGAGATGTGTGCGGTTCGAGATGTGTGCGGTTCGAGATGTGTGCGGTTCGAGATGTGTGCGGTTCGAGATGTGTGCGGTTCGAGATGTGTGCGGGGCGAGATGTGTGCGGGGCGAGATGTGTGCGGGGCGAGATGTGTGCGGGGCGAGATGTGTGCGGGGCGAGATGTGTGCGGGGCGAGATGTGTGCGGTTCGAGATGTGTGCGGGGCGAGATGTGTGCGGTTCGAGATGTGTGCGGTTCGAGATGTGTGCGGTTCGAGATGTGTGCGGTTCGAGATGTGTGCGGGGCGAGATGTGTGCGGGGCGAGATGCGTGCGGGGCGAGATGCGTGCGGGGCGAGATGCGTGCGGGGCGAGATGTGTGCGGTTCGAGATGTGTGCGGTTCGAGATGTGTGCGGGGCGCGATGTGTGCGGGGCGCGATGTGTGCGGGGCGAGATGTGTGCGGGGCGCGATGTGTGTGGGGCGAGATGTGTGCGGGGCGAGATGTGTGCGGGGCGAGATGTGTGCGGGGCGAGATGTGTGCGGGGCGAGATGTGTGCGGGGCGAGATGTGTGCGGGGCGCGATGTGTGCGGGGCGAGATGTGTGCGGGGCGAGATGTGTGCGGGGCGAGATGTGTGCGGGGCGAGATGTGTGCGGTTCGAGATGTGTGCGTGGCGAGATGTGTGCGTGGCGAGATGTGTGCGGGGCGAGATGCGTGCGGGGCGAGATGCGTGCGGGGCGAGATGCGTGCGGTTCGAGATGTGTGCGTGGCGAGATGTGTGCGGGGCGAGATGCGTGCGGGGCGAGATGCGTGCGGGGCGAGATGCGTGCGGGGCGAGATGCGTGCGGGGCGAGATGCGTGCGGGGCGAGATGCGTGCGGGGCGAGATGTGTGCGGGGCGAGATGTGTGCGGTTCGAGATGTGTGCGGTTCGAGATGTGTGCGGTTCGAGATGTGTGCGGTTCGAGATGTGTGCGGGGCGAGATGTGTGCGGGGCGAGATGTGTGCGGGGCGAGATGTGTGCGGGCGAGATGTGTGCGGGGCGAGATGTGTGCGGGGCGAGATGTGTGCGGGGCGAGATGTGTGCGGGGCGAGATGTGTGCGGGGCGAGATGGGACGCGGTGAAATGAAGCGTGGCGAGAAGGACGAGACCAGTTGGTAGAGGAGAACACGGGATGAGGCGGGGCGGAACGGGTGGTGTGGGACAGGACGAGATGGGGCGGGGCGGAGAGGGATGAGACAGAGCGGAGCCGCGCCGTGGTTTGACGGCAGGCACTTCGTTAGCCTCCGTGCGTCACGACGCTTCCGCCGCCGCCGCCGCCGCCGCCGCCGCCGCCGCCGCCTTCGCCCGGAATAGGAGCCCCCGACCCGCGGCGAGCGATGAGGGAGGAACGAGGTCGCAGCATTGTTTTTCTGAGCCTATGAAAGCGAGACTTATTGATTATTCATGTACCCCATGATTATTCAAGTCTTCGCACAATATTGAGTTGTCTAGGAAAGGGCTTAGGCCAGGCATGTGAAGGTCGCGAGCAAGGTAACTGAGTAGCTTAAAGGAGTTCGCGGACACAGCGACCGGAGCAACTGCCGTGAAATTTAAAAGTGAGGGTTGTACAAATTTGTTTCCGGAGTGGCAGCACATCACTGGATTGATTGATTGATTATTAGCGATTCCGGGCGCGAGGACTATGAAGTTGTGTAATGCATGTTTTTTCGTCGGGAGATGGCGGTGATCTCCCTCTGAATGGAGAGATCCGGTGCCGACCTACCGTCGACCAGCGGTGTTTTCCCTAACCAGGTACCTCTCACCAGCGGGGCACCACCCCAGCCGGGACAAGCTCTAAGCACCTGACTGGTCTCCCGGCACGTGTGGTAGTGTAGTGCATGTGAGTTAAGTGTGTGTGAGTGATGGGTCCGGAGGTGACGGACAAAGAAGGGGAAGGAAAGATCGCGCGCGGCCCGTGGTCCGTTTGGTAGGGTACTGCTCCGGCATGCCCCTGGTGTTGATCAGAGAGACCACGGAAAACTACCTTTCAGAGCAGCAGGCCGCTAGAAGTCTCAGAAAGCTACTGAACTGCATTGTTTAGCTCTCTTGCCCGAGTCGAAAATCCTCCCATCACTGGGTCTGGAACCCTAGGCCCACCGAGACAGATGCATTGCAGTAACATCAGTAGATGCCTCGGACCACCTCAACCGGTCTCTTGCTTGAAGTAGTGATGCGACATGAATAACAAAACATCGATGTTGCCAAAAATCGATGTTCAAAATAAAAACATCGATATTAATAATACTTACATCGACCAAAAACCATCAATGTTTTTGAACATCGATATTTTAAAGCTGGTTTAGTAACCTCGAACATTAAATTCGTGCGCAACAAAATTTGACAATATATATTTGTAATTAAAATTTAATGAAAAACAACATTAAAATCCAACTCTGTGCGCGAAATACTTAGTAAATACCAGGGCATTAGAATAATCTCGGAGGAAGGGTAGTCTGCTCGATGAAGGTAGTACAAACCGCGTTCGTTTGCTTCAAACCCATAAGACAGTGGTAAACACAGATATTATTTCGTATTTTAACTTTTACACGATTGTGGCAATGGAAATTTTTCATCCACAAACAAAACCTAAAAACGTAAAAACATCGAACCCAAAACGTCAATGTTAAAAAAATCGGCTTTAATACATCGATGTTTAAAACAACGATATTTTTTATAGAAACATCGATGTTTTGAAAACATCGATATCAATATCGCATCCCTAGCTTGAAGGAGCGGGGGTAAACAGGCGGCCGCGGTCGTTGGCGCGGCGCCCTCGTCCTCACGTGCAGGCTTTGGCAGAGCCCGCCCCTCCCCTCCCCTCCCCCCCCCTCCCCCCCCCCATCACGAGGCACCGCGATTGCTCTCGCTCGCGCCAGCAGCAGCTGCCGCCGCCACCTGGCCGCCACCGCCACCGACGACGACAACGACCACCTTTCCTTTCCTTTCCTTTCCTTTCCTTTCCTTTTGGACACTTGCGAACTGCCAAAGCGAAGGAACGGCGACCCGTTGGGTGCGACTAGTTGTACCTCTTGTGTGATAATAAGTATCAGTGCTATACCGGCGCAGATGGTGAGGCATTATAATGCCCATTAAATATTACGAATAATCAAACTTCAGATATTTATATCCTCTCAATGTAAATAAATAAAATCTAATACATGAGAATATGAATAAATAAAATCTAGTATATGAGAGCAATACACATATTATATATATATATATATATATATATATATATATATATATATATATATATATATCGAAAAAATAGAATTCAATGGCTTAATGAAAAAGTTAGTTTTCGATGCAAGAACATCGGCACCAATAAAACCGTTTTTTAAAATGGGTTTAGGGGTACCACAAACCCCATAAACATATTTTCGACCTTTTTTCGCTACTTTTTAGAAAATAACGAATAAATACCACTACCACCTGGAAGCTTAAACTTACTATCATCCTAAGAAAAATCAGATATATTGGACAAATTCACATCTTCTGTATATGCAGCCATCCTTCGATGTTCTAAACACTGGGAAACGAAATGATGCAAGAATATAGAGGTAACAATGTTACGAAAAAAGGGCTCAATTCAATATTTCAAAAGCGCAATACAATCTGGAGGGGTGGTAGAAAGTCATGTAAAGAACGTTTTGAAATATTTTACGAATAAACGCCATTATTCGTGTTACGCCCTTCTTCCACCCAACCCCTCAATTCAAGATTAAAATAATAGTTTTAAGGTCAAGAGAAATCCTGGAAAATTATTTTAATTTCCTACATGTACCGGGATGTCATGAATTAAAAATTTAATAATCCCGCCTTTTGAACAGTAGAAACTTAACTGTTATTTCTAACGCAAGTAGCGCCACTAGTAACCGCACGTATGACGCAATCTTGAGTTGCAGACGCCGCGAATTCAGTTATGTTTTGAATTAAGTTTGTGTAATGCGATTTCGCGTCCACCAGGACGTAACGATTTGTTTCCAAGAGTTGACTAATTCTATGAATTTTTTTTACTGGTAAGCCTATTAATTTTTTCATCACGAATTTCTATGGTAAAAAGGCGTTTTTTGTTGTAGATTTTTTTTAAAGGATGTATGTTGACCACGAGTCTTGTATTTTACAATGCTATTGGAGAAAATGCTATGAAATCTTCAGGGCGCCGCTATTACCCATCTAATATCATTATGTTGGTTTTAGTTACAATTAGTGTATATCTTGGGACAAAATTATGGATGAAAATTATTTTTCATAAATTCATTTTGTCAGTTTTTGTTATTTACAGGGTAATGGCACTTGTAGTATAGTACATTTAAAAAAGTTTATACTTACTATCCCAGTTCTTTTTATGAATATATAAAGATGATGCTTATGTCATTAAATTTCTTAGCATCGGTGGTAATGTTTAAAAGTTGCTTTTTGAAAAGTTGTATTGGACATTCATTGTAATTTTAGTATTGTAGGTACACATATTTTAATGAGTTTTTGAAAGAACAAAAAGTTATGAATATAATACTTTCTTTGTTCCAGGAGTATGCATTATCGTCTCAAAGCTCTCCTCTTCACTAGCAGTATTGCAATTCTTCGCCTGCAGGACGGGCGCAAACATCAAGCCATTCGTTGTTCAAAATATTCCTTTAACGACGATTTTAGAGAAGAACAATCTCTATAAAGATCAGAGCACATTTTTCTCCACAATTATTTCCAAAATTGTTATTTTGAGAAGGTAAATTCCAATCTTACCCAATCTTTCTGAAATTAGCAAAAACAGGAACTAGTTTAAAAGCTTTCTTCTCTTTTAGGTGTGAAGTTACTCTGGAACAGCCAGAAATTTAAACCTTGCCAATAATCTGACTGTTGTTGTCTGACTTTCCCGCTAACAACTCACATATAATTTCCAACATGAAGCCAATGGTAAATACTGAAAACACTCCTTTGGGGTACCGGCTGCTCACAGCCGGAACAGCAGCATGTGTGGCAGATTTTGTCACATTTCCTCTGGATACTGCCAAAGTTCGGCTACAGGTAAATTATTTTTAAATGTCTTTTTGCAAAAGCAATTTAACTTTGGTAGTCAAACTAGTTTTAATGAAATTTATCTTAGTCTTATTGTAATTTTTATTTATAATAATACTGAAATTAAGTTGTTAGCTTTTATCTACTTTCAAGTTACTGTATCTATTTGCACTATCATAACTTACCAGTAAATAAAGATTAGAAGATCTGATTGGGTATGATTGAAAAAATTCAAATCTGTATTAGGACAGTTTGAAATATGATAACTATTGTACCTTTCAAATTTAATAAATTAATTGTTTCATCTATTGGAAGTGTCAACTTGTTTTAAGAAAGTTGGGCAGTCTATTTAAACTCAAAATAATGTTTCAGATCCAGGGTGAGGGACGCCCTCTAGTAACAGTCAGCAATGGCAGTGCTGTCTTGGTACGCACTGCTTCAGCACAATATCAAGGACTTGTGGGCACAATTGTCACAATCGCTCGACAAGAAGGCACCAGGTAGGTACTTGACTCAGCCTGCCCCTCAAACGGCAAGTACTCTCCTTCTCTCTCCCCTACGTTGGATAGCTATCACTGGATCTCGGGACCAACCTCTTCTCGCAGACATACATGGTTCTACTTACTGTGGTCACTCAATGCTGATGGAAGTTCAATGCTGAGTAGGCAATAACCTCATTTCCTTTGAGTAAGATGACATTAACTTATGCAGTCAGTTGAGAGCTAAGTTTTGAAGGCAAGAAATGACAAATAAATTGAACAATAACAAAAGGTAATTCAAATTGTTTTGTGTTATTTTATTTTGCACAATGATTTGAAAAAGGGATCCTATGAAAATAATCAAAAAATCTATTGTAGACTTCTGGAATTGAATGATATTCACATGAGCTAATCCATCGTAATGGAATATTATGATGGAAATCTTCCTTTAACTTTTCTATCTGAGTTATAAAATTATTTGCTGTTTATTTATTTACTACTCTGAATTTTTTTTCAATTTAAAATTTATTTCAATTGTTATTTTGTTTCTTTTCTGGATTTTAATCTTCCAATCTTTGATTGGAGAGATATAATTTATTTGTCATCGTTTGTTTTAACCTAAATTAGAAAGGATATCCTTTCAAGTTTTGTAAAACCATCAGCGCTATTAAAAAGTTCACCAAGTAAGACTGAATATGAGATTGTCTCTTGAAAGGTTGGTGTTAGGTTTGTTGGAGAACAGGTTTTGGATAAGCTCTCATTGCAGGAGCTTGTACAATGGGCTGTCCGCGGGACTCCAGCGGCAGATGTGCTTTGCGTCAGTACGTCTGGGACTCTACGATTCTGTCAAGACGCTCTACCAGCAACTCCTAGATGGTACGCGGCAGGCATCGTGCAGCCGAAAGGGACAATCGCAAGCACATAGAGCGATCCACAAATAATGTCAGTCTTTTGCATCCTGCTCCCTCTAACCCCAGCCTCAATATTGCAAAGGTGGCATTATTTCTGGGTAATCTCTCACAACAATGTTCTGTGCAATGATTCCTCCCAAAAACAATTGTGCAGTCTACTGACATATTAGTTGGTAGTTGACTTTCATGCTCGCAACCTTTACATTAGGATATTGTAGTTTGCCTTTCAGTGCTCCAAATAAATGGAAGGCACATGAAGAAATCTTATTATTTCTAACAAGTAGATTTTTCACAAAGCAAGTTAATATTTAGGCAGACAGTAACACAAGTAACAAGCAATTAACAGTCATATAACCCTGTAAAGCAACAAACAACTTTTTTGTAGGAAAAAATTAGAACGTTTGCAAGTCAAAGGGATTTTGTAGCCTTCTTCAATGCACTGCATTGACTGCTGAACTTTATCTCGTAGGTAACTCACGAAGTGGAGCCTTGAATATTGGGGCACGTGTAGCAGCTGGAATAACCACAGGTGCTCTTGCCGTCCTCATTGCACAACCCACTGATGTGGTGAAAGTGCGCCTGCAAGCCCAGCGCCAAGGTTCTGGTGGTGCTCGATACTCATCGACTCTAAATGCATATCGCACAATTGCAACTGAAGAGGGAGCACGAGGGCTGTGGAGAGGTTTGTAATATTACTTTTGACTACAAGTGTACAATTTTGCTAAAGGGATAATATTTGTTTCCTAATTTTAATTTCATGATTTTTATTTTCATACAGGTACCTTTCCAAACGTGAGCCGTAATGCCATTGTCAATGTGTCAGAAATTGTATGTTATGACATAATTAAGGACACTTTACTTTACTACAATTTGATGACTGATTCAGTTCCATGCCATTTTGTATCTGCAGTCATTGCAGGTGAGTACTATTCAACTAATCAATATTTAATTTTCTGAACTAGTTTTGCTATTAAACATTTTTATTTACTAACCATTTTTTTTATGGATACCTATGCAAATTGCATTTGTCGGGATGTTTACAAATTACTTTTCTACATTATATCCGAGTTGTCCTAATAATTCTGCTTGATGTTTTGATGTCAGTCGATTTTGCAGTATCAATTACCCCCAAAACATGGATTCTAGTTACACCACTTGTTAGAAGATTTTGTTTTTTATATTTAGCAACAGGATTTATCCACTTTTTCATTGCCAGGCCCAGCAATAAGAGTTTTTCTGTCGAAAATTCACAGTTTTCTCCTCTTATGAAGTACCAGAGAAAGTAAAAATGTGCTGTCTAAAATGTTTATATGAATATATTGTTATATAAAATTGAGTTAGAACATTACAAGTAAAGGAAAAAATTCTATACAGTGTTGAAATATCTAGGATGTTTTTACAACCTCTTAGGAATTAGTGTTTTCACAATCCTTTAAAAATATAGTGCATTTCGGCTAATTCTTCAGATTTCGAATCTCGTTTCCAGCTTCTGCCACGTTGGGACCCGAGTTGTAATCAGGAACCGCATCACATTTGTGGTCACTTGCATTGCTTCCCTTGTAATTCTCTTCAACCTGGTTTCTTAGAAATGCCAGACTCTCATGAATGACGTGGAAAGGCTTAAATATCACTTAATAAATAACAGTATGTGGTAATGTTGGAAGGGGGTAATGAACGTAAGCAGGGCATAATATTGCTTAACAAAATGAGAAATATTTTTCCGTCCTTTATTTTATATTTGTGTGTTAATTTTCTTGGTAGGTATATGTTGTTTCTGGCCAGCCAACAATTTTCAGAGACAATTGAATAACTCTCTGCATATGCCTTCTTTCATATATCAGTAAATTTTCAAAATATTTTAATATTTTAGGATATTGAATAAATTTTATAGTACAGTAAAACTTGCTCAAAGCGGAACTTTTATAATGCAGAAATCTGCCTAATGTGAACATAAATCATGGTCCTGCCAAATATAAATTCTGTATATTTACTGCATTATTACTATGTGGCATCTTGTCTAATATGGAAATAAATGTTGGTCCCTTGAGGTTCCACATTGAGCAAGTTTTACTGTATCTATAATAAAATACTATACAATTAATTCAATATCTTAAAATATTCAAATTTTTTGAAAATTTACTGTACCTGATGATCATTGGAAGACATTTCATCCTAAATCATCGTGAATGTTATATAGCATCATGGGCTTTCACAGATGGAGTCAATAACAGAGAGTGTTTCTGGGCTGGTAGGCCATGATCCAGTTGACGTTTAAATGCATAGCTGTGGAAAGAAAGTATGCGCAGTGAGTTATTCAATAGTCTTTGAAAATTGTTTGCCAGAAACAACATACATGTTAGAAATATTCAATGGAGAGTTGGTCAGACTCAATGTACAAAGGTAAGTAGAGTTGTGGGGTCAAAAACAATACCACTACACTTTTTGATGCTATTTCCTAGAAAATAAACAATCAGACAGGCAATATCCACTCTCAGAGATGGCCTTTGACCAACTGAAAGTTGCTGAAAGCATTAAGAGAGATGAGTTTTCAAGAACTGGCAAAGGTATATAGTTTCCGTAGTATTGCAAAACACCCCACAACTCTGATTGAGGATTAAGATCCTGTGAATTTGAAAAGAATCTTTTAATAATGAAAAATAATATGATTTGGGATATCACCCTCCCGCATCAATGAAAGGAAAAAAAGAATTGGTTGAAAACATTTTCAAAAATCAATTGAATCTTGTACCTCTCAAGAACTTAAAAAAGTTCTATTAACAATTCTCTTTCACTCTTAGGTTTCTGCACCACTGTTGTTGCTTCTCCAGTGGATGTGGTTAAAACAAGATACATGAACTCAGCAGAAGGTGAATACAAAGGAGCTATGGACTGTGCTGTAAGGATGCTTTCTCAGGAAGGACCTGCAGCTTTCTACAAAGGGTGAATATTATCAGAATAAATTGTATTGTAATACCTGTCTCATTTACTTGAAAACCATTAGTTCTTCCCTTTCAATATCTTTTACAATTAAAAATTGTTTTTACATCACTTTCAACATTATTGCCTCCCATTAACATGGTACAAAACACTCCCGGTATTAATCAAGAGAGGAAGATTTTTGTAAAATGTCATGGTGAATTTTTGTTCTCAGCTTCACTCCGTCCTTTTGCCGTCTCGTCAGCTGGAATATTGTAATGTGGATCACTTATGAACATCTGAAAAAAGTGGTTCAAAATAGAATTAACCACAGCTCCTGAAAAGTTCACCACTAATGGCATTATATGTAAAATTATCTATATCTCAGTCACATTGTAAGCTATTATTGTTAATTATTTAGACTTACATTATTTCATATTATCATAGAGCTTCAGTTTGTAGACGCATTTAGTCATCACATTTTATTTCATATTAATCTTCAAAAGCCATGGGCCAGCTTGGAATGTATTTATATTGATCTCTCAATCAGCACAACAAGCAATCAAGGGCTCCTTTGAGTTATGATTGAGTTTCCAAAAAAAGTTGAGAATTTTAATCATTTGTATATTTTTTAAAACATATATTCCCCCCCCCCCACTCACACACTTTATTTTCTTCTTAAATTATGAAACATGCAAATCATTATTTTTTTAATGTACAATGTTAAAACACTTGTTGCAATTTTACATCTTACAAACGTTACATCTTGAAATACATTTTCTTTTAATATCTAATATCTTTTTTCAAATTATACATTAATTTGGTGTTCGTAGGGGGTGTGTCAGGAATCTCACCACAATAATTTTTCGCTTCAGGCTGGCTCTATTAAACCAAAGTACACAAGCTCTCAGCACAATTATTTCTTTGTATTTCAGAAATGGTACAATCAAGTAGCAGTACATTTTTTAAAACCCTGCTTAGGAACAATTGTTATGCTCAAAGACTTTGGAGTAAAAGTGGTATACTAAATTGGTTAAAATTAATGCAAGCACAATGTTTTTAAGAAAATGCCGTGCATTGTGAGCTGTTTTATAGTAATATCTGTTGAGTATTAGTTAATACTTCTAAAACAGATATCACTTGAAAAGAAACATTCTGCATGTTAGTTTGCAGGTAAAAAAAATGCTTTCTTCCTGAAGCATAATCAACTGGTATCTAAATTAATTAATTCAAATCATCCATACTCTTGAATAACTTTTAATGACTTAAGCAATTGTTCTATTAAGCAATGGGGAGTTGAAGATAATGAATTGTGAGAAATGAATTCATAATCTTATATTGTTGTTTAGTGGTTTCCAAACTTCCTCCAGAGATCTACAAAAATTATACTCATTACTCATGGCTGAAGAAACTCAATACATTGAATAATTAATGCTATTTTTTTTCTTTCTATCTGTTCACAAATTTGTAAAAACTTTACTGACAACATGTGAAACTTTCGAAGTACGGAAAGTACTATGGTAATAACAAATGCTTAAAACATTTTTTCATTCATTTCTTAGAGTCCAGTGGTAAATTACTACAGGTTTGGAAACCACTGATTTGTGCTTGATATTGAAAAACCTATGTATTGTCTAATATATTTATATCACACAATTCATTTCTGAAGTATTTAATTTTCTTCTAGCTTTGCTGGAAAGTCACACAACACAGTTCAGTGTTTGGCAATATGATACAAAGACATCATTATCATATCCATAAAATGTAAATTTTAGTATTATTTATTTTGTAATATCTATAAGTAAATTTGTGATATGAAGCAATATGAAGAGGAGGATTGATGAAAATAAAATAGGGAATTTTAAGTTATAATATTCTTCAATAATAATAACAACATTATAAGACTATTATTTTCAGAGTTTTGGGTTTAAGTTAATAACTTAACATTAGGAATATGTGATATTTTAATATGTAAATTGTATAGTGATATTAGCATAAGATCAATGACCAATAAAAATATTTGATTTTGGTAGTTGATTTTTTGTTTTATTTAATCAGTGTATTCATAGTGTGACACTAGAAATTCTACTCTAAAATATCACAAAATAATTGAGAGTTAATCCAAAATTTAAAGTTTTCTGCTTTTTGTATTTAGGCAGAATTAAAGGTACTGGAAATGAATGGAAAAACAGAAAGAAGAAACAAGGCACTTTATGACAAGTTCTTTTTCGTTTCTTTGTTCAATTGTTCTAATAGTTCATTAGTGAAGGCATGTAATTTTTAATAAACAATTAATTATCCCTACACTTAATATCCACCCAAAACAAGAAATTGTTCATAAACTGGTGATCCCTAGTCATGTGGACGTAGTGAAATTGCTTCTTTCATTTTCCATTCAAGAGTAAGTATGGGCTTGTGACACAATGAAATTTATTAATAATAATCACATTTTTTATTCACTGAAATATCCAATAGATAAACTTACATTTTATGTACTATAAGTGGCATTAGTTCATTGCAACTTATATTCTTTAAACATTTTTTTCTTCCCTTCGCAAATAGTTTCTTTCATAACCTTGGATCATTATTATTGTTCAACTTCACAAATCAAGTAAAGAAAGATATTTTGCAACACCATTCTATCTCTTTTTATATATGTATTCACAAAATTATTTTATCTAAAAAAATATATTATGAATGTGGGTTCGCTTATTGTAATTTTTCTGAATGTAGTAAATCTTTTGATTATGAACGTATAAGATTTAGGCCTGTTCCTTTTCATTTTTAAATATTCCCTTAGTCACCTCGAAGCTATATTGTATATAATATTGTTTATAACAATGAATGTGTACCAGCGTTCCACTGTCTCACCACTTGACAAGTCATGAAAGCTGTTTTGATGATTGTAGTTCCATAGGTTTCTCTCATATATTTTTAGCCAGACTAAGTTGATGACAACTCTTCACTTTTGTGCTAAGAATCTCATTCATATTTAGATGCTATGCTGGCAAAGTAAGTTGAAAAAGACCTCACTTTCTGACTCCAGATCTAACAAAACAATTTTTAGTGATTTGAGAAAACACTTACTAAAGGCATCAAGTGTCGCAATTCTGAACCCTACTGAAGGTGGAGCATGTAAGACATACATGATAAGAAATATAGTGCTGTGCAATCATCACAAGATTGGTGAATGGTAACAACAGGGAAGAGGGTAATCACCATCGGAGAATGGTCATATCAAGGGAGAGCCCGTGAGAAAAAGTCTTAACATTTTGCCACAAGTTAACATTATTGCAAGAAAAAACATCAAATAATGAATTCAGAGAAATAAGTCTTTCCAAATTAATTTAACCTCACAGCTTTATAAACACTTCCTACCTAAAAATGTTATTGGCAAGTGATTTCATTTTAGTAGACATTGAGTATTAGTATTTTAGTATACATTGAGGGTACTTGCATATTAAAAGATATAGAAAATAAAAAAATAAATTTCTATTGGAAGGTAGGAAAATTCTAAGGAATTATCATGTAATCTAATTTACTGAGCATTAGAACTTGATATCCAAAATGTATTTTGGATATCAATACATTCACAAAAGGACATAATATACAATGTAAAATCATTCTGAACTTCTTCACATTTAAATAGAAATTGAGAAATCTAAAATTAGGATACTTTCTACCATGGCAAGAAGAGAAATAAAAGATTTATCTAAGATGTCACACATCACATGAATATATGACTTGAATCTTTTAATAATCATATGAATATAATTTCATAAGTATTTACAAGAAAATACATGGCCACTCAAAACATTCATTACATTTTTTTTCTAATATTGAATACTAATTATCACACATCAGTATTTATTTATAAAATGATTCTTGTACATTTAAAAAAAAGAGGAAGTAAGCAAATTTTTAATTTTAATTAAGTCCACATTTAATTACTAATCATTTCACAGATGATTCAGAATTTAGATTTTTCATAAATATGTCTAACTCATCTTCTTCCTCCTCATTTTCATTATCAGTTGGAGTTATATTGCCAGATTTGATTAGTTCGGGGGTCTCAGAATCAAAATACTGTTCCTCTTCATCTTGAGTTCTAACAGCAAGGCACTCATATTCTGGGTTGGTATCAACAGTGGTGTAATCGAAATCAGTATCCCTCCCTTCCAAAAAACTCTCATACATATTATTAAAAAACTCTTCACGGAACATGTATTTTTCTTCATCTGTAACCTTACTTTGAGATGATGTTTGACAGGGCTGAGTTTTCTTCATCTCTTCTGTTCTCTCTCCATCCGACTCATCAGAAGAATCAAATTCCTCTATATCTTCATTTTCTTCTCTCTCATTATGACTCTTTCCCTCATTAACAGGTTCATTTTCTTCTATTTCTTCATCACTTGTGTCCATTTCTTCTGCTTCTTCATCATCCAGTTGTTGCTTTTTCAAACAATTGACATAATGATCCTCTATTTGCCCCATTAAATGCACTACATAACTTCTACTCTGTTTTTTATTTGCATACCGATCTTGTCTTTCCTGAGCAGTAAGGTACTGACCAATTAATTGTTCATACATCAAAGGATTACGTTTCTGCATTTCTTCTTCACTGAAATACTCTCCTTCTTCTATAAGTTTTTTTAATGCTTCAAATCGTCTGTTGCGCACGTCAACTTGATTTTTGGCTTTACTGAGAAACCTCCTCAACTGTTTCACATGGAAATCAACTTCATAATTTTTACTGGTACTATCCAAAGTTGAAAAGTAGTCTAAATGATCTTCTAACAAATAATGGCCAAATTTTGCCAAAAATCGTGCTGGACTGTCTTTAAGAATGTCTCTAGCTATTTCTTTTTTCTCTGAAAAATCTAAGTCTGGATCTCCTACTTGTTGACTTTTAAACGGAGCCTTCTGACTCTTGGCAAGATGGTTTAACATACTATCAACAAATAAAAAGTCTGCACAAGCACCTGCTGGCTGACTAACAATTTCAGGTACATCAGGCTCCTCTGGTTTCATGGGAGAATCCAGATGATGACCTTTCTCTCCATTTCCTTCCCAGCTAGATGAAGTTTCCACTAGGTCCGACTGTGGAACACAGGAATTCGATTTCACTATTCCTGGCATTTCACTTTGAATGTCCATGTCAAAATACTAACATACACTGCTGTCCGTGTTTCACTTTTACTGCAAGTAGAACAGAAGGTCTAATTGTATTGAAATACCTTTTATCATTCTCAACCAATGTGATAATTCACTTCACAATGGAATAATTTTGTTATTAGACAGCTCATTAACAAAACGTCTTATCAGACAAATATCCTAATTTACAGCACTTCACATTCTTGAAATGTCAGGATTCTGCAGCACACTAGAAAATTAATAGTTCACTGGAAATGATGTAAGTACTTCTTAGTACTTCGGTTCACACCTGAACTCGCACCTAACGCAATGTGTAGAATGTCTCGTATTTTCTAGCCTAGAATGGCCCACAACTATGCCCAGAAATCCATGTCCGTCAACTCGTCGTGCCTACTACTCCATCAATTGCTATTTGCATTCCTTACCCACTCCTGTAATATAACTTGATCCTTGAATTGTATTAAACTATTAAGTCATCTGAGTGCATTCAGTAGCAACGTCTTGTGTTCTTAAACTGTAAAACCATGGAAGGATTTTCATAGAAAAACCTTTTAAAATTTTAATTTCGATTATATTCAGACCCATGATAGAAAGACACCATGGACACTACTGAACAGAGAGTATATAACAGAGACGGCACTCAATGTATATTGGCGAGCTCTTATTTGACATGGTGGGGGGAACCGACAGAGAGAGTGGGGGACGCCGCCATTCGCGGGCCCCAATAGCGTTGAAGCTTTAAAAATATGCCGGGAATACGAATCAGCCAATCACGACCACCCACTCAAAACGAGTAGCGAAGACGACCCCGGTGTCAAGAGAGTACAGCTGTTTCACTTCCAATATTATTTATATTGACTTTTGAATTTATTTATAAGTACATATGATTTGCAGATGAATTAAGAACAAAATAAATGTTACACTATTTAGGAATTTGAAGGCAGGGAAAGAAATCTAGGATAAACATGCAAAATAAACAAAAGTGATTTCACATTTTAACATTTATTTTCAAATTAAACATGGAATAATACAAAGACATAATACAAAGGCACAAAACACATACATCCAAAAATTGTGAAATATCACTAATTCAACTTTCTGTTGGCTCCCTACATACATATTTAAACCCTGACAATCTATTCAAAAAGAAATTATAAAAAGCAGCAAAAACATAGCATAATTCATTGGCATACAGTGATGACAATTAAAAAACACAGATATATGGATATTGCAATAAGCCTAAAGTGAGTTGCAATGTGAAATGTATAAAATGCACCGTTACCAAACAGTAAGAGTTAAACATAGGAAAATACAATTGAGTGATCGACTTGAACTTTTCTAGTCATAACATACAAACATAGATAAGTAAGATCCTATCAATTAATCTCAAAACCCTTTGGCCCAAGATTCAAAGCACTGAAATGAATCAACATACTAAGATTTGTAAATACAAAACGTGTAAATTGAATTCATATACTGTCAATACATTGATATGTAGTAAATATATACTTATGTATTTGCCCACTTGTTACAGTGCAAGCTCTTATTCATGCTCAGATTTATATGGAATGATATACATAATATTAACATAAATATGTACTAATACTGTTCAACTATGACTTACAATACACACCAAAGTTTGTAGTAAAATAATGTCTTAATCGAATGCTTCTCTTGCATAACTAGGATGGACAAATACTGTAGCTTGCAGATTAGCCAGTAAACAAATTTTATACATTTGTGTGGCTGAAAACAAGTTCTTTAATCTTTTTCACACAATTGACCATTTACAAATCTGCGAGTTACCGAGCATTGTTTCAAACATTCCAATGTGGATCAGTGCCTTTTGTTTTAATATTGCTTAGTTCTGGTAAAAACCCCATCCAACATGAGAGGGAAAACTGGAGACAAACTTTAATAATATTTTGTGGAGTGAATTCTGTAAGTTCTGTAATTAGATTAACCATGTACATTTGAACTAAATGTCTTTCTAATCTTTCATGAATAATTTTAAAAGAATATGTAATACATTGCAAATAAAATGTAGACAGGGCTGGGCAGTATTTAAATACATAAAATAGGTGTATTTAAAAAAGACTTAAAATACTTCAAAAATACATGAAGATAATGAGGATAGTTTCTTTTTGTTTGATTTGGCTAGTGAATGGACCTCATTAAAAATAAATAAAAGCTTCTTTCAGCTGTAGAACTTGAGTTCTCTTCATTTTTAAATGACAAATCTAAATTATTAAACGTGATGGACAATTATCAAACAATAATACAAAGTTTATTCTGTATAACACTAGTTTATGTTCATCAGTGCCATTCAACAACCGTTTTCCTGTGCAGGCATTCACAAAGTAAGGGTTTGCTTATGCTTATTTGTAATGTAAATGAAACAAGACCAATGACTTAAGCTCACTATAACTGAGAATTCACTGTATCCGAGTTCACTATCAACAGAGTAGGCTAATTATAGGGGGTGGATTTGAACAAAATGTAATTCCTTATCTTTTCACTTTAGACCAGTACCTTTTAGTATAGATATTCATTTTATGTTATAACTAGAACTGGGAAGCTTATGCAAGCTCTTAGCCCTGAAATATGCATACAAATATGCCCCAAAATGTTTGGTCATAAAAAGATATTTAACAAGATTACATATTTTTGCCACCCAGAGACAGGGAATATGCAAATTAAAAACAAAGTATCTACTCATTGTACTAACATATTTGAAGCAACACGAAAGTTCATGCTTTGTATTAATACAAATTTTTTACTTGGAAATTTATGGTTTTGTGTTATTTTAGCGAAGAAGTCGAACAATATGAAAAAACATTCATTTATATGCCAAAAAGCTCTGAAAACACAAGGTATGCAGTATATGCAAATAATTTCTATTTTATTTCCAATATTTTGCCATGAAACACACATTTTACAATTTCAGGGAAATATGACCATTGACAAAAAACTTGCAATTGCATTAACTTCCCAGCTCTTGTTGTAACAAAAGGAAATGACCCATTTTTATATGCCCTTTTTGCATTTATCATCGATTTTTACTACCAAGTCACTTTTTACTTCTTTCTGTCATCTTTAAAGTATGTTTTGCTAATTTCATTGAATTTAATACAATTTTAATGGTACTTGCTTCAAGTAATGTTTACAAGATGCAACAAATGTTTTTCACAGAATTTCTGAGCAGCTTATTCAATTTTTGTGCTCAGAAATTGTAATGTCATCCATTACAAGAATGTAATCATCATTGTTTGGTGGATTTCACAATACCTGAAGACAGCCTGGTCCAGTCCAAACCCAAAGTTTGCAAGCTCTGTTCACTTGAATGAAAGGAAAAGTCTAGAGACAAAAAAATTATGTTAAATTAAAATGTGCTCGTAACATCCTAAAAGCAAATGTGCAATAACTGTAAACAGTGAATACTTTACCTCTCTCCTCTGGTACACTCTGCAAGAATGCCCTGAGCATCCTGTCAGGTACCTCAGGACATACATCAGAAAAGAGAGTTGGTACTACGTTACACAGCACTCTCCTAGAGGCACTAATCATGTGTGGTGTAAAATGATCTACGCACACATATCGACCACTAGTTACAGTGCGCCATGAACAGGAAGCCATCAGGACGCCAATTGCTTTCAGCTACTTTATACACCTGAAGTTATATTAAAAAAATTATCAATAATATTATCATCATCTTCTATTTATTCCACAAACAAATATAGTGATGGTAATAATTTTCACATTTTTATGAATGTATTTCTATCGTACTACTACTACTAATAATAATGATAAAAGCATGAACAATATAATTTAATTTTATAAAAATGTAAGATTAACATATCGAGCACATGTGTTAAGCACAATAACCTTTCAAACATCGTTGGGGAAAGCAAACAGATTTGGCCTTGCAGCAATTTGGCAACAAACACTGCCTCTGTCGTGGCATTTTGCAGGGAAGAAAAGGGTATCCTCTCCGATCCTCTCAATTGCCTTCAGCCCCTTAATACACCTGAAGTTATATTTAAAAAAATTATCAATAATATCGTCTATTTATTCCACAAAAAATATAGTGATGGTAATAGAAATACATTCATAAAAATGTGAAAATTATCGTACTAATAATATTAATAATAATAATTATAAAAGCATGAACAATATAATATTATAAAAATATAAGATTAACATATCGAGCACGTGTTAAACCCAATTACCTTTGAACATCGCTGGGAAAAGCAAACAGATTTGACATCGCCTCTGTCGTGGCATTTTGCAGGGAAGAAACAAAGGGTATCCTCTCCGATCCTCTCAACAAAGGTATCCACAAAAGGGCATTCGTTTTGCACAGCCACTCTTCGTGAAACGGTTCACCAGCGGTTCACCACAATCATAAATTTCAAAACATAGAAACAGGAAGTTACGTTCTCTTCGGTAGTTGTCAGAAATGGTCCCTAGAGGGTACTGTTGATCCCAGTAGTCGTACGTAATTTCCGGGCCCGGATATGGCGGACCCAGTCAGGCGTCCCCGGGCGTCCCCACCAGCGTTTATACGAGAAAGTGGTGGGAGGTGTGAAGGTTTCCCTACCCCGTGACGGACCCCTGCTACTGAATGTCAAAGGGCACTATACTGCGATTTTTGTAGGAAGAGCTCTCAAGATAACTCAAATCCCATCTTCGCGATGGAATATGTCACGGCATTTCGTATCATTCACAGTCGTTCCGCTAGATTTCGCACAATCGCGACCGTATGAAGCAGTGCTTGCGATCATGCGACTTCTACCGGCAAGGCCGAGAAAAGACGTGAAATGCCGTGACATATTCCATTGCGAAGATGGGATTTGAGTTATCTTGAGAGCTCTTCCTAGAAAAATCGCAGTATATCACGAAGTGGGCACCATGCTCAAATCATTCTCTACTCGATCGTCCATTCGATCTCGTGTTTACGGCATCGACCATCATCGACCCACAGGACGACCGATTCGATCCTGATTCGATCTCGCACAGCTTACCTCACAACTAAACTTGTGTCTTCACTCACCTGCTCTCTGCTTTACGGTGTAGTATAACAAATTGTTAGCAGATAGCGCTAAAATACTTACACTTGTTTCCTCGTATTTCTTGACTCATCAGCACTCCTTTCTCTTGTGTCTTTCTCTCTCTCTCTCTCAACGAGTTTGCGGACCACAACTGACCACAACCACACAACTACACAACCAGCACAACCATAGTCTGCTTGAACGACAGGGCCAGGTTCTTCCCTGCTGACATTCTAGTGTAGTCGTTTGTGTTTAAGATTGTTGAAATATTTATAAATATGGAAGCAGAAGGTCAGGAAGAATTTGTTGGCTGTGCCCATTACAAGAGGAAATCCAAATTTGTTGTAAATATTTCATTATAACCTTCATAAATATATCATTTTTTTTTCTGAATTATGCAAGTGTTATTTGACGCATACGATCGACACCGCGCGCTTGATGTAATTCTTCTATTAGTAACATAATACAGTAAAATTTGTTGCTTGTTTATTGTGTTCAGTGTTATGATGACAAGTGGTGTAAAACATATTCTCTTTCCCTGTAGACCCCGTGTTGTAATAAAATATATACATGTCGATTTTGCCATGACGAGAATGAAACCCATCCTGTAAATAGAAAAGATGTGACAGAGCTAGTGTGCACTAAATGTGATACCAGACAAAAAGTTCAAGCAGAATGTGAAAACTGTTCCCTACGTTTTGGAAAAGTAAGTACTTTCTTAGTGATGAATTTTAGTGTTTTTGTTGTAGTTTAGATGGGTATTATGTTTTTACTTATCTAAAATATTTTTCTATTCCAGTATACTTGTTTGGAGTGCAAATTATTTGACGATGAAGAAAAAAATCAGTATCATTGTGAAGGTTGTGGTATTTGTCGTATTGGTGGCCGAGATAGGTTTTTCCACTGTGAGAAGTGCAATATGTGCCTTCCAGTAAAACTAAAGAACAAACATAAGGTATGTTGAATTTAAGAAGGGAATAAATACGATTTCTAATGAATTATGTCTCTGCTACATTTTTTTCTCTAGAAATTCATGGCCAAAATTTGTCACCCTTAGTTTCATGTAATTTAGTGTTCTTAAGTTTCTTATTTTAAATAAATATGTAGGTATAGAATTTCACCATTTATTAATTACATGTTGTAAGTGAGTTATTTATCTATAATTATCGTGGGAATTATTTTATGAAACTTAATTATGAAACATTACATTTTATTAAAACTGTGTATGTTGTCTATGTAATATTTTAAGTGTTGTCTAAAAATTAAGGTGTTGTTTTCAGTGTGTGGAAAACGTTTCACATTCCAATTGCCCTGTGTGCCTTGAAGACATTCACACATCAAGAATTCCATGCCATATCCCAGACTGTGGACACCTGCTACACAGGACTTGCTTTGAAGAACTATTGCAAGCAGGACATTACGCTTGTCCATCATGCCAAACATCACTCTTGGACATGTCTCAGGTGGATATCCAAGTGTCACATGTGTTTTTATCAAGTTTGGTTATCATATCTCTATTAGCATGTTTTTATCTAACAATTTTTGGATAGCCCGCTACATGAAACAACTGCTATCATGAAAGGACAATGTTTGTTGCATTAAAATATTAATAGGTGTTTTGTAAGAGCTATTATTCATGACAAATAAAAATTTCTTACAAAGTTTTTGTAGTGTTTTGTCAGTTTAGTAGTTAAACAAGTCATTTAAAGCTTTTACCCAAAGCTCGTTTACTTCAAACACTAAAAAGATTTGTAGAGGTTACATGAACTATATATATTTATTATTTTAACATAAGTCTTTTATTTGATGAGTTTTAATGTAGTGAAGTAAAGATCTTCATCAATTCTCCTTAATCACTAATTAAATTGTGAAAACATTTGGCCTTTTTGTGTAGATGGGTGCAAAATATAAATATCAGTTATATTACTATTAATTTTCAATTGTAGTAGAATTATGCAAGAAAAAAGTATTTCCACTTAACAACAATCTTGGGTTTATTTGTTTACCACTCAATTTGCAAAATATTTCTATACATTTTGAAAAGTGCAGTGAGTCAAATAGTCTCCTTTGTTATGTCTTGAGGTTCTTAAATTTTCTTGCAACTTATCCCTTATTATGCATATTTTATGGACTTAGCAAGTGATATTGATAAATTAAAACAAATACATATTATGTTGGAAGTCACATAGTCTTGGAAAACATTACAGATGTTCACATATCGTATCGTTTTAAATGCAACAACATTGTATAACTTTCACATTTCCTTAAATGAAGCAGTTGTTTGAAACAACACAAAAAAATGATATTAAAAGTTCTATTCAATAAAAACAATTAAATTATTTGATTTTATTCAGGAACTTAAAGATGCTTCTTCTTAATGGTCAATAATACTATGTGATACATGTCTATGTTGTCTTCTGGGAGTAAATGCTGTTTCTTGATTAGGTCTGAAAAGTTAGGAAAAATATAAGTACATATATGATCAAACTTTGGTTTTGAGAGCAGGACATTAAAATTTGTGTAATAAACCCATTTTTATTTAGAATAGTTGCAATTTACCATTTCTTTTAATTGTAACTAGCTGAGAATGAAATTTGTTGAACACAATTAAAATGCACGGAACATAGTAAAGGTAAATACCAGCATATATTTAGAAGTTTGTTAATAGATTTATTAAAAATTTGTTGCTTTTTGAGATTTATGTATATTAGCCCCCAAATATAGTCTCCCATCATACTCTAATTATACTATCACTGGAAGCAGTGTTCAAAATGCAACATATCGTGATTAAAGCACTCCCCTTGATCCTCCGAGTAAGCTTCCATAATCTCTTTTAATAAATCAAGATGAGGATCAAGCATATGGACCTTTAGTCCTTCTGTAGCCCATTGCATTGCCCATTAATTCTTCACTAAATTCCAGATCAGTTGCTCACAATTTTCACTCTTGTTATTGCACAGAAAGCTCTGAACAAATGCAAAAAACCTGGTCCAAAGAGCTTTCCCCTTCCCATTAAGCATCTGTGGAAATTTGTTGCATTGAAGGTTCTTCTGTATTTGTTGTGTTATGAAAACACCTGCTTTGACCTTTGCCTCAAACAGATTAGGGAAGGAGGTTCCAAAGTATTTGAAAGCTGCTAAATTTTTATCTAGAGCTCTTTCAAATTGTTTGAAAAGCCCCCCAGCTTTATGTGCAGAGGAGGCATAAACACCTTGCTTTTTACCAGTGGTTCTCACTTTACATTGTGTGACCCCATAGTGAAAACAGTCTGCTGAGGCAAAAGTTCCTTGTTGAAGTGTGTCTTAATGTATCTTCAATCCCAAAGACAAAGTTAGCAGGGAAAACATCCTTGGATACCCATTCAAAATTTCACTATCTTGAAGTTGATACATCTTGATATTGCTGTAATTCTCTCTGAAATGCACTGAGTGTGCCATAGGAAGAGACGGATACTTTTTCCCGTTCTGTAGTAGCCCAGCTTCAAGGCTCTTTGATGAGCCATAAAGCTGTCCATGAAGAGGCATCTTTCAGTTGGGTTCAAGATGATTTCAGTTTCATCAAACACTCCTCTAATATTGTGGCAAAGACATTCTAATTTGATAGGGAGAAAAAAGTGGAGTAAGTTTGATGACACTTCTCTGAACTGTGATTTTCACACTTGCATCCAACAAGTCACATTGCTTAAATCTTAATATCAAACTCTGGTGGAATACTTGTTATACACGCGGAGCATATTGCAGTAGAGTACTTGTTTGCCCTTTACTTAATAAACTGGCCACAAACATAACAAAAAGCATCTACCTGATGCTTTGCAACCTCTTGATGTCATCTCTGAAATGTCTTGACACTTTGTAAACTGAATATACAAAACATTAAACCAAGTTGAACAATATATTCACCACAACAAACAGAGCTATACCTAAAATTTAAAAGAACATTCAAATTAGATATAAATCATAGTCTACATCAGAAAACCAAAGTTTATGAAACATAATAGACATTTTTCATTCTTTTGGGCCATAAACAATCAGGAAATGGCATTTTCACCACAAGGACAACCAAATAGTTTAAACTTTTTACATAGTGTAATATATTGCTACAATACTCGTTATCACAGCAAATTTTAACTATTCTCTTATGTGTGACCCTGCTGGCTAAATAGATCTAAATGTTACACCTGACTTAATGTATGGACACAAGTCTGTAAATTGTATAACTCCCGTATTTTGCATGCATCAAAGTAACCTTTTATTGCAACAATTTTCAACAGCAGTAACCACGTCAATCTCGATTTACTTAAGAAATTTGTAATGAACTTTCTTAAACAGTCACATGAGTTGCTTGATTGTTTTCCATTTTCTAATTAAACTTGCATTGGCTACAGGAAATCAAGAAATATACATAAGGAAATAATTGTGTGCAATTTTAGTTTTTGTCAAAACAATGTGTGTACTTATTTTCAAACACATTATTTTTCATGCACAAGTAATGTCTTTTTTAGATTGAAATAGAATGAGCACAATGGCAATTTTCTGACTTCTGTGCGCTATGTTTGTCTTCAATAGCTACATCTTAGCATATTTGGAAAGGATTGTAAATGATTTTCTCATTTACAATCCCTTACAATTTTTCTTCTCAAAATGCAAAATTGCTACTATTCAATATCATTTGATTTTTTTCAATTTTGGGAAATCAAATTATTAATTTTTTTTCTCCACTGACTCTTTCTCATAATATGGTACAAACATTTCATAATTAGATTCCAAATCTTCAATAGAAGATGTCATTTTGCGTAGCCAGATTCAAGCAAGTTTTTTAAATATGTTTCAGATTTACCCTTAATTGATTTTTAAAATAAATATCAACCTTTGCTCTCATTTCTCAGTATTACTAACTCAGTCTATTAGGTATGTAAGCCTTTTTGTTATTTTAAATTGTATTTAATTGATAAAAATTGAAATAAAAACTACAAATATTACTGGTGACGGTAAAAATACTTTTTCTCCACAAGAGAGGAACCTCACTTGCTCCTGTTGTTACTCAGGCAATAACAGTGTACTCTCATAGGTCTCTTTAATGGCTGGTATAATGAATTACTTTTTTTAAGAAATTTTTACTCCATTTGCTTAGAAAAGATTGCATATAATTACGTCTCTACTACTCTCATAGTCGATTCGGTGAATATCTTGAATGATTATAAAATTAATTATGCTGGAAACGAATTATTGCTTACCATTTTGAGTCTGAAGCACACAGATTCCTGCAGTAGGTCATCTGTTCTCCACTGTGATTTTGATCTGTTTTAGGTATTTTTTCTATTAATATTCCGGACCTGTGTAAATTGTATCCTAATGTAGAGTTTGACTAACTTATCTTACTGTAAAGTTTCCTTGCTAAAGATTCCTTGTCATCTGGTTAAAAATGGCAAGAAGTATTGTATATTCCCACCTAAGAATTTCATATCTAAACCAGATTTTAAGTGATTTTTAATTAATTAATTGTTATTTTGTAAAATTAAAATTTTGTATTAAAAGGTGCAGGTAATAACCTTTTTTTCCCCACTATAAACCAAGAGTTTTTTTTGTGTTAGAGGGGCATTTTCTAAATTCAATGCAATCATGAATATTTTTTTCCCTCCAAAACTTGTGTATTATGTTATTTGTTAAAATGATGTTAATTGTGTGGCTAATTATGTACGAGTATTTCAGCTATGTTGTGCCTAAGTCTTTCCATCAAGCTGCCTGAAATACATTTTTCCTTTATGTATAATACACTAAGGAAAGTTGTTTTTGTCCGTTTTATAAGAAATCCCATAGGTGTGCATTACTGGATAGACACAGAACCCTGTAAGTGCTACTGTTGGATAGAGAATTACCTCTCAGATCTATATCAAACAGATTTTAAGATGAAAATTTAGAATTTTAGAGATAGTGATAATGGGGACACACGTAACCCACTACACATGATGTGCTGCAGCACACATTACCATTGGCATATACTTGCTGATATGGCTCAGTGCAGAATTTCATTTATAACATATCTATTCAATGTATCACATTTACATCACATGTAGTTCATATATCAATTTACGTGTGTAGCATTTCTTTAAATTGAGTCATTAACAATGTTTTCTGGAAGTGAATTCTAAGCTTCCATTCCTCTATTACAGAGGTAGTTCTTCAAAGGGTTTTTATGAAATTTGGTTTTTCTCAGTTGGAAGTTACGTCCTCTTAGTTGTTGGTCAGTTGCTGTTGAAATTCACCAAGAATGGGCATTCGTATGGCCTCTGTCATGTTGTGTAAATGTTGTAGAACGTCTTTGGTGTCAGAGATTTGAAAGTTTTCTTAACCAGTTGCAGTACAATTAATTTTTGGTCATTTGGATGTGTGACTCCCACTTGAGATACGAAGATACAATTACTCCAAGATCAGAAAGGCTGTTGGACTGAGTTACCACAAATTGAATATTGTTTCTGTGGATTGTATCTACCATTGAGAACTACAAGACTTTAGGAATCAATTGAATGACCAGTTTTAGAGAGCGCTTAGGTCCCTTTGCAAATTGCCAGTGCAAGGGTTTCCATAGCATGTGATAAAGTCTGTAAACCCACTGTTTTGTGATCTCATTTTCCATAGTGGTCACATATGCAGAGTATGAAGAGTTGAAGACCTAGAATGGAATTTGAGGCACTCCACTGTTTACTATAATCATGAGGATATGAGGTGCAGTTCGAAATAGGCACGTCCTAGTACTCAGAAATACTCAAAACCATTTCAAAAGCGTTTCTCTGATTTGCATTCAATCAAGTTTTTTAGTAAGCTATTGTGTGGTACTCTTTCACCAGATTTTTCAAAGTTGAGATACACATACAGGGTGAGTCACGTAACTTTAGCACCTCCTGTAACTTTTGAACGGTTGAAGTTATTGCAATGCAGTTTTCACAGAAGTGCATGAGGGAAAGGGGCTAATTGATACGTGCATTAATTTCTATTTTATCACTTGTATTTTACGAGATTTTTTAGGTAACTTTGTTTTTTCAAATGGAACTATACATATTTTTTCAGTCCACCATGACAAGCGTAAAAAGACGAATCCAATGATGTACATATTGTCATATGTTAGATAAGGATTTTTTTGATTAATTTTGATTTTTGCGACCGGGGTTTAACGGACGTTTTGAATAGTCCACCACACAAGGTCATGCAGCGCTCCACCAGCACACGTGCGCCCGGCGAAGGGAAGGGAAGGGGAGGGATCTTATTTGAAAATACGAAACACAGTATTCCAAGTATTCACAAAACCATTGCAGTTTTTTCCTGAACTGTGCTTTCCATCCTTCTGCATTTTCACATTTTCGTCTTTCTTTGATTGAAGGAATTAAAGGATGGAAAATGAGGATTTGTCATAAGTTTGTATTGTAATAAAATTGTTTATAACTTCAACTCCATTTAATGGGATTTCATAAGATACGTAGTAATGGGATCTTGAAACAAAGCACAATAAGAATAAATAATTAAAACTGTACAAAAATATATTGTATATTTTGAGCAAACAATTTCAATGTTAATACGAATATAATAATAACTTAGGGACAGAAATAATCTTATTTCAATAAATACTACTTAAGACAAATCCGTATTTTCAATCCCTAAGAAACCCAAATTACTGAAAATGGATTAAGATGAAAAGGAGAGTTCAGGAAAAAATGCAACAGTTTTGTGAATATTTTTCATATCCTCAAGTACTTAAATCCCTTCCTTTCCCAGACCCCGCGTTTGCTGGGGGAGCGCTGCGTGACCTTGTGGGGCTGACAGTTACAATGAAAATATCCGTTAAACACTAGTCGCAAAAAAATCACAATTACTCAAAAAAATGCTTATCTAACATATGACAATATTTATATCCTTGGATTTGTCTTTTTACGCTTGTCATGATAGACTGAAAAAATATGTATAGTTCCATTTGAAAAAACAAAGTTGCCTCAAATATCTCGTAAAATAAAAGTGATAAAAGAGAAATCAATACACATATCAATTAGCCCCATTTCCTCATTCACTTCCGTGAAAACTGCATTGCAATATCTTCAACCGTTCAAAAGTTACAGGAGGTGCTAAAGTTACGTGACTCACCCTGTATATTGGAAGTCCTTTATTATGTGCCAAGTTCCAGTTTCTCACGCATTTGAGTAATTATCTCTAATGCACTAAATCACATTTATTGGATGGGAATATGTCATTTTCTTTACAGATCTCTCAGAGAACCATAATGTGTGCACATGTGTTTTGATTTTAAAAGTGCAAACTGTTGGGATAATCATTTGGAGGAACACATGGAGAATGTTTGGAGGACGTGAGAGTATCAGTGCTTACCAATGTTAAAATGTATACATGCACACAATATTGGGCAAATAATACTGTAACATACTGTTCAGGGGCAGGCTGTTAAAGTTGGGATTCAGAATGTAGTTATTTTCACTTTTAAATCATGATTTACGAAGTGCACTATGTTTGCAAAGGTCCAGCTAGTCATAACTATTTTCTAGTATGTCTTAAAATGTGCTTCATGAGTAAAATTTACCATTTTGTTTCATACATGACCACAACAGTATTTTTTAATGCTAAATCTATGTATCTCAAAGATATTAAGCAATATTTGTTGTCATGGCAACACTGCCGGAAAGGTCTTTAATTTCCTAAACTATCATCCTTGCATTCATTTATAAATAGCTTTCTCAAAATTAAGTAAGTCTGCAGAAAATTCTGTAGAATGTAACATTTAGAAAAATTCCCAATTATCTCACTGGTTTACTTGTTTAGTTACCTTTTTTGTAATATTTTATTATAAATATTGGAATAAATGATGATATATTGAGAATTAATGTTGATATGATCATTAAAAAATCACCAACTTACAGTTGTTGGTTTTTATAATTATTGTTATTATTATATTATTATTATTATTATTATTATTTTTCCATTACATCACGACTAAAGATGTTATGAGTCGGCTGAATATAAAATCTACTCCAGGTTGTAACCAGCTACCTAAGGAGTAGATCTAGGGACTATCGGTGCCTCTATAATACTTTGCACAAAATGTGGGCTGTTCCAAATAAAGCTATTTCTTGCACTTCCCAGTCCTTTGAATTACCTGGGAGTTTAGACAAGTTCTTACTCAAATTTTGCGGAACAAATCCCAGAGCTCCGATAACTATCAGGACAACCTGTGCTTTTACGCCCCACATTCGGCTGATCTCGATTTCCAATTATTATTATTATTATATTATTTATTATCTCGTATCTCTACGGTGACTACATAAATTGTACAGATTGACATAATCACAATACAAATTATCGTTATAATTTTGAATACAATTATTCACGTTGATTTCCTACAAATTTTCTGACGATTCTGGCCGTTGAGATGATAGTAACCTTCTGCATAAGCTTCCATAGGTTTTCAGGAAGATCTAATTCCTTGAGACTTTGATGCATGGTCTTCGGGATGGCTCCAGTACTTGATACTATAATTGGAATGATTCTCACTTTGCAAACGTTCCATTGTTGGATGATAGATTCTGAGAGATCCACATACTTAGTCTTCTTTTCTGTGTATTTCAACTGAAGATTGGATGTGTTTGGAATTGAGATATCGATAATGTCGACTTGCCTGCTTTCTTTATTGAACAGAACAATGTCGGGTTGATTGCAGATGATAGTTCTGTCTGTGAGAATTGTTCTGTCCCACTACAGTCGATAAGACTGATTTTCCAACACATTCTCCAGGTTATACACATAGTACGGAACTCGTGCTTCGGATGATAATTGGTACTTCTGGGCCAATTCTTGGTGGATTACTTTTGCTACTGCATCATGCCTGTTCCTGTATTCTGATCCAGCTATATGTGAGCAGTCTGATGTAATGTGCTGTATTGATTCAATTTGTCCACAACCGAATCGACAGCGGACATCGTTCACACTTGGGTCTTTCAGTATATATTTTCTGTAATTTCGTGTTGGAATTACTTGATCTTGAATCATAAATCCTTCAGTTTCAGAGAAGATCTGCCCTGAGATCAACCAGTAGTTTGATGACAGTGTATCGACATGTGCTTGGTCAATCTCGTTTGGATGTCTTCCGTGAATAGGCTTTGGTTATTATTATTATTATTATTATTATTATTATTATTATTATTATTATTAATCCTCTATACCATGACTAAAGATATTATGAGTCAGCTGAATACAAAATCTACTCCAGGTTGCAACCAGCTACCTAAGGAGCACTGTCGGTGCCTCTACAATACTTTGCGCAAAATGTGAGCTGTTCCAAATAAAGCAATTTCTTGCACTCCCCAGTCCTTTGAATGACCTGGAAGTTTAGCCAAGTAATTACACAAATTTCATGAACAAGTCCCAGAGCTCCGATAACTATCAGAGTAAAAGTACCTGTACTTTTATGCCACACATTTGGCGTACCTCGATTTCCAAACTGTTGTATTTAAGACATTTGTCTGCCTCCTTGGTTACAGCATTTTGATCACATGACACAGCAACATCTACAAGTGGACACAATTTTTTAGAACTACAAGTAGACACAATTTTTTCGGAAGCTATTAAAACTACTTCTGATTCTGATTCTGGCTTCATTCTTCCTCTTTTAAGCCACATAAATGATTGATCTTTATTGATCTGCACCTTGTCCATTCTTTTTAGGTATTGTCCGTGGAGTGGTTTGTCTGTCCACGATTTCTTTAACATTTTTTGTGTCTCACACTTCATGTTTAGCAGCATCAGAAGTTCAGTGTCTGTGTTATTCGACGTGTCTTGCCTAGTTTTCTTCGCAATGCTTCTTGCTACACTAACAATGCCTCTGTTTCCCATTCTTTGGTCAGATTTCAAGACCTGCCTCATTAGAGGGTCATCTTGATGGCTGACCACATACTTCCCCAACCCGACTATTGCGTTGTGCCAGGAGGCCTCAATTTGTCTGAGGCCTCTTCCTCCTTCCTTACGTGACACATAAAGTCTATGTATATCAGCTCGAGGGTGGGAAACATGATGCATTGTTAGCAGTTTTCTGGTTTTTCGATCCATGGATATTATTATTATTATTATTTGAAGAAAAGAATAATATAACTCAAACTGACCTTTTTATTCACACTAGGTCTTTAATGCTGTTTGGAGCATTGAATCTATGAATTTAATTGTTTACACACCATTATTCTCACTTCCATAGCAAGAATACCAACAAAATTTTTTCAGCCTTGAAATCTAACATCTTCACATTCATTAATAAACAATTTTCTCAAAATTAATGCTACAGAAAATATTGTGGAACATAATATTTACAGCATGAATTAATTAACAGAATGGTTTAGTTCACTTTCATGTAAACTTCATTATCAAAAATAGTATTCATCCCATTAAACACAATAAAAACATGACTTTAGGAATATCACAGAAGAGTAAAATCTGATTCTGTTTGCAAATTTTCACTGAAAAATGTTGAGCTGTTTTTGATAAAATTACTTTTGAGTTTTTGAGAAACTTCATAAAAATCATTTGAAGTTCTTTTACTCACAAATGCAATACTGTTTTAAAAAATGTCTTCAATGTCAATATTAATGACTTGAAAGATATTTTAAAAAAATTTCATTTGTGTAGGGATCGTACCTTCAAGTTCAAAATGCAGTAATGAAATTAGGTATTTGAAAATGAAAAAACTGTCTGATGATGAGACTTCGGATTTTTAAGTCATAAAAAATGTGGTTTTAGGCACCTAGAAGGGTCCTAAATAGTTGGGAAATAGGTCTTTAATAGGTATAATAAATTAAAAAATTTTATGCATCACGCTCTACAAAACACAGTGATTTATTAAACACAATGTTTTATTTCAAAACACACTTATATACAGTATGATAAGATAATATGTGATTGAACAATCATTCTCATGGGGAAATATTTGCTTTTATTCTATAAAAAATTCTGTATCACTGTCAATTAAAATATAAAGGATAAAATTATGATTTACGTGAATTTTAAGAATTAATGCAACATTCTTATTTTTTAAACAACAGATTCTTTAATTTCATTTCTTGCTGTAATTTTCTCCACAATAAATAATAAGAAGCATTTTCAGGTGATGTGGGGTAAGTTTACGTCTTTTAAGTCTTTACTTCTTTCAGAACTGTGTATCCAGGATTTTTGGCGAACATCATTTGCACTTTTTGGAAATAATATTCCCAACCTCACCAACAGCTTTCTTTAATTGACTTTCTGCTCTGGTCAATAATCTGATTTATTCAGTGAGACTGAGCTTTGATGGTTGTAATTGCTCTATAGAAGCTGCTAAAAAGTGAAATTAGCGTGAATATATGACAGATCCTGCCTCCAACCTTTCTCTCGTAGGACATTCTTGGCAACCTTAATACACTGTGATTTTTCTTCCGAAAAACAATTTAGAACCTCTTCAACCCTGTCAATGTTCTCCTTGTAAAACTTCTCAGCCAGTGGCCACGAACCCCATCTTGTCAAAATGGGTGCTGGTGCCAAATGCTGATTGGGACATTTTTCTTTGTAAGCTGCAATTCTAGAACTTGGCTGTAAAAATACTTTATTTATGGAGGATATTAAATCATTGATTATGGGGAACTGGTTTCAAACCACCTCTGTTACTCGGTGAAGTGCATAAGCCAGACAAGTAACGTGAATTAAATTCTGGAAAAATACTTTCAATCAAATGTGGGCCAATTGTTGTGTGCAATTGCAATTTCTTGGAATTGTATTCCACTGCCAAAGTTCCAATTTTGCATGTAGCACCTTAAGATATCACTAATTTTATTTATTGTTGCGCTAAGCCTAAACGACCCAACACCGCATTTCATGAATCGGAAATCAAATAAGTATCCAGTCAATGAGTCAAGGGTTATTGTTGAATAAATAATTATTTATTGAATACAACAGTGTAGGGAATAAATTGACTGGAAAAAAAAGGCAGAAATAGGCATTTATGTTGAAATAGATGCTTATAGGCACTGTCAAAGTTGGTTAATACCTTTGTAGGTCAATTATATGTGTAATTATCTATATTAGGCTCAATAGGCTGTAAAGGAAACACTCGGTAAAAACCTAAAGGTCTGAAGTATATTGATGACTCACGATGAAATTCAGGAATAGTTCAATGTATTGTGTACTTTATGTTCCTTGATCATGTAGCTTTGGAGTGTAGTTATAATTTTTATTTGATTTTGCAACAATTATTGTGGGACAAATTCAAGTCATCGCCTGCTACTATTATTATGGGACAGAGGGAGTAATTTAAAAAAGTATGCAACATTAATTACAGAACTAATTTTGGAGGATAAATTTATTTTGTAGAAAAGGCTCTGTCTTTTACAATTTTCAAAAATTCAAGCGCAACAGTTCAAAAATTGGACCTTGTCATTATGAGCGTGTTATTCTGTTCTTACAAGAAATTTAAGGAAAAATTTGGAGCTGTTTTTAGATAATTTTCAAAATGTCCCAGAGGGTTCGTGTGAAACACCAACAAAATGTATTCAAATGAACTCGTTTCCGAATTCCTGAGCCTTGAGTCAAGCCAAATTGATAGAGGAATATTCATTTTAGAACAAATCATGTGAATGATTTAGGTGCTAGTGTTGCTTACGGACTGAGACATATTTCAGGAAAAAAACCTTTTTAAGTGTCAGGAAGACCCCAAAACATGTATTTTCAGTAAAATTTCAAAATCGATTTTCCGCAGCATTACATAAATTTCTGTCTTTTGTGTATATTACTGTATATAGTCATAGTTGGACCATGCAAAGGTATTATCTAATTTTTCATCAGAAGAATTCAAAACCGCTCTCAAATATTTGACATTCTTTGAGAATTACCTTAAATGGTTAGGGGCTGCTGTCATGAATTCTTGGGCATGAACATGCAAATGCAATGAACATGCGAACATGTCACTTACTCTTACAACCAAATTGTCTAGACTAGTGAGAAGTGTAGTTTTGCAAAACTCTTTTTAACATTGATCTAATGAGGCAGCAAAATTAGCAAGTGCTGTTCATCATTCTGAGTTTCAGTTTCATGTGGAATTAAGAGTAGTATGAAGTTGGAATGGCTCATCCATAAAACAGCAAATTCTGGATTTTGAAGTTTTTATTTTATAATATTTTACCTTTTTTAAAACATGTTTACTGTACACAGTAAGAAATGAATGAATATTAAAAATTGTTTATCTCTGAGTCTTATAGTTATCTTCTGTTGCCTGTATTATTGGTCCATGAACTGCCCAATAGGTGACATTACGTTTAACAAAAGCAAAATTTTGCATTAATTTGCCTTAGCTAGTATTGTCTCTATGGCTTAATTATAATTTTGGAATACGAGACTAGAATTATTAAAACAATTCCCTCCCATATTGTTGCCTCTTATATTTTCAAAAAAGTTTAATTATTTTAGCTGCCTTCTAAATATGAACTTGCTGGTGATGTAGTATGTCATTTACGAAAAATAAATCCAGAACCTTAAAAGTTGTCTGCATATTTTTAATAGAAATTCATGTCACAATAAATTTGTAATTAATGAGGTCTTGGGCTGTGTAAGATCAAATTACTTAAGTTTCTGTTTTCATCAATTTTTGTTGGTAGCTAAAATCTATCTCAATACCTAGTGCTACTATAGAAAACCATATGAAGTTCATTTATTTCAGTTTTATATAATTTATATTAGATGATAAATATTATATGTTTTAAAAAAAACAGATTTAATGCTTGAATGTACATTCCTTGCGGAATGAGAATGAAGATGAGCGGATTGTTGATAGTTTGGAAGAAGGTTTAACGTGTAATTGTTGTGTTCAGTTTGGAGCACTGTGTTATTGGATTGTGAAGAATAATTTGAGACAGTTTGGGATCTTACTTTTTCACCAAATGTTGCAACAATTGGTGTGTCGTTTTGATATTTAATGAAGAGTTGTGCCCTAAAATCTTGAATATCCAATGACAGTATTTGTTTGTTTCCTTTAGTTATGGGGTTTCTTGGACAAAGAGATAGAAATGACACCAATGCCACCAGAATACCAAGATTACAAAGCTGAAATTCTCTGCAAGGATTGTCATAAAGTAAGTTCATATTTTATTACATAGTTGTGGATTACAAAAACATATTAATTGTATTAATATAATGTTTCTTTAAAATTTAGGAATCTCTTGTAAAATTCCACATTGTTGGACTGAAGTGTCCTGTTTGTGGTTCATACAACACTTGCAGAATTAAAGGCTCTCCAAAACCAACTGCACCAGGTATGTTTAGAACTTTTCTTCTTTTCAAGTATTATAATCGGGTGTCGGAAATTGGCAATGTTCAAACAGAAAATCTCTTATTGCTGGTAAGGGAAAAAATGGAAAAATCTTGTTCCTGTATGTAGTAAATTACTTACAGTTAGTAAGAATCCACCTCTTGTGGGTTCTTGTTATTGAAAAATTGATTGATGTCAAAACATCAATCAATCAATCAGCCTGTGCATTTGTTTGTCTGTCCATCAGTCAGTATCTCAGTCAGTCGTCAATATATCAATTAGTCAATACATCAGTCAGTCAGTCAATATGTCAATCAGCCAGTATGTCAATCAGTCAATACATCAGTCAGAACATTAGTCAGTCAGTCAGTCAGTCAGTCAGTCAGTCAGTCGGTCAGTCAGTGTGCCTGCCAATCAATCCATAGTCAACGCAAACGCTTACACCATTCTGGCAATTTTCTCCAAAATTTATATTCGCCGATCAATGTGAACGAACTCACGGCTCAAAACATTTGAAACGAATATTTTAATTTTTGGGGATATTCACATGATGTCCTTGATACATTTTCAAAATTTTCCCAAAATTGGCTCTAATTTTTTCTTTACATTTCTTATAAAAATTGTGAAATACACTAATAAAGATGTTATAGGTCTGATTTTCCATGGTTTTCCCTGAATTTTTAAAAATTGCCTGATCTAAATTTTTTCAGCATCTTTGTGTAACTACAAAAACGAAGATAGAGATTTTTTCTTCAAATAAAATTTGTTCTTGAAAGTCAGTTCTTTAATAAATTTCCTGTAAATTTTTTTGAAAATAATAGTTTTAATGCAAATTTGAGTGAAATATGAGCAATGTTAAAAACAAGATTTTCTCCAAAAAGCTGAATTATTTCTTTAAACTTTGTTTGGATAGTGCTAAATACACTGAATAACAGACATAAACACCATTTCCATGTATTCTTTTTTTTTTTTCTTTCTTTTTCTTTCTTTTTCTTTCTTTCAAAAATAAAAAATAAATGTATACTCTCTCACTTTCATATTTACATTTCAATTGTTTTTCATACATTACTGCTTTTTTGAGTGCACTTCAAATGATTTTTAATGAAGTTTCTTGAAATCTCAAAACCTTTTATTGTGAAAATGAACTCAAAATTGTGCATTTTCGAAATGCTGAGATGTTCTTTTAAAAAGATCTGAATTTTTCAATGAAAATTTGCATATGAAAACATGTTTTACTCTTCTATGGTATTCTTAACCCAGCAGTGGTAACGTGACTTTTTGAAACAAAAGTGGTAACGTGGGGTGTCTCCAGACCCCCACACTCTTTTCATGAAATATGCTAAATTATTAAAAATTAAATTAATATAATATTCTTGTTCTATTATTTTGCATGTAATTAAACAATTTACTAAGAATTTAGTTGCTAAACAACTCTGAGAATTCATCAGGAAAGCATCTAATATTTGGAGTTAATTTTTCTACCGGTCTGCGCGTGTTGTCACATCCAAGCCCATGTTTCGTAGCAGAAATTGAAATCGTTTCAAATTCAAAGTACAATGGAAAATTTCAATACTCATATTATCCATATTCCACAATTCAGCAAGATTTTGGTGCCCAGACTTCACAGACTCAGCCAAAATACATAGTACAATTACTGCCATCATTTCCACTTTGTCAGTCTTATACGTGTTGCGATCATTTTTATTCCTCTCTAAATCCATATCATTTTTGATGTTGGTGGATTCTGTAATTCTCTCAGTCATATCCAAATCAATAAACAAGGAAAACATTATCCTGGTATTTTGAAATTGCATGCAGACTGCTTTTTCCAGGGCGGTGAGTAACGATATTCAGTTCCCGCTTTCAGCAAAAGTTGGCGTATTCTTCCACTCCCTTCTTAATATATAAAGTGACCTAAAATGTTTGTAGTACTTCAGTATTAATTTTGCAGGGGAATCCTAACTTAAAAATACAGCATGCAATACGTTCCCAAACTAATAGAATGTACGAGACTGAAGACACCTTTGATAACGTAGAAGGTAACGCAGGGGTCTCTGGGCACCCCAAACAAAACAATAGCTTGCTACACGGATAAAACTCATTCAAGTGGCAAACTGAGAGCACACTAAATATCATGATACAAAAAGAGAAAGGTACTAAAGCAATGGTCAGGGTAGCCAACATGGGAAATACAATAAGCGGGAAGAAAGGATCATGGGGGTCCCACAGACCCCACATTACCACTCTTGGGTTAAAGTTGCATTTCAATTCAGCAATTAGGAGAGTGAAAAATTGAGAAATGTGAAAAAAGAAATTTAGGTGCCAATAGACAGTAGTTGGGAAGAGAGTGGAAGGAAAAAGTTAGCCCATTGAACATGAGGAAACTGACAAGTTTCAGAAAGTCTCTGCAATTCTGTTGTACCACTAATTTTTCTTTTTATTCTTTTTTTATTATTATTAAGGAAAATCTCTTAAGTATATTGATTATATAATGACTTCATTAAATTGTTAGTTTTGTTAAGAATTTATAAAAGTTAAGAAATAGAAAAGTTTATCATTTGGCAGGAAACTTCTAAATTCTTGTAAAATGCTCAAGATTTTTCAAATAATTTTTGTTTGCTCAGCCTCCTTAAATTTCCTTAGACTGTAATTTTCATTTATATGAAGAGTTTTATTAAAATTGAAAACTATCTTTATCCTAGGTTATTTGTAAAATATTAAAAGTTTTACTGCATTAATAGCTTGCTATATAAACCATTTTAATGGAAAAACAGTTATTTACTTATTTAAAGAATTCATATTGAGTTTGCGAGCCCAATTCCAGGATAATCTGTAATACATTTGTAATTTTTTTCTCCAGTATACTTACGAGATTTTAAAAATAAAATTGTTTGCCCGAGAAAATTTATGTAAAGTTCAGGTCTTTTGCTGCATCCCTTATTTGGAGGACATGTTTTAATCTGATAAGATGAAAAGTAATATAATCTGTTTGCGTTATTTCGTAAGTTTGAAATATCAAGCAACATAATTCAATAGAATTTATTTTAAATCAAATATGCTAGAATTTTCTTCAATTTAAATTTTATTATAAACATTGAGAATTTCTTTGTAATGAAAGTAAAGCTTGAAATGTTATTTGTATGAAATTCTGAAACTTAGTGATGCTAATTAAATAAGAGGTCTTTAAATTGTCTTCAGTAATGAACTGTTCTTCATTAACATATGTGTACAATGATCTCAACTTGTCTTATTTCAAACTGTTACTTTAGTACAATCTTTGTAATTGCAAATTATTTCTGTTTGTTTGATTTAGATGAGTTTCATCGTACATTGTAATTTACATTTTTTTAAATTTTTTTTTCCTTTCAGCAGACTCCAATACTCATGATTCTCCTGGTCCATCAAGCACTGGTCAGGGAACAGGCTCTTCAAGTCAGGGATGTGAAGATTCACAATAATGTGTATAGGCTTTTTAATTATTCTTGAATTGTTATCTTTATTGCAAGTGAATCTGTTTTGCCATGTGTATTGATATGGCCTATGAGAAGTGAGTGTTATGAGTTAAGAATAATATAAAACTAGCCATCTTCTGAAACTGAATTGTGAGTAAAGAAGGTGCAACTGTACTATTTTCTTTGTGAAATATACTATTTGTGCTGTTGTGGTTTGTATAGGTAACAATGCTAAAATATGGTGCAAACAATGGGATAGTCAATCATCTGAGCTTGCTGCAAGCATTAGTGAATTAGTTTAGTAATTACACTGCAATTTATTCTACATTGAATGAATAATGTATAATGCTACTTATGTTTCTGTTATGAAATTTTTATGAAGTTTGGTGGATTTAAGTTGAGGGTTTGGTTTCTTCTAATGATGTAATCATTTGTGTTGGGAAGTTTTCCTCTTGCCTTTTCACTTAGTACAAATATTTTATTGATGTTATATTTGCATCTCTTCTTTCTATACCTGGTAACTTAGCACAGGTTTGATCTGTGACGTAGCTTAAATATATATTACCATTGATATTACACAATTTGAATAATACAGAAACTCAATACATGCATTATATACGTAATATGCAATATGATAATATATATAATCAGTAGTTAAAACTACATTGTTTATCTTAATATTTGTTTTCTGTAGATAAAATTTAGATATTCAAGAGAATTTGTTATTGTCGTCTCTTTTCAAGACTCGATTTTTCACAAAACAGATTATCAAAAGTCGTAGAGCCATAAAATAGCTTTTTATCTGCAGCAATAAATATGTATAAATAACTGATTTATGCTTCAGATCCCTGCTAAATAAGAGTGAGTAATAGAATTATCCTTAAAGTGATATACAAGATGATTGATGCTTCAGTCTAATTCAAAGTGATCTAGCTTTCTCAGTTCCTGTTTCTTGAGTAGAGTGGCATTAAGTGAGATGTGTGTATCAGAGATTGAACATTAGCATATTTTTAGGTATGGGTAACTACCATTTACAAAACTGAAATATTACTTTATTTGTTCTTTATTAACATGTGCTTGTTTTATGAAGTGAAAATATGTGTATATTCGTTTATATTTACACCACAAATTTTGGAGATACAGTATTAGAATGCATGACAGCATGCTGGGTTTTAACTTATCTGATATTACAAATTGTTGTAATATTTTTTTAATCATGAGGTGATTGACTTCTGTAATTATAAAACAAAGAGACAATTTAACAGTGTAATTTTAACATATTAAGATGTTATAATATAATTATTTGTTTCCTTCACATTAATTATTTGCTTTGGAATGTGCTCTCCAGAAATAAAAATGAAATCAGTAATCTTATAATAATGTATACTATAGAGTATAGTGTTAATGAACTTGTTGTGGAGTGTTGTGCAACTTGCCATAGTTGCTGAAGCGAGTGATTGTGATACTGTGGATCAGTACCTTTTTACTGTTGAACGTAGAAGTACAAATCAAGATTTTTGTTGCTATCAGAATAAATAATTTGCAGAGTTTATTTATGAAGAAAAAATCTAAGTCTTTTATTTATGAAGTAAAATGACACTCTGGTTTGAGGATAATGCTTATATTGTATTTATTCAGGAGTGTTTGTAGTCATTTATGAAATCTGGTATTTGGGAATTAGATGTTTAAAGAGTCATATTATATTATATGTGAATACAAAGTATGTGACGTAAGTCTAGCAACAATTGGTGTAGTTCCTCTAGCTGGGAAAGATAAGCAATATTTAAAACATGACTTGATGTATGCATGCAGTATGTAAATAAATTCCTTATTAATGTCATTGTTTGCTTAAAAGTACCTGAACATACCTTAATCTTCCTTCTGCCTTGCCCTCATTTTAAACAATCAGTACTTCTTATAATTAACCCTTTCAGTCCTGAATTAATTTTTGAAAGAAAAAATGTAATTTTTTTGTTTTATATGATACATTATGATATTAAATAAGCAATGAAAGAAAAAGAAATGAGTTCGAATATATAATTTTGGAAATTTTGGCCTTGGTACTTCTAAGTACTGTCAGGAGCTGTGGGTAGGCAAATAAAAATGATATTTTATTTTAATATTTGTTTATTTTTTATATTTGATGATATTCTGAAAAACAATCTTTACTTTCATTGCAACAAAGGAAAACTTGGCAAAATGAACATTTAGAATGAGGTCTTGATTGAATTTTTTTAATTGCACATAATTCTCATCTTTCTCTTTGGGAGACAAAAAGAGGCCAATGGGTACTTGTATTTTGTTTTCTGATATCTTTAAAAACCGAAAATCCTTCTTTCTTCCGGCGATTTGACACGGGAGATGGAGAATTTGATGACAATGGTGATGATGATGGTCTACCCCTCTTTGTTTGGAGTGCTTCCATTTGCAATTAGGCCCATTGCTAATTTTCTTCTAAAATCTAAAAGGTACAATTCCCCATTTATGTCTTTGTAAATGATGAATGAATTTACTAATGCTATTTCAATCAGAGCAAAAAATAGTCTGTGCCACCATTTTTTTGACTTTCTGTCTCTGTAAATAAAGCGGACGAAAGTGCAGAAATATCATTTGTCTCATCATTATCATCAGAGCTGCACTCCTCGGGTGTGTCTACATCACATGGTATTTCTTCCAAAACAAATGTTATTTTATCTTCTGTCAATGTAGGCAGCGGCATTTTACACCTACAGATATAACCGTAAATTTTTTCACCATGAAAAGTTGTGTTATGTTTAGCAAAATGTTTGTATTTGAATGCGCCAGAGTCCTGACGGTATTTTCTAGTTCCAAAAAGTAAATTTATAAAATAAACAACACCTAAGAAAAAAATTATGTAAATTATTTTATAGATTACATACCTGAGAACAGAGAATAAAATAAAAAAATAAAATAAGCAATTGTGATAAGAATTAAGAACTGAAAATGGTGATTCAATAAAGTCTTGAATCGACGTTCAGAAAACACGACTTTTCAATGATGCCTATCGACATATTCTAGTTTCAAGCAAAGAGAAAATTAAATGTTTCGCATCAAGTTTAACTGGCAACAACTAATAACATTCCCAGGCATTGTTAATTCTCAGAATAGGCTTGAATCAAGGCAGTGTACCCATTGTTGTGGCGCTTTAACATAGTGGTACCTACAAGTACCGTGAGGACATAAAGGGTTAAATTATACTAACAATCATTTTTAACAATCAATATTTGTGTATTTTCATCTATTGAAAAATATCTTTGCATAACACAAAATGTTATAACAAAACAAAAATGACCATGTGCAAATCTAGATGTCAATTTTATTTGTACTTACGAAGCATATTACATTACCTACACAATATTTAGTTTTCAGTGTTCATGATAGTGTATCTTCGTCTTTGTTTTTTTTTTCTTTATCTTTAGATCCCTCACACTTCAGATCCCTGCTATATAAGAGTGAGTCATAGACACTATATCCTTTGAGCGATATACAAGATGATTGATGCTTCAGTCTAATTTAAAGTGATCTAGCTTTCTCAGTTTCTGTTTCTTGAGTGGCTTTAAGTGAGATGTGTGTATCTGTGATTGAACATTAGCATATTGACCATATATACTGTGAACTCGACGAACTGACCAGCTGAGGGCATTAAATGATGTGACTGCAGTGTGACCACGTCGAGCATCATTTCATTAAAATGTATTCTGGGTGGCTAGATGCTGTAATTCAGTTTCCGGAAGTGGTATGCAGGGCAATAACACCTGAAATGATTGAAGCTACGCAATCTACTAGTTCAGGTGCAAGCCGGCCGAGGTAAAGTTTTAATGAGTGTACTGGGGAGGGTAAAGAAACTGCATCAAAACATTACTTAGGTCGCACTCGAAGGAAGAAATTGTGTACGCAGCGAGGCAATCACTGCATACATTGGGTAAAAGGGATGTGGCCAATATGTTCCAGGAGATGACTACAACTGGTTGCATTATCAGAGGACTGACTCTTATCAAATGTTGGATTCTTGTTGGCCAATTGTAATGTTGTAATGTCAAATTGTCAGTGGAAATGGTGTGAATCAACCAAAGCAATGAAGGATATAAGAACATTAAATTTAAGTAGCAATGAAATTGTTTAAGGGGTCAACATGGGTAATGTGTAAAAGGCAAGTATAGACAAACAGTGGGTTAGAAAAGGGTTAATCTGCAATAAAACTTTATGATTGGTGTCTTTTATGTGAAACATAAACGTCAAAAACTGAAGGAGAAAAAACATTTCTTATCAATTGTGAAAAATGAAATAAATCTTTTAGAAATTGTGCAATATAAAATAAAAGATTGATAAATTCATTTATGTTTTGATTTAGTTATTGAAAATAAAATATATTTGCGTTCGGAGAAGTCATAATATTTTTAAAAAATTTTTCGAACACAATTCATTAATAATAATTTGTATTCATTAGTAATTATAATCATTAATGAGTAAAACTGAAGTATATTTAATGTGTATTAATTTCACAACCGTTTACATTCCCTAGAATCACTTAAAACAAAAGATTTAAGGCTAGTTCCGTCTAGAATCGCCATTTAGCCCACTGTGCAGTCCCTGGATCTTGATGAGTTGGCCCTGACTGGGCCCCGCTGGCGAGAAAGATCCCTGGTTGGGGAAAACATTGCAAGCCGACGAATAAGTCAGTGGAGAAAGATCACCACCATCCCGTTATAAAAACATACGTTACACTTACGGAACCAATGATCCATAGACGCACTAGCGGATTCAGGGGGCCTGCCCCAAAGGCCTAGTTTTCCTTTATTTGGCAAAATTGATTTAAATATTTATGTTCGAATTATGTAATTATTTAAACAATATTGTATAGTATGATATCACGTCTACAGTATGTAAATATATACAAAATAATAATAACATATGTTTAATATTTAACCCAAATCTATGACCCCCCCCCCACAAAACATCGGCTGGATTCGCCCGTCAGTGGCGAGCATTCCAAGTAAGCTAGGTACGCTGCGCTTACCCTGGAGAAAAGACAGTTAAATGTAATTATTATATTTTGAAATCACCACTCTCACCATAGAGAACTAAGCTGTATTTTAAAATTCTGCTAATAAGGGTACACTGTCTCGCACATGGTCTCGCGTAGGCGCGCGGCCCTGCATTGAGCATACACCGCTGTTGCTGACGAAGACCGAAAGCGGCCGAGACGGAGGTAAAATACAGAGCGTTCAGTCATGTGACCGATTTTTTTGACAGCTTCTATAACAAATGAGCGTCGCCGAAAACCGCATTGCTCCCCGAAAAGTATTCTTCCGCCGCTCAGCTGAGTCGGAGCGTCAGCTGGCTGGATTTTGTAATTGAATGTATTTTCACGTTGTGAACGTTAGAAATAGTTTTCACAAGAGATTTACAGTATTCCACTATCATTAGGGACGACAAATTATACGAATTGAGACAAATAATTTCGGAATGCTGTTGATAATATCTGTGACTGAGTGAATTAAGCCGTCTGACAGGAGAACGACGACGAATACTGCTGAACCCATACGTAGGCCTTGTGAAAACTGTCGGAATTCTGTTGGTACTTTTGAATCTTGCATGTTCAGAACTTTGCAATTAATGTAGTGCTGCATAATGTTCTGCAATTAGAATAATTGATGTTTATAATTTCTATTGATTGATCGTTATGATTAATGATCAATTTAATGTGTGAAAGCCAGAACAGTGACATTTTATAAATTCTGAGAAAACTGTTGTCTTTCATTCAATATCACTGTAAAATCATGTTACTTTGTTTCAGTATTAAAACCAAGGCATTTTAATTGTTTATTAAATTACGAATCAACAGTGGCACTGAAATATAGCCTATTGTAAAAGTGATTTTCTCAGAATTTATAAAATCTCACTTATACTGTGCTGTATTTCACCCATTCAATTATTGATCATTGACATACTGATTTGTTAAGTCAATTGTGAAATTATGGTAACAATACTTAAATACTGTAAATCATTTGTTCAACAGTTCACGACAGGTGAAGCAAAGCTTCATTGAAATATTAGTTACATATGGTTTGTGTGTAACTAATACAAAACCTCCATTAATTGTTATTAAATATTTTATTAAATTTTGAGTTCTTCTAATTATCAACTTTGGAAAGTATTCAAACCATGTTGAAAGGTTTCTGTGAAGAAAAAGATTCAAGTTAATAAACATTTTCTGAGTACTGATTGGCAAAATACACGTAGTTAATCAAAAGATGAATAACTTTTGTGAATGAGTGAATTCAGTGAATTTCTTAAATATAAAACAAGCAGTCAGTTCTTAAAATTTAGATATTAGGTACATCATAGGTTAAAAAGTGCTATGAAATATGTACTTGTTATTAAAAGGATACTACAGAATGTTAAATTATTAATTATTATTTATCCTAAATGTTTTTCCAATTAAAAAAAAAAAAAAGCGATTAAACGGGCCCGCACACTGTAAGTTTCTTCCTCAACTAATTTGTGTATAACAAGTCTATTAATAAAATTGAATTGAATTTCACTATGAAAATTTGACGAAATGAAAATTGAGAGGTTTCATACTTTCAATAACTTTATTATCTATAATAAATAAAAGTCATGTTGAACATGGGTGAAAAGATATCACAAAATCAAAGTTATATAAATGAAAAAATAATTCCCTTTATTTGTGTTGTGATTTCTTTGAAGGATACTACTGTTGCACAAACACCTTTGAAGTTTAATAAATTTTATTCACTTTGATGATTTTAAATGAAAATTTATAAAATTGAAATTACTTCCCTATGTACTTTTAGAACATATCCTGAAAGTCCATGACCTAATATTAATTAGCTCAAAACCCCATCTGCCACATTTGCTACGATGAGTAAAAAGTTGTATTTTGAAATCAAAATTATACATTGAAAATTTTAAAAATGAACAAAATTCATATTGTAACATCTTATATAACAGCATTTGATTGGTTATCAAGCCTGACCTAACTGCATAATTTGATAACTTTTAATCTCATCTCTCTCGCATCTCCCACTTTAATATCTCCCTGTTAAGATGTCGTATGATACTTACTTCATAAGTAAGCATTAAACTCCTTAAAAGATAAAACTTTTCTTTTAATTAAATCTGCATTTCTAATTTTTTTTATTCAAAGGAATAATATTTTTCTATTACCTGAATTAATTTTTGGTTTATATGGTGTTGACAATATATTTTCAATGCACATTCATACTCATCAAAAATTAACTTCACAAAATTGAAAAAGTTTCTTTTAATAAAAAAGAATTAGAATTTCTTTTAATTGCTTTTTTTTACAAAGGTAATTAACATCAGCAGATTTAATGAAGTGACTACTTATATCTTCTATTTATTTATTTATTTGTCAAAAAAACAGTAAAAACTGTATATGACGTGTGGGGAAAGAAATTTATCTGCGCACATTTTCTTGAGGGCCAGAATTTTATTTAAAAAAAAAATGAAAAAATGAATTTAGAAAATAATTATTTTAGAAAAATAAAAAAAATGAAAAATGAAAAATGTTTTTTCTCGAGTTATAGAAAATCAATTTCAACTGTAAATGAACTACAAGCAAAAGGAGTGCTCAACAAAACGTGTGCACAGTGAAGCTACATTTACATCCAGAAGCAAAACAAGGGGCCATCTCAGCATTTGCTCAATGGATCAGGGAAACTGGACAAAAACCTGATCGAGATGGGGTGTGAAGAGAGAAGAAGTGTACATCTCTATATTGCAATTAGTGGGAATACACATAATAATGAAAATATTCATACATACATGAAGAAAGATTCAGTAATTGCAAGAAAAAACTAAATTCAAAGACTAGTTATATTGCAAAAAATAATAAAAAAAACATTTCTATAGGTTCTGTACCAGTTAATGTTTAGCAAAAAAATCTGAAATTAAGTTTAGAAAAAATTAGAAACATAAATTAAGAGAAAAATTGAATTATCCAGTTATGGTCCAGTTACCACTTACTATATTATTACTCTAACTTCCATCACCAACAAACCATTACAGTATCACATGCTCTCTAACTACACAATATTTATTTTCAGAGAGATATTGAGAGAACATTCACATACACAGATATAAACACATGGCAAATTTGATAAAGATAAAAATATTAGCTAAAAACCAACTGGTACCACAGTCCCCACCCCTCAATCAAAAATATTCAAAAGTTTTCTCTAGTTCTAATGCTCCACATTACATTATTTTCTCAACCGCCTATATGTACAATGAAGTCACTATTAGTAACTATTTAAAAGCCATCTGGTAGTTTTTATCTGCATGTTGAAAGAAAGTTGTTGTCATTAAAGATCTGAAGCATAAAAATGTACCTACATATATCTAATTTCATAATTGTTTATTGAAAATTAAATTCTGATGTAACAGTTATTAAAGCATTTCTATGAATCCTGATAGTATATAGTTCTTTAGAAACTTGTAAAAGTACAAATAAGAATAATGATAATAATAGTGAAAAATACATTTCAATAAGCCAAGATCAGCATAATAATAATATATATTCACGATTTCACATGGAATATAACCACTCACTTGCCCTAGTTGGAATAATATAAATTTACAACTTGCAACTCTGCACCTATGAAGAATAACAAACGTCAAATATTTTTCAATCCATTTTCATGGGCAGCCATATTCCCACAAATAAGAAACATCAGTGGATCCTGGAATGGGAACACCGGGGGGATCTTTGTCATAAGAGTCATCCTGAAAATTTATTATGACTGGAATCTGGGAAGCCTTCTTACTTATTTCTACTCTACACTCTTCTTCTATATTCTTTGCAGTATGTGCCATATAATTATCCCAAATACAGAAGTGTTCAGAATAAATGAGAACCATATGTTACATTAGTAACATTTCTGGAAAATATTCTAAGGAAATATTTGTATATTAATTCACTTTCTTCTCCACAGTAGTCAGTTCTATTGCTTCCTTTCTTTGTGATTGTTGCTTTGTGATTGAAAGTGGTATCATGATGCCACTGATAATATCTTTTGCACTGGCTCCATACCAATTCGATAGAATTATAGTGATAATTAGGGGGACGGGAAGACAGAACTCAGTGACCAGCTTTCTCTATAATTTCATCTTCCCCATATCAACCAATACGATTTATCAAATAGTAAGAATATTGACAAACATTGTATCAAAATAAATACAAAAAGTAAAATTGTATTCTATGATTTAATTCAGCAAAATTTTGTTCATTTCAGTGAAAAACTTTATCTGAACATCAGCCTCAGAAGCTTTCACACATTCTATTAGCAAACTTTAAGTTCTAATTAAAATTGTATTACTGATTTTACTATAAGATCATTGAACGTTATTGAATTTAATACAGGTTGTACTCCACTCTTTATAGTGATGTAAATAATGTTGAAACTACTTTTGTGACTGAATTGTATTGTAGCAATACCTGTTTTTTTTATCAGTTATTTAAAAAAAGATTAAATGAATTTCATATATGAGTGTTTTTTACATTCTTAAATGAAATATTGTTGAAAAATAGCACTCACCAGCACAGAATGAATTGCTACTCTGTCCATTACATAAATCCATGTTTCTTACAATCAAAGTAGAAATCTTTTCATTTTTGAAACATCTGTGCTGTCAGAGTTGCTCAATAGTCATTTATTTCTTTTGACTTTGAGAGAATAATAATTCTGTACTTTTGATGAAACCACCTGTATGTAAGAATATATATTTTCCCTTCGTCTAAACTTTTGCTCAAGCAGCACTCTCTACTCTTATCTGGTCATGGCTGAGAGGCAAAAACTAAAAGGTAGATTATTAAAGATAATATATAAAATGATATATCAAAATAAAACAGTATTAAACCACAATGTAGGTGCTTCAAGCCAGACAAGCATTATTCATGATCATTACACCTGCTGATCTAATTCCAATTTCACAAATTTAAACATACTTCAGTACATGCAAATCATGCACTTATTTGTCCCATTTCATATCTTTCAATTGTAAACAATTTAGTAGATGCTTCGCTTGCCTTTCGAATATAACCATGTCACGAAACAGACAAAAGGCCCGCCAAATATACAAAAGTCCTGCTAGTTGAACTTCTCATTTCTGTAGGAAAATCTCCACATATTAACTAAATACACCATACAGAAAATATTAACTTTTATCTTGAACATAGTTTCAACGTATATATTCACTATAACAAAATATTTATCCGCGAACATTTTCCTTTGGAGGAAAGACAATACAATAGATGGTTTCACGGCGCTAAGACAAGTTAGCCAACGTTCGTGAAATAAAAGCGAATAATTTCTGTGTGTTAATCACCGACCACGCCCCCTGGCACGATCTCTATGGTATGGCAACAATGGCTGTCAAAAAAATCGGTCACATGACTGAACGCTCTGTAGTAGGCGCCGCAACCCGGCCCGAAGTGAGCATGCAGATGTTCTCCATCTATACTCCGATTTCTCTAAAGGCTGATTTACACGCTGCCAGTACTGGTGTGCCAGTTACGAGTTTGCCAGCACCTGGACAGCACTAGCGCTCTGTGCGACTGGCAATAGTTGTTTACACAGTGCTAGTAATGGCATGCAAGATGAGATTTTTCTCGCTGCCGTTTGCTTATGTATACTCTTTGCGATGTGCTGCTGATACATTTTTCGGCGCTCAAACAACAGTGTGCAAAGCAAATATTCTGTAAACATTTTATCCTATTCACTTTATCTGCCTTGGAGAAGTTATCCATTTTATTTGCAACTGCCAGAAATGCGGCATTTCTGGCCTCGCGGTTCTGGTAAAAAATATCCCACAAATACTGTATATAACCAGTCAAGTTTGTCAGTTTGTTCTTCCGTTATTCAAGAGGACTTCTGTTCCCCAATCACTTTTATAAATAACAATAATAATAAGCTTACGTTGATCACCGTGCAAGTATAAAGCAGTGTAAACACGTGTTGAGATCCGGGAGATCGCCGTGGCGGACACCGTGGTGGTGGGGGAGAGCGCGAGCATGCCAGTAGTCCAAACATTCTTGTTCAGCTGGCATCGCCAGCGACTGGCACGAAGGTCTTGCCAGTCACTTGCAACAAGGCGTTTACACGTTGCCAGTCTCCACTTGCCAGTTGCTGGCAACCTCAACTGGCACGTTTACTGGCAACGTGTAATTCAGCCTTAACTTTGTCCCTCAGGGCTAGTCTTCACGATTGAATAGGTCACGGTATTTCGTGTCGTTCCCAGTCGTACCGCCGGGTATCGCTTGATCGCGACTGTATCGAGCAGTGCTTGCGATCATGCGACTTCTAGTGGTACGACGGAGAAAGACGCGAAATGTGTGATATTCCATCGTGGCCGAAGGGGCTTGAGGGGCTGAGTTAGAAAAATCGCACTATAAATAATTAGGCAGTTCGCGCATGCGTTCTTGACATTTTGGATGCTCTATTTGGTTGTATGCAGGACACCAGTACAAAAAGCGCCGCAACCCTGGCCCACCGCCGCCCAGGGTGGCCATGCAGATGTATTCGCTATCTCATGCGTACGAGCCGACACACTGACATAATCGCCGCTTGCTACGTAAAGCCACGATCTTTTACTTTTACTTACTATTTATTCGACCTGTGCGTATTATTGATAATGTGCATATTATTTCTTATACCCCGACAAGACAGAAAGCTTCCTTCGAATGCGCATGCGCTAGGAGGGGTGACTTCCACCATCAGCCACTCACTTCCTCTGAAAATATCGCTCTCTCATTGGCTCAGCGCACCAGCCGGGGTGGCCGGGCGAGGGGAGGGGGGTCTGAACGCATAGACCATGGTGGAATTATTTCCACCATGGGTCTTCTCATCCACTTGCCAGGTGCCATTTATTGCCGCCCAAATTACAATTCTTTGAAATTTTCTTTATTTTTATTTCCTAAGAACCGAAATATTACTTGAATAATATTAAAGAATAAAATCTCGTCATATTTGGAAATTTTCGTTGAAAAATTTGAAGCCGTTTATAAGGAAAATGTCGTTAAAGTTTTAGTGTAAATGAGAAATGTGTAGCACTTTTTCAGAGAAATTTTGGAGTTTTCGAAAAACTTGATTGGAAATCATTTGAAATACTTCCACTCACAAATGCAATAATATATTGTGATGAACCGACTCTCAAACACAAAAGAAGTGGGGGGAACGGAACCATCACACCGAAGTGTGTCGGTATTCAGATGACAGGTGTGCCCGTTAAATTTGTAAGTGAATGGGCGCCAAACGAACACTTACCTGACATCCGGCACCAGCTTATGAGCACCTCAGGGGTGAGCACTCTGTTTCAATGAGGGCATGCACAGGGTTTGGCAGAAACAAGCTTTTTCGAATTTCCTTCAATGTGTTGTTCGCTTGAAGGACGAAAACACGTTTATTGTTGCTCTTAAATTACAATATGCTTTCTTCTTGTTACTTAAACCACCTATTATGTAAGTTTTAATCTAATTTGACACTTGCTCAAATTTCTGTTTGTTTCTTAAAATTGTCTTTAACATTACTGGTGGGAATGACATAGTGGTAGGTCCGTACCTCGAGTCGACTAATTGCACACCTGTTGTCGTTCCGGCTGGCGCTGTACCAGGCAGGATAACGGTCAGATGCCGCCGTTCGAGATGTCGCTATCAGGACGGAAACCACAGCTCGCGTATATGGGATTCCGCCTCTCGCCGACCGGAAGTTGTTGAGAAGAGCCACGGGCGTTGGATAGCGGGTTAAAGCCGTCAAACGCCACTTTACCCGTATCAATGCAGCCACGATAGCTCGGCTGATTGGTTAAATCCCTCTGGATTTCTGCAGGTCCGCCGTATAGAATAAATTCTAAAGTATGGTGTTCGGACGGCCAGTACGGAGTCGGTCGACCAACACTGGCTATCGTTGTCAACCACTCCTCGACGTGAAGTTTTTTTTTACAAGTTAAATTTTTCAAATGCTTTCTCCGAGTATTCTCTCAAGATGTTCTATGTTCTCGAAACGTTTGTGCTCTCTCTGAAGTTTTTGTTCTATCTGCCCAAGATTCTCTTCTCTCGCCCACCTCTGTCACGTACCCCTCCTCTTCCTTACATGGCTGCCTTGCCCTAACACGTGATTGGAATTTCTAATGTTATTGGCCGAAATTTTGGGTTCTGGAAGATTCTACTCAAGTCGGAAGCTAATAGGGCACTTCTTAGGGTGATGTCATTTTCTGAGCATCCCATTGGCTCTCTTTGCTGTTTGAGATTTCGCCAGCGCCGCAGAGACAGACAATGCAAGCCCACCCGGCCGCCTTTGTGCCGCCTTTTGGGAATTTTCCTACACAACGCAGGGAGGGCTTATTAATCAACTAGTTCCGGTTCCTATGTGGACAATGCTGGACCGTCCAGCCGGGGTGTCATGCAAGGGACTATCCCTGGAGGCAGTCCGTCACTGTCTGCTTTTGTTATTTCAAGACGGGGTTAGGAAGGGGGGCGCAGTTTCTGGCGCGCGCGTCTTTCGCGCAGGGCGCTGACGTATTGAAAGAGTTCCTAATTTGGCGTGACGCGAGGGGAGTCGGGTGTTGGGTTTGCCGCGCGAGTTTATAGCTCGTCGCAGTATACAACTCACTCGAAATGTGCATATTATAAAAGAGAAAGATTTTTTTAAAAAATACATTTGCGTAACTTTTGAAAAAACAAAATGACCTTTGTGTCACTTTTTTGCAGAATGACCTAAGAGCAAATTGACTTTTATGTCATCTTAAACATTTAGCAATATCCGAACAAAAGGTTTTGGAGTAGTTTTTTAGAAAATGGCGATTGAGAGTTTCTGAGAATGCGGAAATTTGGTTCATTTTCGCAGAAAACTTTTTGAGTTTTCGAGAAATTTTATAAGACATCATTTAGAGCACATGTACTCATAAATGCAATAATGTGAATACATCACCGCTAATGTGAATATTAACGACGCGGGAGACAAGTAAAAAATACATTTTTGGAAAAACAAGAATCGAGCAAAATGTCGTTTATGTCATATTTTGCAGTACATTTAACACAATCCTTTCAAAAAATTTTAAGAAAATTTTGGAGCAGGTTTTAAGAAATTTTTGTTTCTGATATTTTTTAAAATGTTGCACATACTGCACGCAATATTATGCGAAAACTACTAAAATGTTCAAGAAAATGCACATGACCTTATAAAAATAACTAATTATGAAGAACAAATTTCATTTGAGGAAATAATCTCTATCTTCAATTTTGTAGTTGTGGCAAGGCGCCGAAAAAATTTCAAAATTTTGCAATTTTCGAAACTTTAGAGTTAACAGTGAAAATCGGACCTATGCTACCTTCATAAGTTCATTTCGTCCTATTCTTACAAGAAATTTAAAGAAAAAAATTAAATCAATATTTGAGACAATTTTGAAAATGTCCCAGTTGCGTCATGTAAACTGCCCTCGAAATTTAAAGAATATTGTTCGAAATCGCAGTACGGCTAGATCGGCGGGGGAGTATCCATTTTGAGAAAAAATCCTGTGATTAGTTTGGGCGCTAATGTTGTTGACAGACTAGTTTTGAAAAAAAAACTTGTTCTGTATTAGGGGACTCAAAATTTAGTATTTCCGTTGAAATCTCGAAATCGACTTCCCGCAGCTTTACATAACTTTCTCTTTACTACTTAAATACGTACACATACGAGAAAGTAAAAAGCTAGCCTAAACTAAAGAGATTAGAAAACTATATAGGATGAGAAAACCTGTGCCTTTCTGTAGTACCATTAGTTTACAAGCATTTTTGGTTCATTATTTTTATGTCTGTCAGAGCAATTAATACGAAACTGGCAATTCTCAAAGGTTTAGGAGAAATGCACATCGCAATGTAGTAAACGTAGTAAGCATTATATGGTAGTTGGATATCATGGAATTTTTTTGTTTAATCTGTAATTCGATGGTTGCATTTCCATTTGCGACTCCACTGGCGGGGGCATGAAACTAGGAATATTCATAGCTTCATGGGCGGGGGGGGGGGCATTGTGGAGCGATGTGCGTTTCTGTTGGCATTAGGAGAAGACAGACACAAGCACTCATGGACACGAGCAAACGCACACGCGCACTTAACACAAACGCACGAGAGCAGTCACGAGTTATTGATGATAAAAAATAACATATTTTTGGGATGTAGTTAACATATAGATATATTTTTTAGGAAAACGTATTTCAAAGAAAGGAAATAAAAACAGGTTTGAAAATTGAAGAAAAACATGCAATTACTTTTGTTCGACGCAAATCGTTTATTTATATTGTCCGCTACGATTCAGTACGGTGCTACCAACTGTGATGACTGAAACAACCAGTTGAAAATCCTGATACTCACGCATTACGAATAAATTGGTTCAATGTTCACGTGTTGGTATCTTGTGTGAAGAGGGGGATCTGTGTGATATTAGTGATGGTATGTTTAATACTCTTCGCGTTAATTGACTATTATAATTCTTCTCCTTTATTTAAATAAAATTGTGCGGAAGACTATTATTTATCCTTATGAATGTTGGAATGAATTTCAGGATTGTGTCGAATTGCAGTAAATGAGTGCGAAATTTATGTTTCGTTGAGGCTAGGTAAGCACGAATGTCACTTGCGTAATCTCATGGTTGCTGATAATGTTATAAAATATAGATTTTTCCTTAATGTAGCCAAAATAGTTCTTTTATAATGAAACTATTGAAAAATCTAATCTTACAATACTCATAAATTGTCGTTTGACTGCTATGGTACAGCTATGGTGCTATGGCGGACCTGATGAGACACTTGTCAAGGTAGTTAATGTAATGGGAAAATATTCCGTACTGATGTCGCCCCAATTAATATATTATCGTATCCAATGGCAGTGTTTGAAAAGAAGATACCACGGAAAGTTTATTTAGATGACACGCAGGTGCTGACGTGCAAATTTGAGAACACGCAAAACATCCAAGGGCATACGGTACGTATAATTATTCAGCAGAAAATTTTCATTTGTATTGTCGATATACTTGCGTTATTTGAAGACGTCATTTGAAATGATAATTATGTGAATATTTAATCTTCCAAAAACACATTTTCAAGAATTGACAAAATTTTCGAAGCTCAGCATATTTATTAATATATATGTATATTGCTTTGATATTTCAGGAATACATAATACGGGTGCAGCGGGGACCTCAGACAGAGAAATCTTGGCATATTTATAAACGTTACAATGATTTTGTGTCCCTTCATAATGTATTGCAAGTGTCTGGTCTTAATCTCCCACTTCCTCCCAAAAAGCTCATTGGAAACATGGAAAGAGAATTTATAGCTGAAAGGCAAATTGGATTGCAGGTATTGTAGATGTAAATATCAAGTGGAAAGTGTTAGGTATAAATTGTGATTACTTACATTAATTTCTTTACAGAATTATTTAAACTACATACTAATGAATCCCATCTTAGCATCATCGTTACCAGTTAAGAAATTTCTTGACCCTGAAAATTATGCAACACCATCTCAAGGTATTGCTGCTTTGGAAATTTTCCTATACATTTTAGACTACAAATTTCTTAATCCAAGAGTGCTTAATATGCTTCCTATGCTTGATATTTATGTAGAGGTGGCCCTTCAACATGTCTCAATGGCCCTTAGAAGTGAAGTTAATTATGAAGTAGTGAAACCAGTACCTGAAATGGGTTGGAGGCTGCGAAAACATTACTTCCAAGTAAAAAGTCGCAGTAATCCCAAAGAACTGTTACTTTCGTGGGTTGAACATGGTCCAGATAAATATTTAGATGATCGAGAACTCCATGCTGTATTTAAAAGCATTGGTAGCATACAGGTATGTATAAAAGCAGACTTTGTGTATTTTGTATCATAGGGCATCTGGAATACACTTAGGGAATGCAGATCTGTTCAAATTATTAGACTCCTAACAAAAAGTTTACTAGTTTTGATTTTGTAATATACTAGTAGATATTTGGAGCACGGAAACACATTTCTAAGTATTCACCTGCCATGTACCTTCTAATAACACTTTTTTGAAGCAGAAGTGTCAATAATGAACATTAGGTAGCACTGCTATTGCAATTACCTGCAAATGGCTTCTGCATGCGATAGTGCAGGTGTTGTTTTGTGTATGTCAGTCCTCCATATTGTGATGTGATATTTCTTTTAAGTGAGACATTCACTAACTGTGCATGCTATGGTAGATCAGTTCAATGGTTTGTTAACATGAAGGCTTGTAATTACTCATTTTAAAGGATTATATTATAAAAGTGCAAATTGGAAAGAGGAAGGATCTCTTGTAAAGGTGCAGGTGTTAAAATTCTCCTAGATAAAGGTGTCTATACGCAGAGACATATTGCTATGAGACTTGAAATAAGGCAAAAATCCATTAGTACAGTCAGTATTGCAATGAGAGAAAACCAAACATCAACAAAAGTGAGTAGGAAAACACGGGAGAAAACGAAAGCTCTCTTCTTGAGGCATCAGAAAACTTAAAAGCTCTGAAGAACAGAAAAGATACTTCTTAAAAATTAAGAATGAAGATGGTTGAGTATGGAGCACAGGAAGTGTTAGAAGAATTCTCTGTGGAGAAGGCATATCACGAAGCCCCCAGAAAAAGGCAAAAAACTACACCTGCTTTGGCAAAGAAACGCACCGAATGGGTATGAGATCTGAAACACTGGAGGTGTGAAGTCTGGCAGAAAGTCTGTTTTAGTGATTAATAGTGTTTCACTTATCTAACAATGTTCCAGGTATGTTCAACATTGATTTGGTGAGGTATTCAAATTCAAATGGGTTCAGTTTAACATTGAACATCTGTAATGGTGCGGGACATAATGTCTTTCATGGGTTCTGGGAAACTAGATCACAAAGGGAATGATAAAACAAGGCTACTTAGAAGTTCTTAAGGAAGAACTACTGCCACAAGTAACAACATGGTTTAATGAAGACCCATGTATGTTTATGCACAATGGCACACCCTGTCATCAAAATAAAATCATCAAATGATTCCTCCTGGAAAAAATATATTAGTGTACTTGTGTGGCTGGAAACAGTCCAAACGTGAATCCTACAGAAAAACCTTTGAACCCTCTTGTAGGATAAGCAGTAAAAGAACATTCGAACCAAACATCATTTGATTGAGAAAATCAATTCATTATTGCACACTAGCATCGATTTGCATCTCGCATGAATGAACTTTTTGAAAATAAAAAGATTCCATTCTAAATACTATTTTTTGTGATTGTTTTTGAAAAACAAATTAGTGCATTCTATGATAATTACATCTAATTAATTTAATTCTGTTTTATTTATTGAATTTGAGAAATTTATGTTTCAGTCATTTCAAATGTGTAAGACAACTGATTATTATTAATTTAGAGTTGTTCCATTCATAAAATTCTTTGAAAACTGAATGCTGAGTCTAATAAATTGAACAGATCTGTAGTGATTGAAGGTGTGGTAGGGGAGAGGGGAAGGAGTGCTTTTTTATACTTTCCATAAAATTATGAAAAACACTTACATGGAGATTAATAAAACTTGCATAGCCTGTCCTTGGGGTGTCTGAGATCTCTCCAATAAACTAGCTTGTGATTCTGTACCGCACAAGAGGAATGACTACAAAAAAGCATTTATTTCACTCGCTTTTCAAACCCAATTTCACTTTTATTTTAATGCTATATTAGTTTTGCGGCCAAGTTATCTCGTTGCTATACATTTCCAAGTTGAGGCCAATGCTTGTTTATTCGACCTTTGCGATTAATATAAAATGTCCTTGAGTCCATGAAATGCATAATTACTAATGCTTTTTGTGTGATTAAAAAGGAAAGGGAAATTCTTCATAAATCCAATGGTGTACTGCTGGTTTAAATTACTTCTTTAAGTTGTACTGTATTTTCTACTTCAACTGTACTAATGTGAAACTAATGGGTTCCAAATACAACTGAAGAAAAGCTGTAAACTTGGGTTGGTAATCTTTTTAAAAGTACTGACATAGAGATATTGCAATACGTTAGAAGACAAAAATCAGTTCATCGTATATATTGAATAAAATGTAGCAGTGTATTGATAATCAAGTTTTTCTTGTTAATGAAATGAAAAAAGTTAATTGAAGTCGTACATCTCATTATTTACACCTATAGTCAGACTTGATTCAAGCAGTCTTGCATTTATGGGTTTTCATGTGAATTAGACAGCAAGGAATCGTGCGCCACGAAGCCTAGCAATGCTTCCCAAGTTTTTGGCTGACACCAAAATCTTCAGATTGATATGCCTTTCACTGGTAGGGTCTGGGCTTGATCTTTGTTCAATTCATGTGGAATTTGTGGTAGACAAAGCAAGATCTTTGCACTTTTCCTCATGTTCTGCCATTTTCTCTTCTCATTTTATTACTTCTAATCATTTACATCATCATCACTATCACTATTATCTATGCATTACATCATCTCTTGTGAGCTTCAATGATCTTAGCAGTTGCAGAGCCCATATGCTCCAATAGCTAAATCAATAAATTGTTGATATTGGTAGATTAAGGCTGGCTCTGAACTTCATTATTATTTCTTATGTGATTTCAATGTCTGGGCTTTAAATAAATTTATGCCTGCAGTAACTACAATAAAAACAGGTATTTTGGGATCACCAACCAATTCAATAAATAAATTTGGAACTTTGTAATGTAATAATCCCATTTAAGTTTTTAATAATCTTTTCCATATTCCAAATTAACCTTTACTTGATGTGCATCAGTCTCGTAAACTACATTTCAACTCTTATCCATTCCTACCAGCAACTTGACCAGCTCACACCCAATTTAAAGAGTGCTTCTAGAATATCAATAACCTTTGTAATTTTTCTGATGTCATCACTGACTTTTTCACCCATTAAAACCCACTCCTCCATGGTTTTCTGTCATAATTTCCCTTTTACAAATTTGATGTTTTATAAGTAGAAGAAAACAAGTAAAAGTTGAAAATTCATTTATTTTACGACATGGTACATACACTTCACATCCTTCCTTGCTGCTCCTTCCTTGCTGCTCACTGCTCTGTCTTCCCCCTCTGCAAACTTTTCAAACCTCTATCCTTTTTGTTACTGGGTTACTTAGACTTTTGTGAACTATTTTCATATATTGGCATATTTGACTAGAAAATTGTTTAATATCTATGAGCTTGTCATTCTACTTTGATGCATTGGAAGATTTCAGACTTTTATATCACCTTCTTGAGTACAAGCTAGCCAAGATAGATATAATCACTGAGAATTTTTAATGTTAGGCTTCCTGTTTGTGTATTTCCCATAGTAACAGTAGTCTGTCCTAACCTTTAGACAAATTAATTTTTAATTGTTTAATCTGAGTAACTGACATTCTTTGACAATATCATATTTGACAAGATTAATCATAGTTTGTAGCTCTAATGAGATGTCTAGCAGAACAATGTCATCAGCAAAACTTGGGTTATTCATTCTTTTTCTTAACTCTCCTTTGATTCTTGAAAACCTCATTTATCTTAATTTCCTTTTCTTCCTAATGTTCTTAACTTTGACTTGTCAAATACAGCCAAAACCATTTTAGGGATTAGGGGCTTTGCTTATAATGGTAATGGCAACTCTGTTTTTGGTTCATCAGTACTAGTACTAGTAAAGGAAGAAGAGAGTCTGTAGATGTTACAGAGAACTCTGAGATTAACTGTATCCCTCAACTTGTCAGCTGTGCGACTGAATCTAATACCTGTTCAAAATGTACAAAAGCAGCCCACACAGTCATATAGTTTTTATTTCTTCTGTTTATTTATTTTTTGAGAGGATAAGAATGTGTTGGGTAAAACTCGAGGTGAAAACCGTTCTGATCTACATGGGTTGGACTGCATCTAGACCAGGGCTCTCTAAGGAGCCTTTATTGGAAGCTTAGAGAAAGCAGAGAGCTGAAGAGCACACAGTCACAGAGAGCACTAGAATGACCCAATCCGTGATGTATTTACAGTGTTTTGCTCAAGGAGAAATGATGGATAAAGTGGGTAGGTCACAGAGCAAACCATTGACTTTCAATAGTTATAATACTATGTGGGAAGAGCTGTATTTCTTTATATATTCTGGTGGATTTGCCAAACTCTTGGTATATTTATATCATCACATCAAGAAATGTAACGTATGGCAGCCTTATGTGGACAATCACTATAACACAAATCACAAATTTATTCAAAGAGGAAGAAAAATGAAGATTTATTTTTCTTTTAAAAGCTTTTTTTCCCTACAATAGAAACCCTGCCAACACATTTATTGTTAGGGAAATGAGTAATTACACCTGATCTTTTTGTCTATTGAGAATTGTTTAATTAATGGTAGTCTGCCCATGTAAAATGCAGCATTCTCTAATAGAGAAAGGTATTGATCAAAATATTGCTAAAATAAAAGTAACAAGAATTCCTTTACTACAAAACTTTTCAACTCTTAATGAAAGCCAAGTTAAAAATAACATTGGAAAAGGAACATTTTCCTTTTATGAGAATTAATAATTTGACAAATTCTGTAAATGGTTTTAGGTGAATTGCTATGTGGTGAGCAATTTTGTATCTGAGTAACTCAGTAGATTCTGTTTGTGGAACCTGTGAAAGGGTACAGGGATTTTTCCCAAAGCCAGAACACACAAAATGATCTCGTTATAGTTTTTCATTTATGTAATTAACGTCACTCAAGCTCCATTGTTTTGGTCAGCAGTGCATGCACAACAGTGCCTCCCACTAGGCATAGAATATTAAGCCAACAAATCACTTTTAGAAAGCTAATGACTTCGTAAATAAATATTTGTGTTCTTTAATGAACAGGCATCAAAGGCAACTGTCCCATGTGATAGCATGGGATAGTTGCATAGATAGCAAGAATGTAAATATTTAATATAATGTGGTGAAGTGTGTACCATTATTTATTTATTTATTTATTTATGTATATTAAAAGTATTTTGAATTCAAACATTCAGAGATATGGCAATTTTAAATGTGTCTATTTCTTTAGTTTTAATGTCAAAATTGCCTATATTCAGACTGTGGCACACTGAGACAATAAGTTATGGTTGATGATTATAAAATTGTTGTGGGATAACTAGGGCACCACCTCAGCCAAAAACCTGTCAAAATGTCATTAAATAATATTTATCTGTCATTTTCTAAAAAGTAGCAAAAAAAGGCCTTAAAATGGGATGTTTATCGTGTTTGTGACTTATGAAAGGCAGAAAATTTCTGCCGGGTTCTGCTAGAGTTGTATAAACGCATAACAATTAGCAACAGTTGCACAATTAATTAATGGAGCAATACTTGTACTTAAAAGGGAATATTATTATAATTTATTTCTATGTAATAAATACATTATATATTGCAATGTATCTGGAGAGGTGGCTTAGTGCATCAACTGATGCTGCAGGTCCTAGGTTCGAGTCCCCACACCGGCAGGATTTTCAATGCTAACTTGTCAGCTGGGTCGAATTCAATCACTGTTTGGAGGCAAATTCTAGAGGCTGGCTGCTCTGATCGATAGTTTTCCATGGTTTCTCCCATCAACACCAGGCAAATATCGGAGCAATACCCTAACAAATGGGCCATGAATCACACGTGATCTTTCCTTCCTCTTCCTTGTATCTTCCCCCTTACATACACACACTAACATGCACTACATTACCACACATGCACTACATCCCGGCTGGGGTGGTGCCCTGCTGGTTGGAGGTACCTGTTTGGGGAAAACCCTGATAATCGATGGTAGATCGGCACCGGAACTTGCCATCCGGCTGAGGAAGGCCACACGCCATGAAAAAACATGCACTGCACTTACAGGACTAATGACCTTTGCCGTTGACATGCCTGGAATCGCTGACAGTCAATCAGTCATATATTGCAATGCTCATTCACCATTGAAAAGCCATTAAGAAACTCTTTAATTCATGGTACAATAACTAGTGTAATTGTTGTTCCGATGTAGTTTTGGGCACTAGACCATGTTATTGTTGGACAGAAGGCAGAGTGCTAAGGGTGGAAAGTCTCGTAGTCTTGTACTTTTGGGCATTTAGGACTGGAAAAAATTAAACAAAAAGATCTTCCTGTATCCCATTTTCCAATGCCAGCCACTATTGTAAGCAGGTAGAAAAGTTGCTTGAGTTTCATGGCAATCTGAATTTCTTTGTGTAATATGTGTATACGTGTAAAACTTTATTTTATGCTTGTGGAGCTCTGCAAACCCATTGTATAAAATCCCTGATGGTGACACTTAATACTTTTTTAATAATAGAACATTGTACATAGAATGGCCCTTTTATATTATTTCAGTTATATTGCTTAATAAAGCACTAATAATATTAACTTTGTCACAATAAATAAGTCACTTCATTTATTATGCCCCATTTAGACCGATTATATTAATGTTTTTTTATTGCATTTTGTTAATACATTTGAAAGAAAGATCAATCAACATTCAATCATTTTTTAACAAATCTGGAAATTGTTTCAGCATCCCAATATTCATCCAATTGAGTTTGTGAGCTGCAATGAAGTTGGAGGTTTTGTTATTCGTCCATTGCATATTGCTGGTAGCTTGAGAGACCTTCTTTGTGTTGCTAAACCCAAAATACAATTCATAAAGAAATATGGAAATCCAAAGCAAGTGAAACCTCTATCTGCCAGTGAAATATCTAGTTATGGTAGGCAAATCCTTGAAGTGTTGAAATTTCTAAATGACAAAGGGCTTCCTTTTGGTAAGTAAGAGAAATGTTTTTATTGGAAGAAAGATTATTGTTATTACATGTAATTTTATTTTCCCTAAGTGAAATTAAATTGTGTTTAGCCTAATATACTATTAGCATCAGTAAACGATTTCAAGTTTATGTAATTAATGTGTATTTTTTCATCAATGGGTATACTAGGTTGCTTTTGGATAGACATTTTTTGCTTTATTTTTTTTCACAAATTTTATAAAGTTTTTTTTATGAATTATGTTTTTTTTAAAATACTTTTGTGCATAGTTGTTGAAGTGATTGAAATATACATCTAATTTTTTGCAGGTCATCTCCAGACTGGAAATATAATTTTGGAAAATGGCAAAGTGAAATTATTGGACATAGAGAATGGTGTTCTAGGGTTGCCATCTTACTATAGACCTTTCTTTGTGCAACACAAGAAAATTCAATCTCTTGAATCAATTGATGTATACTGTTTTGGTCATGTTCTTTATGAAATGGCTTTTGGTCATCCATTACATGAGTCTGTCTGTGATATGTTTCCGGCCTTCTGCTGTCCACCATTAAGTATGTATTCACTGTGTTCTCTATCTTAGTGAGATTGTGTGAAAAAAAACAATTATAACTTCTAGGTATTATTTGCCATTTATTTACATAATTTTAAATTTTTCCATTCTATTTTGTTTTAAAGTTAAACATTCTCTAATTTAAAGTTTCATAACAAGAGAATTATTTGAATATAGATAGTCATAGATAAAAATGAAAGTAAAGAAATTTAATCTTCCACAAATTAAATTCTCTTTACGGTTTAGGATGGCAGTAGACTTGGAAAACCATAAATTGTCAGGGAAATTATTATTCATGGGAAAAGTGAGTGAAAAATCAAGGAAAGTCCTGAGAAAAATTATTTTAAAAGTAATTGAATAAGATGTGATCAGGGGATGCATGGAAAATTAATCTGAGGAAATAGCTTGCAAAGTTTTGTCAAATAAATGGATGTTTGGTTCATGACATTTGTCATGATCTTTTTAATAGCACATTGTGATTGCTAAAGCCTTAAAATTTGACAAACTGTGATTTTGTTATTGTTACTAATTTAACTTCTTGGACCTCTTTGCATGAAACCTCAACAGTTTCAAAAATGTCTCCAAATTTTTTGATTAAATTTTGTCCTCCAATAGCATAAAGGATCCTTAGAAAAATGGTGTAGGTCTTATTGACGTTGAAATCCCTAATTTTTTGACAGTTGCAAAAGTTCAAAATTTTTTGCTGCATCTTCCTACAACTGCATTATTGATGATTGTGATTTTTTTTCTTAATAAATTCTGTTTTATAAAGACAAATATACAAAGATCATGAACAATTTTTTAGAAACATGAGTAGTTTATGTAATTTTGCATGAAATATAAATAAAGAATTTTAACCAATTTTTTCTCTCATAAACGCACCAAATTTTTTCTTTAAATTTTCTCCTTGTATTTATCAAAGGATGGGTAAAAAAGTGGTGCTGGCTCCATTTTCTGCAAACTCAGTGTTTTTTGAAAATGGCAAAAAGTTGACATTGTTAAAGTACAATATCAAAGACTGAGATTTTTGTCTGGAAAAAATCCGTTCTCAAAATCAGATCTTTAAAAATGGTCGGGTACAAGGTTTTGAAAAAACCAACTTGTTTTCACAAAATTTCTGCTTGAAGTTAGTGCAAATTATAAGGAAAAAATTCTTCAAAACCCACTTTTTTCCTCAGATAGAACTAGGCACATTTCAAAGAATGACACATGTCTCATTTTCCTTGAACTCTGAATTTTCAAAAATTGCAAAAGTTAGGAATATCATGAAAAAACATGTGTTGTGGTAGCTTGAAAGTTTGTGCTGTTTTTTATATTTTTTTTCTCATGGCACTCATCTTAATCAAGTTGGTAATCTGGAAAAACACATTGGCACTGTTGCATTTGGTCTTTCTTTGCAAGGAGAGGTGCGGTATCAAGCGCGAAGTATTAAACTTAACCTAGAGCCAGACACAAAGATACTGTGTTCTGATCATAATCTAAGAAACAGACAATTTTTGCATGTCTTAGAAGGCAGCAATCATCTGCATTTTTGAGCCTCAATGCATGTGCAATCTGGAAATCGAACTTCCAGTATTAGTGGGCAAGATGGAGAGAAGGGGCCTGCCAACACTTGGTTAACAATGATTTACAAAGTATGGAATGTTCATGTGGTTTCAATTAACAGTATTTACTTATTTGAAAACCAATCAGTTGTCCCAGTTTTAGGGTTATTTATGCAAAATTCATTACATAACATTAACGAGTACATATATTTTAGATTGGTGGCATTTTTTTATCGAATAAGTAAATAGATTATTTAATCATTCCAATATTAGTAAGAAAACAATTAGTTGTAGCATTTTATTTATAAGAAAATTGAAAAGATGAAGGATGTCCTCTGAGGAAATCCATACACATTGGAAGATCTTGAGTGATATTGAAGGTCAGCCAGGGAGATCTGGGGCAACAAAGGAGATCCACATACTAACCTTGAGTTGATAAAAAATTTGATGAGTTTCTAATCTAAAAAGGGGAATGAATAATTTTTTGATATAGATGTTTGTTTCCAATTCCATGTGATGGATAAGTGTATTCGTTTCTGAACTCAGTTGTTGCCAATTAAAACAATTTAGAATATTTGTGAAGTTTTTGTTTTTGTATTTATTTTCAGAGTCTGTGTTGGAATCCATACTTTCTTCAGAAGCGTGCAAAACAGGACTCCCCACTCTTGGCAACCTCCTTATGCATCCTTTCTTCAGCCCATCTCCTCCAGCAGGTCAGGCAGCTCATTCTACAGCAGCTGAGCGCCCTCACCTTAAATTTTCTGCCAGTGTTAAAGAGGCACTTAAACAAGCTTGGCAGAAGACTGAAGTACGACTCAGAGATGAACAGAAAATGGTAAAGTTTGTTGTTATTATTATTATTATTATTGTTATTATTATTATTGTTGTTATTATTATTGTTATTATTATTATTATTATTATTATTATTATTATTATTATTATTACTCTATATCACGACTAAAGATGTCAGCTGAATATAAAATATATTCCAGGTTGCAACCAGCTACCTAAGGAGCAGATCTAGGGACTGCTTCTATAATACTTTACCCAAAATGTGGGCTGTCCCAAATAAAACGATTTCTTGCACTTTCCAGTCTTTTGAATTACCTGAGAGTTTAGACAAGTTCTTACACAGATTTTGTGGAACAAATTCCAGAGCTCCAATGACTATTGGGACGATCTGCGCTTTTACGCACCACATTCAGCTGACCTCGATTTCCAAACTCTTGTATTTAAGACGTTTCTCTGCCTCCTTGGTAACGACGTTTTGATCGCAAGGTACAGCAACATCGACAAGTAAACACGATTTTTTCTCCAAATCCAAACTATATCCAGTTTGTTTGCCGCTTTCATGCGATCAGTTTGAATTTGTTGGTTGTACAATATCGTACACAATCCAGCAGACGTCACCGGTTTTAGTGAGTGTTCATTCCACTTGGGGCATGTGTTTGGAACATCGAGGGCGGTACAGATCTGCCAGTGGGGGTAGCTACACACCCTGTCGTGTCTTTTCAAGTATTTTATCTTTGCTAGGATTGGACAAGCTGAGACAATATGATCAATGGTTTCTTTTTATTATTATTATTATTATTTCTCTACATAATGACTAAAGATGTTATGAATTGGCTGAATATAAAATCTACTCCAGGTTGCAACCAGCTACCTAAGGAACCGATCTAGAGACCGTTGGTGCCTCTACAACACGTAGTGCAAAATGTGAGCAGTTCCAAATAATGCAATTTCTTGTACTTCCCAGTCTTTTGAAAAATCCCAGAGCTCCAATAACTCTCAGGATGACCTGTGCTTTTACATCCCACATTCGGCTAATCTCGATTTCCAAACTTTTGTATTGAAGATGTTACTCTGCCTCCTTGTTTACAACGTTTTGCTTGCATGGCAGCACAACATCTACAAGTAGACACAATTTTTTCTCCAAATCCCAGATAACAATATCTGGTTGGTTTGGTGCTATTGTTTGATCCATTTGAATTTGTTTGTTGTACAATATTGTGTAAAGTTCCACAGATGTCACCAGTTTTGGTGAGTGTTCATACCACTGGGGACATGAACAGATCTGTCAATGATCAGATTGTGGAGGTAACTACACATCCTGTTGTGTCTTTTCAAGTATTCAGCCTTTACTAGAATTGGATAAGCTGAGATGATATGATCAATGGTTTCTTGTTCCTGGCAAATTCGGCATTTATCATCTTGGGAAATTTTGAGAACTGCTTTATCGTAATGTCATGTTAATGTTGTGCCTGATCTTGGGCAACTATTACAAGTGCTTCTGATTATGGTTTCATTCTTTCCCCTTTAAGCCACATAAATGATTGATCTTATTGATCTGCACCTTTTCCATATTTTTTTTTTTTTCTGTCCATGGAGTGGTTTATCTCTCTATGACTTCTGTCACATTTTTTGTTTCACATTTCATGTTTAGTAGCATCAGAAGTTCATCGTTGTCTGTGTTATTCTGTGTGTCTTGTATAGTTTTCTTTGCAATGCTTCTTGCTACACTAACAATGCCTCTGTTTTCCATTCTTTGGTCAGATTTCATGACCTGCCTCATCAGAGGGTTGTCTTGATGACTTGGGGTCAGAGGGTCGCCTTGACTACATACTTTCCCATCCCGATTATTGCATTGTGCCAGAAGGTTTCAATTTGTCTGAGACCTCTTCCTCCTTCCTTAAGTGTTGCATAAAGTCTATATACAGCAGCTTGAGGGTGGGCGACATATTGCATTGTAAGCAGTTTTCTGGTTTTTTGATCCATGATTTGAATTTCTTGCTCTGTCCAGTCAGCTAGTTTGAAACTGCAATTGACTACAGGTACTGCCAAACTAAAGATAGCCGATATTTTATTATTATTATTATTATTATTATTATTATTATTATTATTATTATTATTATTATTATTGTTATTATTAGTATTATACAACATTGTTTTTCTCGGTATTCGCCGGATATATATTTGACTTTGTGTCGGGTTAGTAACCAAGACATAGGCCAATTCATGTTTCATCGTAATTTAAGAATTTTCTCACAATCCTGCATGTGTTTAAGATGATTGACTTTTGCATCATTTTGAAAGTATATTTTGGCATTTGAATAAGTTCCAGATTTTTATGGATGTTATTTGGTACAACTCCTGTGCATGAAATGACCAGAGGAATAATATGGACTTTTTGGAGATGCCGTAGTGCCTTGACTTCTGCCGCTACTTCTGTGTACTTCGTTATTTTTTCTGCGTGTGCTGTTTGAACATTTGCTGTTTGTGGAATAGTGATGTCAATCCGGTAGCCAATCTTTTGCCGTTTGTCTACGAAGGTTATGTCAGGTCTGTTGTGATGAATGGTTTTATCTGTAATAATTTCTCTGTCATAGTACAACTTATAGTTTGAACTTTCAAGTACTGAATCGGGAACATATTTGTAATATGGACAGGTCGTTTCTTGTAGTTTGGTTTTTGCCGCCATTTTTTGGTGGATAATATTTGCAACTTGATTGTGCCTATAGGTGTAATCTGTGTGGGCCATTAATTTGCATCCTGATGTGATGTGCTGTATGCTCTCAACTGTTATATGGCATTTTCTACATTTGTCATCTATTGCTTGCTTGAGGATATGTTTTCTGTAACTTTTAGTGTTGATCACTTGATCGTGTATGGCAACCATGAACCCTTCTATTTCGCCAAATAGATCACCATATTTTAGCCAAGTTGTTTGAGGCTTTTGAGTCTACATGAGGTTGCTTGAGATCATTTGCATGGCGTCCATGGAGTTCCTTTCTTGACCACATGTCTGCTTTGTGGTTATTATCTGCAAACTGTGAGGAAATGTCCAGCTGTTTGTCGTTAAGATCAAGAGGAGTTAATTTGGTATCTGCTTGAACTATTGCAGCGTGTAGTTCTGAAGTTGCCTGTTTCTCATTGTATCAATTTTTATTGTATTATTTTCATCAGTCAATCTTTGGATTTTATCAGCCGTATTTGGCCCAATGTTTACAAAGAATTCATTTACATAATTAGCCATTTGAGATTTTTCATGTAGCAAAATACCAGTGTGTTCTGAGGGTATTTGTTTTATAGAATTGTTCAACCTTTTGTTTTTCTTAATTATAGATAATATTTTTCTGTTTTTTTTTTTTTCTGGTGTGTGTGTGTGTGTGTGTGTTTTTTTTTTAATTAATTTTATTTTTGGTCGCTTTATAACTACAATGGTCATCAGCGACCTCTTTAATATTACAAATTTTGACATACAGTGTAAGATACTATTCTTAAACCACATCTACAGTTCACATTAATTACTTAAATCATTACATAATTATTCACCTTATCATTATTTACCCAAATCATGAATCATTATTTACATATGTCATATACCATATTTTACATATACATCATATATCATTATTTACCCCGTCGAGGTGGGTTGGTCCACGTCCTGACGGGGGGATGCAGAGAAGGCTCTCAAGTGTTCCTTTCTCCATTTTTTCATCTTCTTGCTTCTCATTTCATGTCATGTACGTTCTTTTCACTCCTTTTTCTTCCTCACTGGCCTTCTCTGTATGCTGAACGCCCACCCATGTGTTTGCCGTGCATGGCGACCCATGTCGGAGGGAATGTGTGTCCTGGCAGTTGAGAGACCTGTTTGTTTCCCAACTAGTCCTGGTGCTGTGTCTTTTGGCTTGCACTAAGGGGTACGTCTACGTATTTTTGGGGAACATTCCTTGTAGGTGTCAATACACTCGCTTTGGCCTCGGACTCTTCTAGACGGGCGGTCGGGAGCTAACCCACTCCCGATCAATCGGCTCGGACTAGGTCTTGCACTGAACTCCAGGGTGAGCGGGGGGATCCACGGCGGTGCAGCGCTGTGACATTCCCCTACTATATCTCCGTGTCAGCCCTGGCACCCCAGTGGGGTGTCCCCTTGTTGGGCTCCATGGTGGGTGGGGAGCACGGAGACGAATCTGCTTCAATCGTATGGAGCCCAAAACAAACCCCTTGCCCTCTTCCGCAAGGAAGAGGCGATGTGAGACGGTAGATTTGAATAGCTTCTTCCTTCGGGAAGAGAACAAACCAAAGAAACCTCGGTTTCTTGTCATGTCGTGTGTAGAAGTTGAAAAATCCTTCAAAAGTGTTAGTGCGGTCCGCCTCGCGCGAGCCATTGAAGACTGTTTTGGAAAGCTGCAAGCGGTCGTGCGACAGAGGAATGGTACCATTCTTTTCGAAGCGCGCACCGACGAGCAGATTGACAAGATCCAAAAAACCAAGCAGATTGCCGGCCTCCAAGTGGAAGTGACCACTCACCCTACCCTTAACTTATGTAAGGGAGTGGTCAATCACGAAGACTTTGCGCTTGAAAGTGAGGACGAACTTCTCTCCTTTTTTAAGAACCACGGCGTTACGGAGGTGTATAGGATCAGGAGGAAGGAGAATGGGAAAGAGATCCCCACTCCCACCTTGATCCTGACTTTTAATCTCCCTTCTCTCCCAGAGAAAATTAGCTGTGGGTACTATAACCTTCGCGTGCGGCAGTATGTGCCGAACCCCCTGCGCTGCTTTAAGTGCCAGAGGTTCGGTCATACACAACAAAGGTGCATGGCCGTAAGCCCTGCTTGCGCAAAGTGCGGTAATTCCGCGCACGATCCCAACCCTTGTTCATCACCTGCCCGCTGTGTAAATTGTGAAGGAGACCATGCGGCCAACTCTAACAAGTGCCCCACATATCTCAGAGAGCGGGAGATCCAAAGGATTAGGGTGACGGAGAAGGTATCTTTCCCGGAAGCGAAACGCCGATACCTGGTGAAGAACCCTGTTGATCTCAGGCGTTCTTTTTCTAGCACTCTGGCGAACACGGTCAAAGCGACGAGCATTCAGTCCTCTCCTGCTACTCCTCCAGTGGCGAACTTTTGTTGCCAGGTATCCCCAGTGGACTTCCCTGAGGAGACATCGCCTTTGCAAGGTGGGAAAATAATAATCCCCACAAAATTCAAGACACCACCCAAGAAGACAACAAAGACAAAGACAGAACAAGAATCCACTTCTCAGCCGCGCAAGAAGGCTGATGTCACACGACCTATTGGCCTGGACAAGAAAAATGATAGATCCTCGAAACTCCGACCACCTACCCCGACTCCTGAAACTCGCTCTGAGCGATCTCTCAGCCTGTCGAGCAGTGGTCAGGACGAGTCCGCCTCGGAGGAAACTTCAGCCGGGATGGACACTCGCTCCTTCGGGCGGCAGAGGCGAAAAAAGGAAAAGAAGAAATCCTTTTAACTTCTTAAACAACGGCTCTCCTATCCTGGAATCTGAACGGATTTTCTCTCCGACGGGACGAATTAAAATTCTTATTGTCCCGTTATACACCATCAATTTTCTGCTTACAGGAAACTCATCTTTCTCCACCACGGTCCATACACTTTCGCGGTTTCACCCCTTATAGGGTTGATGTCGATGACGGCCTCCGCGCTCACGGCGGAGTTACTACTTTGGTCCAGGATTCGCTGTATTCTGCAGAAATCCCTGTTCACACAGATCTTCAAACAGTTTGTGTGCGGGTGTATCTGCCGTCCCTCTCACTCACCGTATGTAATATCTATATTCCCCCCAGACAAACGGTGTCGGCTGAAGACCTTCTAAGTCTAATAAACCAATTGCCCACACCTTTTTTGGTAGTGGGTGATGTAAACGCCCACAGCCCTCTTTGGGGTTCCTCTCGTACGTGTCAAAGAGGTGCTATTTTGGAATCTGTCATCGACACCATGAATTTGGCTATTCTCAACACTGGGGAACCAACTCATTTTGCCGTAGCTACGAATTCTAGCACGGCTATTGATGTAGCCCTTTGCAGCTCTTCACTTGCTACTGCTATGCGGTGGACCATATTAGAAGATCTTTATGGAAGCGACCATTACCCCACGATTGTCCACATTGATCATCTTCGCCGTAGCTGTGCACGGCCCCCTCAATGGATCGTGCGACGAGCTGACTGGTCGACATTCCAGAATAATGTTAACCTGTCAGACGGTCCCTTCGGAAATGTGGACGAAATGACAGAACATTTTAATAGCGCTGTACTCGCTGCCGCTTCCACCGCAATTCCGAAGGCAAGTGGTAAACCGCGACACCCTTTCGTTCCGTGGTGGAATGAGAACTGCTCGAGAGCGGTCAGTGCTCGAAAAAAGGCACTGGCACGTCTCAGACACTATCCAACAGTGGATAACTTAATCGAGTATAAAAGATGCCGGGCGAAGGCTAGAAGAACTATCGTAGAGAGCAAAAATGCATCGTGGAGAGCGTACGTTTCGTCTCTCAATTGTCACACGCCACCACGCCTGGTATGGAGAAAAATTCGACAGATAAGAGGACACTCTTTACCAAATACGGTGCCAGGTCTCCTGAAAAACGGAGAAATGATTACATCTCTAGATATGATTGTAGAAGAACTCGCCGCGCACTATGAAGCCATGTCAAGTTCGGCGAACTACGCTCCTGACTTTCTTTTGATCAAAGAAAGGATGGAGAGCCGTCCGTTGGATTTCTTCTGCAGAGCGTGTGAAGATTACAACACACCTTTCTCCATATCGGAATTGCGCTCTGCTCTTGCATTGGCCAGACGAACTGCCCCAGGTCCTGATGAAATACACAACTTAATGTTACAACATCTTCCTGATGTGGCGATGCAATTTCTCCTCCGCCTTTATAATCGCATCTGGGAAGAGCACACCATCCCTGCTGTATGGCGAGAAGCCATAGTTATCCCAGCTCTGAAGGAGGGAAAGGATTGGTCGCTGGCATCGAGCTACCGACCTCTCGCTCTCACCAGCTGCGTTTGCAAAGTGCTGGAACGGATGGTAAACCAGCGCTTGGTCTGGACCTTGGAGTGCAGAAACCTACTGGCACCAATTCAGTACGGTTTCAGGAAACACCGGTCTACCCTTGACCATCTCGTCGCTTTGGCAACGGAAATTTCAACCTCGTTCGTTCTGAGACAACACCTTGTCGCCGTACTATTCGATATAGAAAAGGCGTATGACACCACTTGGAGGTATGGCATTCTGCGAACCTTGCACTCGTGGGGATTCAGGGGGAAGCTCCCCTTATTCCTCCAAAATTTCTTATCGGACAGATCTTTCAGAGTTCGCATTGGTGACAAACTGTCTAACAGTCACCCCCTTGAAAACGGCATCCCCCAAGGCTCGGTGCTAAGTGTCACTCTGTTTGCCATAGCCATAAATAGTATAGCGTCGGTCGTGAGGGAACCTGTGAAGGCATCGCTGTTTGTAGATGATTTTGCCATTTTTTGTTCATCCAGCAGCATAAGTGTGATCCAGAGGCAGCTCCAACTGGTGCTCAACAAGCTACATGAATGGAGCATGTCGACAGGTTTCAAGTTCTCACCTACTAAATGCACTGGAGTGCACTTCTGCAGAATATACCATTTGCATAGCGATCCAATCCTGTACTTGGGAGGAAATCAGCTTCCATTCACTGACTCTGCCAGGTTTCTGGGGCTGACTTTTGACAAGTCCCTCACGTGGCGCTCTCATATCCGCACATTGCAAACCAGATGCGTCTCCCCCCTCAATCTTCTTCGAATGCTTAGTGGCACTTCATGGGGAGCCGACCGCACTACCCTACTGCGGTTATACAGAGCACTCATTCGCTCAGCATTGGATTACGGTAGTGAAGTGTATGGTTCTGCAGCTCCTTCCACCCTTCGACCCATCAACAGCATACACCACGCTGGAATTCGCCTCTCAACAGGTGCGTATCGCACCAGCCGTATCGAATGCATTCTCGCTGACGCTGGGGAGCCATCCTTAAAAATAAGGCGAGATATTCTATTAGCGTCTTATGGTGCTAAAGTGTCAGGACTCTTTAATCATCCTTGTCGCCGAATAATCACTCGCCCAAAATATGAATCTTCTTATATTCTTCGAACTTCGCTACCCCAGCCCCCAGGCATTCGATTGCGAAATCTTTTGCGGGGACTTAATGTCGATCTTCCCACTCCTGTGAAAATCCCAAATGACCTGATTCCCCCTTGGAAACTCCTTCTCCCCAATATTGACCTCAGACTCTCCAATCTTCCCAAACAAAATACTAGTCCTCTGGTTTACCAGAAGCAGTTTCAGGGTATGAGGGAAGCCTATCCGGATCATCTATTCTTGTACACGGACGGGTCATCGCACAATGACGCAGTGGCGTGTAGTTTTCATTGCATCTGGGCCACCAAATCATATCGTCTTCATTCACAGTGCAGTACATTCACTGCTGAAATGTATGCAATACTCAAAGCCCTAATGTACATCGAGTCAACGACGTTGCAGCGAGTAGTTCTCTGTTCTGATTCTCTCAGTTCTCTTCAGGCTGTCTCCCAGCCCTCGTCAGACTACCTGACAAAATCAGTTCAAAACCTGATTCATAGTCTCATGTCCCGCAACTATGACCTGGTTCTTAGTTGGGTTCCAGGCCATGTGGGAATCACAGGGAATGAGCTGGCCGACCTGGCGGCGAAATCAGCTACTCGTAATACTCGTATCGACGTTCCCGCTGTGCCATTGTCCGATGTTAAGGCTTACTTGAAACGATCTTTGTTTAGAGCGTGGCAAACAGAGTGGCACAATACCAATTTTAAACTAAGTGGGATAAAGAATTCTGTTTATCCCTGGCGTTCCTCATCTCGCTCCTCTAGGCGTGAGGAAGTCATTTTAACCCGTCTTCGAATTGGACACTGCCATTTTTCCCACGGTTTCCTCCTTCGAGGAGAAACTCCTCCCGTATGTGACTCATGCGGGACGGTTCTGTCTGTGGAACACGTCCTCCTGAACTGCAGGAAATATGTTGGCAACCGACGAAGACATGGCCTGGGCAACTCGCTAAGGGAGGTGCTCGGGGATGACGATTCCGCGCTCTCAAAAGTTTTTTGCTTCTTGAGGGAAAGCGGAATATATAATCTTATTTGAGAGAATAGAATAGTATTTTACTTTTTTGTTGTTTTATTTTTGGCCCCTTTACAGCCAACTTTTAGTTCTACTACGAATTTTACGTGTTTGTTATATATTCTTTCTGTCATACTACTTGAATACTTGATGTAGAATTCAAGTCTCTCTTTATGTATGATTTTAATTACGGGGTAGGCTCCATTTATAACACATACTGAACCTATTCCCTTTTTTAAAATACTTCGACATGGGCGCCAATGACCTTGGCAGTTGAAGCGCCCTCTAAACCTTCATTAATCAATCAATCATTATTTACATTCGTCACAGATTATTATTTACGTACATTACATAATATAAACACATAACATAATTTATTTTGAATATATATAAATTTATTTTGAATATTATAAAAAACATAATTTATTTTGAATACACCTTAAATAAGGTTATATTTTTTAGTTCTCTTTAGTTAATCCAATGTTTTTTTGCATCCTGCTTCGGTATTTAAACATTCTTTAATGTTTTTGGGAAGTTTGGATTGGGTTCTTTCTAATTCTTTTTTTGTTTTTTGAAAATTTGGTATTAAATAATTTGTTTTAGAACTATGGGAGGCCCTTTGGTGTGCGTTAACACAGCACTGTTAGCAATGCAGTTTCCACGGAAGTGGGTGAGGGAATCGGGTTTAGGATATAATATAAAGAATACATATTATGTATTCTTTTCCATTTTATCACTTGTATTTTTTGAATTATTGAGATAACTATTTTTTTCCTCAAAATGGAACTGTACATATTTTTTTAGTCTATCATGATGAGCGTAAAAAGACAAATCCAATGATATACTTATTGTCATTTATGTTAGATAAACATTTTTGAAGTAATTTTGATGTTATTGCAATTAATATTTAATGGATAATTTGGATGTAACAGTCCACAACCCAAGGTCATGCAGCACTCTCCTTGCTAACACACACTCGGGGTATTACAGTATCCGTTAAACACGAGTCGCAATAAAATCAAAATTACTCAAAAATGCTTATCTAACATATGCCAATATGTATGTATATCATTGGATTCATCTTTTTTCACTCATCATGATTGGCAAAAAAATATGTTCAGTTCCATTTGAAAAACAAAAAACAAAAAAACAACAGCGAAAAACAAGTTATCTCAATAACTCGTAAAATACAAGTGAAAAAATGAAAATGAATATATACATCAATTAGCCCCATACTGTCATGCACTTCTGTGAAAACTGCATTACATTAACTTCAACTGTTCCCCAATTGCAGGTGGGGCTAAAGTTACGTGACTTACCCTCTATATTAAAATTATTGTTGATATATCCAGATTATATTTTGCTTTTTAAAACTTTCATGTTGAAGGACTGGAAGAGAAATTAAGACAATTTCTAATCTGATATGTTAAGTAGTATTCAAATAGATAGACATCACGTTACTATGCTGTTAAGAAAGAAAATTCTATTTTTTTAATGGTGAAAACCATTCTATAATAATTTTCAAAACTCACCACGAAACAAACATAAACATTTAAGTATCAACATGTGAAATACAACCATACTAGAAAATCCAAGTAATAAAACAATTTTGCATTTCATAATAATGCTAGATAATCAGCCCAATTCGTTTAATTCGTCATTAACAGTAACTCATTACTGATTTAAAATGTCTGAGAATCTGGAAGTTAAAGAAGAAATTCGTGGATGTTTTGCATTAAATCAAATAGTGTCATGTACTTGTGGCGGCTCCTGGGGGTAGGCAAGGTAGGCACTGCCTATCATAATGAATATGTACTAGTTTAATACATTTAACAATAATAAAAAATTAAATGACTCTTACAATTTTAATATGGTGTAAATATTATTCATCTGGAAATGTATAATGCACATGTCATTATCATGGCATGAGCCATATTTCCATTTGCACCTCTCAGGGTAGGCATGCCTGGGTGCTGCTTCACTTCACTCCATATTCTGAGAAAAGGCCCTGTAGTGAGTGTAGAAAAGTAGTATGCTGTGTCCGTATGTGATGCATGCACATTGGACATAGTCCAGTGAATTCACTTGCTGCCTACCTGCAAGAAAGACTCTGATTTCCACTCGCAAGCAAGTCACGTAGTGCGTAAGTTTACTGTTTTATTGATGAGTTACCAAGCAGGGAAAGAGATTATTATTATTTATGAATTATTTAGTTTCATTTTAAATCAGTTTGCTGCAGATTATTAGTTTAACTCGATTTTTTGTATTTAAATCTGATTTTATTTTGTTTTACGTAGAATACAATACAGGCAAACGCCCAATTATAATTAGGACATTAATAGATTAGAAACATCAATTGAAATCATTCAAAATCAGTTTTTTCACATTACAATTGAGTTTATATCAGTTTAACCAAGCAATGTAGATCAGTCACATCATTGTTTGCTCTTCGACACATCTTTCATATTGGAGCATAATAAAAAGAGTTTGTTCTTTCAAATGGGACACTAAATGGTACAGTTCCATTAGAACATATGTGAATTTCACCCAAGGCAGTTTAGTATACAATGTCAGGGAATCTGTAAACTTATTTACCACCTTATATAAAGAAAGATTATCATAGTATTCCTTTTTATATATTTTATGGTAATATCATATATTTTATGACAGATACAGTGATACAATGAACTATTACATACACAGTTTTCTCAACTTAGCGATGTAGAAAAAGGACACATTTTGGACAGTGTTTGACCTCCTACATTGAGTATGGTTGTACATCATACTGGTGAGAAAAATGCAAGAAAATTCAATCCATTTTGGTATGATTCATACAACTAACAGGTAGTGAAGTTGAAGCTAAGCTTTATTGTGGACCATGTCTTTTATTGTCAGTTAAGGAGAGAACATAGAATAGTGATTGATATTTTGAGAATAAAAATTTATTAAAAGCTTTACAAAATCATGAAATGTCAAAAGATCCACATATGTGATTTAGTGACTTTAAATACCTGAAAAAAATTTGGATCCGATTTTTGTCAGAACAACACAGACTCTCAACACTTTTAGAATCTGAATATCTTGAAATCGTGTCTGCTCAAGCTTCATGGAAATAATACTTTGAATTGTATTGATATCAGTGAAACAATTCTTTTGAATAAATTGAATAAAATTGCCAAAAAATTGGATTGAGGTGGGGCCTGGGCCCCATGCCCTCTTCCTGGGATCTGCCACTGTAATCTGTTTTGCATACCCTGAACATTTGTTCACAAGCTGCCACTGTAATCTGTTTTGCATACCCTGAACATTTGTTCACGAGCCGCCACTGTCATGTACTCGTGTAGAATTTGTTGTGTAGCATGACTGGAATATCTGGTTCCTTTAGGGACTCAAAATACTTCCGTCCTTCTTATCATTATTAATATTAATATAATCTTTGAGCGCATTGACATTTCCCCATGATTGTAAATGGACTATCACTGCTATTGTTGAACATAAGATGTTCTTACAAGACAGCTATGTGTAACTCTTTGGACCTTGATCTAGAACAGTGCTTCAATTTTTAGTTGCACTGAATGTACAAATGACACACTCTTTCTCTCCAAAGGAAAACAAAGTGAGGTGCTCATCGCCAATCCTATACACTGCTTGGTTAGGTAATTATAATTTACAGTAACATGTAAATGAAAGTGTAACTTTTTATTTATATTCTTATTCTACATTATATATACTATTAAACACATATTCCTCCCATAAACCATACAAGGTCAACAGAATGGTAGAGTCCATATGACCAGTCGCCGATGTAAATGTAATGGATCTCACTCCAGTAGTTAAGGGTTAACCAAGAAGGAAAATTTAGATTATCTTGTATTTGAGTTTTTGGCCATTAAGTAAGAAGATTTTAATTTCTCTAAGTAGTTAAGCTTTATATTTCTTAGAAGTATTGTATTGTCAAGTTTAATAGAAAAAAGAAGTGTCTTCCAAATATTGATTCGTGTCGTCAGCCACTTTTGTACCTTATTGATTTTTGAATTCCATTTGCATGATTATTTTCTTTAGTTGAATAAAATGATGAAGATATATGATCATCTCTAAATTTTGTTTTGTTTTTTCTAACAATATTATATTCTAAATCATTTAATTCAAAATTGAAGATAAGTTTTATTACAGGTACGACATCAAAAGAGATTAGCGAAAGTTCAAGAATTATTAAGCTCAGAAGAGGAGAAGAAAAAGAAAAAGCACAGACAGGTAAGTGTTCAAATTTGTTTGACATCTTTACTTACATCTAACAATTTTCTTCTCATTAATAATTCCATCTTTTGCTAGAAATCTCAAGAACAACACAAAATGTCTCACTCTACTCAGCAGCAGCCACAAACTCAGCAGCAGCAGCAGCAGCAGCATCAACAACATCAACAACAACAACAACAGCAGCAACAGCAACAACAAAATCAGAAGCATCAACAACCGTTACTAGTTTCTAATGGAAAGTCTCCTGAACGTTCAGAGAGTCCAAACAGCACTAGTACTGCAACTTCTGCTGGCACTGTTACTCCGCCTTGTGGTGAGTTATCTTACAACGGTTATTTTGTATTTAATTGGATTCTGTGTTTACCTAGAATAGATTAGGTGTAAAAAATTGTTATCTCTCAAGAACTTGTAGTAGATAATTGTTCTGCGACTAGTTTTTGAGAACACACACAATTTGCTTGAAAACGTTTGCTTTAAAGGTTTAGACAAACAGTATTTTGTGACCTGTGGATGGCATTTGTGTTTAGAAATACAGGACTTACTGAACTGTTTTATTGACTAAAAGAATTGTAGTTTACTTTAAGACTTCACATGATTGTTTTTCTTTCATAGGACCGAAAAGCTGATCATGGGATAAAACAGCAGAAATAAGGTTAATTATCCCATGTTTGTGACGTTATTGTGCAATTTTGCATGTATGTGTAAATCATTCTTCTTTTGCAGCATTTTTCCCTTCTATAGTGATCATGCATATTGTTCTTCTGTTTGTTTTTTTTGTCATATGTTACTTTGGAATGATTAATTTCCTACATACATGTGAAAAATGCATGATGAGACCTAGTTGTGAACTTCTTTGCTTGGTAGAAAGAGGTGATTGTTATAGTACAAGAAATTTAGTGAATGACATGTTAAATATTGCTTCATATGCAAATAATCAAAATCATAATATTGTATTCGGCTCTTTTATCTGGCATGCAATTTCAACAGGGAAAAAACAAACAAACTATTGTTTGTTTTTGTTGACTCTTGTTAATTCAGCATCAAAAAAATTAAAATAATAAATTATCCAAAGGAACTTTTGCCTCCTGTGAGCTATTCCCATTGTTTAAAATGTCAAAGATATTAAAATTGTAGAAGGTTACATTTGAACAACTTGTAAGAGAGATTGTATACATTTCAGAGGAAGCTCTTAACTATTTTAAAAATGTGAATTCTGGTAGATAAGACACTGTTACTGATGACAACATTTGAAATGAGGTGGATTTTATTAGAAAAAAATGACTGATTTAAATAAAAACTGTTGTGACTGTGTTTAAAATTTAAAAACGACACAAATGATACTCTTTATTTCTCCTATTTATAAATCTCCTGTTTTACAAATGGCAATGATCAGAGGAAATTGTCATTATATCATTCATGATATTTTTCAGCATGAAGCACTGGAGCACTATGAGAATGAGAATAATAATGAAAGAGTACAGCTGAATAAGGGGGTGAAAAGTGCCCCCAAACTTAATCATTAATTCTGATACTCATGAAAAAAAATAAAAAAAGCCATAGGTTCCCAACATATCAGCCTCCTAGGGCAATCAATTGTGGAGACACAATGAGATATGTGTTTTTCATGTTTTTTATCAGCTTCTATTGCATGTATCAGGCTGAAAAAAATTGCAGAGATGGAGAAAATAGTTGAATTTGAATGTATTTTTGGTAACCAATTTTGGTGGCAAATTCAAATAGAAAAAGAAATATTTTTTTGAAATGATTTTCAACCTTATAACATTGGAGTACTGTCTCAGCTTTTTCCCCAACAATGGGTCATATAACATTCTATAACATACAACATACAGCATATATATTTCATTAAAATAAAGACTATCTCTAAAACTTTTAATTTTTTCATAGAATCTATTTATTCATGAGTGTTCATTGATTAGAAAGAGCTTGTCAAGGATCGTGTGTGTGTTTCTTTCTTTCTTTCCCTTTTTTTTTTTTTTTTTTTTTTTCTTTCTTTTTCTGTAGATGATAAAATACTCGTGCAAATGTAGGGTGTTTCTCGATATAACATTTTTTAAACCAGATTGAAGAAACGCAAGAAGACATACAATATTTCACTAAATTGAATATTTACTGTAATTATTTCTTCCACAAAATAAGGTAGATTATGTATTTGCACAAAAATATATTTTTTTCATTCCAAGCATGCTTCTGAATTTTATTAAGAAAGTTTTATACGGGAAAGGAAATGTTAATTTTTATTGCCAATTTCAGAATTTTTAGATCATAAATGCATATTTTTAAAAGCATATTTCAAGATTTTTTAGGGTATAAAAATCGTCTCCCTACTTACGACAATACAATTCAGCCAATCATCCACTCACTTGGTTCTCATTCTCAGGAGTCTATTGATAGTCATGGGCTTTAGCCAATGTGTTTGTTCTCTGGATATGTATGTAAGAAATTTAAAAATAGAATACAAAATAAAACAATATATACTATTTTGAAACAAAATCTGTATATGACATGAGATTAGACAGCTTTATTCTTTTGGGTGAATTATGTTCCCCATGCTGCTGTGCTCACAATCTATCCTTTCTCGCTTTTTGAACAAATCTTAACTTATATCTCTTGTAACATAAATAATGAATAAATCACATTTTGTAGATGAAGTATCTATCAGTTATTTGAATTTTTTCATAATTTCAGTATTTTGTTTCCTTTGGAGTTTGAATTAAAAAGAGTCTATTTAATAGTAATGTCATTAGAAAGATGCATTTTTTAAATGCTATAGACCAAAGTTTATTCTAGACACAGTCTAATTACAATTTAAAATGCCATTGACAGACCAGCACCTATTGACAACGTGTAGTATGCAGTGCATACTTTTTAATGTTCCTTTCATGTGGTATTTTGAAGTTTTGAAATGTCAACTGCTTGATAGTTTTTTGTTAATGTTTTTGTATTTGTTTCTGATATTTAGTTCCATTCACTAACTTTAGATGATTAAGTAAAACAGTAGATCGTATTATGTACTTGATGTATGTTGGGTCTCAATTGTTGACCTTCCTGCCTTGAGGATGATTGTTTAGGTTACCTTGTTGCACAGCCACATTCCAGGAAATACAAAAGCACTTGCACATGTGATGTCAAACATTTCAATGCGCTAATATTTTCGATATTTGATGCCAGGTATAAATGAAAATATTCCACCGCCTCCCCTGCCTATGCTCTTGACATCTGCTCATGGGCGATCAAGTGTCTCAGCACCAGACTCAAGTATGCCTGTTGCTCCAGGAAGATCTGCCTTGCTTGATTCTATTTGCAGCTTCAATAAGTCTGCTTTACGTCACACAAACACTAAAGAATTGGTGAAAACTTCAGGCAGAGTGTGCCCATAAATTATTTGTGTTGTACTGTGTGGTTGTGAGAGTTGAAATGCTCTTTACTTCAAGAAAGTGAATGTTACCATTAAATGTTTTTCTGGATAATCTTTCCAACAATCTGAGGTACAGTATATTTTCATACTCATGTATTTTTGTAACTAGGAAAAGAGGAATTTAGTTTACTGACAGGTTGAATTGAGGTAAAAGTTTCTTTTATATTTATGGTGAGCTACATAACAGAAATTATTCTATTGCGTTTCCATTTAAATGTCAGTGCTGTTGAATACATCATTCCAGAAAGTTTTAATTTGTTAAATGTAAACTGTGAATGTATATTGAGTATGATGAGCATTATTTTAGATATGTTACATCTAAGCTTATAAAGCAACAGTAGTTAAGTCGAGCAACATGAGAGGAGTTTTTCATGGTTTATTAAATTTGTTTCATTGTACACACATATGATTGGATCAGAGGAAGTGGTTATTCATTTTGAATTTCGAGGCAAATGGTTTTTGTTTTCCTCTACCAGTGAAGTGAGTTTTAAAATTTATGAAAAATAACTTTATGTTGGGTTCTTAAAAATTGTAACTGGCATTTCTTTGCATCTTTCATTAATAGAAATAAACAATAGTAAATCTTATTATTGAGAAGCAGATTAAAAAATAGCATTTAAAATGTTTACTCAATATGAAACCAAAAAATATGTATGTCCTTTGAAATTTTTTTTTAACGAAAATTGTTGTTTATTGCCTATCATTGCACCTAAATCAAGGGGGACCATTTCAGACTTATTTGTATTTGGTTTGTTCTTTTCCTTTCATTTTTATTTTCTTAATTTTTAATGTGTTTTTGAATAGCTTGATGTTGAATGCAATATTCCATTCTTATCGTTGTTTGTCTGTAACAAGTTTAAACTATCGGTAAATAATCTGAGTGTCTGTTAATTGTGGTGAATTATTGGATTACATTTAATAAGTTTTAAGTATTCATTCATTTGTGAATTACTGATTTTCTTCTAAAATTATTTTTATAAACCTATTACTATAAAGCTTGAAGAAATCATAAAAAATGTGTGCTGTATAAAATAAAAAATACTTCATTGACGTTTGGTATAATATGTATTTGTGATTTGTGTATTGTAGAAATTAAACTGAAGTTGAGGGAGGGTTAAGAATGGAAATTTCTGAATTATACATTTGATAGGTGTATTTTTGAGATTGTGAATAGGCCGATTTTTTCAGCATTTCTTTAGTTTCTTTTCAGATTACTAGTGCCGGGAATATCAATAGCAACAGTGAAAAAATATTCAGCAGAAAATATTTTATACTCTGGCTAGCAGTTTCAAATGTTTATATTGTACTTTCTTCTACTACAATTGAAATGTGTATAAGTACACATGCCATGCAATAGATTTTTGAAAGAAAACCCTTGATCAGTTTTGATTGAGGTTCAATCCATGAAACCATTATTTGAGGTGTCTTGGATTCCAGTTTTTTGAGATAGTATTGGGCTATTGGTGGTATTATTCAGATAGCAAAATTTAGATTTTTTTATGGTCATAATTGAATCAAGAGTTCTTCTCTCTCATAATTCTATCCTCCAAAATATCTTGTAAGTCTACTATTGTAAATAACAATATATCTGGACATTATCATTGTAACATTTTTATAATGTTAATTTTATCTAAAGAAAAATGTTCAAATACCACTTTGACATTTTGTTTTTAGTTTCGGGAACAAAAAGAAAGAAAATATGCTCATCTAGTATGTGAGGAATATTAATGAAAAATATTTATCCACTCTGAAAGAATCTTTACATATTACTTCTTGAGTATATGTGAATGGTCATTAAATTGTGTTAAATTACTTGTTAGTGATGAAACATTGTGTACTTATTTTGAAACATTTGCATTTCCTCCTGTTCTTCGACTCAACTACTGTTTATGTAAATCAATCAAACATTTTGCGAAGTATTTTAGGGAAATGATTTACAAGTTATGTGTTAATTTTAATGGAATTTATATTGAGTGCTGAAGAAATTTTAAGGTTAAATATGAACTTTATACCAAAGGGTTTAGTTCAAATGATTATTGATATTCTGAAAGTGTAATCTTAATTTGTATATATTCCATGTCTCTTGATGTGATTACAGGACATAACTTGCATATGTGAGCAGCAAAAATGAATGCTGTTTATTGGATAGATCAATTTTTGGGAGCTCAAAAACTCATACTCAACAGTGCCTAATTATATCAGTCAACATATTAGGCTATTGTTTCTATGTAGACCAGATGGTAATAAATATAACATTTATAATATAAAAAAATTGGTTTCAGCAGAAGGGCCTGCTTTTGTAATGCTTTCCAGTATAATACATTATTGTATTTTGCATATTATGGAATATTATAATAAAAAGTCATTGTGCAATGTTTTGTTGTAGTTAATATGAGTGTTCTTGAAATTGTTTTCTTAATCCTGTATAATGATAGCCCAAGATCTTCTAATTATCTACATTTAGAATAGATATGTTCATATGGTCAGTGTTTGTTGCTTTTGGTAAGGAAAGTAAATATAGTTAAGTTGTTAATATACAAATATGAGTCACTGCTGTCAGATTACTATAAATAGATTCATTATGTAGTACATCATAGGCAGATCTGTTTAATATGTTTATTATTGCACTTGTATTAATGCAATTGCAAAGAGTTTATTCTGCTGGAACAATTTTTTTATGAACTATGTACTCATAATGTTGCTGTTGCAGCTGACATCTTTCAGAATTGCTGATTTTCTATGCAGTTACTAGATGTGATGATGCTTACTGTTCCCAATCATTGTTTTGGAATATTGGGTGCTTTTAAGAATATACAATTATTTGTAAACATAAAATGTCAGTTCTTATTGTTATGTCGCTTTTAATCAAAATAAGACATTGCCTTTATTGTATTGTGAAGGCATTGATACAACATGACAATTTCTATGTTCCTTTTTTAAATGTTGGAGTGTAAATTGGTACAGTTTGTAGGATTAATGAGATGTTGCTGAATGAAAATATTAAGTCTTTATGTTGTGAAAAAGTTTAAAGTTCTTTATTAGAGTATATTTACTGTAAAAATTGTATTTAAATGATCTGTTATACTTCAGATGTTTATATGGTTTTCGTCAAATATCAACTATTTGTTCTGGTTCCTGCGTTATTTAATAAGAAATTTTAAGAATTGAATTGTTCAGCTTGGCGTTTTGAACGACTCAATAAATCATTGGTATTTGGGGTACTTAATTGTCATCACTAGCATTTCCAGTTTTGGAGGTGATTGGTTGAAAGTTTTTTACTTCGAAAAGATTATTTGGTTATTTGATGTATTGATGTGAAAAGAATGGCGAAGGTATTGCAAGATTTTGTGAATTGGGTGTATTGTAGGTAGTTGTTATATTATGTTGCCTCTTTTTGATGAATTCAAAAAGTGCATATACATATAAAGACAATATTTATTAACAAGTTGAAAAATTCTTTGATTTTTATTCAAATATGAATCTTTTATGTAGAGAAATTTCACTTACCATTATTTACACTTCACTATAAAACCAGTGGATATGTGTAAAGTTTTGTGATATCTAGAATCTTGCCAAAAAGAGCTACAGTCTGCTTTCCCTAACTCATTTGTACCAATATTTTATGTGATTCATTGTTTGAGAGAAATCCAAACTGCCAGTGGAAGTAAAATGTATTGCATGCCCTTTCTGAAAGCCTTTTGTGGGGAATACTATTCCTTGAAATAGTATATGGTTTGATCACTGAAGTAGGTAATAGTTTGATTAGATGATCATTTGAACTTCGTGTTGTGTTGTGGAGAAGTAATGAATTAAGTGTCAATTGATGTTCTGTTGAAGCTGCAATGATTTAAGCTGTCATTGAATTAACTGCTTCATTAATATATTAAGTGCTTGATGGTATTGCTGTTGTGATTCTGAAGCATGTGTGAGCCACACAGTGTTGTCCTATGTGATCAGGATTTGGTAATCTGCTAGGTTCCCTACCTTTTAGCAGTCTGGGACTAATAATTTAAAATATTCAAGTGATAAATGTGAATGTTAAAGTACTTGTTTTGGAATTATGAATTGAAGCACAGTACTAAGTATTTATTTTTATGAAAGTATGTGTTTCAGGAAGTTAAAAGAAACCACTCTTTTAAAGTATAGATTTTCAATATGGACTAAACATTGAAAAAATATGACTTTAAATATTCGTTGTGAAGTAAAATAAGAATACAAATTTGAAGCTCCAAAAAAGCCTGTTTCAATTTCTCTATCTGTTTTGTTCCTTATTGGCATGATTCAAGCTTAAGCTGCTGGAAATCTGTTATCAATGTTTGGAACAGTACATTTTCTTCTTAAATCTTATAAAACTGAAAATGTGGGGATTCCCAGCTGACCTTGTTTCAAATACAGTCAAACATTCAAAATATCCATGTAATCATAAATTTGGATCTGACAGTAATCCATGTAATCATAAATTACTGTGCAGTGTAAATGAAAAAGGGTTAAGAAATTGTTTATTCCACACATTCGAATTAATGAATTTAATTAGATTAATTCATTATAAACTTGTTAAAAATACATTCATTGAAGTCTTCTTCATATAATTACTGTCCTTTTGTTCAAAGTCGTGGGTTTAAATGTGCCGCACATCACATTGCAGTTCTTAAGATAAAAACAGTTTCATGATTAGGTGTAAATGTTCTTAAAATTAACTTTCAAAGTTATTTTTTGATTTAGGAAACATAATATATTGTCTTAGTGATGAAAAGAGATTGATCAGATTTGTGAATCTTGTTATTTTCACATTTATTTGCTGTTAATAAAAGGCAGATTTCGTAAGATAACCAATATATAGGATTTTGTTTTTCGTAAGGTTTGTGAACAGTTAATTTCATTTTCTTTATTGTTTGTTAATTTTTCCATCTCATCATTAGTTACTTCTGATTCTTATTTACAATTGAAATCGATAGTTTTGTCTTAAAGAAAAGTGAATAAACATTAAATAAATAGTGAGCATTGTAATAAACTGTTTAGTTTTAACATGCCTTCATTCTTTATATTTGTCAAGATGAGGCAAGTTGACTCTATGATTTATACTATTTTAGAGTTTCTATATTTAAAATGAAATGTTATTTCTTTGGAGACATTTTAAAACAAAATAATGTTATTTCCTTAACCTGAATTCAGTTTTTTTCTGCATTAGGTACAATTTCTGCAAAAGTAGTACACATTGTGGTGCCAGACATTTTGTGAACAATAGATGGAATTGAATTATCATTTTATCTGTGATTGTTGGCAAATCTATGATTTTCTTATGGATGTGATAATGTATTGCATTTTGTGTGTTTTGCTCAAAGCAGTTGTGAATAATAAGGTATCAGTATTTGTGTATCCAAAATAAATATGTAATTGTTTTCATCTAGATCTGTAAGATTCATATATGTTACACAGTCTTAGCCTCATCATATACATAAATGTTTTATGTCTATTCATGTCAATAAAAGAAAATTGCATTTGTTGTTGTGAGTACTGTGTAATGGCATTCGATTGAGAATCTCTTTGGAACAGTATTAGTCACAAAGTCTTCAAATACTTGTGTATTATTAGCTGAGAATTTGCAAAGCTTTCAAGTTTCTTTTATTTATATTAATTCAAATTGACATTTTTTAAATTCATTGTATCTTGTATTACTCCAGTAATGTTAATATTTTATAGCTAAAATGATTTTTCATGTTGAGATTCTACCTGAAATATGCCTCCTCAGGACAATCATTATTTCATTTGAGATAGAAGTGTTCCATTTTGAAAATACTGTTATTTTCAATGAATGTTTCCTATGCTTAGAGAGATCAGACTATTTATTATTTCCAAATAATGAGATCCTAATCAGACTGTTTTCCCCCTACACATAAAAGTTTCTTAAAATATTAAATGAAAATTTCAGCAGGGATAAGACTAAATATTCCATTGAACTGTGTTTCTTTCCATGTAACTTTATATTACAGTCTAACATCTGTGTGTCTTGCTTTTAGAAACAACAAAAAAAAATCTGATAAGCATTTTGTTTATTTATCATGTGTACATCTTTGGCTACAGGCTCTATTAAAAATGAGAAATTTCATGGCTGAACCTCTAGTGATCAGGTTGTATGTATTTTTGAAGTTGTAGGCTTCTGTGGTCAGAGTTATGTGATTGCTGTCAGCTGGAGAGGTGAGAACACATCAAAGGCTGTTTTGCTGATGTTTTGATTATTTTGTAGTCATCTGCAGGGCTGAAGAAGCTCTTCAACCCAGAACAAGACTAACAGAGTTCAAAATGTGGGTAACATAGACATTGACATAGTGCCACCCAGTGCTCTGATGAAGTGTAAGGTCATTTCAGCCCCTAGAAAACCATAACAAAAAGTCAAAATATTGGCCATACAACCTTCGACATGGCATCACCCACTCAGTTGAGTATGTTTATTTGAAGGCTTTTATAAACTCGTAAAAATGACAGTTTTTAAACCATCTTGGTGTTTCTTCAACCACATGATGTCTCTTTTATTTGTGGAGCTTGTATTGTGTAATAATATTTGTTTATTGATTTTGTTGAACACAGAAATCTGCATTTTATTTTCATTTTTGTTTGTTATTCCAACAAGAAATGAATCTGAAAACAAAGGCAGGTGAACAAGTTTGTAACTCATGAAAAAAAATGAGCCTAATTATTTTGCTCTGCCATCCCTACAGCTCATATAGTTTGTAAGAAAGTGATCTGTTTCTACTTGTAGGTATGCAAGTAGAATTTATTTCTTCTTGTATAAAATTTAGTTGTGCCAATTTTAATTAAGTATACATTGTGATATTGTTAGTAATAAAATATAGTAAGGAACTTGCTGGAAATATGTCACTGGTGTTCCATATTTCATTTGCCTAGTCATGCATTTTCTGTTACAAACGTGGGTGATCGTGGCAATTGCCTGAATTACTGAATATATATTGTAGCCCAATAAGCATGCTCTGTGTGTAAGCTCATTGTACTAACATTCTTTCAAATGTGCAACATCAATATTGCTAATAAATGACATTTAACTATATATAATACATTTTCAAAAATGTTCATATGTGTTGAGTGGAGTGAATAAATGGTATCATATGTCATGCATAACTAGATAGCATTATTGTCTCTACCTTATTTCAGAAACAACTGTACATTGCAACCAACAATTTGCATGCCAAATACTTGCTAATATTATATTGAAATTTGCTTTAAATTTTTTTTATATTTATTTATTTATTTTTACACGAGTTCCTCATAGAAATGTTCTTACAACAAATTGCCATATTTTCTGTGCATCATTATTTAATTATTTATTAACTTTAGATCTTTTGAAAGCTTGTGACATATTTGACCTCAAAATTTGTTTGAAATTTACTTTCTTATTTTTTGCCCCAGGTTAAATATTATTAGGGGCGTTATTTATTGGAATTTTTTCCGATTTCACTAGAAATAGTAAGCAATTTAATTATTTTTCTTCTGCAAATCTGAGATAAACATCGAGTATATTATTTTAATTATTAAGAGCATTTACTCAGAAAAAAAACGGACTCAGGAGCGAATTGCGATCATAGGTCGCAGGTAGAAGGAAGATACCACCACGGAAATTGTTACATTTGCACACTTTACAATAGGGTCAATCCATTTTAAGTGGTCCAGCACTGGTCGCTGGTCGGGTACGTTATATACCAATGATATTTTACAAATAGTAACTATATTGTTGTGTGTAAAAGCACAGAAAAAATTAAGGCTTAGATTCTATTTCTTCTTTGAAAAATTACTCTCTGAAAATCGAATTTCGTTCATTCGCGTTCCATAGATTTGGTTGCAAATATTTCCCAAATAAAAACATAGAAAATAGGTAAGTAATATTTCGATTTGCAGGCCAGAGTATTCTGAATCGAATGGTTTTTATTCTAGAATGCTAGAACAATCTAGAGCTGAGTACTTCAGAAAAGAGTAAATGTCTGCAAACGCGAAAAATGGCGCACGGAGCGAAACAAAAATGGCCGCCATTTGTAAACGAGGTAGAATAAAAAAAAGTTAAAGATGGTTTTGAACTGCCAAAACATAAGGAAATTTATGTACAAAATATGAATTTTTTTCGAGATGGTCGAGCGACCAATTTATTAAATTCTGGACCACTTAAAATGGATTGACCCAATAGTGAAGGGCTACAGGTTCGAATATATTTTAGTCCTTTTTACTTTCCCGTACACGTACGTATATACGGAGTAATTACGTATTATATGGAAAGTTATGTAATGCTGCGCGAAAAAAAAGGCGAATTTTCGGCGGAAAAAATTCATTGCCGGGCCGTGATAACGAAAAAGTTGATAAAATCAGTTGCTAAATTAAGAAAAAAAATCCCCTAACACGTGGTGTAGCCAGAATCCTTCTTTTGTGGGCTCTTGATACCGAAAAAACAATTGAAAGGAAAAAGTCCGTCCGTCCGTCTGTGAACACTACTAGCGCCTAAACCATAGGTACGATTTCTTCCAAAATGGATATTTCCCGGTCGATCTGGTTTGAGTCGAAGCTTTGAGATTTTGAAAAAGATTCTTCAAAATTTGGAGTTACTTTACATTTTCACACAGCCCCCCGCACATTTTCAAAATTTTCTCAAAAACTGCTCCAAATTTGTTTAAAAAATTTCTTGTAGGAATAGAGTAAATTACACTTATTAAGGTGGCATAGGCCCTAATTTCACGGCTAACTCTGAATTTTCAATTGTGTTCGGCGTTCATGCAATTGACTGTATTCCTCCTGGTATAGAACGAGCACTAGCCGCCACTGGTTGGGTGTGAGATCTCTTCACTTGACTTTTCGGGTTATTCAAACTGATTTCAAGATTTTTATTTCAAACAAATTCCTTTTCACTAAGACTTCCGCCGTCACGGCGGAAATATCGATATTTAATACATCGTAATTAATTGCTTACGCACTCATCCGCTTCATGTATATTTGATGTTAATCGCATGACGAATAATAATTTGTTCATATAAATATTCATTAAAATATATAACAATCAAACAAAGGAATGATAAATAAGGAAAGGTTGTTATAATTTGAATGTCTCTTGAACACAATTGACCGCATTTGTGCATGACCGTAATTAATAAAGTAAATCTTATACAATAAAATCTTGCGTTAAGAATGAATCGACCTCGCAAGAGGAAATTTTTGCATCGTGTTTTGATGTAGCAAATAGATCATTACTTCGGTAGTAATTGTTTAGTTTCCAATATTTACGATCATAATGGCACTTCAATCAGTCTTGATTTATCTATTGTTGATTTTCTTAGGCTATCATAAATCTGTGTGGATACTTCCTCTTTGAATTATTGCTGGCTCGGAAGAGTTTTCTCATCTCCATTTCACTCATTCCACAGGTCGTTGAATTGGTTCATCTTTGCCTGCAAACTAGTAGTTGTGATAAATATGATGTGACTGTTCTGGCCAAATGCTACATCCTTGCGTTGGAAATCTGTCTTACTAATTTCAAATGCCCCTAAATTGAAAGAAAACTACCCATCCTCCGGCTAATTAGCCTAAAAGGTGTCATTGGTTTTGTGAGATCCCGGGAACTCGGGAAAAAATCCAAAGAGAATGACACGGGTTCGATTTTGACTGAAAAAGCAAATATTTGATTGTTTACACTTATTCTCATACTGCACGTACCACAGTATATACTGCAGTTATACCGTGCACGTACCAACTTAATTCTTAAATTCAATGCGTCACTGGTTACAATGCAGCTGACGCGATGCTACGTCAAGGCTCCAAGGAAAAGTTCACCAACCATTAAATATTCGCTAATTACGTGTTGTGTTGTGGAACAGAAACATTTTTGATACTCTTGGTCTCTAAAGAGCTGTTGTATTGTTTATACTTGTATACTACATTATGTAATTATAGTATCCGTGAAAACGGTTTTTGTTAAAATATTTATTTTATTTCAGAAGTGTTATGCGGGAGTATTTTATTTGCGTGTCTTGAGCAATGTGCCTGCTATTTTTAGGAAAATCATTGCGAGGTTTTGTTCAGCAGCATTTTGGCTGCAGACAACTAGTACTTACTGGTTAGTAACATCGAATCAAAGCAACGAGGAAACGATGGCTTGTGGCTTTGTTATTAAAGTCAACATGCCAAGTGCTTCTATATACGAGGGTGGGTTAATAAGTACCCGTTTTAAAAATGAAGACGCCATTTTACTTCCTCGCAGCCGGTTGCGCGCGAGGTTAAACTCTTCTCTATTATTGTTAAAGTAATATTTCGGTCCTACTATTGGGAAACAAAAATTGAAAACATTTAAAAACTAGGGGTGCTACAGAATGGCACAGACTTTGCCGTATTAGTTTTCTATTTCCTTGGGTCTTCGCAAGCTATTCGGAATTGCCACAAACTCTTTCTTCCCAGCTGTCATCTATCACCGTCAAAAGTACATTTTTTTGTCATTTTATTAATTTTTCGGTTTCCTATTGGTAGAACGGAAACATTAATTTTAGAATATTAAAGAACACAAAAACCAGGTCGTAAATGGCAATTTTCTTTTTAAAAATTATGTGCCGTTTAAGAGAAAATGGCGTTTTAGCGCTACTAAAAGTGCGAAATTTGAAGTTCATTTTCCCAGAAAATGTTTGAGTTTTCAAAATACTTTATTTGAAGTTATTTGAAGCACTTACACTCACAAATATCATAATGTTTACATATTGCTGGTAATGTGCATATTAAAGATGTGAGAGATCTTTCAAAAAAATTACAATTATGTACTTTTTGAAAAAACAAAAAGATAACTCAAAATAAACTTTACGCTGTACTAAAAGTGTAATAAGCACTACCCGTTACCAAAGTTTGAAGAAATAATTTGCAGCCATACATGAGAAAATGGCGTTTGAGCGTTTCTGAAAATGCGAAATTTTGAGCTACTTTTCACAGAAAACGGTTGTGTTTTCGAGAAACTTTACTTGACATTATTTAAAGCACATGTACTCGTAAATATAATAATGTGAAAAAATCACCGCTAATGTAAATATTATCAACGTGAGAAACATGTGAAAAAATGTACATTTTTGTAATTTTTGAAAAAAAACAACCTATAGTGAAATATGGCTTTTATGTCATCTGATAGAGTACAGAGAACATTTGGAGCCGTTTTTGAGAAAATCTTGTTTTTGTAATTTTTTAAAATTGCACATATTGTAAGCAATATTGCACGAAAACTACTAAAATTTTTAAAAAACATTTACATGACCTTTATGAAAGAACTCAATATACAGAACAAATTTTATTTGAAGAAAAAATCTCTATCTTCAATTTTGTAGTTGGAGAAAGACGAAAAAAATTCAAACTTTCAAACTTTTCGAAAATTCAGAGTTATCCGTGAAAATCGGACCTATGCCATGTAAGTAAGTGTATTTTACTCTATTCATACAAGATATTTAAAGAAAAAATTTGGAGCCGTTTTTGAGAAAATTTTGAAAATTCCCGGGGGGCTTCATATAAAGTACCCCCAAATTTTGAAGAATCTTTTTCAAAATCTCAAAGTTTTGACTAGAATCAGATCGACCGGAGAATATCCATTTTGGAAGAAATCGTACGTATGGTTTAGGCGCTAGCAGTGTTCACAGACGGACGTTTTCCTTTCAATTGGTTTTTCGGTATCAAGGACCTAGAAAACAGGGTTTGTGGCTACACCAGGTGTTAGGGGATTTTTTTTCTTAATTTAGCAACTGGTTTTATCCACTTATTCGTTTTCACGGCCCGGCAATTAATTTTTTTCCGCCGAAAATTGACAATTTTTTCGCGCAGCATTACATAACTTTCCCTATACTACGTATATCACTCCGTGTATACGTACGTATACGGGAAAGTAAAAATGTACTTTGGGCGGCGGTAGATGGCAGCTGCAAAGAGTATGTGGCAAGTTCGAAAGGCTAGCCCAGACCAAAGAAATTAGAAAACTAGTATGAGAAAGTATGTACCATTGAGTTGTTCCACTAGTTTGGTATGTTGCCAAATCGGATTATGGGGAATAGTTACATGAAAATAAAATAACTGTTAATTGATTTTGATACGATCCAGATCAACGGCCAATTAAAGATTCTGCTAAACAAGTTAAGAGAAATAGCCCTCTCTGATTTGACGGCATGTGGTTGCTCTGTCCACATCGAAAACTTCAGAATTGCATGGTTAAAAAAGATAGTTTGATAGACTAAGTATGTGTTCTGCCTATTTTGTATGTTCTTTTTAAAGTACATAAAAAGTCTCAAAATTTCCCACAACTAAATTTTCTAGCGACACCCCAGTTGAAACTTTATTAGTAGAGGCCGGAAAATATGTAGTATTAAACATCAAAATATGTACATAAATTTGTAATGAAAATAGTAAAAATATGTAATAAATATGCAAAATCGGGTATAATAAGTAATATTAAAATTCTCTACTTAACCATTTACATAGCACAAAATTAAATTTAGAAAAAATGTCCTAAATGTTTTAAAAACTTTTGGAGAGCACAAGTTGATGCACACTTTGCGTCATACAACTTCCTTGTCAGTAGTAAAAGCTTAATCTATTGTAATCCAGCACCGTAGTTTAGCAGCCAGACTATTCTCAATAGAAGGCATCGCACAAACTGGCGATATCTACGTCCAGAAAACATACACTGCAGCATGCAACATTTTCATCGAAGTGTTACACGTCGGCGGTCGCAAATTTTTCTCGGAAATTAAGGTTACAGTCACAAAACGGGGTGTCAGTGATACTTTTGGCACCTAAATTTCAACAAAAACCTAGGGAAAAATGCTGTTTAAAAAATACTTCTTTTTATAAAAAATTGTAATAAAATTGAAGAAAATTGATAGAATAAGAAAATATATTGTGAAAACAGCAAAATATGTCAAATATGTAATACGTATACTAAATATGTAATGAAAAAATTGGATATTGTGTTAAGAGGGCGATGATTTGCCAAGAGTACAATTTTGAGAACGGTAAGTAGAAAGACAAAAAATTTTCAATTACATAAAAATCCGGTCTCTATTAGTAAACAAGGTAAAAGACATTTTGTCTTCATATTCTCCTTGTAGGTTTTCCAGTGGTTTTAGAATGTCTTCCTTGTCTCTCCTCTATCTACGTCAGTGTATAAAACGTGTGGGTATTTTTTGTCAAGAGAATCATGAGAAACAACAAGCGAGTTCAAGGGAACTTCCGTAAAGAAAATAATGAGAAGTGTTGATGTGAACACTTCTTACTAGTCACTGTGATGTCAAAGGTCATTTCGTCTTTTAGTCATTCATTCGTGCGTTCCATTTCTCAGCAACATATCTTAATAGCAGCTAACAGTATTCAGAAGTCGATTTTTAGAACAAACATTATCTCTACTCACTTCATTCTGTGGGTGAAATGTTCGTACTAGTTCACTCAACTGACGCCGTAGTGCCATTTCTATCACTCTCAAATTTTTAAGTTGGTTATCTTGCCTTTTTGCGAACTAGAACGTCCGTAAGTTTTCTATCTTTAAATCACTTGTTCATCTTTCACTCAGCAAAGGAGTGTTGAATATCGTTATTAGACAGCAATGCAAGCGGAAACTTCTGTTGGGTGTGTGCAATACTACCTCACCAATCACGCAACTGTTTTTTATGCGCTACCTTTATGTAAGGAAAGATAATGAGAATGCATTTCAGCAGTAATCTTTACTTTCTCGTATACGCACGTATATACGGTGTAATGTACGTTGTGTAGAGAAAATTGTGTAATTCTACGGCAAAACACGGCGATTTTTAGGTAGAAAATCTCGTATTGTGAGCTTGTCCTTATAGAGAAAAGTGGATGAATCCTGTTCTCTTATGTAGCAAATTACTCCCTGTAACACGTTATGTAGTCAGATTTCACGAGTAGTGAGTTCATGGTACCGAAAAAGTGTTGTTTTTTTTTTTTGTCAAAACGTCCGTCCGTCCATCTGTTTGTCGTCGGTGAACAACACTAGCGCCTGAGCTATGCGTTTAATTATTTCCAAATTGAATATTCCTCGGTCGATCTGGTGTCACTCAAAGCTCTGCGATTTTGAATAACATTCTTAAATTTTTGGGGGTACTTTACATGAAACCCCTGGGACATTTTCAATTTTTTTAAAAGGGTCTAAATGTTTTCTTTAAATTTCTGGTAAGAGTAGAGTGAAATACCTCACAAGGATGGCTTAGGTCCGATTTTCACTGTTAACTCTGGATTTTCAAAAATTACAAAAGTTTGAATTTTTTTCGGCGTCTTCCTACAACAACAATATTAAAGACAAGCGATTTTTTCTTGTAATGGAATTTGTTCTCCATGATTAGTTCTTTCATTAATATCATGGTCCTTTTCGTAAAATTTTAACAGATTTCGAGCAATTCCAACTAAAATAGAGCAACATTGAACAACAGTATTAAAAACAAGATTTTCTCAAAAACTACTCCAGTTTTCTCTTCAAGCTTTCTAAACGAATCGTACTAAACGTATTGTAAGAGATATCATAAGATCCATTCGTTCGATTTTTAAAAAATGACTCAAATTTTTTTTTGTATCTCTCACGTCGTTAAAATTTATATTACAGATGTATTTCATTGTTTACTGCGTTTTTTAATACATAAGCTTCAAAATATCTCTAATGATGGTTTTTGAAATATCCTAAAGTTTTTGGGTATATGGGAACTAAAATAGGCGAATTTTCTGAAACATTCAAACTAATTTCTTTCAGGAACTATGGAATTTTTTCCCTCAAAAATCTCCACAGCGAAAGAGTTCTCCGATATTCTGAAAGCCTGATTTTGATAAAGATATGTGGGACCCGAAAAATAAAAAATAAAAATGTAGGTGTTATTGAATAACACACAGACTGCACAAAAACGAAAAGTAAACCATCGCGTTTATTTGAAAGTTCCCTAAATATTTTGCCTTAAAACATTTTGTAAAAGTTTTGTAAATATTATAAAAAATGTGAAATGTTTATATTCGCTCGCTTAAGAATTTGCCGGTGGATATCGTTGAAATTTGTTACAATGACAAGAATGTTATTAATAGGGAACGGATTTTCATGTAAATACATATTGTTACGGGAACAAGATATCTGCATTCAGTAATATTTTATGGAGTTTCGAAACATTTTGATTTATTTAGAACAATTTTTAATTTTCATAATTTTAAATATTTTGGTCTAATTACATGGTTTTAAATATTTTAACTATTACTTCATATTTTGTAACATGCCAATATATTTATACGTCCAAACGGAACATTTCAGATGTAAGTTTGCAATATATTTTACTGGAATTACCTTTCTTAGAAAGCAATGCAATGCACTTGTGACTACCGGACCTTCTTCATTAATTGTCAAACTTACTCCCCACATCTTCTTGAGAACCGGGTCCTTGGTGTCAAGGATGGGCGGATGTATGCGAAGCAGAAGTAATTTCAGTCACGTGATGTTGCTGATGTTTCATAGATCCCATGCGTAACTCGATCAAAACCTAACAAATATTTTTACAAATCATTGTCTTATCGCGATGTTGGGGTAGGTTCGATGGTACTCGTATGTCCCCTTCAAACTCCTGGATCCATCACAGACATTACGGTACTATTATTCAGATGAGCACCAACTCCTCACGAACAACATTAGATTTGATTTATTATTAATAATTCTGCAATTAAGTGTGATAACTTGGTGGCAGAATATCTTTACCTTAACACTGTGTCAGTGGCGTACGGTGATAATTTTAGTAGGGGAAGCACTTTTGAAGCCCAAGGTATAAAAAACATAAAACAGTTAAAGATTGTATGAATTTTCACGAAGTGTGAAGATTAACCCGGGAGTCTTGCATACCAACACAACAGGTCGCCTGAGAGTAAACAGACCCCAGGGAAAATTTCGTTGCCTAAATGCCTTCTAACATTATAAACAAATATTATTCAGTATTTATGTTGCTTACAACTTAATCTTATTTATCGAGTACCTAGTTATTTAAAATTATTAACACATTTTTAAAATCCATTAATGCATTAAAGCATTTTTTCTTCCATAAAATGAAAAATAAGTCCGTAAACTTTAATATGTGGTGAATGTTAATTCGAAAATATATCTACAGAGTTCAGTAATAATGTTTTTCACGACCTACACAAACAATGGATGTGATGTCCGTTCTACTGTTTTCTTACACTTTTCACATTCTCTGGATGCTCTGCGGTTTAAATTCTTCGGACAAATTTCATGTCCTGTTAGTTCTCTTTCTTGCATCTTGTGTTTGTTTTGCTCTGAATGCAAATATTATATTATTTTTGGTAGCAACTCTCGCGACAATCCTGGTAGAATTTATCTCATAATAGACCAAGGGCGAATACGATCCAAACTTCCGTCTGCAATTCTTATGAGTGGTGATTCCTCGAAATATCTGTAATGTTTTATTCTTCTGAAAGTTGATCGTGCCTCCTTCGAATGTATCACCGGAAACGGAGATTATCGCAAGGGCGATGCGCCGCACCGAGTCGATGCCCTGTCAACGCGGGTTGTTTCCACTTTCCTCGCTAGACGCCATGACTTCTGCTCGGAATGACTTCCCCGATGAATTCTCTTCTCGCAAGGGAGAACTGCTGAACGGTACGCAAAGAATTAGTTTGTTCAGAATACTTTCTTTAACATAATATAAACGTTCTCGCTGTTATTAGGTGCTTTGTACTTTCATTGTATTATAATGTAGTTAGCGCGTACGTAAAACACTCCCCCAAAGCCAAAATTATAAATTCTTTCGAACTTGAAATTGCTACCAGTCGATCACGACGGAACGGATTCTCGTACTCATTATCCTCGCGCACTCCTGGACCGACCCGACTTTTCACGAGGCATGACGAAATCGAGCTCCTGCACCTTCGAAGAACGAAGCTTCGCTGACGTCACGACACGAATTTACACACCGTTTTGAAAACATCGATTGTTACATTTCAACCACTAGTACTTAGTTCAGAATCTGTAAACAGTTTTGCTCTGGCCATAAGCAACGAATATTTTAAATATAGAAAGGATTTTTCTGTGCTTTGCTTAGGGGAATGACTCATTCCCTTCGTTCCATGGAATGCACGCCACTGCATTGTGTATTGGGGATTCCCTTATGGCCTACGTCTTGAGAGATAAGCGACGCCAAGGTCTAATTCTACTCTGACAGCTCAAGACCCTCTCCTTCACTGAGCTACTACCACGACTAAATGCGTGTCACAGGGATAGTGGATTTAAATCACACTTACAGATGCATTCGTTTAATTAACAATATCTAACTTCTCTCTGCTAGTTGCATTAAATTCACAGGGATTACGTTTAATAAAGTTTCACCCCTATAGGTCCGCGTTGGACAGGTTCAGTTTCATGCTGTGTAAAATGCCATTCATTTCATGAACCGGAGAAATTGTCTTGTTAAGGCAAGTTTCTGTTTTGTTCATGATCCGGTTTACAGAGATTTTAATGTAATACTACGTAACGAGAGTTGTAGAAAAACGTGTGCTGAGGGTTGCCTACACACCTGAATATTTCTTCTCTGTAAAATCCATGATATTCTCGATTTTTCTTCTTAAATCTGTTTGGTTCCCTCTGAGAGTAATTTATTATCTAGAAGTACATTATTAGAAAGTTTTGTAACGATGTTTCATGAATAAAAAAACTTGTCTTTTCTGAGCGTAAGTATTCAAAGAAGTTCCTGCCAACTCCGAGTTCGTTCAAATCCTCCGTCACAGGAATGTCTGTAGCTCTGCACGATGTGAAAAAGAAAGTGGTTACCTTACGGGCCCTTACAACAGTCCATATTATTGCGCAATATTGTCGACCAACGATCTTACGTGAAAACCGGTATCCCTCACAAGTTGCCCAATAAATGTACAGCACTATAATAAAGGGGCCCTCACAGTCATCGCCGCTCCGCCCCGTCCCTCCAAGCCTCACCCTGCCCGCCCCTCCCGCCACCGCGCCACGCCTCCAAAAATTCTATTGTTCCTGTACATATACATTCGCCTATGTATTAAATATTTTGTTTCTATTTTTACTTTCCAGTATACGTACGTATATTCGGAGTAATTTACGAAGTATAGGGCAAGTTAAGTAATGCTGCGGCGCATCGATTTCGAGGGTTTAACGGAAATACACGTTTTGGGGTCCCGTGATATCGAAAAAGTGTGTTTTTCAAAAATCCGTCCGTCCGTCTGTCTGCCAGTTTGTGAACAACACTAGCGTCTAAAACCATTGGTATGATTCCTTCCAAAATGGATATTCCACGGATCTGGTTTCACTTGAGCCCCGAGATTTTGAAAAGCTTTCTTCAAAATTTGGGGGTACTTTACATGAAGCCTCCCGGACACTTACAAACTTTTCTCAAAAATGGATCCAAATTTTTTCTTTAAATTTCTTATGAGAATAGAGTAAAATACACTTATAAAGGTGGCATAGGTCCGATTTTCACGGTTTACTCGGAATTTTCGAAAATTGCAAAAGTTTGAATTTTTGTTGGTGTCTTCCTACAACTGCAAAATTGAAGATAGAGATATTTCCTCCAAATAAAATTTGTTTTCCAAAGTGAGTTCTTTCATTAAGTTCCTATGCACTTTTTGAAAATTTAAGTAGTTTTCGCGCAATATTGCGTGCAATACGTGCAATTTTAAAAAATAACAAAAACAAGAATTTCTCAAAAACGGCTCTAAATTTTTTCTTTAAACTTTTCGTAGGGATAATACTAAACGTACTGGATGAGATGACATTAACGCCATATTACTCCATTCTTTTGTTTTTTCAATAATTAAAAAAATGTAATTTTTTTGACCTGTCTCTCATGTCATAAATATTTGCATTAGCGGCAATTTGTTCACATTATTATATTTACGGGTACATTTGATTTAAATAATGTCACATAAAGTTTCTCAAAAACCCAACCATTTTCTGTGAAAACTAGCTCAAAACTCCGCCTTTTCAGAAATGCTCAAAAGCCCTTTTCTCATAAATGGCTTCAATTTTTTTCTTCAAACTTTTTGTACGGTTAGTGCTAATTGCACTCTTGAATATGAAGTAAAGTTTATTTTATTATTTTTTTTTAAAAATTACACAAATCGTAATTTTTTGAAAGATCTCTCGCACCGTTAATATGCACATTTCTATCTATTTGTAAACAGTATTATACTTGTCAGTGTATGTGCTTCAAGTGACTTCAAATGAAGTTATTCGAAAACTAAAACATTTTCTATGAAAAAGAATTTCAAATTTCGCATTTACAGTAGCGCTTAAACGCCATTTTCTTAAAAACAGCTCCAATTTTTTTAAAAAAATGGCATTTTGGACGAGGTTTTACTGTTAATATTTTATATTAAGATTTCCATTCTATTATTAGGAAATCGAAAAATTAAGAAAATGTCAAAAAAATGTACTTTCGGCGGCGATAGATGGCAACTGGCAAGAGAATGTGGCAAGTCCGATTAGCTAGCCGAGACCAAAGGAAATAGACAACTAATACAGGAAAGTCTGTGACATACTGTAGCACCAATAGTTTATTTATGTAATTGTAGGTTCGACTTTCTGGTACTTTGTTCACGCTTGTAAATTTTAGTCCTTTAAACTGAAATACTTAAATATGGGGGCGTTTGAAAATCAATTGCATTAATATCGGAATTCATTCGGGGTTCTGAATTCATTCTAGGTCAACCCCGAATTCTTAGAGCAAAACCAACTTTCTTATGCGTTGAAGATACTGAGCTAAAGAATATAGAGTAAATTGTGAATCCTATTATACTCTATCTTACAGTAAACGTCGTATGGAAATCGGCTTAGCCGTCCAGAGATTAGACACAACGGCAACGCAACAGACAACACGAGCGACAACGCGATCACAAAGAGGTCTTCCCTTCCAGCGTCTTGCTTTTAGTGTGCTTTTAACGACATCGACAGGACGTATGCGTCTTTCAGACGGATGAGTTTTATAAATTCCTTATCGCAATTGGGACCTATTGTAATCGGTGCCAGGCCCTAATTGTCTGTACGTATGCTTACATTGAGTAGGAGAGCTTTTCCAGCCTCACATGAGTAAACTGAACAAGATTCTCATTCAAACAAAAACACGAAACAACTAGTGGTGCTACAGAATGGCACAGACTTTCCCGTATTGGTTTTCTATTTCCTTGGGTCTTCGCTAGCTATTCGGAATTGCCACAAACTCTTTCTTGCCAGCTGTCATCTATCACCGCCAAAAGTACATTTTTTTGTTATTTTCTTAATTTTTCGGTTTCCTATTGGTAGAACGGAAACATTAATTTTAGAATATTAAAGAACACAAAAATCTAGTCATCAATGGCAATTTTCTTTTTAAAAAATTATGTGCCGTTTAAGAGAAAAAGGGCGTTTTAGCGCTACTAAAAGTGCAAAATTTGAAGCTCATTTTCACAGAAAATGGTTGAGTTTTCAAAATACGTACTTTGAAGTTATTTGAAGCACTTACACTCACAAATATAATAATGTTTACAAATTGCTGGTAATGTGCATATTAAAGATGTGAGAGATCTTTAAAAAAATACAATTATGTAATTAAAAAAATACTCAAAATAAGCTTTACGCTATACTAAAGAGTGTAATTAGCACTATCCGTTACAAACGTTTCAAGAAAAAAATTGGAGTCATATATGAGAAAATGGCGATTGAGCGTTTCTGAAAATGCGAAATTTTGAGCTACTTTTCACAGAAAACGGTTGTGTTTTCGAAAACTTTACTTGACATTCTTTAAAGCACATGTACTCGTAAATATAATAATGTGAAAAAATCGCCGCTAGTGTTAATATTAGCGATGTGAGAAACATGTGAAAAAATTTACACTTTTGTAACTTTTGAAAAAAAACAACCTATAGAGCAATATGTTTTTTATGTCATCTGATAGAGTACATTTACCACTATCCCTACCAAAAGTTTAAAGAGAACATTTGGAGCCGTTTTTGAGAAAATCTTGTTTTTGTAATTTTTTAAAATTGCACATATTGCACGAAAACTACTAAAATTTTGAAAATATTTACATGACCTTTATGAAAGAACTCACTTTGGAGAACACATTTTATTTGAAGGAAAAATCTCTATCTTCAATTTTGTAGTTCCAGAAGGACGCCGTAAAAATTTTAAACTTTTGCAATTTCCAAAAATTCAGAGTTATCCGTGAAAATGGGAACTATGCCATGTAAATAAGTGTATTTTACTCTATTCATACAAGGAATTTTAAGAAAAAATTTGGAGCCGTTCTTGAGAAAATTTTGAAAATTCCCTGGGGGATTCATATAAAGTACCCCCAAATTTTGAAGAATCTTTATAAAAATCTCAAAGCTTCGACTAGAATCAGATCGACCGGAGAATATCCAATCGTACGTATGGTTTAGGCACTAGCAGTGCTCACAGACGGACAGACGGGCAGACGGACGGACAGACGGACGTTTTCCTTTCAATTGGGTTTTCGGTATCAAGGACCTAGAAAACAGGCTACACCACGTGTTAGGGGATTTTTTTTCTTAATTTAGCAACTGGTTTTATCCACTTATTCGTTTTCACGGCCCGGCAATTAATTTTTTTCCGCCGAAAATTAGCCATTTTTTCCCCGCAGCATTACATAACTTTCCCTATACTACGTATATCACTCCGTGTATACATACGTATACGGGAAATTAAAAATCGTCTGTACGTGTGTAGGAATTTCTACTGAGAATTAAATCTTATTTTACTCTCAACTAGTGTACATTACTGTATCCATTAAAAATGTGAAAATGAAGGTAAGATTCTTTTAAATGAAAAGGAACACATCATTCTGAAAGGGATCACGCCCTTTCATTGTTTTGATAAAAATATTATCAACGGCACCTGAACATTGGCCAGTACATTAATTTAGCGAACTATAAATTTAATAGCGTTTTAACCCTGGAAAAGATACATGAATGCTACACCGGTCGGTGGATACGTGGGGTAATCTGTTACTCCAAAGTATAGAAAAAAATAACAGACTATAAGGTTACTGGATATTAATTTGAAGTAAACAGCAATTTTATTTCACTTGAAATGAGTTGATATTTCATGAAAAAATATATATTTAATAGTGTTCTTCGAAAATAGGTTTCTTGCATTTGAAGAAAGCATTTTTGCGTGTACGTTTGTTTTCTGGCCTTGGTCACACACTTCATTCCAATAATTGAATTACACTTGACAAAATTTAACTTTTTGTCTGTTGAATGGAATAGAACGACTCTTTGTTATGGAATACGGTGTTCTGATTTCAAATTTGCAGAGTATTTATTTGCAACGGGCAAAGTTTCTTTGTAATAGGCAATTAAATCTCCGTACTGTTCTAAAGTGATTATTTTTATTTACTTTACTTGCATATAATTAGGGACCGGAAAAATATGTAGTATTAAACATGAAAACATGTACATAAATTTGTAATGAAAATAGTGAGAATATGTCAAAATAAGTAAAATCGGATATAATATGTAATATTAAAATTCTCATTTTAAACAACCATATACATAGCACAAAATTAGATTTAGAAAAATGTCCTAAATAAATTTTAAAATTAATACAATACCCAATACGTTTTCTCAAAAAATGGGTCCATTTTTTCTTCAAAATTGTCAAACTGACAGTGCTAATTCCACTTTTTAATATGACGTAAAGTTCAATTTGGGGTGGTTTTTCGTTATTTCAAAAATTACATAAATGAAAGTTTTTTACAAGATCTCTCACACCATTAATACGCATATTTCCAGCAAATTGTGAACGCTATTGAATTTGTGGGTGTAATTGCTTCAAATGACTTCAAATAAATTTTTTTGAAAACTCAAAAATTTTCTGTCAAAAAGAGCTTCAAATTTCGCATTCACAGTTGCCCTTAAACGCCATTTTCTTAAATACGGCTCCAAATTTTTCAAAGAAAATTGCCATTTAGAACTTGATTTTACTGTTCTTTAATATTCTTAAAATGATAATTATTTTCTCCTATTAGGAAACAGAAAAATTAAGAAAATGTCAAAAAATGTACTTTGGGCGGCGATAGATGGCAGTTGGCAAGAGAATTTAGCAAGTCCGATTAGCTAGCCGAGACCAAAGGAAATAGAAAACTAATACGGGAAAGTCTGTGACATTCTGTAGCACCACTAGTTGGTTTTTGGTGTACTTTACACGAAGCCTCATCAGTATTATCGAAATTATCTCAAAATGACTCCAAATGTTCTTGATTAAATTTTCTCCTCGGAAAGCTTAAAGGACTCTCAAGAGGTAGGTCTCATTTGCGTTAAAATCTCTGATTTTTTGAAAATTTCAAAAGTTCGATTTGCAGTTTTTTTTCTGCAACTGCAATATTGAAGATAGTAAATTTTCCCTGAATGAATTCTGTTCTTTAAAGTCAGATCATGAAATAAGGTCACATACAATGTTTCGAAAGTGTGATTATATTTGCATGATTTTAGGTGAGATAGAGGAAATTTAAAAAAGTTTCAAACATTTTTTTCTTAAAAACTGCTCTAAATTTTTATTTAATGATTTTTCTTGTATCGATCAAAAGTCGGTAAAAAATTTACTTCTAGTCTCGTTTCTAGCGAACTCTCTGTTATCGAACATAGCCAAAAGTTAATATTTGAAAATTACAAACTTGAAGATAAAGGTATCGGTGCCTCAAGAATACTTCTTGCAAAATGTGGGCTGTTCCAAACAAAGCAATGTCTTGTAATTCCCAGACCTTTGATTGACGTGGGAGTTTAGCCAAGTTCTTACACAAATGCGGAACAAATTCCAGAGCACCGATAATTATCGGGACGACCCATGCCTTTACGTCCCACATTATGCTTATCTGGATTTCCACACTCTTGTATTACCGACGTTTCTCTGCCTCCTTGGTTACGTTTTCACCGCACAGCACAGCCACATCTACTAGTAGACATGATTTTTTTTCCAAATCTCGGATAACAATATCCGGTTTGTTTGCCGCTATCTTGCGATCAGGGCTCTGCTGCCCTTGCCGCTATCGTGCGATATTATTGAAATGTACCAACAATGTCTCGTCATAAACTATTACGAGATCGTTGACATCATTCACCTTAGGACGGTTATAATCGTGACCCGTTCCGAATTTATAGTAAAATTTTGGGCGCCAGGAACAGGTTACGTTAATTAACCAATGCTTCCACAGCTAATTTTAACAAATGGATAAATGTCCGGCTAGCTGGGTCAATGGGTCCCGTAATAGATAATCGCTATCGTCTAGATAGCCGATTACTTGATCTGCCAACTATACAGTATGGCGAGGAATCTGAAAGGAAATAATTATATATCTCTAACTACTGCAACGGGATTTCCTAAATGCAACGGGATTTCCTATCTTCCCTGTTTATTCCCCAAAATTGGGTTGCCAATGCAACGGATTCTTTACTTACTCACTTACTTTTAATACCAAAAACATTATTATAAATCCCGGCGTTGCATAAATTTATTGGGTCGTGGGCTGTGGATGCCTCCATACGGACCTAGCTGAAAACAACATTAATACAACAACATGCACAGGGAAACAAAATACTGAAATAAGAACACTGGGTTTTCTTTTCACAACATGAAAACAAGAACTTTAATTTGGTTATTCCTTCTAGCTGCGGCAACAATGTAACTAGTGACGTCAGCTAAAGCTTGGCATAATTGTTATGTTTCCATTTTTTTTTAATAACTCACAATTAGTTGTAATACCAAACATAATTAACCTCAATCAGCTGATCGTAAATCAAATACCAAAGAGGAATTCCTTTTATGTCAAATGAATTTAATATTATTCTAAAATTTTCCGCACGTACGTATTTATTCTTACAACAATGCAAAAATGAAAATTTACTAACTTTATACAATACTGACTGAATGGTTCTTATTTTGTATTAACTTTACTTTGAATTCGCAAATTCTCTAGTTTCCATTAATGTTTATATCGTTTCTGGGTGTCGCGAAATCAGATTTGGGTTCAATTAGTAGCGTCGCGAGTGTTCGCAGACGCGCCACTTTCCTGTTTGTTGTGAAGAGCAGCGCCGTTGCCAGTTCGGTTGATTTGCACGCGTCCACTCGCGTGCACCGCCGTCTTGCACGTCGATGTCTTGCACGGGCCGGTCTTCCTCGAAATAAACTCCTCCAGAATTTTTTTTAATAAAATTGTTAAAACATTTCGCCGAAAAATCACAGAAAAAAAATAGACTTCTTCTTTCTTCTTTGAAAGAAAACAGTACCGCCTCACAAATGTTCACGTTTATCAACTGCTCAACCCAGCACCAAGAAAATGTCTAAGTCCGAATAATTAAAAATTTATCAATCTGACATAGATTCGATGTTGCCTCGACAACTCAACAAACCGAACTGTCTTCCAAAATCGCGTCGATTTAACATGATACCTCTGTTTTTAAAAAATGCCGGCGAACTTCCTTTCGCTTTTTTCCATTGTCGTCACCGTAAAATTTCGCAAAATGCCTAATATTTGATGTTGTTGAACTGGTTTCGGGTTCATTCGTTCCAGTTTGTGCCCAATGTCAGGATTATTTTGTCGAAACTGCCGTTTTCAAGATATTTCGGGCCGAAAATCACGAATTTCCCTCTCGACATTCTACAACACTTCGTCGCTTGTTTTATCATATCATCCTCTTTTAATATTTATTTATTTCCACCTTTCCAGTGTTCTATAAATTATTAAACCTAGTTATAAATTTTGCTGAGCTCATCTTACGATGACTCCCATCGTCTCTCGTTGTTTATTTAGCGTTTCTTTTCGAAATCTTAATAATTCATTGTGTGATGCTTTGGAATGTTCGAGTAGCCTTTTCCCGAACTCGTTTTCTTGCAATATTAAGAGAACCCGTCAACCGATCACGTTCAAATAAACTTTATAATGTTCCTTTCATTTTCCTTCATCTACCAAAATGGTCACCGTTTCTGTCCAATTTTACAGAACCCCGAAAATTCCAAAATTGTCAAATCCATTTTCTACAACGCGATGCTCTTTTGTCGTGTTTATATCGATTTCTGCCGCACTTTGTTTACATAACAGACTATAGATGGTGAATTATTTATTCCATGTCCACACTTGTTTCTGGGAAATGTCTCGAATACTAGAATTATTACATCTCCCCCCGACTAAGCGACGCTCACTCGCTGACACCGTCACGATGAGCCGGCGCAACACTGGCAGTTCGATTCCCAGACAAGGCATTATTGCTCGCTACTGGCAACTACGCCTTGAGTTCGTAAACACGAGCCGGTGCACTGCACTTCAAAGCATTGTTCGCGCTAGACACCTGTTTCACCACACTGCTGGTAACCACTGCACTAACCTGCTCGTCGATCTTACGCGCGTCCAACGCACCACATATCACACGCGACACTGTATGGTCGTCCACGACACCAACAACAACATAGCACACACGAAACAAAACAAAACAAAACAACAAAAAAACTTATTCTAACACAATCTTGCTTTCTTGCTCATAATATTACTACTAACTTATAACTACATATTTACATTGAATCATAACAAGCCAAGCAATTTTCCATCTAACAATAACACATACTGTTTCCCTTTACTCTTGTATACATTCAGATTACACCTGTTCCTATACCTACACCTGTCACTTTCCCGAATCACTGTTCGGTATGCTATCTTTTCCCAGTTCATTTCCTATGTCATTTCTTTATACAGTTTTACATTCGTCCAGTTATAGGTACCTACATTTCGGTCACCGTCAGCTAATGACAAGGTGTTGTTGTCAAGTACCCCCGTGACTACATACGGGCCTTCATATAACGGAAAAAACTTGCGAAACAATTTCTGCTCGGACGACGACGAGTGCGGCGATCTCAACAACACTAGGTCGCCCACGTGATACGCCCCCCGACAGAAACTTCCTTTGGGCCTTCTTTTGATTCGACGCCTTTTCCAGCTGCTTGTATACATTTTGGTAAGAGGTGGCGCTTCGTACTGGGGAATGTTTACGGCTTTCTGTTTTCGAGTATCCAGGCAAATGCTTACTTTCCCATTCTTCTTTATAACCACGACTAGCGGACTTACATATGGGGTTATTGACCTCTTAACCACCCCTTTCTCTTCCATTTCTCTGATCGCTTCTCGCACCTGTGCCTTGTACGCTTGCGGTACGGGGTATTGCTTTGTCGCAAACGGAGCGTCATCCTTCATTTCCAACGCGAATCGATAGCCCTTCACCGGCTCCAGCGAGTCTTGAAATATCTTGGCATAGGCCAACAGCAGTTGTCGCACCTTCTGCGGACAGTCCTCTTGGGCGACGACACCCTCCACGGCCGTGTCCACTTTCTGGAGAACCTCTTCCATACATGGCAGCACCTCGTCTCCGCCTATTGTCGCAGTGTCACGTTCAGCGACCACCGAGCCACCCCCAATAGAACCTTGTGATCGTAGCGTCACTATCCCAGTACCTACGTCTACAACGGCTTGGTAGGCCCTCAATGCGTCCATCCCGATGATCAACTCACGCACAAGTCCACGGACGACTATCGCTGCCACTTCGATGGTCATTTCTCCCACGCAGAATTCCACCCATATCTGCTTTCCGGTGGTACACGCCGCTTTCTGGTTCGCCATCACAACCCTCAACTTCCTCGTCGGTAGCTCAACTAACTCTTGCCCGTCTCTTCTCACTTTCTCACAAAACTCCTCTGACACCGCGCTGATGCTACTTCCCGTATCTATCAAAGCCTCTACCTCCCTACCGTAGCTGGTGCCTCTCAAAACCAAGCATTTACTAGGTTTTGCGCCCTCGTTGTTCTCTTCTTCTCTTAACAACTCTTCGCTTGATACCATTACGATCGCTGTTGCTATTACCGTAACTAGCCCCTCTGGTTCCACGTTTAAGCCTCCGCCGCCTCTTCCAGACTTAAACGCTGTCAGTTTTCCTGACGTCGCTCATGTGACCGAGGAAAAGCTCCATTCTCTCCTCCTGAACACGATATCTTCGCCTCCTGGTGAGGCCGTTCCGTCACCGAATGTTGAACATTGCCTTGTGGTGGTTTCTGTTGTTGAGGTTGCCCGCCCTGCGGCCTCTCTACATTGACGGTTTTGCCACCTGCGCGCACCCCCATTGCGCATATATTCTCCGACTTTGGTTTCGTCGAGAATTTATTATAGCCGCTAGCCCCTTGGTTTTACGGTCTATGATCCCCACCGTCTTGCTCATTTCCTTCATTAATTTGATCGAAGTGACTGACGCGTTCGATCAACTCATCAATCGTTTCCAGCATATTGTTCCATAATAAATTCCGGATTTGGTTCGGCATTTGTCTTATTAAAATGCGGATTATTTCATCGGGGTTGAAATCTTCGCTGCACACCTTAAAAGCGCTGACCTTCCTAGTAACGAAGTCGCAGATGCTTTCGGTGCCCCCCTTCCGGTATCGTTCTGACATTAGACGAAATTTCAGCTCGAACCTATGGAGTTGATTCCAATATCTGTCCAGAAACTTAGCCTTCCACTCCCCATAGGATCGAGGTGTGGGCGTAAGGGCCTGCCACCAATATTGCGCTTTTGTACTGAGCGCTTCTTCTACGAACCGTAGCTTCATCGTTTCGGGGATTCCGTTCACCAAAAAGTAATTCTCGAGAGCAGTTAAGAAAGAGTAGGGCTGCTCTTTACTCTCCCCATGAAACCTCAGGTAATTTGGCAACGTTGGGTGGCCCATCACCACACCTGACACCCCCGTTCGCTGCGCTGCCTGCACGCGACCTTCTAATTCCGCGATTTTACTCATTAATGTCTCTTCTACGTCTCTATATTTCCCGGTTTCAGGTGCCCTCAACTGGTCGATTTCCGTCATGACCGTCGATTTAATATTCGCAGCGATGCCGCTGACGGAGCCTTCAATCTTTTCAATGCGCGCATCTTGCCGTAACGATGCCTCCTTCACGCCTTGAAGGTCGTGATTAACGCTACCTAGCTGCTCGCGCTGCTGTTCTGCGGCCTGACGCAATGTCAAAATCGACGATTTAACCTCTCCGACGTCAGTGCCCATTTGTTGGTTGAAAACATCCTGAACGGCGAAGCGAGTTTCCATCTTTTCTTCTAACATACGGGTCTCGCCCTCCGCCTCCTCAAACCGTTTCAGGGTTTCGGCTTTAAACGCCTCGACCCCTTCCCTTATACTGGCCACCGCGTCGCGTAACTCGCCCTCGATCTTATCCAGCCTCCCGTTTAAACTGTTGCTTAGTTCAGCGTTGCTTTCCGCCATCGTGTTTCGCAAATCCGCGCTGTTCTGTTCTATATTCTGCAATGCCGCGCTGTTCTGTTCTAGCCTGCTCTGTAACAATTCCCAAATCATTGCCCAGTTCGGCTCCGATTTGCTGGGTACCTCCACCGTAGTTTCAATTGTAATCTGCTGCCCAACTATTTCTTCAGTTGCAGGAATCGCAACATTTTCCTCCCCTTCCACCTCAACTACCTCCGAATTCCCTTGCTCCTCGTCCCCGTCTCGAGCAAAAATTGTTTCGGGTTCCGTTTCCTCCCTAACACCTAGCGTTTTCTTGCTACGCGTTTCCATGACTACTAGTTTCCTTGTTTACAAATCTGATTAATTTCTCACTGAGTGCTGCTATATTAACGAAGTTTACTTCCACGCTCCACGTTATGGGCGCCAATGCAACGGGATTTCCTAAATGCAACGGGATTTCCTATCTTCCCTGTTTATTCCCCAAAATTGGGTTGCCAATGCAACGGATTCTTTACTTACTCACTTACTTTTAATACCCAAAAACATTATTATAAATCCCGGCGTTGCATAAATTTATTGGGTCGTGGGCTGTGGATGCCTCCATACGGACCTAGCTGAAAACAACATTTAATACAACAGCATGCACAGGGAAACAAAATACTGAAATAACACTGGGTTTTCTTTTCACAACATGAAAACAAGAACTTTAATTTGGTTATTCCTTCTAGCTGCGGCAACAATGTAACTAGTGACGTCAGCTAAAGCTTGGCATAATTGTTATGTTTCCATTTTTTTTAATAACTCACAATTAGTTGTAATACCAAAACATAATTAACATCAATCAGCTGATCGTGAATCAAATACCAAAGAGGAATTCCTTTTATGTCAAATGAATTTAATATTATTCTAAAAATTTTCCGCACGTACGTATTTATTCTTACAACAATGCAAAAATGAAAATTTATTAACTTTATATAATAATGACTGAATGGTTCTTATTTTGTATTAACTTTACTTTGAATTCGCAAATTCTCTAGTTTCCATTAATGTTTATATCGTTTCTGGGTGTCGCGAAATCAGATTTGGGTTCAATTAGTAGCGTCGCGAGTGTTCGCAGACGCGCCACTTTCCTGTTTGTTGTGAAGAGCAGCGCCGTTGCCAGTTCGGTTGATTTGCACGCGTCCACTCGCGTGCACCGCCGTCTTGCACGTCGATGTCTTGCACGGGCCGGTCTTCCTCGAAATAAACTCCTCCAGAATTTTTTTTAATAAAATTGTTAAAACATTTCGCCGAAAAATCACAGAAAAAAAATAGACTTCTTCTTTCTTCTTTGAAAGAAAACAGTACCGCCTCACAAATGTTCACGTTTATCAACTGCTCAACCCAGCACCAAGAAAATGTCTAAGTCCGAATAATTAAAAATTTATCAATCTGACATAGATTCGATGTTGCCTCGACAACTCAACAAACCGAACTGTCTTCCAAAATCGCGTCGATTTAACATGATACCTCTGTTTTTAAAAAATGCCGGCGAACTTCCTTTCGCTTTTTTCCATTGTCGTCACCGTAAAATTTCGCAAAATGCCTAATATTTGATGTTGTTGAACTGGTTTCGGGTTCATTCGTTCCAGTTTGTGCCCAATGTCAGGATTATTTTGTCGAAACTGCCGTTTTCAAGATATTTCGGGCCGAAAATCACGAATTTCCCTCTCGACATTCTACAACACTTCGTCGCTTGTTTTATCATATCATCCTCTTTTAATATTTATTTATTTCCACCTTTCCAGTGTTCTATAAATTATTAAACCTAGTTATAAATTTTGCTGAGCTCATCTTACGATGACTCCCATCGTCTCTCGTTGTTTATTTAGCGTTTCTTTTCGAAATCTTAATAATTCATTGTGTGATGCTTTGGAATGTTCGAGTAGCCTTTTCCCGAACTCGTTTTCTTGCAATATTAAGAGAACCCGTCAACCGATCACGTTCAAATAAACTTTATAATGTTCCTTTCATTTTCCTTCATCTACCAAAATGGTCATCGTTTCTGTCCAATTTTACAGAACCCCGAAAATTCCAAAATTGTCAAATCCATTTTCTACAACGCGATGCTCTTTTGTCGTGTTTATATCGATTTCTGCCGCACTTTGTTTACATAACAGACTATAGATGGTGAATTATTTATTCCATGTCCACACTTGTTTCTGGGAAATGTCTCGAATACTAGAATTATTACACTACTTAACAATTGTGATTGACCAAATGAAAATCTTTTCATTTCCAAAAAAAAAAATTTAACAATTTATTCAACAATTTGACAATCGTTCTGCCTTTAGGTCATGACCTTTTAAAATAAAACCTTTGTACTGCAGTACTTATCTAATGTCTTGATCGACGACGCCCCGCAGTATCTTCCCACTTGAATGCAGATGATCCCAAGTCCAGCTTCTTTCTTCTGATCTTGCGACACGGCCGACGAATCCAGCCCTCACTGCCTAGAATATCTATTGGTTCTTACGTGATATATAGTTTCCAATTCTCCCCAACTTCGTGTTAAAACATTAAAGTCCAAACCGCAATATAAAAAAAAAACTTTCAAAGTCCTAATCGAATTTACTTCTGCCCATCAGCTTTCAGAGTCCGAAAGCTATTGAGTCTCACGTCAAAACTTACAAGTCCCACTCCCCTTATGTTAATCTCGCGAGCGATCTGTACTACTCGCCGACCTCCATCAGAATGTCATTTACTCTTCCGTTTTTCGCCCTCAACGCCTCGGTATCCGACCTTCGTTCTTATTTTTCTAAACAAAACGACAAAATTCGACAGTCTATTCTCCCTTAGCCAATCCATTCACTTCTTGCCAAATCAAGTAGCCACGCCCTCGATACTCATTCCTTTTCAGACCAATCCCACATTATTTTACATGTCTTTCTAGCCAGCGCCCCCACCTATTCAAGGCCTGAATGCAGTTTATTGACCTTGCCAACCACTACGCCGGCGTTGCTAAGGCTGTATATTGCCATTTTCCGACCCTTTTAACCCAACCCATTTACAGCAAATATTATTGACAAAACATAATATTTTGGTATATCACATAATAATAATAATAATAATAATAATGCTATTTATTTATATATATAATATCAATATATTTATTGTGCGTTTATAATTTGTATTATTTATTATTAATATAATATCATCATCATCATCATCATCATCTTCACGGTCTAGGCCCAACGGCCTGTTCCGGTTCGATGGTCCACCGTTTTCTTGGTCTCCCGGGATCTCGTTTCCCAAGAGGTCGATATTTCCAGGCCTTTTGAGGAAGGCGCTGCTTATCCATTCTGTATAGATGTTGGGTCCAATTTCTTTTATAGTTTTGGATTTGATCGAGGACTGATACAACTCTTAACTCTTTTCGAATATCTTGATTTCTTTCGTGATCTTCTTTCGTACAACCTTTTACTGCCCTCTGAAACTTCATCTCTGAAGCCTGTATTCTGCTCATTTCTCTTTGTTTCAAAACCCAGCATTCGCTACCGTATAGCAGGGTTGGTATTGCCATTGTCTTGTAGAATTTTAACTGTGTTTCTTTTCGGGTTTTCTTACCAAGGGTTCTTCTTATGGTTCCACACATTAACTGGAACCGCGAGAGTTTCTTCTCTACGATTATTATTAATATAATAATAATCTTAATATCTTCGTCATCGCCTAATACATTTGTATTTTGTCTAACGATCTTCTTGAAGTTTTCCTCCCACGTAATTAAACTGAATGACTACAATATTAGCCCGCCATTTATTTACCGTCAAAAACAGTTAAAGGCTGTGTGTGATACTATGGGGAGAAGTATGTTCTGTGCATGTTTTTTTAATTCTTAAATTGATGAAAATATTGTATTGTACAGAACGTACTGTCGTAATAATTTTCTTATATCACTTGTATTTTGGTCACCTAAGGCTTGCATTTACAGATACTCCGCAAGAATATAGGAGTGTTAACAATGTCAATTGTTTGTTTACAAAAGCTGTTTTCAAGCATGGGAAAGTGAAATTAGAGCCCCGCCGCAAGATAGGTTGGCTGGAAAGTGCTATTCTCCCGCTTTGGCCAGAGACCCAAAAAGTAACCAATTTGCAGCGCGCTCTAGCGCCTAAACCGTTTTCTAGAAATTTAAAGTTAATACACATATTTTGTAGGAAATTTTATGGTTTACTAGTTCGTTGCTGTACAAACGAGAAACGTACAAAGTACGAAAAAAGTACAAACGAGAATTCGAAACATTTTATAATTCTTCTTGCGTCTGATGTGAAAAGACGCATTGTCGACTTCTCTCAATATGACGTCTGATAAACAAAACAGTGTGTGTATCTAAGGACTGATTTGTTCGTACAAAATGAAAGACTGTGAAGTTCCTGCGGAAATTCTCGCAAAAGCTAATAAAGCTACGGATGGTGGTTTCCAGTAAAATCTCAAGAAATGTATGAAATTTATTATAGTGTATTCGAGAGGTGTATAGAAAATAACAGTGTGAATTAAGTTCATGAAACGGTACTTTTAGATTATTTACCTCTTTTACCATAAGTTATTTAGAATATTTCACATCAAAAAATAACATTTCGAGGATGTGCCTCATACATCTTATTACCACGAGTTGTACTGCTACTCGAGAAGCACTACCTCTTTAAAAAAGGTGATACGTAACAGTGAAATATTAGTGACTACTGGCAATTATATATTCACGGGAACATTCCATAATTGCAATTTTCATAAGAATTAAAAACTAGTGGTGCTACAACGGCACATACTTTCCCGCGTCATTGGAAACAGATACGTAGTATTGAAATATTGCACTTTCTGGGCTACTAACATCTTAGCTATTATTCTAAAACATCCAATTCAATCAAAAGGCGAACAACTCATTGTTTCCATCGCAGTGTTGTCAGAACTATGTTAATTCTACAACTGCATAAAAATAGAATACTAAAGTTTTGTAAATTTTTAATTGAAAAATAAGCCTGATACCCCGGACAATACAGAAATGCTTTTCGTAGGGCCATGATTAGAGAAGAGTATTCTCAGACCATGCAAAAATACTCTACTTACAACACATGATAGAGCATTTGGCGCGAAAACTAAATATTTTCATGCAAATATCAATATTAATTGTCAATTATAACTCCTTTTCATACAGCTACATCTAATCACAACAATGAAACTTGATTCACAGAAATTCGCGAGCGTGAAACCAAATTTCATTGTTGTATTCCCTGCATTGTCGATATTCTGAGAGCTAGTCATTTTTATTTTAAATATTTCAAAATAAATAATTTTTAAAAGATTAATATGTGAATGTATAACAAAAGGTTGAATGTAAGAAACGAACAAAGAAATAATACACAAAATTGCAAATCCTAATTTACGACGCATCCAGCTGTCTGACACGCAGTAAAATTGCAGCATTATGTTTGTCACGAAATTGTAGAAAAACTATTCGTATTTTGAAAAAATTAAGCATACCATTATTTGCAGATGTAGTTTTGATAAATACATTTAATTCAGAAAAAACTGTATTTTCACTATTATAGTTGTAAAAAACTACGAAAACGAAGTGCAGTGAATTCTGAGCGGGCGATGTTTGTCAGGAAATTAGAGAAATACTACTCATATTCCTAAAAATTCAACATGATCTTACTTGAAGGTCTGTTTTTGATGAGCATATTTCATTAAGAACTAGCCGTAAATGGCAATTTTCTTTTAAAAATTATGTGCCGTTTAAGAGAAAATTGCGTTTTAGCACTACTAAAAATGCGAAATTTGAAGCTCATTTTCACAGAAAATTTTTGAGTTTTCAAAATACTTTATTTAAAGTTATTTGAAGCACTTACACTCACAAATATAATCATCTTTACAAATTGCGGATAATGTGCATATTAAAGATGTGAGAGACCTTTCAAAAAATTTACATTTATATAATTTTTGAAAAAAACAAAAAAAAAAACTCAAAATAAACTTCACGCTATACTAATGAGTGGAATTAGCACTATCCGTTACAAAAGTTTCAAGAAAAAAATTGCAGCCATATACGAGAAAATGACGTTTGAGCATTTCTGAAAATGCCGAAATTTGAGCTACTTTTCACAGAAAACGGTAGTGTTTTCGAGAAACTTTACTTGACATTATTTAAAGCATATATACTCGTAAATATAATAATGTAAAAAAATCGCCGATAATGTAAATATTAACGACGTGAGAGACAAGTAAAAAAATTTACATTTTTGTAATTTTTGAAAAAACCAACCGATAGACCAAAATGGCTTTTATGTCATTGATAGAGAACATTTACCACTATCCCTACCAAAAGTTTAAAGAAAAAATTTGGAGCCGTTTTTGAGAAAATTTTGTTTTTGTAATTTTTTAAAATTGCACATTTTGCACGCAATATTGCACGAAAACTACCAAAATTTTGAAAAACATTTACATGACCTTTATTAAAGAACTCAATATGCAGAATAAATTTTATTTGAAGAAAAAATCTCTATCTTCAATTTTGTAGTTGGAGAAAGACGCCGAAAAAAATTCAAACTTTCACAATTTTCGAAAATTCAGAGCTGTACGTGAAAATCGGACCTATGCCATGTTAAAAAGTGTATTTTCCTCTATTCATACAAGAAATTTAAAGAAAAAATTTGGAGCCGTTTTTGAGAAAATGTTGAAAATCCCCGGGGGGCTTCATATATACCCCCAAATTTTAAAGAATCTTTTTCAAAATCACAAAGCTTCGACTAGAATCAGATCGATTGGGGAATATCAATTTTAAAGAAAATCGACCGAACGGTTTAGGCGCTAGCGTTGACCACAGACGGACAGACGGACGGAATGCCGTCAATCGATTTTTAAGTATAAAGAAGCAACAAATCATGGGTTTTTACCACACCACGAAATAGAGGATTTTTTTTCTTAATTTAGCAGCTGGTTTTATCCACTTATTCGTTTTCACGGCCCGGCAATTAATTTTTTTCCGCCAAATATTGGCCATTTTTTTCGCGCAGCATTACATAACTTTCCCTACACTACGTATATCACTCCGTGTATACGTACGTATACGGGAAAGTAAAAATAAGGTTCATAAAAAGTTATATTACTTATATGATCATTATGCCATTTATTTATTGAATGTGCTTGCATCTTAACTTTAATAAATTGAATTCATAAAAATGTTGTATGTGTTGGGTTGATATTAGAGCGGGCCATACAGTAGTATTCAAAGGAATGAGAAAGGCCCGCAAGGGTATTAACAATACAGTTACGTGTTTGATTTGAGGTCTATAAATACACAGCAATGAACGAGCAAACCATAATAGTTATTTATGTATCAAGGGAGTTAAGTAAATGTTTTTGCCCTGAGAGCGACTTCCAACCCCTTGGGCCAGAGGTCCTCGGGGTAAAAACATCTATATAGTAACGCCCGTGGTGCATACAAAACTTTATGGTTTACTAGTTGCTGAATAAAACGAGAATTCGAAACATTTTATAATATTTCTTGTCCAAAGTGAAAAGTCGAATTGTAATAGCCATTTGTCATATAAACAAAACAGTGTATATCTAATTACTATTGCATAATTGTTATTGGACTGATTTGTTCGTTCAAAATGAAAGAATATCGTAAAGTTCCTGCAAATTTCCGCAAAAGCTAACAAAACTACTGACAATGGTTTCTATTAAAATCTCGAGAAATATATGAAACTGTTTATGGGGCTTGAGAGTTACCAGCGTGAATAATAGTGTAAATTGCGGAGATGAAACGGCACTTTTGGCAATAGAGGCTAATAACCTAAAAGTTATTTAGAATATGTCATAACACCAAAGAATAACATTTTGAGGATGTTAGCCGATGTGCTTTGTATATCTTGTTATTACTACTAGTATTGCTACTCAAGAAGAATATAATTATGTCTCTAAAAAATGTGAGCAGTAACATAACAGTAAAATGTTAGTGATTGATGGCAATTATAAATTCACAGGTACATTCCAAAATTGCAATTTTCACTTCAATTAAGCAAAATAAGGTTTATAACGAATTATTTTACTTATTTGAGCATAAGGTCATTTATTTATTGCATTTGTTTGCATCTTAACTTTAAAAAATCGAATTCATAAAAATGTATTTGTTGTGTTGGTATTAGAGGGGGCCATACATTATTCAAAATAAAGAGGGCATAAAGAATCAGAAAGGCCTGCAAGGGTATTAAAGTGTTTTGTTTCAGGTCCGTAAACACACAGCAATGAACTAGTAAACCATAAAATCAATTGTGGTCAACGACCGCACCAAACGTATTTTAAACGTGAGCTTGCGAAACAATGTTTTTGCAAGTGTGCAACTAATTCAGCTCATACAGTAGTGGCAGTCAATCGCATTAGGGCAGACGCCATTCAGAGACGTGCGGCCACGGCCGACTGGTGACCTCGTTGATATGGCCGTGATCTGGCGAGTTGCAGTTGAATTTCCGTTTGGCGACCTCGGAAGATCCCAGCGAGCGGGACTCTGCCTTATCAGCCACTTCAACCAGGCTTTCGGGTCTGGGCGAATGAAAGACAACTGCTCAAAAAAACTACGACATACATTTCTGAGAGGACGCTTGTTTGATAACTTGAGCTTCTTAGTGTAAAAGTTTGCGACATTGTCTTTTTGTCAACGAAACGAAATTATAAAAGCTTACAAGTACACATTTAATTAAATCGAATATTTTAAACAATATCGGGATAAATTTTAATACACAGGCGCGGCTCGTCATTATGAGCTGAAAGGCGGTGCCTCTCCTAGAAAAATCGCTCTCCGAAAGAAATTTAAAAATATATTTATAAGTTTATTTATTTATTAATAATGGATTTCTGAGTTACATTAAGTAACAATCATATCAAACTTTTTCTTCGACGGTTCGTTAACGGCTGTACGTAACGCATTTGAAGCTGTTGACAAGAAAGAGAGAAGCCTTAGGCTCCTACCTCATTCCGCCATAGGCCTGTGTAAAAGAAGGAGGCGTGACGTCATGCATACACTGCACAGGTTTTCCGGTGGGCGAAGGCGGCAGCGAGGCTTCAAGGGTGGGCACATGGGGGAAGTTATTTCTACCATGGGTGGGTCTAGGGTCTGAAGAAGGGCGTGCTCACCAGATAGCATTACTGTGCAGGACAGCGACTAGCATTACGCTTCAACTACGAGTAGTTTTCCCAAATGCAGTAGGAGTGCTACTCCCTTAAGTCTGCATAGGAAGAGATTATGTATAGAAACAACAATGTAGGCAATGCAATGCAATACAATGTAATGTAACGTAAAGCAATGCATTTGCAGCCTTCCCCATTTAGAAAACCACGAGCCGCGACTGTTAATACAAAATAAAGTTAATGAAATAAATATGCGGACTACACTGGGAACCGCACGTAAAACTCAACGTGCAATGAACGAAAACGGAGGAATAAAGGTGCTCCAATAAAGCTTACGAATCCTCGTAAATTAGGTGCACTAGGAGTCATAACGCACGAACAAATACAACATAGCTTTCTTTATTCATTTTAATTATTTCCATTCTTTAACGAAGCAGTTCTTTGGCCCGGCCTACACGTTCCGGTACACTGGTGAGGTTAACCTGTAGAGGTCACCTATACAGGTAAACCGCAGCGTGTGTGCCAGCCACTGCTGGCCAAACTGCACAGGCGACCGGAGAAGAATCGAAATTCAATTCTTTATACCGTTCGACCCGTCGTTGCAAGAAAACTCAAAGTAGCTGTCAGTGTCTCACGGGGAGAAATAGAAGTTCTCATGACTGTACTTTTCTTTTGTATCAGAGGAATTACAAGTGACAAAAACGTTTTTGGTAGACTTCTTCATTCATCCGCAAATAATTACTGTAACCTGTAGGATGGGAATTTAACTCTTTTAGTAATCTTGTATGTGTGTATTCATTTCTCTTCGTAAGCCAATCTTCTCACCAACCTTTGCATTTTCACTCCTTTTTACACTTCCTGGCCACTTTCAAATCGATGAGAGCGATGGCGTCGCCTTCTTGTTTGCTCGCCATCATTTGGAAAAAGTATTTCAGATACAAAATACTTCCTCGAAAGTATTTTAGATACCAAATACAAAATACTTCCATGAAAGTATTTTAGATACAAAATAGTTTTTTAAATTACTTTTGAAAATCAACCAATAGTGACCCAGTTTCACAATTCATTTCTCAAAACTTGGTTATGATTTACAGTTGTATACAATTGGGCACGTTTCCCTTCAACACTACTAGTTTTTCAAATATTGTATCACTAATATTTCTTCTTGTAATTGATCATTCCATTAATAACAAATTAGTATCACTATTCTCAGTGCTGATCATTTTTCTCCTAGGTGAATGTGGTCTTCTAGACCACGGATGTCTGACTTACAAGTTCTCAAGGGCCATAACTAAAACCTTTAATATGGTCGCGAGCCATATTTTCATAACTTGGGCGATCCACATCTGACTTCCACGTATTGTTGATCTCGGCAAATTGTCCGGTTGCTCTGAAACTGAGAGGGGGAGAGAATGGAACCATGCGTAATATCAGGCCTTATCCTGCATAACGTAGGGAAACTCGTGAGATGACTTTGAATTTCTGAATTTACTAGAAAAAAATCTTAAATCTAAACTTAATTCTTTTTTTAACTTTCTCGCTTCCCCAGTAGAGAGAAAGTTTTGTAATGTTTCGCGAAAAAACATCGAATTTTCGGCAGAAAAACTCTTACTGCAGGGCCCTGGTAACAAAAAAGTGGATATTTTTCGCAGGGCTCCCACAGGGCGTGTGCGCTAGATGCACAATGTTCTCGCCCGGCTTGGAAGCGAGGGACTTTTACTTTTGACCAATAACCTTCGCGAGCCTCAATAAATGGCATCGCGTGCAGCCAATTGGACGATCCTGTTCTAGACCAATCATTTTTATAGTTTTTAAATTCACTTCACTTATCACATCAGGATGAATTCTCTAAAATGTGTAAAGGAATTATCAATGTTTGTAGTAAAAAGAATGACCAGTGAAAGTCTCAGTCTGTTGAAGATCATTCTGTGCATTTATAATTTACATTAATAATTATTATTAGCTTCAAGTGTTTCTTAAAATTTGTGGTCGCATTGTAGGAACCACTTATTATTGTCTGCGTGGCAAACTTACAAATTTCAAATGACACCTTCCTTTTTGCATCTTACTCTTCAATAATAGTGAAATATATAGAGCTCTGCAATCAGGCGAAAACAACCGCTCGAGACTCTCGGGCTCCGCGCCGACGCTCGGCGAAGGGAGGGGGACCTTGCTTGGGGGGAAGAGATAGTTGTTTAACTGACATTTCGACCGGCCGCCTTGCGGCTCCCGCCGAGACTCGGGAGTCGCCCAGCGCCCGAGCGCTCGGCCAAGCGCCGGACTGCACGGTAGCTTCGCCCCTCAATGCATGTATGGGATATAAAGTCGCCGCACGTAGTGATCGCAACTCTTTCAATTCATTGTAATCGAAAGAAAATACAATTTCAATTAAACGATTAATTTGTTGAAAAGTAACAATTTATCGATTGGCTGGAAATAATTTTATAGAGACAAACAATACATTTTTTGAAAGAATTAAGGCAAACAACGACTCTGAAAATAAATTTTAATTTTTTTCTATATTTATAGTGCTTAAGGGAAGATAATTCGTTGCGTACCAATTGTAATGTCATTTAAGTTTCTTACAACCCCGAATATAAGGCATATTTATTAAAAACAATGAATATTTGGTCATAATTTCACGAGTATATAAGAAAAAAGCATATGCTAATCAAAAATGAGGTGGGTACTATGCTATTTTCCTTGCGTCAAAACGTCTTGTCGTCATTGGGCGTAGTAATTTATTGTGAAATAGTTGATGTAAGCCGCCATGGCCTCTGTATTTGTCGACTCAGTCGGCGGTCAAACAACAGCGGTCACGGCACATCAGCCTAGTCAACTTAATAATTCAAAATACATTATTTACTATTATATACACACGTTTGACATTTTAAATTCGGCAAAAGTATGTATTCACGAAATGATGCATATAAAATTTTTATATGTACGAGTACAATGTTTTTCAATTACTCCATTATTGTACGTTTCAATACAAGATAAGCGGTTAATTGTAATTAAAAAAATCGTAAAAGCTGAAGTTGTGAATCATTGTCTTCTGTGGAGTAGTATTGAAGCTGCACGAGACCTCCTTCCTTTGGGTGAACTACTGTGAACAGCGTATCAGGAAGCGATAACAAAGGTTGTGCGGGGTGACTTGGTGGCTCCCACGCAGCGCGCCATCGCCTTTGCGACGAAATTTCCAGGAAAGGACAGGAAGCAGTTGAAAGAGAAGGGTCGAGATATATGCACAAAGCTTTCCTCGAAAGGCACTGAGAAGCTCGCAAGATTATAAATAAAACTAAAAGTACAATGAGCTCAAAACAATGCTGGGGTGACTGAGGCACCCCGCGCGCCTACTGCCGGGTTAAGAAAGTAAGACCTGCGTCTCAGATGCCTGAAAATTACAACAACACCAACAACAAAAATATTTGGAAAAAGAAAACAAAAATACAAAAGTGGAAAGGAAAGGTACTAATATATTTCATTGCACTTGCATCTAAATTTAGCAGAGCATTTGTATTTATACCATATAAAATTAAGGAAAATTAATGATTTTATGTTCATTAGAATAAAATAGGCAATTTCCAAAAATCCGATGCCTAGTCATTACAAAGAACGGAATTTATCTCTAAAACTTTTGAATGCACAGGCAAAACTGCAATAGATTCACTTGAGGTTCTCCAGTAATGCCTAGTCATTACAAAGAACGGAATTTATCTCTAAAACTTTTGAATGTACAGGCAAAACTGCAATAGATTCACTTGAGGTTCTCCAGTGCGTCCGGGGAGTCGATTTTTAAAGCTTTTTATTCTTTTTTATATTAAAATTTATTATTTGAAAATTAATATTAAAATTCGTCTATATTTTAAATTTTGAAAAAACCAAATTATTGGTCATTTATTTTAAAAACCATTCAATACCCATTCCTTTTCCTGAAACTTGGCATTAGATATTTACTCCGACGTGTCGGCTGATTGTTACGTGGCGCAGTTCGCCTGAACGGGGTCCGCCGGTTGTCGAGACTTGGCCGGTTGTAGAGACCGGCCGAGTCTCGGTCGGCCGCCGGCTCCCGGGAGTCCGCAACTGGCTGCGAATGACAGTCGAGCACGTGGTCTCGAGAGAAGAGAGGCGAGCGAGCGCTGGTCGGTAAAAATCGCGGAGAATGCAGACCTCTGGAAATATATTCAATCCAGAATGTGATATTTTGATGGTTTATCAATTTCCACACTTACTATATCGTAAGACGTTAAACGGGATCATACCCCCCATGACTCCAACAACGCCATAAGACAATGACCTAAAATGTGCTTGCTGTAATTTTTGATCTAGTTACGCACGGGGTTTATAAAACATCAGCAAGCTTGTTTGACGTTCATATACATCTGCTCATCGTTAATCCCGACGACTAACAACGATGTTATCAAGAAGTAGGAGGGGGGAGGTTCATTATATTAATGGCGAAGGTCCGACTTTAATGGAAACACATTTCGTGGCTTTGTAAGAAAGGTGATTCCAGTAACATGTATTGCGAACTCACAACTGCATGTTCCCTTTCAACGAATAAATATATTAAAATGCAACGAAATATATAGTAACAGGTCAAATATGTAAAATTAAATAGGTTCTAATTCATTCAGAATTTCTTATTAACTCTAAAAAATATTAATGAATGTAGACGGAAGTCGTCCATAAATTACGTAACGCTGAAGAGAGGGGAGGGGGCTTGAGGTAGCGTAACGCTGCGTTATAAGAGAGTAGTGGAGTCTTAGTTTTGTGTTACGTAATGCTGATATTTCTTTTTAAATTTTTTCAGTATTTGCTGAAAAAAAAAACTACTTTCAAGAAAGTATGTAGTGTAAATTGGTACAATAAAAATAAATTTTTATTCATCAATGATATCTTGTTTGAATCTGTTAGCTTGTAAAGAAAATATTCAAAACTTATCTATAGTATATTCTCGAATCCAATTAAATTAGCGCGTAGACACAGGGTCCATGACGGCGTGTACACGGCTTGTCAGACGTTTGTTCGCCTACGCGTCCTTCATTCAGAAATTGTTCTCAATTTTATTGTTACATGCAATCCGCATCGCCAACTATTTCCAACTTAATTATCATAAATTCTTATATATAACACAAATATAATTAAGACAATTAGTTTTTTCTGCTTTATAATTGCTTCTACTTATTGTATGGCCGGGGCGGTGGGTCTTGTCGCAAGCGATACGTAATTTTTAGATGGGGACTCAAGCGCACGTTACAGGGAGTGGGGGTGTTCAAAATACTCCAAATTTGCGTTATGTAATTTATGGACGGCCCTATATCTTACCCCTGTAAAAATAATTATTTACATTATTATTAATTAATTAATAATTATTTACAAAATTAAAATGCATATTAAATTTAGCAAAAAGGAAAAATTCTTTGTAAGAAAACTAACTCCTCCCAGAGAAAAATCCCGGGAGCGCACCTAATTATTTTAAATCACCCACAGGAAATTCTACGTAGTGTGTAATTCTACCTGTTTTTCACAGGAATCATTAAATACAATAAAATATATTGCACGATTACTTATTGCTCGTATGTAAAGTGATTTTCCAAGGGATATACTATGGAGGCAGCCTCATTGGTTCTGTCTCATTCATTTTGCGTGGTCGGATTCTATCTAAATTCGCTGTCTCGGATTTTAAACTATTGATCTGCAATTTCAATATTAGGTCATGTGTAGCGGACCTTGTTTGAATGCTGTCGATTGCGTGTGTACGACGCAGGAATCAAAAACACGGGCTAAAGTGGGGCAGCGGGAACATCCGTGATTGGTGTCAGGGCAAGCACAGCGCTTTCTTCAAGTCACCCGGCTACAATGCGGTGCGGGTATACGATCAAGTACTTTCGGACTGGAGTCTTTCTCCTGATGTAAATGTATGTTATTTACAAAAGGGTATCTCTAACATCCTGGGTAAAGTTAAATGTGCCACCGCATATTTTACTATTAAATTTAAATATTTTATATGTGTACAGTATATATGTTTGTATGTAATTTTTATTTACTAAAAATGTACATGTAGAATATTTATTCAATGTGTATAAAAGTTTGAAAAACAAAACACTCCTTAAAAGGTGTCCAATGTAACAATAATCCATAACTGAATAAAAGCAAGTATTGTATTCAGAATATACATAATATCTTTATGTCACTTATTTTTTACATCTAAAGAAAAATAAATAATTATTTTCTTGAGAATATTTTGAGCTACTCAGGTAGTTTTTACACAATAAGTTTGTTTTTTGAAGCACAAAAATTAATGAATTCTTCATAGTTCACAAAATCTTTGAATAAATGTTGCTATTTTCTAGAAAATTCCTTATAATTCTTCTGCAAGAGGATGTTTAAAAAATAGATGCTAATTTTCTCCCAATGCAATCAAATGAAGTGTTATTTTGATGAGCTAATTATGAAAAATCACAAGCATGTAAGGATGAAGAAACAAACATCTTAATAAAATGTATTTTGCTTTGTGATGAAATTTCATTTGCTTTGACATAAATGTATTGTACTGGCTTATAAAGGGGTAAAATTATTTGAAAACAAAAGCCTTGACATAGAAATAAAGATGACAGATCCAGAGAAAAACAGTTAATGGCGATTTAAATTTCTTTCCTTGTATTTTCTTTTTACTTTTGGGATTTTGGTTATTTTAGTGTGAATTAATCACATAGCTAATTAGAAACTGTTATATATCAAATAATATCAATAAATTGACAGCAGTGCAAGTGAAGTTTCCTTCCAAATTCACAAGTAATTGGATCAACATTTATTAAGAATTCTGCCTTAAATGAATTTTATCTCTGCCACAGTATTTGAATGATTTTATTTTCTTCCTTGTCAGACTTACATATAACTGAACTGGTTGCTTTGCATTTATGGAACAAATCAAATGAATGCACAATGAAAGAAAAGGTAAACATGTGATTGTATAATATAAAACTTTATTGATGAACTGAGATACCTATTCCAATCTCAGCACATACTACTGGTGAAAGTGACACATTACCGATCAACTACAATTTATGAACCATTTGCTTCAACTCAAGCTTTTTTTTATAAGAAAAATTTACAATAACAAACAACCCTTATTCAACACAAATTGCAACTGAAGGTAGAATTACATTAGAAATCTAGAAAGGTAGATAACAACACAATTAGAGAAATTTATAATACAACTTAACAAACAAAAAAAATCGACACTTAATACACCACATCTGAACAAGAAAATTTAAGGTATTAATTTTTTGGTTTGTACTTCAGAAAATATTAACACACTTTCAAAGCTTCTATTTGAACAAGACAGAACTGAAAGAAAAATGGAATGAAATTATTTATTTTAAGTTGCCAAGGGCAATTGGAAATCAAATGTCCATTTAAAAACAAAAAAAAATATACAAAAATATTTTACAATGAACATTGTGTAACATAGATCTCTATTACAGACAAAATGATTTCCACTGTCTTGTCACAACCTTTATTTAGGCATTGATTACTGCTTGGGTTGGAAGATAATTCTTAAATCAACAATAAATTGTAATACTGCGTTTAGAATAATGGATTACATATGCTTTAATGAAAAAAGGAAATGTTTCATTTTTGGATACAACAGCAAATAAAACTTCCAAACAGACCCATCAACACTCATTCAAATTACTGAAGGCTAGTGCACAATTATATCTCTTAATTAAGTCATTCAGCTTGACATTAGTTATTAAAAGGCTGTCATACTTTTCATGATTACTTTCTTCAACTTGCATTCTAAAGATGCACTACTATGGTATTTAGTGATAACTGGTGATTAGCTTTCCAACATATTTCATCTAGGAAATATGGCTAAACTATTTTGCAGATCAATGAAATTTTTTGTAGAATGTCGGGCGAGAATAATTCGCTATAATATCAGATTCTAACTGAACCATACAGTTACTTAATTATTCAGAGGTGTGAATTACATATCTGATAAATAATACATTTTCAAAATGCTGAAAAATTTTAGTTATAGAAGGAACAACATTTTATCTCAATGACTAGCAACAACAACAAACACAGAGCCATCTAAATTAGGCCATCCCGAATGTGTAACTTGTATTTTTGGAAGAACAGAAGTTAAACTTCTGAGTGTAAATTTAAAGCAGATTCACACACTAACCCAGGCATTTTTCAGACACAAACATTTTCCATACAATGTCAAAACTACACGCATCATTGTGAGAAGAATTGCAAGGATAAATGCAAAGGGTTTACTAGTTTACATGTGAACGTGATAGAAAAAATCATTGGCAAGATTTTAAACCTATAAAAAGCTTGCCATATTGGGAGAATGTTAAACATAAATACTCACAAAAAAATCTAGAAATACTAACAAGTACATGTAAAGTCATAATGACCGTGTCATAATGATTAAGAAAAATATTTGATATTGACAATAAAATTCTAAAATTACTGAATATATTGCACAATAATTATGAAATATAAAAGCAGTAATGTTTTTTTCCCAGTCTAATTGGAAGATCTGGCCATGCAGCTGCTTCCAAGCAGTTTTCTTGACATGCACCAGATTACAATACTTACGTTTCTTAGTTGTATTGTGATAGAAAATTTTCAGTTTCAACAATTGAATCACATCACCTAAAATATATTAATTGTTCTTTGTAGATCAGTAACAAATACAAGTAACAAGAGGAAGTATAATTACACCCGATCGCTGATACAGCATTTCTCTCACTTTTTATTAGGGTTGTGGCTCTGAAGTTTCTTACGATACCTCAGATTGGCCCTATATCAGGAACGCAAGGTAAGTAAATGAAGCTTCTCTGTCTCAGCTTTCAAGATCATCAACTCATCTTGAATCTTGTCGGTAATTGTTTTCCTAGCTTCTTGTGCAGATACATTCTTCATTTTCAAAGAATTTACTAATTCACTAAGGTCTATAGGTTTCCCATAGTTCAAAGTAACTTTGTTACGCATTTTAATACATAGGGTGGTTCATTAGGCAGAACTTTGTCCATGCCTATGTGCCACATGGGAATAATAATAGGCAGAATAGGGGATTCATACACAAGTCTTCCAACACCCCATTTGAATCTTATAAATTCTTTTGTCATGTTGACCCTTCCTTCTGGGAAAATGTGCACCCATTCTCCCTTGCTTAACCTTTCCAGACAAAAGTCCAAGGCTTTCTGGTATGCAAAGAAAACAAAATCATGAATTAATATTAAACATTCACATAACCTTATAATATATGAATAATAGTTCTCCACCTTAACCACTAAAAATAGTCATAGCTACACAATGTATAACCTTCAACCAAAAATAGAGAGAATATTTGTGTAACAGCCAATCAGACTAATTCTAAATTTATGAAATTAAATAAGGAAACGAGATGTAAAAATATCAATTGCAGAGTCACATTACATTTCAGCCAATAAATTAATGCAAAGAATGTTTTGAAGGACTAGTTAAATTCCAAACGAATACAATCCTCCAATAGTTTTAAGTACATATAATTCCTTCATATTTTGATTAACTAACCTGGTATACTCCTTTGCCTCTAATCACTGGTACACACTTGCCCAACATAAAAAAATATGAATGAAATACATTGGTAAAACATATATCATGAGCTGCCAATGACCAACGGGTTTTTTGGCGATTAAGATGTTGCCTTATATCTAAAACTCCTGAAACAATAAACAGCAATTTAACACACTTCTGAATAGTTGTCAAAGCTAGCAGAGAGCATTACTACTGAGTACACATGAGTAAATGTTTTTGCAACATATACCCCACAATCCTGGATCATCGAAGCAAGAGTGGTGATTGGAGACAGTAAGAAGTGGTACATTTTTTGGTCTTTTATCGATATTTGTTGTGACAATATCTTTGTTGTAAACTTGAGTAGTATTCAACCATTCTGAAAGTAAAAAGTGTTATTAATATTTCATGTTAGAATTAGAATCACAGTTACGTTGGACACGATTTACGTGTTACGAAATCTTTCTTCAAGTCATAATTATGTTGACAAACGGGACCACATAATGACTTTCACTTTCAACTACCTTACCCAGGAGAATTTTGCTGAATATTCCTACTGCAGCACAAGTGATAGAGCTGGCTAAGTTCCAAAGCAATGAAGGCTTCCTCAACTTTGGAATTATCCAATCAACGTCGTATCCCATGATAAAAATACATCAACTCGTTTCAATTCACAATAAACACAGCTCACACACCGTCCGATAAGAGTGCACGATCCCAACTAGGAGACATTTTGAAACAGCTGGGAAACAGTACGAGAGTTGTGTAAGGTAGTGCCACCAATGGCTGCTAGTGGAGGAGGGTCCAGAGCCAATATAGTTTGACTCTTGTCACAGAGATAGCGCTAAAAGCGCTATTTCAGAATGTGGCGCGAACAGACGGACCGATCGGCGTAGTTACTTCAGAGACGCGGTCCTGTTCGGTTCGCTCACGTTGTGTGATGTTGATATTTCAATCGTGACGAAATGTTACATGACATATGACGCCTCCCTATCGCGTACGTTACAGTAAGCATTATTATTTCCGGCCTGCTTTAGAAGCGAAAGAGGTAAGCTCGAGAACATTGTTCGCCCCCTCGTGACGTTTTCATCCGCCACTTGTCCTATCAGTGTAGTGTTTTGATTTTAGAAATGATAGTGTGCTTTCAGTGTGTATAAAGCAACGCAATTAGCACATGTAAATAAAGCTTTCATTAGTGTAAAGTGTGTTTGTGTTAGTGCTTCAGTGTTCGTAGTGTTTGTATATAGTGCACTCGTTAGTGTTGTGTTTTGGGGGTGTGCGGGGGTGCGAGAAAACAGTTGAACGGGCGCGGACGCTGACACCTGTTGAAGGTAAGGCAGCATGTTGCAGCGCGCAAGTCATAAAAATAGTGAAATTCCTAGGTAAAGTTAATTATTTATAAGATGAATGTGATTGCCGATGGTATGTTGATTGTGCTTTGTCACATGCTTTAATTAATTTCATCATTCTTTTGTATTTAATCATTTATTTATATTGAGGAAGAGGCAATTTTTCATGTAATTGAGGTTCTCTTTCTTAATGCAGATCCAAATACTGATATTTAAATAGTTCATCAGTCGCGGATTACTCAATATTTCTACACCCAAAGCAACAATGAAAATATGGATAGTAAAAAAGATACGTACTCAAAAACCTTACCGGTAGTGGTGACGCAATGTTACAAAGGGGAGAGTGGTAGTCCTCCTCATTGCAGTAAAAGAGATGAGACCATCTGACAAAAACTTCTCCCCCTACGTCACAAACAAGTTTCTGTTTTGTTTTTTTTAGAAAAAATGAATCAAATCAAACTAGATTCTAAATTCTACCTCCTGAAAAGTCCAAAAATAAAACATTTAAATTAGCTTCCACTAATAGAAAAAACAATTATAGGTTAACTAGCGTACCCGTGCAAGGACTCTCGCAAGTTAAACCCCACCCTCTTCCCTTTCCTTCCATTTCCATATTAAGGGGAAACACTCGAGCAGCAACGAAGCGTCGTTAACAAAACGCATTCATTTGTTTAAAAAATGAATAAATATGACTTCAATTGTACTAAGAGAATACCAAAAACGTGTCATCTCTTTGAGTGGCAATCTTCAATGGCCACCTCGCTCGCTGGATTTAGCATCCTGCGATTGCTTTTCATGCAGATATCTTAAATCCTTGGTGTGTACCAATCGTCCAAAGACCCTGGGTGAGCTGGAGAAAAATATTCATGCTGCTATTGCCTTGTGTTACGTAACAATATTTTTGAGAAATTAATTTTTACGGTGTTTGTCAGTTTACAAATTTTGACTGCTTTTTTTATTTCTGGGTTAATTTTCCTTTCTGAACAAATATGTTAATTTATTTTGTAAATAATAAACAATTTACATGTTTATAGTTTTTCTATGCTTCTGCAATGCAATTTTTGCTTAGAAAGCATTTTTTCAAACCAACTTTTGATTGCTTATTACAGCTCAGCCATTCAGGATCCCTATATAGTATTTGAGTAAACTCCTCGTGTGCGTGCGTGGAGAAAATACAGTTCCGTGCCTCACGGTCAGACCACTTCCCGTGCACCAATCGAGACATACGAGGAGCCTTTCGACGCGTTTCGGGCTCCTGGTGGGGAACTGATAATTTGCTTTCGGGTCCGGTCGGAAGATTAAAATAAATTTCCAAAAACGTGTTTTTGCGTGTTTTGGTGCTGCCATACTCGTGAGTATGCCGGGAATTAAACCATTGCCACCTAAATAGATTTATGTAGGTGGCGGTGATTAAACTCCAGTATCCAAAGGCAGTTTTTTGCTCAATACGCCATTATTTTCTTTCATGACATTGGCGTCACGTTAACATATTTACGTGAACAATTGAAGTTCCCACCAACTATGGACCACACCCATAACTTCTAAACGGTTCAGGATATTGAAATTCAGTTTTCGATTAACAATGCGGAATCATATATTTTTTTCAGCGGCAATGTATAGATCACGAAAAGAGGAATAAAATGATGTATCATATGCTAGTATTTTGATATTAATTTGAGTATAAAATTAATTTTCTGATATGTGATTTTGAATTAAATGGACAATATTTCGTGAAGCAGCCCTTGCAACACTTGCCTTCGGGAAATGTGGCCTTCGCGGCGTCAAGACTTGCGTGGAAAGAGGAGACTGGGAGGGGTGGCAATGAGGGATAAGAGGCCTAACTAAAGCAATCCAGCGTCTTGTCACAAAGGTCACATTAAGAAACACTAATTTCAACGATCATAAGAGATTTTTCTCCATTGATTTATCTGCATTTAGCTTGTCTTCTTTAATAATAAATATCATTTTCAAATTTGACAAGAATCCAACCACCGTCTCTTCGTTGGTAAATTTAATTTTTTAATTAAGATGATTATTCGTCCACTGCGCAACCGTACCTCTACTGCTGTTCATAAATGGAAAAGAAAACTACTCTTCCGTCTTCTGCTGTGGATTTTCAAGTTTGTGGCAGCACGTGGCATTATGAAGTGAGAAACTCTCCAATCAGTTTTAGCAGTTGTGACTGCAGATGTGCATTTGTGTTAAAGTTTATTATGTTTACACTGATAGACTGTCAAGAGCATTTCAAAACTTCTATTGCTTTGTTCTTTTTGTACGCGTCTAAATAAAGTTTTTTAACAGTAAATAATAATAGAAAATGTCTAAGTATCTATTTTTTAATGAATTAATCGAGATATTACAATAAAAATCTTTAATCATTCATCCCCTTTTCATGTTTTAAAATGAGAGATTGTTTCTGCCAAAACACACTGAGCTCGATTATTGTAAGTTTCAAAAGGGCCTTTATTATATCATCCTTCCGCTACAAATTATTTTTATTTTGTTCTTTCTGATTATCGTTGCTTTGGAATTTCAGTAGAAGAAAAGTTCAATTCAGATGAACAAACGGCAAAAATATCTCATTCTGATCGTTAATATTGATGTTTGTTCATATGATCTTCATGTCAAGGCCATGATTTGCTGTAGTTACGCCTCGATCCCTCTCGGCCGCCCCTCTCACACACCTTGTCTCCACGAAACAGTCTCGACGCCGCGAAGGCCATCTTTAAGAACGGCGACTGTTGCAAGGGCTGCTACGAGAAAAAACTGTTTACTTAAAAATCACATGTCAGAGAGTCTAATTTTATACTCAAATTACCATCAAAATACTAACATATGATACATCATTTTATTCTTCTTTTCATGATCTTTTCATTGCTGCTGAAAAAATATATAGTTCCATTTAAAAAAATCAAAGATGATTAAGTTTCTCGAAAACAAAAAATATTATGGACAATTTCTCTTCGGCATGTTACTCTTGCCCAATGATTCCACATTGTTAATCGAAAACTGCATTTCGATATCCTTAACCGTTTAGACGTTATGGGGGTGGCCCATAGTTGGTGGGACATCCTGTACACACACATATATATAATTTAATGTTCGGTTGTAATTGTAAAATTACAATGTATATTACAAATTTGCAATGAGATTAGAAATTAAAAGTAAACTATGCAGTCTCTGACCATGTGAGAGATGCCTAGGGTTTCGGAAAATACCTAGGAACTCAAAAAAAAAACACACAAAAAACAAAAGATTTTCGATTTTGAATGAAAACGCAAATATTTGATTGGTTTATTCCGCCTAGGCTAACACTGCGCTTTCCTACTGAATTTATCATACTCAGGGCGCCACTTCTTGGAAACCTTAAACTTAGCTTATGTCAAGTGACAGCAAGACTCCAAGGAAGAGGCCACCCGGTATTAAGTATTTTCTATTCACGAGTGGGTTATGAAACAGCAACTATTTTGTATTCTTGGAATATAAACAACGGTTGTAATGTACACATAGTATGTTTTTGCAGTATTTGTCAAGACGGTTTTTGTTAAAACATTGCAGTTTACTGCAGTTTTATACGAGAGTATTTTATTGGTTTTTTCTTGAGCAGTGTGTGTATTACTTTTTGGTAAATCATTCTGTGTTGATTTGTTGAGCAGCGTTTATGCTGCTGCAGACTACTAGTGCGATATTATTGTCAGAGAACTCTTTTTTTTCTTTTGAAAAGGAAATTGAATTTTTATCTCCTTCATCTACAGTATCAATGAAATTTAGATTTTCATCTGCAAGGATTTCTTATGCAAATCAAAGAAATCAGGGTTTCACCCCCATCAACAACTCATATTTTCTTCTACAAGATCAGTACACCCTTTATCAGTGCCATCCTTCTGCCATCTTTACATCTGTAATGTCAGTAGCGCCGCTTTCTTCCTGATATTCTATCTTCATCTGTAGCACATTCGTTATCTGCAGTATGTTTATTTGAAACATTAATTGCATCATTCTCTTTACTTGCAAAAGCAGTAGCATTCTTTTCATCTGCTCTATCAACAGCATCTTTCTCTTTACCTGCAACATCAGTTGCATTCTCTTCATCTTCAACCCTAACAGAATTCTTTTCCTCTGCAAACATCAATAGTATATTTTTCATTTTCAATATCAGTAGCATTTTTCTCTTCATTTCCAACATCAATTGCATATTTCTTTTCATCTTCAACATCATTTTCTTCTTTCTCTTCATCGCCAACATCAATTGCATCTTTCTCTTAATCACCAACATCAGTTGCATCTTTATCTTCATCTCCAACATCAATTGCAGCTTTCTCTTCGTCTGCAACATCAATTGCATCTTTCTCTTCGTCTGCAACACCAATTGCATCTTTCTCTTCGTCTGCAACACCAATTGCATCTTTCTCTTCGTCTGCAACACCAATTGCATCTTTCTCTTCGTCTGCAACACCAGTTGCATCTTTCTCTTCGTCTGCAACATCAATTGCATCTTTCTCTTCGTCTGCAACATCAATTGCATCTTTCTCTTCGTCTGCAACATCAATTGCATCTTTCTCTTCGTCTGCAACATCAATTGCATCTTTCTCTTCGTCTGCAACATCAATTGCATCTTTCTCTTCGTCTGCAACATCAATTGCATCTTTCTCTTCGTTTGCAACATCAATTGCATCTTTCTCTTCGTCTGCAACATCAATTGCATCTTTCTCTTCGTCTGCAACATCAATTGCATCTTTCTCTTCGTCTGCAACATCAATTGCATCTTTCTCTTCGTCTGCAACATCAATTGCATCTTTCTCTTCGTCTGCAACATCAATTGCATCTTTCTCTTCGTCTGCAACATCAATTGCATCTTTCTCTTCGTCTGCAACATCAATTGCATCTTTATCTTCGTCTGCAACATCAATTGCATCTTTCTCTTCGTCTGCAACATCAATTGCATCTTTCTCTTCGTCTGCAACATCAAATGCATTTTCTCTTCATCTGCAAAATCGAAAGCGTCTTTCTCTTCGTCTGCAACACGAGTAGCATTCTTTTCTTCTGCAAGACCAATAACAACATTGGCCCTTATCTGCAATATCAATGACATGTGCATCGTCTTCGTTTGTACAAGTATTATTCTCCCCATTCGTAAGTCCAATAATATAGCTTTATCATTTTCAATTTCAGAAACTTTCTTGTCGCCATTACTACTCTCCTCGGCAACAATTTGATTATTATTCGATTAAATTCAATCGGATGAAGCCATTCCATACTCTATAATTTTGGAAGATATGCGTAGGAGACACATTCTGTTTACTCTTATCTTCAATTTTTTCTACTATTTTGAGTTTTCAGTTCATTGATTAGTGATTGCAAGCGCGTCATCTCATAGGGCCATAGTCCCTTAAGTGTATTGGATGTTTTTATCGCGGAATGTTGCGCTGATCTCCCGCTGGATGGCGAGATCGGCACCGATCTACACATCGCCGATCTATCTCTCGTGAGCATGGCACCGCCCGAGACGAGACAAGCTCCACCTCCTGATTGGGCTCCCGGTACGTGTGCTATAGACCATATATGTGTGTCTAAGTGAGGGGTAAGGATAGGGCATGTAAGGAAGAGCAAAGTTCACGTGCAGTCCGTGTCCCGCTAGTTAGGGAACTGCCCCGGCATTCGCCTGATGTTGAAGGGAGAAACCACCAAGCACTAAAGATCGTAGTAGCCGCCCGCTAGAATTCTCCTCGAGAGAGCGGTTGAATTCGACCCAGCTGTTATACAGCTAGTGTCGAACATGCTGTCGCTTCAGTTCATCGGTTACTTCATTGCCCTTCGTTCGAGTTGTAGGCAATTTCAGTAACTATTAATTTTAATTTGTCACGAAACGTTCAAGCAAAAACATTTTCGGATAATCAATAAAACAAATAAAATCGTGTTGCAGCCTGAGTCAGTGTAGTCTACAAAATCTGTAATATGGCGCCTTCGACCAAAACATTTTGAATTTTCCCTCCCAAAATTCGTCTCAGGATCCGCTCTTGACTAAAGTGGAGCAACAGCCTGTGAATGCGTTGTGGCCGTGGTCAATTCAACACCAGAGTCAGTAAATACCGGTGTAATTCTAAAGAAACTTGACAAACAATCTGCAGACATAAATTCCTGGACAATTAGTAATTTAACGACGGGGAAAATGGTTACATGGAACATGAGAGCGTAGGCTTCCGCACCCGGAATCAGTACTTACATGGGTATCCGGAAGAGGCCGCGTCCAAGGCACAGGTGCCAGGGGGCAATAACTACGCCCTGATGAAGGTCGCAGCTTGGCGACCGAAACGTTGGCATCTGTGCCTTGGACGCGGCGTCTCCCGGATAGCCATGTAGGTACATGGTACGTCCTGGACAAGGCCAAAAATTCTAAGCAAACGCCCTGGGGAGGCGGAGTCCAGCGTTGGCAACGCGGCTAGGGCGCTGGCTGCGCCTGGTCCGCGGGCGTCCAGGAAGCGCTCCGGCAGGCTCCGGCAGGCGGCGGGTCGGCACTCGCGGCTGCTCGCTGGCGCTGGCCGGCGCGCCACGCCCCTCGGGCGGCGGACGCGCGCGGTTAGAACGGGCGCAGCCTCGGCCAGCCTAATGCCGCTAACACGCCCGTCTTCGATCGCCCGGCTGCGCCCGCCGGTCTCCGTCCGTCCGCCCGTCCGTCCGCCTGCCCGTCTCCGTCCGTCCGTCTGTTCGTCCGTCCGTCTGTTCGTCCGTCCGTCTGTTCGTCCGTCCGTCTGTTCGTCCGTCCGTCTGTTCGTCCGTCCGTCTGTTCGTCCGTCCGTCTGTTCGTCCGTCCGTCTGTTCGTCCGTCCGTCTGTTCGTCCGTCCGTCTGTTCGTCCGTCCGTCTGTTCGTCCGTCCGTCTGTTCGTCCGTCCGTCTGTTCGTCCGTCCGTCTGTTCGTCCGTCCGTCTGTTCGTCCGTCCGTCTGTTCGTCCGTCCGTCTGTTCGTCCGTCCGTCTGTTCGTCCGTCCGTCTGTTCGTCCGTCCGTCTGTTCGTCCGTCCGTCTGTTCGTCCGTCCGTCTGTTCGTCCGTCCGTCTGTTCGTCCGTCCGTCTGTTCGTCCGTCCGTCTGTTCGTCCGTCCGTCTGTTCGTCCGTCCGTCTGTTCGTCCGTCCGTCTGTTCGTCCGTCCGTCTGTTCGTCCGTCCGTCTGTTCGTCCGTCCGTCTGTTCGTCCGTCCGTCTGTTCGTCCGTCCGTCTGTTCGTCCGTCCGTCTGTTCGTCCGTCCGTCTGTTCGTCCGTCCGTCTGTTCGTCCGTCCGTCTGTTCGTCCGTCCGTCTGTTCGTCCGTCCGTCTGTTCGTCCGTCCGTCTGTTCGTCCGTCCGTCTGTTCGTCCGTCCGTCTGTTCGTCCGTCCGTCTGTTCGTCCGTCCGTCTGTTCGTCCGTCCGTCTGTTCGTCCGTCCGTCTGTTCGTCCGTCCGTCTGTTCGTCCGTCCGTCTGTTCGTCCGTCCGTCTGTTCGTCCGTCCGTCTGTTCGTCCGTCCGTCTGTTCGTCCGTCCGTCTGTTCGTTCGTCCGTCTGTTCGTCCGTCCGTCTGTTCGTTCGTCCGTCCGTCTGTTCGTTCGTCCGTCCGTCTGTTCGTTCGTCCGTCCGTCTGTTCGTTCGTCCGTCCGTCTGTTCGTTCGTCCGTCCGTCTGTTCGTTCGTCCGTCCGTCTGTTCGTTCGTCCGTCCGTCTGTTCGTCCGTCCGTCCGTCTGTTCGTCCGTCCGTCCGTCCGTCTGTTCGTTCGTCCGTCCGTCCGTCTGTTCGTTCGTCCGTCCGTCCGTCTGTTCGTTCGTCCGTCCGTCCGTCTGTTCGTCCGTCCGTCCGTCCGTCTGTTCGTCCGTCTGTTCGTCCGTCTGTTCGTCCGTCTGTTCGTTCGTCCGTCCGTCCGTCTGTTCGTCCGTCCGTCTGTTCGTTCGTCCGTCCGTCCGTCTGTTCGTCCGTCCGTCTGTTCGTTCGTCTGTTCGTTCGTCCGTCCGTTCGTTCGTTCGTCCGTCCGTCCGTCCGTCTGTTCGTCCGTCCGTCCGTCCGTCTGTTCGTCCGTCCGTCCGTCCGTCTGTTCGTTCGTCCGTCCGTCCGTCTGTTCGTTCGTCCGTCCGTCCGTCTGTTCGTTCGTCCGTCCGTCCGTCTGTTCGTTCGTTCGTCCGTCCGTCCGTCTGTTCGTTCGTTCGTCCGTCCGTCCGTCTGTTCGTTCGTCCGTCCGTCCGTCTGTTCGTTCGTCCGTCCGTCCGTCTGTTCGTTCGTCCGTCCGTCCGTCTGTTCGT